>JALMGJ010000003.1:111021356-112221356 GCA_023362775.1 Charina bottae
TGGCGAGGATGGGAAAAGAACCTCAGTCATTAATTCTCGGGCGGAATATCTTTCTCCGCTACTTTGTTTGTTATATGCCTGTCCTTAAAGCAGCTCTTTGAAGGTTGGGGAGAGAGTTCTACTTTCTCCAGCGCCCTCCTTGGATTTACCATACTTTGGGCTGGGGCGCTTTACCTGCCCGCCTTCTGGTTCATATATCCTTATAGAATTGATTTTTTTTTTAATTTTGGGGAATACTGGACGCCATGTTGTGGAAACTAGCAGACAATGTCAAGTACGAAGAAGACTGCGAGGTGAGAGCTTAAGACAGTCAATGTGGCTGGTCCTCATTGATAAGACGGGGTCCGATTGCTGCTAACATTGTTAACCGACTTTCCGTTCACGTCCATGCAGAGGTTAGGGGACAGAACCCACCAGCTAGTGGACGGTTGCCTGAGTTAATCTGAGGTATTTGGAAGGGAATATGTTCCTCCAGATTGTTCTGTGGAATGTCGTAGTTTGCTTCTATCAGCGCTGCGTCCCGGGCATGTCTGTCTGGAATGGTTTGAGGGTTTTTTTGACATTCGCAGGGCTTGACTTTGTTATAAATTAAGGTGCAAGTCCTAACGACACCGAGGTCAAGATACAGTTTAAGGGATTCCCGGCGGTTCAGTCGAGTACTCGTAAAAATAGCTCCCGGGGGAATCCAATGAGCCTTGCTCCTGGGCAGGTACTTTTTTAGGAGTGCGCCAGATCTCAGGATCCGACTCTTCTGCTTTAATTAGGGAAATGTATTGAAGTGATGCCCACGCTTCCGCTTTGACCCTGCTGAAACGGAGATGGTGCGCCCAAATCTAGGGGCAATGTCCTTAGTCGGGCGCGCTCTTTCCCACGTGCTGAGAAGGGTTCGTTTTCCTTTTCGACGCTGGCGGCAGGGCTGCTGTCTCGAGGTCCTCAGCCTGGAATGTTGGGCCTCTGCCGCCTCCACGTTTCTCGGGGGCCCCTGATGTCAGAATAGGCTTTAAAAAAGTTTCAGCGGGACTTAACTTTAGAGGGAGGTGTAGGATTTCACTCGCATGCCCGCCGTCTTCCGTGGAAGGCGGCTTCGGAGTCGTCCTTGAAAGCAGTTCGGTTACACTAAAACAACCGCTTGACTTCCTGCAAGGAAAAGTCTCCCTTTGGGTTCTGTGTTGTATCCCTAGAGGCGGATAACGACTTTCTCCCCCCGTAGCATCCTCCGGATCCACCTCGCGTCGGAAGCGCCCTGTGCAACTTTTCTACAGCGCCACGAACGCCCAAGGGCTCCCGCGAGAGATGGGCCGTGCATTTATTTCTCGCTGCTCTCCTGGGACCGACTGGCCGGCCTGTTAATATGGGTGCATTAGATCCTGGAGGAAGATCGTGAAACTCTGGAACGAGCGCGAAGTGTGCGCAAGAACCTTAAACCAACTCCTTCTCCCTAGCTCCAATTATACCAGTCTTTAATGGTGATCGGTTTAAAGCTGTAGTAACCGGATAGGCTGTATTCGTACAACACGCTTAATCAGATCCTCGAAAGACCCAGTGGGTGCGCGCGCCCCACAAGATGCCAAGCTTAGTTAGCGTTCACCTTTATTTTCGTTATGGCTTGGAGTGTTGTTGCGCGAGCCCAGCCTGAATTAGCATACCCGAAAATGGGTTATTTCAGCAACCAGGTTAAATGTGTTGTGCGAACGCGGCCGTACTCGCGCACTCAGAACGAAGTGCCCTTGAACTCGACGGGGCTTACCTGTATAGGACTATGAAACGCTTTCTCTCCCCCGCCCCTCCCCCGGTCCCTCTTAGGAAAAGGAAATCTGCTGCCGGTCTCTCCCTCTGCCCAGCGCCTTTCCTCGCGAGGAGGGAAAGGGAGAAAGAGAAATTGCCTGGCTCTAGGTGAGGAACGGAAATGATTAATCCCTGCCGGCGCTCGCTCTCCCCCCGCCCCATCCCGCCCCGCGGGAAATCCAGACAAACTTTTGCACGCTTTCAGGCCGAGGTGCGCGCCCGGCTGCCAGTCCTCCCACGCGGCGGGGCGGGGGTGGAAGCGCGGGCCGGGGCGATTGGGGTTTCCGAAGCCGGCGCTCCAGCCTGTTGGACTGGTTCCGGCCGCGGGGAAGGGCAGGAAGTGGACGATCTTGGCGTCGGAAGGGCACCGGAGCCCTCCCCTCTGCGCCTTTACCACCAAGTAGCCAAGCACACCCCGGGGGAGGGGTGGTGGTGCGCCGGAGGGTTTGGAAATCCTGGCGAGGCTGGTCTCCCTTCAAGGATCCGCAAGAAATTTCCCAGGACTAGTTTAGGTTGCTTGACAGCCCTGGATGGAGTCCTGTTTTTTTTGTTGGTGGCGTAGAATGGACAGGACTTTCCAGATGGTGTCCCTTCTCTCCTTGAGTTTTCCCTTGGCTTGGAACCAAAGCGTCTTCCTCCTTCCACTGAATGGGTATTTAATGCTGGGCTCCCCCTTAAGCCTCGTGAAAGAGAATGTGGGTGGGAGTTAATCTGTATCAATACTCTGCAATAGGGGAGCACACTTTTCTTTTCCCGCACCCCTTTCTGATTGCAGCTTAAGACTGGCTTTGCCCTCCCTTTTGTTTAGAATGTTTCCCCCATGTAACTTACTTATGAATAGGCCTGCATTCGGCCCGGCCCCAAGGTGGGTTTTGATTAAATGGGGCTGATTTCCTGCGACTTTTCTTTAGGATCAGATATCAGTCACAAAGGGAGGTTTTTGGCTTAAGCAGAAATAATGACTCAGGCGGGCTCCCCTCTTCCTAGATGTTCTGACCCCTGCCTATTTGAAGAACCAAACATTTTCAACAGATTGCAGAGTGGTGGGTGACTCTAAAGTGCCTGAGATCACACAATAGCCTTGGTTGAAATGATTAGCTGGGTAGTGGGTGAGTCACTGTGTGAACTAAACCAAATGTGTAGCTATAGCAAACTATGGTTCGGGTAACCAAGATCGTTGGTGTGCCTTGAGTAATTCTCCTTCAATGTATATTTTCCATCAAAATGATGAGGCCGTTTGCTTGGTTAGGAATATATTTTAAGATTGCAGTTATTGTATTGGCACAACACTTTTACCCAAGCCAGATAAAGATATGCCAGATGCACTTGTAGAACCTGGTTAGTTGGTTAGTTTCTTTATGGTTTAGCATGTGTGAGTGTGAACTCAACACATGTTTGATTAATTTGTGGTTTAACGCAAACTCACGAGGGTTAGCTAAGTGTGCTGTGCCTCTGTTTGCATTTAGGCACATTGGGGATTTCAGAGGCCGCACAGGAACATTTCTACAGCGTTTCTTTGGGAGTAAAGCCAATAGGTTCAGTAGGGCTCCTTGCTAAGTAAATTGGGTACAAGATTGCAATCTCAAGTAAGTTAGGGGACCTCTCTTCACTCCTAAGTTCACTATTCTTAGGGCTTTAAAGGGGAAAAAAAGTGCCCTGGCGCGGGGGAGATCTGGGGGAGATCTGCGTGACACAAAACAAAAATCTGGAACCAGGTTTCACACTCAGTTGGAAACAAGAACAGAATTGGTATAGATTGAGGGGGACTGTAAACATTTAACTAATAAATAAAGGCACGTGGATTCCTCAGACAACACTGCCTCGGAAGTCGGTCCGGCGGGGTAGACTGGTGGCTGTCTGGTAACTGACCAAGCGAAGGAAGAATTGCAGCGGAAGGAAGAATCGAAGGAAGAATTGCAGCGGAAGGAAGAATCCCCTGGGCTTAAAAAGTGATCTGACAGGCGGATTAGCCCATCTTTTCTGAGCTGCAAATGGCTTTTTTCTTAGTTTAATTCCACTAAAGACTTTAAAACAAACAAGTCCTTAATTGCAGAATAAGTCTATATATGTCTCTGGCTGGTTGGCTGGGCTTTACCCCTAGGAAAGTGAGTCCCAGTTTCCTAAAAGTCATCTGTGCCAATGTGCTATTTGGCTCCGGAGTTGGCTGCCCAATGCTGGGATAGCAAGGGTGCCTCTGAGGGCGTGAAGATAAACCTCCTTTGTGTGGGGTGGGGTGGGGAGAGAAGCGAGAAGCCTTTCCTATCCAGAAGAAAACAGAGCGGGTGCGACTTTCTCCAGGACTTTCTCCAGGATGACATGTATTGGGTACAATCTGGGGCTTCCCAGGAAAGGGATCCAGGATCTGCCTTCCAACCCTGCTCACAGCTGCCTTATGTGCAGTCGTGTCCGACTCTAGGGCCCGGTGCTCATCTCCATTTGTTAGCTGAAGAGCCATCGCTGTCCGAAGATCTGTCAGGAGGCCCTAGCATTTTTCCCGATGCCCCTGTTCCAGTTCTCCTTTGATTGATTTCCCCTGTTCTTTTAACAGGGAAGAAGCTGCACAACTCCCAGCCGCCCAGCGTTTAGATGTTAAGCTGGTTGTGGTTTTAACACTTAGTTTTAACTAATTCAGTAATCAATTATTGGTGACCTGCAGTAGCCGTGGTTGGGCTCTGTAGTGCATGACTTTTTGTTTTTAAAAGGAACCCTCTGAATGGTGGCAGACTATAACTATTAATATTATCAATTAAACACACACACACTTACACAGTGGAATCCTCCTATACAGCTCCATATCAGGTACCTGGCTAATGAGTTAATTAACTTTTCAGTTGCTAAAGGGGTGTTTGATGTTTTATACAGCAGTGAGTGGGCAAAGGATGGTTGTTATTTAGATGCGCAATTTTGTAAATTCTGCAGTACCCAAAGAACGGATAATATCCTTTAAAAAAAAAGTTCTCAAACTTGAAGTCGTGAATATATTTTTTTTGGGGGGGGGGGGAGACAGAAAACCCATTGAAATAAATGAGATTTGATCCCAGTATCTAGGATAAATGGCAAGGTTATGTATTGGACCCCTTCAACTTAATTTTGATTAATCAAGTATATGGTTAGATTGTATGTCAAAGATTTCAGGATAATATATGTACATTTCTGTATACCTGTCAGTGATTGAAGGCCACCTATTGGGGACCCTGGAAGCAGGCCTTCTCCGTAGCAGTGCCTGCCCTCTGGAATGAGGCTGTCCCCAAAATCTGAATGGCTCCCACCCAATTGGGATTTTGCAGGGCCTTAAAGACCTGGCTTTCCGCCCAGGCCTTTGGCGAGGATGCCCGATGTTCCTTTCTGTCCCCCGTGGGTTTATTTTCTTTGCCATCGTTGTGCCTTTGTCTTGTGCTATTTTCATGTTTTTTGTACTGTTCTCTGTGTTTTAAACAGTTTTAACAATTGTAAGCTGCTGGGCGTCAGGCGGCATATAAATTTAATGAATTTGTGAACCACCTAGAGTCATCATATGAGATAGGTGGCCATGTAAGTCCTGCATTATAAATAAATAAAATAAATTATTATTATGATCATTATTGAAACTGAATTTGCTTCAAATTTATTTATTTATTACATTTATTACAGAGTGTGGGTATGATATTGTTGTTTGTGCATGAGGTATTATATATTTTAAAAAAAATGACCGGCCCCAAAATGTATTGGCTGAAAATAAGAACCTGATGTTAATTTGCTTGCATATTGTTGCATTTAAGATTAGAGAGCAGGTTCATGATCCAAATGCAACATTTAATTGAACTCTGCCATGTTTGAGTACCGACCTCCATCCCGAGCAGAATTAGGTAGCTGTCTTCAAACTGCTTACTCCAAAGCAATTGCATTTATTTCAAAGGGAGAATACAGGAATAACTTGAAAGTGTGAGGTCCAAGTTCTGCGGTCTGATCTCCTGAACTCCAGAGAGCTTGTTTTTGTCATCTTAGAAGCTACTTCCAGTTGGACCCCTTGAGGGTTGTATCTAAAAAATGCTTGGCTTTCCCTGATTCTAAAAAACAGAATATGTCAATGGGACTTGCTTCCCAGGGATGCCCTTCAAGCAGAGTGCCAGTGCATGGTAGTTTGAAGGTCTTCCTCCAGCTGCAGAATTTCTCTAACTGGGGTTGCATCTGTTCTTTCCTCAGGACCGGCATGATGGAAGCAGCAATGGGAATCCCAGATTGCCCCACCTCTCCGCCGTCAGCCAGCACCTCTACAGCCCAGCGCCCCCTCTTTCCCACTCAGGGGCCTCTGATTTCCAGCCACCTTATTTCCCTCCCCCCTATCAGCCTTTGCCTTACTCCCAGTCCAGTGACCCTTACTCACACCTTGGGGATCCTTTTTCCATCAATCCACTTCACCAGCCACCGCCACCTCCTCCCAGCCAGCAGCAGACTGGCTGGCCCAGCCGTCAGACCAATCAAGATCCTTCTGGCTTATCCCACCATGCCCGATCTGGCTTGGTGCCTCATCTCCCAGCTCTGGAAAGTGGCTCTGTTGGGGCCAGAAGGGAAACCTACAGGCGATCCGAGCTGCTCCTGCCCCATGGCCATGGGCTCGATGCTTCCAGCCTAGCAGAAAACTTAGGACTGCATGACATGGCCCACCAGATGGAAGAGGTGCAGGTAAAAGTTCTGGGGTCAGAATAGGATGCAATGAATGGGTGATGCTTCAGCAGCTTTTGGTAGCCACGTTTTCCCCATAGCTATTGGTTATCTTACTAAAGCAACCTTTGTTTGGAGAGTTTGAAATTCTTAGTTCTGGACAAGCTGCCCTATAAAGTTCCAACAAGAGCAGGTCCCTGTGAGTTGAGCATTATACCCTCAACTTTGAGAAAACAGTAGGTGCTTGTGTTTTTACTTAGTCGTTTAGCAATTGATTAAATCATTTATCTTCAACAAGAGCTCAAGTTCGTCCACCAATTTTACTCTCACAGTGACCATGTAGAGTGAGTAGGTTAATAGGTGAAGATGTATACAGTCACTGCAGCATCATTAAAGCTAAAATAAGGGGTGGGGGTGGGCAGGTATGCACAAAAAAGGTTGACTCACAGCATTTCATGCCCGAAGGCTCATAGAGTGATTCCTGCAAGTTGTGTAAGGAAGTGGAAGATGTTATAAGCATTTTCCGTTCACTGAGAAAATGCTTCTACAGATGCTGGTAGAATTGACAGTTTTGTTCAGACACACATGCTTATTTTCTTTATATGTGAAAATCTGTATGAGGAGCCAGGTATGAGTGTCTCCAGTTTGAAACTCTGATCACTACTTCAAACTGAAGTGTGTATCAATCAGGCATGAAGGAGGCATTGCACAAACCCAGAGGTGTGAGAATCATGTCTTTCCTCCATTGCTTCATAAGCTATGCAATCCTATTATTGAACAATCCTACAGCAATGATACTGCTATTTTGCTGCCTATGCTTTGTCATTCCAAGGAACAGAGCTTGATTTGCTAACATGGCTTTCTCCAACCTGAAGCTCTCCAACTGTTCCCAGCCAGTTCCCAGCCAGCAATGGCCAATAGCATTCTATAGTTGCAAAGCACCAGGTTGGGAAAGGCGATTGCAATGAACATTTTATTTTGTTCCATTTGCATCCTGCCTTCTTGATCAACCAAATTTTTTATTTATTTATTTTATTTATTTATTTAATTTATTCCCCAAATACTCAAAAGTGGTTCATATCATGGCTCATGCTAGAAGGGAAGTTTGCTAAGTGAGTTCATTTATTCAGGTTTGGCTCCAAAGTAAAGCTGCCTCACTGATTCTAGTGGGATTTATATATAGGATTGCAGATTTTAGCCACTGGGGTAGAAGTCTTGCATCATTAACAAGGTGTTCCTTAGGCACCTAAACTGACACTTCACAGCTCTGTGGCCAAAAATGGCATTCTGCAACCTTGTAGTAGTCTTGTAGCACAAACTGCTTGCTCCCAAAATAATTGGCCTTTCATTATCATGGTTATTTTTCTCTTTTTTGTTTTGTGCCTTTGGGTCAGTTTTTGACTCTTGGTGACTGCCTGGACAAGTCCCTGCATTTTTCTTTGCAAGGTTTTTCGGAAATGGTTTGCCATTGCCTCCTTCCTAGGGCTGAGAGAAAATGACTGCCCCAAGGTCACCCAGCTGGCTTTGTGCCCAAGGCGGGACTAGAACTCATGGTCTCCTGGTTTCTAGCCTGATGCCTTAACCACTACACCAAACTGGCTCAAGTCACCTAGAATAACTCTCTGAAAATAAATAGACCAGGGATAAAGGCCAACCACCCAGATGTTGGTCTAGCTCACCTATAATGCTCAGCCCCATGATTTAATTTTACCATTAGGTGTGATCCCATCCCCTGTAGTTTGTAAATCACGGTTTGTGTTTGGGGATGTATTCACACATCACAGCAAGTCTCAAGCAGGCCAACCATATGATAGCTTAACATGATGGTATGAACCACTTTTCCTGAACTTTTGTAAAGTGAACTTGAAAATGTTCTGAGTTACGATCATTGTGCTTCAGAAATGAAGAGCCACAGATTCTGTGTTTGTGCACGCCACAATCCCAAATGCCTCTGGTGACAGTCACCTAACTTCCTCACTTGTTTAACTGGGGATTTAAGCAGATCCAAGCATGCAGTCACAACCGTGCCCTTTTGAAGTCAGTGGATCATAGTTCTAAAGATGCATCGGAATGAATGCAGCACGTTGACTGAAAAGTAAAGTTGCTGACTTGGTTCCTCTAATCAGCTTTGTAAGATTATGCATCCCACTGATCTCAATAAGATTTCAAAAAGTTAATTTTTGCTAATTTGGGCCTGTCTGGATGTCCCACTGGAATTAAAGACTTTTCCTTGCCATAAAGTTTATGGCTTTTGCTAAAACCCGTTTAGAGGAATAAGTTAATGAAAAATGTTTGTATATTGGGTGGGGAAGGGGGCATAAACTGTATTCCACAACTGTATTCTTAAAAAAAAATTCACATTCTCTCTCCAGAATGTGGAAGATCAGCACTTATTAATGCATGACCAGACAGTCATTAGAAAAGGTCAGTAAGTTTACATTCTGCTGGTTTGTTTTCTTTTGTCTTTAAAGGATGGTATTTTCACTCATAAATGTTTTAGGAGTTATAGGCCAGGGTTAGGGTTTGCCTTTATGTGCCTTTTTGAAAAGAGACTTTGTTTAAAGCAACAAACAAGTAAAGTATAAAAAAGTAAATATCCCCCAACCCATCAAGTTCTTTATATGAGCTGTCATATATATGATATGGATGTCTTTTTTTTTTCCTTCTGAAAAATAGGCTATGGATATGATCAACATGAATATTTATTTATAAACCAATATTTACAAATCTCCATTTTAAAAAAGTATCCAGAGCATGTATTTTGGATTAATACAGTGGATTTAAAATGGGTTATTTCAGTTTCCTTGTGGAAACTTTGCAGCAGTTCCCTTGGAGGATATGTTCTGTGTTAGAATACATAATGTGCAATTTTGGTGCATGAGTTCTCTTTAGTAACATTTGTTTTCTTATTATCCATTCATTGGTAGTTGTAGCTGTCTTGGAAGAAAAAAAGACCATTCATTTAATTGGGGGGGGGGGGAATGTAAGCTCTCAAGGATAATAGAATGAAGAAACATTTCTTTGAGGATAATGATCTCTCTTCCTTTGCATTGTTGCTGCTTGTGTTTAATATGGGCAAATCAACAAAGAAAAGTTTCTGCTGCAACCAACATTCTTTATTTTGGCCGTGGCTTCAACATTTATTTTTAGTGGGTTCTGTTCGATATTAAAAATAGAAGATCATCCCTCCTTTTCTTTTTCTTTTAAAAAGAGTGGCCTCTTCTTTGATTGGATGTGTGTTAGCCTTCCCTATAGGGGGCCTCTGTACTACAGCAGCCACCATCCATGCTTATCCATGATGAGCTCTAATTTAATATGAGTTTAGGGGTGGGTACTGGGTTGCAGAAGGCTGATGGGTATCCACATCACAAACTTCCACTGGTGGTATTTATACGGTTGAGTTACAGATCCGTGGTGGAGAAACTGGACAGATCTTTCCTTCTTTTTGTTGCCCAATTCAGCCTCCCCACCTTGCCAAGGTTTTTAGAATAAATATATAAATTAGAGGATGATTTTGTCTGTAACTTCAGAGTGACAAGGGGGAAAAATGTGTTTGAGAAGAACCAGAAATGTTTTCTTGTCAACTCGTGGCTGATTTGAGAATTAGCTCATGGCAGAACTATTTTTCTGCTGTCTGTTTCACCTGCTTTTCAAAATCTTCCTCCTTTGATAAATAAAGTGCCTGGCTTAGCGATTTAACCCTTTCTTCTCCTGTCTGTTTCAACTCAAACTGTTCATGGGGAAGAGGTCAGGTTTCAATTTGTCAGAATGTAGCTGCCAGTTGAGCATATTTCAACGGAAGCACACATCTGCTGACTTTGTTTTCTATGTTTTAATTTTCATCAAGTCAAGATGCCACTGCAGGAACTGGAAGTCAAGCAAAAGGCATTCATTTCTTAAAATGAATGGACTTGGAACATTTTATGCAATAAAATGACGGAGCAATTTTGTTATCAAGGCATGAGAATTGTTGGCTTAGAAAAAGCGATGTAGTCTTGTCTGGTTTCTATCTGTGACCTGTGGATTTCAGGGCAAAAGAGGAACATATTTATAATTCTCCTTGGCTGGATTGTAGCCTATTGTTCTTAATTGTTAGAACAATAGATTGCATCAGCAGAGCTGGGAAGGCACTTAAGCAATACATTCCTAATACTTTGTTTAATAATAAAAGAACAATCTTTTTTATATAACTGCTTCAGGTGTCCTCATACAGGAAGTAGATCCTTGCCTGCCCTTTTCATGTTAGACTAGGAACGCTCTTAGTAAAATTTAGTAAAATTTGATGGATTCATTATGGAAGGCAACCTCCTTCAACCCGGTGCCTATAAACTTTCAGATACCATAATCCCCAGCTATCAGACATAGAATGACTGGGGATTATGGTAAATAAAATCCAGTTCACCAGGACATCAGGTTGTGGAAGGCATAATCCTATGGATTCTTACGTTAAAGGTTTAGACTTCCCAGAAAGGAAAAAGATGGAAAAAACACTCTATCCTAGTTTGTTTTTTGTATATTTTGGTTCCCCAGGTCCCATTTCACTAACGAAAAACCATGCATTAGGTCTCCCTTGCCAGAAAGATGGACTCCTGGGTGTCGTGATCAACCCCAACGAAGTGTTCTGCTCCGTTCCTGGGCGGCTTTCTCTCCTCAGTTCAACGTCGAAATACAAAGTGACAGTTGCGGAGGTTCAGCGAAGACTGTCTCCTCCCGAATGTCTCAATGCGTCTCTGCTGGGAGGGGTCCTCCGAAGGTAGGCACGCTCATTCCTCTGTTGCCTCTCCCCTCCGGTGCCCTGTCCCGGGGGCTTCCTTGTGTCCTGCGGAGCCGAGCGGCCTGTGAACAGAATAGCTTCTTGTCTCTCGGGGTGGTTGTGAATCTGCAAACGGGAAATAAAACGCTGCATCCTAATGGAGTTTATTTTGAAGCCTTGCCTTCACACTCTCTCTTTTCTCTTTGGCACCCTTTTGCCTTTCCAGAATTGAAAAGTGCCAAACTCGATGCGCGTTCTCTTTTCCTGTTAAAGCGACTCCCTCCCCCCTTGGCAAAAAAGAAATAATTGAATAGGGACTCAGGCCTTTACCAGTTTACCGTATACAGTCTAACGTTAAAAGGGTATGAAGAGGAATACGTGATTATTTTAAATCAACACCATTTCCAAATTATATTAAGGCTTTAATTGAGTGGGAGAAAAACAGCCTGCCTGGGTTTATTCCTGTGCATTTGAGGTTCAGAAATGGACAGGTGAAGCTCTTCTAACCGAGGTGATTAATGTTTATTGCCTGTCTGCACATTGAGGGGCTGCCAAGAGCAGAGTTGCTGGGGCAGATTCCAAAGCTGCCAGCCGTAATTTCTGGAGGGCAAAGGAAAGTTGTCCTTCAGTCAAGTTTAAATTCTGGGGACTACTTGGTCATGCCCATGTTATTTTCTCTGCAACAGTATGGAAGCAATTGACCACTCTTGCTTTTGCCTTTAACTTCTCTTATCTAGTTTACAACACTGAGATATGCTAGTGGTCTTCCATCCAAACACTGACCACAGCTGATCCTCTTTAGCTTTTGGGGGATCGGATCAGGAGAAGCTGAGTACATGTAGCCACCTACTGTGAGGGCAACTCTCATTCCCCACCCCAGTAATCGCAGGGCTGTACTCCCAACACATCTGGGGGAAGTCATAGGAGGTGAGGAGGTGAGATTCCTTAAAGCGTGGGTGCCCAGGGCTTTCATGCTCTCAGGCGGTGCCCAAAGTTTTTGACATAGGAGGATGGGGAAAGTCTTAAGTAAGCATCTCTCTTAATGATATTTAAATGCAGATTAAGTAAATTTAAAATATTTGTCTTGGGGTGCAATTCCCCAGCATGTCACTCAGAACCCAGGGTACAGTCTGGGTTGAAGGCCATGTGCTGAATAGAATAGAATAGAATAGAATAGAATAGAATAGAATAGAATAGAAAATAGAATAGAATACTTTATTGGCCAAGTATGACTAAACATAAGGAATTTGACTTCGGTGCAAGAGCTCTCAATGTATTTACCTAACGTCAAAAAAATAATAATAAATTATACAATCAAGAAAAGAGAAATTAAAGAAAAATAATACTACAGCTATTTAACTAACACATACTCATATTTAAGGGAGAATTAAGGGACAATAATACTGCTTAATACTTATGAACTATGATCCACCAGTCCTTGAACTAAAGGATTATTCTGAGTATAGTAGGATTCATAACCACCCTACCTTTTAAATAATGTTCATAATAAGCAGTTCTCTTCAGCAGTTCACCAGAACTGTTTACTATGCTTTAGAGCAGTGTTTCTCAACTTCAGCAATTTTTAAGATGGGTGCACTTCAACATGCCGGCTGGGGAATTCTGGGAGTTGAAGTCCACCCATCTTAAGTTGCTGAGGTTGAGAAACACTGCTTTAGAGAATTGCTAACATGTAGCCTAAATTAAGCCAGTTTTGTGTAGTGGTTAAGGCATCAGGTTAGAAACCAGGAGACCGTGAGTTCAAGTCCCGCCTTAGGCACAAACCCAGCTGGGTAACCTTGGGCCAGTCACTTCCTCTCAGCCCTAGGAAGGAGGCAATGGCAAACCATTTTTGAAAAACCTTGCCAAGAAAACTGCAGGGATTTGTCCATGCAGTGTCTGAGAATCGGACACGATTGAACCGATTAAAAAAAAAAAAGCCTAAATTTCAGGAATTGGGGAATGTGCTGAATTCTCTCCATACTCGAATGGCATCCATAGTGATGGAAGTACAGTGGGCTCTGCTTCCTAGGCCCAAAATTAAGGCTGCAGTCTCATTTAATATCCGTGTGTGGCTACTGCCACAACAAAAGTTTGTTTGATGCTCTGTGTTTGTAAAAGGTTTTAATTTTCATTATGTCAGTCATCATAATTGTAATGATGCTTGATAGTGTAAACGCAGAGGCAAAGCGTATCCTTCCCTTCCTCCCCCTCCCTTCCTTCCTTTTTGATCTTGCTTTCTGATGTTCATGTGATGGGGCATTCAAAAGTAGGTCAGCCCTTGTTTTGTCACAGCCCCCTCTTCCCTCCCCCACCAACAGAAGTGTATTGAATGTCAGCAACTTGCGTTTCCCAATTGCTTCAAAATGTGACCTCTTCAGCAATGCATCTAAACACCACCCATCCCTTTCTCTCATTCGCAGAGCCAAATCTAAAAACGGGGGCCGCTCACTAAGGGAGAAGCTGGACAAAATTGGCTTGAACCTTCCTGCGGGCAGAAGGAAAGCTGCAAATGTGACATTACTTACATCATTGGTGGAAGGTCAGTTGGTCTTTTCCTTAAAGCCTTTTCTGGGTTAAAGGCCAAAGCGAGCAATTTGTGTTCCCCGATGAAGCTGTCTTCCGAAAGGGCAATCTTCAGAAATATGGGCAGGACACAGAATAATGGTCTTGATTCCAACTGAATGAGAAGAACATGTCCTTCAGCTCTAGATCCAATTGTCATGGGGGGTGTTGGACTTTCCCATTCTGGGATGTGTTAAAATAGAGTCTGGGCAGACATATATTGGAGATGCTTTAGCTTAAATTTCTGCCGGAATAGGAGGTTGGACTTGAAGATCTAAATGGCAGATTCTAGTTCTATGCCCCGGTGGCCTCTTGCTTACTCCAAAATGCTTTTGGTAGCTAATTCATTTTTTCCACTGTAGAGTTGTAGGTGAGGATAGTAATACTCAAACCAGAAGTGGGGAGGGAGGAATGAAGGATGTGCTGGGGCATAATCTTGGAGGATAAACGTCATTGTCATGGATGGTACGTTTGTGTAAGAAAGTTTTGGACTGTGAGTTTTTACAGGCACTATAAAATTGGCATTTAATTTATCGCCAAGGCGGAAAAGATTGATTGATTGTCAATTTTTTTAACCGCACAATAACCATAGATCAGTGGTGAAGTTTGTTCATTGGAGTCTCAGAGATGTCACACTTCAGATGTGATCGGAAGCTTTGAATATCTCTCTTCCCCTTCCCAGGTACAACTGGAACCATATTTAACACTGCCAGTTAATTTTCTTTATGCATGTGTGTGCCTTCGAGTCAGTGTTGACTCCAGTTAAATGACTGGGTTTTTTTCTGTTATTGGTAGATGAGGACAGATATGTTCTGCAGAAATGGCTGATTCAGGAGAATCAGATTGTCTTCCACCTCCATTCCACCCCATTGCATGAATCCAAGGACTTTTTCACTCTTTGATTACTTTGTTTCTTGGGGTACTTTAATATGTGTGCTAACAAGCAGCTTAAATTCTTGCTACACTCTCTGATTTTTTTTAAAAAAGAATTCCTTATAAAGCTGTACTGAGTGATACAGAGCAAAAAAACAACAACAACCAATAAAAATGGCTGTTGTGGGTCTTCCGGGCTGTGTGGCCGTGTTCTGGAAGTTGTGGTTCCTAACGTTTCGCCAGCATCTGTGGCCAGCATCTTCAGAGGGCAGGAGCACAGACAGAAGCGAAATCTCTGTGCCCAGGTAGAGTGGCAATGTTTTGTTTGTTTTCTATTTATAGAGCTAAGTTATAGGAGATTAGGTGGGGCTTTTTGTTGTGTTGAAATGTTAACGAGTGGCTGATGAGCGTGATTAGCATGTTCATTGTGAGAAGTATTCCCATGTCCTGGTGGTTGGACTGAGTTTGTTGACCTTTTGCAGGCTGTGTTTTTCAGGACTGGTAGCCAGGTTTTGCTAATTTTTAGACTTTCTTCTTTTTTATTGTAACTGTGCTGGTGTTTGTGAATTTCAGTGGCTTCTCTGTATAATCTGGTGTAGTGGCTTTTGGTGTTGTTGAAATTCACAAACACCAGCACAGTTACAATAAAAAAGAAGAAAGTCTAAAAATTAGCAAAACCTGGCTACCAGTCCTGAAAAACACAGCCTGCAAAAGGTCAACGAACTCAGTCCAACCACCAGGACATGGGAATACTTCTCACAATGAACATGCTAATCACGCTCATCAGCCACTGGTTAACATTTCAACACAACAAAAAGCCCCACCTAATCTCCTATAACTTAGCTCTATAAATAGAAAACAAACAAAACATTGCCACTCTACCTGGGCACAGAGATTTCACTTCTGTCTGTGCTCCTGCCCTCTGAAGATGCTGGCCACAGATGCTGGCGAAACGTTAGGAACCACAACTTCCAGAACACGGCCACACAGCCCGGAAGACCCACAACAGCCATCGAACTCCAGCCGTGAAAGCCTTCGACAACCTATAAAAAGCTGAGAAGAAAGATTGGCAGTGACTGATAAGGGCTCAAAGCAATAGTGAATAGAGAAGAGCCCAAACCAGAGATTTTGGATTGCTAAATCAGAAAGATAAATTGCAACGATGTGTGTTCATTAGTGGAATTCTAAAACCACCTTTTAAAACAAAAGCTGAGATATCTATATTCTAAACAAACTATAAATACATGATATAGAAATATATAAATAGTGTAAGCCACCCAGAGCCTTTTTGGAGTTGGGTGGCCTCAAAATCCACTACATTAAATTAAGTTAAATTAAATTAGAAATATTTGTTGTGCAATGAGCTCATTTAGCAAAAATGTCATGTCCCTGATCAAATATAAATTTTGCAGCATGGCAAATTGCTGTGTTTAATATGAGCAAGAACCTCTGCTGGGCTATCTGGTGCTTTTTGTTTTTTTTTAACTGTACGGTACTCATAAATGTGTATGGTACTCATAAATAGTGGGGCGTGGTGGCTCAGCGGGTAAGACACCAGGCTTGTCGATCGGAAGTTCGGCGGTTCGAATCCCTAGCCCTGCATGCGGAGTGAGCTCCCGCACTCGCCCCAGCTCTTGCCAACCTAGCAATTCGAAAGCATGCAAATGCAAGTAGATTAATAGGTACCACTTCGGTGGGTAGGTAACAGTGTTTCGTGCGCGTCATGTGACCACATGACCGTGGAAGCGTCTTCGGACAACGCCGGCTCTTCGGCTAACAAACGGAGATGAGCACCGGCCCCTAGAGTCGGACACGACTGCACAAATGTGTGGGGGGAACCTTTACCTTTACCTTTTTTTTACTCATAAATGACCTAAACAATTTACTAAACAGCCACATGAGTACAAGTAATGCAGCCAATGATCAGTTAACAGTTAACATAATAAAAAGAAGTTAATAGGAAGAGCTTCAGTTGAGGAGGACATATTTCCACCATCAGTGACTTTCAGAGTGAAGTAAAGTCCCCTTTGAGTCAAGCTCGACTCTTGATGGCTTCATGGATACAACCACAGAGTTTTCTTGTTAGCAGTAGATAAGTGGTTTACTATTGCTTTTTGGGAACCTAGGGTCTAGCCTAGAACTCAGGTCTTCCCAGAAGCCTCCCCTCCAAATATTAACAGGGCCCAGTCTTGCTTAGCTTGACAACAGAATCTATATACTACCAAAACTCTCATTGTGTTTATCTGTTTGTCTGTTTGTACCCTCAAGTTAGCCCAAATGGTGCATTATACCGCAACAATTTTTGAATCGAGGTACTTAAAACCCGCTAACTTAAAGAATGAGTAAAAAATCCGGGACCCATTACTCCTGTGGATTTGAAATTTCCATAATGTTCACACCAGTTGTATTTGCAAAGTTGTGGCCATCCCCGCAGTCACGTGATCATGATTTCTGATGCTCCCTCCCAGCTTCCCACAAGCCAAGTCAGTGGGGAAGCTGGCAGGAAGTCAAAGTTGATTCCGATCCCACTGCTTTTTTGCCCACCCATGGTCATTCTCTTTATCTGTTTAGGTAAGTAAATATTGAAGTTCATCTGCCACTACAATTATTTTTCTATTTATGGTATACTATATACCCTTCTTAGATGATCATGGGACCATCCAGCATTGGAGTGGTAAAAATATGGTCAGCCTAAAACTTAATGTTCATTCTGGTCACATCAAACTGCACCACTTTTCTCTCAAAGGATGACCCAGTGGGTCACAGCATTGTCTGGTAGCTCCTAAAATCAGTATTTTCAAAGCTGCATTGATGAACATGAATCAAGTTTGTTCTCTGTTGTTGCAGAAGGTAGGGCTAAAACCAGTAGGTGAAGCTTGAGAGGCAGCAGATTTCAGTTAAACTCTTAGGAGAAACAGTCAAACTGTAGGATCAGTTTGGAAGCATAAAAGAGTGCTGAGAACTGTTGGGGTCCTCCGTGGCTTAAGGTGCTTCAGAAGACTCTGGCTGGCTGGTGGTCAGGGATATTTGTGCAGCAAGCGGGTTGGATGAGATGATTTCCAAGACCCCCTCTAATGTTTTTCTTTTATTTTGGTGGGTGGTGGAAGTTAGGGAGAGAGTGTAGCCAAAAACAAATGTAGAGGATGTTTAAATGAAAAGAAAATTTTATCATAATGATGTTTGCTTAGAAACAGAATGCACTTTCTACGTCCGTTAAGCTGAGTAGCAAAATTTAATGGGTTTCTTGTTTTAAACCTTCAACTTTCCTGTATTTCCTGTGTAGTACTTGGAGACTTGGTATGGAATGAAAGGTTAGATTAGTGCAAGACCTACCTCCATTGAAAATAAGTATATAACTTGATGTGAAACTTGTACCTGTGGTACTTGCATATGTTGTTTGATTCATATGTCAATAGGCATCTTTTGGTACTGCAGTCAAATGATAAACTCTCACATGGGTAAACCAGTTGTTATTTCCAAGGAAGAGCATGTTTATAGTCAGAGTAGTTGCATCCCACAGCTTTTTCCTGAACTGCATTATCAAGTGGGCTGTCTGGAGGAATCCAGATCCATTAAAATTGAATAGTTGCCTTCCTAGGTATTTTGATGGGAGCGTCGCTGAGTTTGGGATGAGTGTATTTTGGCTCAAGCTGTGCTGACAGCATGAGAGGTGACGCTCATACATTCAGGAGCAATCAGTGGAGATTCATTTGCTGCTTGGCTTATAAATATCCTGGTTGCTTGGAACTTGTGCTAATTCATGCTAATTATTGCCAACAAAATATTTTTGCAGTTGCTTCACATTTTGCAAAAACAGACTGGAGCAGATGACAATTATAGGATGAGAAATATTTGTATGGTGGGACTTGATAATGTGACCTACTTTAAGTCAAGACTATTATCCTGTAAAGGTCCTGACCCTTAATTATGACAGAAGTATAATATTGCCCTTTGCTTTAAACCCACTTTCTCCTATTGGTGCCTTCCCAAAGTGTGGGACTTTAATCTTCCTAATGCCCAGATAGCATAGCCCTCAGTTTTGCTGACTGGGTGTGCTATGGAGTCCAACACACATCAGAAAGGCACCATTCTGGGGAAGGTAGTTTCTTTGCAACATTTGGGTATCCAGAATATGTCTATGAAGGTTCTCAGGTATCTTGGGTATCCAGAAGAAACTCAAAATCAGAATGTTATTCATCAAATAAAGGAGTATTCTTAGGTAGCCCCATTTTTAAAAACTGAACTCAAATGGTGTTTTTATAAAATATAAGTTGGAGAGAAAAATAATCTTGTTAACATGGGTTGGTCACGACAGTGGCAAATATTGTACATCTGTTTGTCTGCAAACAGTTATTTAAGTGGGCATGATCTAATAAGCAAATCCTTGCTCTCTTCCTCTTCCTTCTATGGTCTACTTGTAGGTGAAGCTGTACATCTTGCCCGGGATTTTGGCTATGTGTGTGAAACCGAATTCCCTTCTAAAGCTGTGGCTGAATATTTAACTCGGCCCCATCTGGGCCGGAACGAAATGGGCAGCAGGAAGAACATGCTCCTTGCTGCAAAGTAAGTATTTTTATTTGAGTGGAAGCTTGCCCCTGGAAAGCAATATGTAAGATTTACAGAATATATTAAAACGCTTAGAAGGCTCAAACGGTATTTTCTCAGTAATCCCCAGAAACAGGATCATTGGCAGTGAGGTTGGAGCGTCCCCTTCCCAAAGCATCATGAAAGCAGATTGAGAAGATGTAGGTTGCTCATTCTTGTCTTGGAAGGAAGCATCTCAGAGAGTTTGGCCAAGAGAATCAAGTCAAGATTTAAATTAGATACTTGCATTTCAAATTAAGAGTCTTGCATCTCTTTATGTACAAGAGCATCCTTACTTGTCTGCCTGTCTGTATGTAATGACTCCTGATTATCACCTGGTCTAAAATAAGGGCTGTTTTAAAAACAGCGGGCAAGGTTTTGTGGAGCAACACGAAGAAAAACTTTTAAGGACTGCAAACCTCGAGATTTTAATTCATCCGAAATCCAGTTCTTGTCAACTCTGCCCTGAGCATGGGAACAGAAGGGGCTGCCTATATTGGGTCATTTAGCCAGTAAGGCTACTCTGGAAGGTGCCCCGTAGCCTTTCACATTACCTCCTATCTCTTCCTTTTGAACTTGGGTCCATCAGCTTAGTGCTGGGGGCTTTCTCATTGTATTAGAGACTAGAGCAAGCGGGTACCAAATCATAGTGATGGCCACCATTAATACATAATGGGGAGGGGGGGGGCAGAATTGAGATTGCAGTTAGGGTCAGTGAAAATGTCTGTGGTTGGGGGCAACCTTGCATTACTATACATACATTCTGCCTACCTCAGCTGTCCCAAACCTGGCTACCTCTAGGTAGCTTCAATTGCACCTCTGACTGTGAGAGCTTCCAAAACAGCTGGAGAAGTTTGGGAAGGCTGACCCTCCCCTCCACACTGTTCAGTGTAATATATGCAAGTTAAATGATGTGTGTGTGTGTGTGTGTGCACGCACACATGTGTAAATGAGTAAAAGCTGAGTTGTACCCTCTGTTTTTCATTTCCAAGACACAGTTCTAAGGCACAGTTACAGTTTGAACAACAACAAAAAAACTAGTAGCTGAGCTGAAGTTACCAAATGTCTCATTGCTTTTTGCGTTCCTAAAATGTATGTCATTTGGAGTCGCTGTTAAACTGTTCTGCCAAACACGATTTCTTTTGGATTGAAAGGACGGTGGTGGGAAAATGCAAAATGCACAAATTTGGGGATGGAACATTTCAGAGAACTCTGGGATATTCTGTTCCTCCTCCAGAACATGCCACCCTGGAGGTGGTTTGGTGGGAAATAATGGTTCAAGGCGTTCTGGGGGTGTCCTAGCCCCAAATAGGCCCATGTCATCCAGAGTGGGATACCTTGATACATTACGATATGTGTAGAGATATGGCTTGGGTATCTAACTCTCAAGGGATTTGTGTGGCTATTTTAGAGAGTAAAATTTAGGCTTTTTCTGCATTTGGTGGACTTTTTGAACTCAATGGTGGGATGGTTTAAAGGAAGAAACGAGTTTCACTTGCTCCAATATACATATTAGCTACTGTTTGAGAATTACAGTATTCTATAAGGGATATTTGAGTCCAGATAGAAAGGCTGCCCCCTTTTAAACGGTGCTTAATGGCAGAAGGAAGCACCTTTAATTTTAATAATGCTTGCATGTCCCTGCAAAAATGAATATTTGCAGGATCAAAATGGGTACATCTTGCATTGTAGCAGAGATGAAACCTGTGGGGTGTTCAAACTGTGAAACTGTCAAAGCATTTTAGGAATGTCTTAACAAGATATCTCCCATCTTTGCAAGTTTGTGAGCTGGTTTAAGCTCTAACTCAAAGAATAGTTTGAAATCTGTAGATGCCGCCACCTCAGCCATTGGTCTCCACCTGTCCCAGTTTTGCTTCTTCCATAACTTTTGCAAACCACAGATGGTGAAATCCTCTTGCAGCTAGCTTTAAATTGCCTAGTACACCAGATCTAGACAGAAGATCAAGCTGAAAGAAATGGCAAAGACTTAAATCTGTTTTTAGTTCTGAAAGTGTACTGTAACAGCATCACTGATTCTAAAACAAAGGTGGTATCTTTCTCTGTGTGTGTGTTAAGAGAGAAACTCAGGAAATGTGTACTGGTGAGAGAATTTGACTCTCTTAAATATCCTGGTCAACTAAATTTCTAGTCATTAAGATTACAAGTGCATGATAGAAAGGCTGTTCCTCTGATTGCTGCTGTTAAAACTGCATAGCTTGCCTGTTTGCTTCTCGTGGTAATTCAAGATGCTAGTTCTCAATTTTTTTTAACATCTTGAGGGTTCTACCAAGCACCTATGAGCAGCCCATCTCACAAATGTGTCTTCTCCTGTTTGAGAACTGCTGCTGTGGCCTTGCTCTATATTCTGTAGCTTATAATCATTACAGTCTCAAAGTGTCCACAGTAGTTTTCTCTCTGGCTCTTACTTTTATTCTGTCAGTTCTACAGGAATTTATTTATTATTTATTATTTATTAAACAGATTTATAAGGCCACCCAACTCACACACGGTGACTCTGGGCGGCTTACAGAATTAAAAAAACATAAAAACACAATAGACACCCCCGGCGGCAGCAAACACATTCATACCAGCCACTTGATTGGCTCCGAAGCAGCTTGGGGTCCCCAGGCCCGTTGACAGAACCACGTCTTCCGGGCCTTCCGGAAAAGGAGCAAGGAGGGGGCCAATCTGATATCTGGGGGGATGATGTTCCAAAGGGAGGAGTTCGCTATGGAGAAGGCCCTTTTCCTTGGTTCCACTAGATGTACCTCCCTAACTGAAGGGACCCGCAACATGCCCTGACTCCCCGCTCTGGTGGGCTGGGTGGATGTGACTGGGGAAAGGCAGTCCTGCAAATAACCTGGCTCCAAGCCATGTAGGGCTTGAAAGGTGATAACCAGCACCTTGAATTGGACCCGGAAGCAGATTGGCAACCAATGCAGCTCCTGCAAAAGAGGTGACACATGGGCAAGTCTAGGCTTGCACAAAACTATGTGGGCTGCTGCATTTTGAACCAACTGAAGCTTCCGGATACTTTTCAAGGGCAGCCCCATGTAGAGCACATTACAATAGTCCAAATGGGAGGTGACTAGGGCATGGGTGACTGTGAGAAGGGCCTGTTGGTCCAGGAATGGGCGTAGCTGGTGCACAACACACAGTTGTGCAAAGGCTCTCCTGGCCACAACTGCCACCTGCTCTTCGAGCAGGAGTCGTGAGTCCAGGAGAACCCCCAGGTTACACACAGGGTCTGTCTGGGGCAGTGCAACCCCATCCAAGACCAAAGATGGCAATTCTCTGGAAACCAAAGAGCCCGGAACCCACAGCCATTCCGTCTTACCAGGGTTCAACTTCAACCTGTTGAACTGAATAAAAAGCCTTTCTGCCATCTGGCTTCTAGAATGGGGTCCCAGGGCCACACAATTAAAGCCAAAACAGGTTGAGGCTCCCCACCTCCATCAGGAAGATTATTCCTCTTCATGGATTCTCCTTCCCTTGACCAGTTGGTTTTGCTGTATTCCTGAAGTCAGAGGCAAAACATTAAAACTTTTCCAGTACTTTCCCCCAGTATTGGAATACTTGATCAGGCTCTGTTTTAAGAGGCAGCGGGAGATTCGTACTTTCAGACTTGCAAGATTCTGTTAACGTAGCCTTACAATAAAGTAGAATTAGCTCATCTGGTTGTGTTTCCTGTCTGGTCTACCTGGGAAGGCTGACAGGATCTCAGTAGAAGGAAAGTGATAAAGCCCTTTAGACTAAAGTTTTATTGCCTTTGCCCAGTAGAAATGCAGCATTAATGATTATTTCGTTTCACATTGTCTCTTCCAGACAGATCTGTAAAGAATTCACAGAGCTTCTCACTCAGGATCGAACCCCTCTTGGTAACGCGAGGCCAAGCCCCATCTTAGATCCTGGCATCCAGGGATGTTTGACTCACTTCAGCCTGATCACACATGGATTTGGGAGCGCTGCAATCTGTGCTGCAATGACATCTGTGCAGAACTACCTGAATGAAGCGCTCAAACTAGCAGACAAATCATATATGAATGCAGGTGATCAAAGCCCCCCAGATGCCAATAAAAACCTTGAGAAGATGGACAAGCACCGGAAGTGAGCGTGAAAGGATGACCGAGACACAGACAGATTTAAAAACTGTTACCGCACACAGACTTAAAAGATCTTCTTGCCTAGAGGGCATGTAGATATCTATTAGAACTTGCTTTGGGGCATCTTTTTTTTTAAATTTTCAACCACATCCTTTTCTGGAGACATGTGTGTCTCTTTCTCTTCTTTAAAGCTGCTGTTATCCATTCATTTGGGACCAGGTACCCGAAGGTAAACGTGGATATATCCTTTAATTTTTTTAAAAAAATTCAAATTGTAAAAGGTGGTGCTATCTCTTTTTTTTTTCCTTGTATGGAAATTTGTTACATGCTATATCTAGACGCTTTCAGGCAGTGTTTTTCCTCCAATACACTTTGCATACTGGAATCTCAGTGAAATACAGCAATAAACCAGTTTTAGCAGGATGTGAATAAATGTACTGAAGTCACATGCTCACGTGCTCTCCCTCCACGAGAAAGGGAAGTGATCGCATCTACTTTCTGTTCAAGTAAAGCCAAGGTTTATTGTTACATCTGAAAATTGCAAGCTGGGGTTTACTGAAATATCACAAGCTGCAATTTGATTCTCATTGTTTTGATTAGCCAAGGGTTTTTTTTTTTACCTCCTCAGATGCATCAATAAGCTATAATTAAACAGGAAGCAGATGTTTCTGTATTCATTGCCACTGCCAAAGGTCCAGGTTTTATGTGTGTTAGAGAAAGAGATGCAGAAGGGAGAAGAAAGTGCACTGGCTAGAGCAAGTTCATTTAAAATTATGGCTAAGCATTGTAAATCAGGCTGTTAAGAGAGTTTATGCCCACAGCTTGTAGAACGGGCAGCATGATTGTGTAGTAGTTTGCAAGTGAAGCTTTGGCAAACTAATTAATTTCAGAGGGATAATTAAAAAGTTCCAATGTGCTGTGAGATTCAGGCAAGGCCTTGATCATATTCTAAGCACAGTGGCCTGCACGGATGCTCTGGCATTCACAGCATCTCTAGATGGTGCCTGAGGAAGCCCCCCACCCCACCCAAAAAATCAGAAACCTTGTCTGATCACAAAAATTGCATAGATTTCAGTGGTCTCAACCTCGTGACGTTAATCTTGTGGCATCTTACCCTTGTGTTGTGTTGTTTTGCACCTGCAGCAGCATGTGATATCTCCTGAAAAAGTTGCCAGTGCTTACTCAAGAAGTTCCAATTTTAAGTTGCGATATGGAGGTTTTACTGGATTCCTAGTATTTCGCTGGAAACCAGCAAGTAGAATAATGCAGTATTAACCCCTGCTTTTCTGAGTTTTTGACAAAATACTGAGATTTCTGATTTAATTTCAGAGAAGATCAGGATAGGAATAAAGTGAAATAATGTGGTAGATAGTTTTGAACATGTTTGCCTCTTTAAAAAAAAGTTTTGATTTCTAGGTGTAATTCAAGAAACGCTGCTAAAGCGTATTTTAATACAATGAGGTTTATGCAGGTCTTAACAAAAATAGAGTTGCAAGACCGAAATGTTCTGTAGCAGATCTTTTTTACCCAAGGAGGAGTTACTTTGAGCTAATATTAAAACATTAATTTTTCATCCACTTTAAAAACATCAGAAGAGATACTGCAGCTTTCTGTGCATCATCAGGTCATTTTTTTAATTAAAAAAGGAAAAAACTTGAAAGAATAGGCACGTAACTTTTAATTATTTTTTTTGCCTATATAGGCCAAAAATTATAAATATAAATATAAATATATATGTATGTATGTCTCCAGGGAGGTTTTATGTGTATAAGGGAAAACAGTGTCTTGAATGTATATATTTATTTATGTGTAATTTAAAGGGATTTGTAAATAATGGTGAACATTTTAATACTTTTTTTTATAAATGGGATTCAGATTTTAAAAGTTTTCCCCACCCCCCAAAAAGAGAAAATAAGGTACTGGCTAAACTCCATACACTGCTAGACAATGTACAGTCTGTTTTATGCTAAATATTTAAAAAACTTTTTACAAATAAAATAAAAATTCTTCCCCTTTTTTTTGCTGCTGGAGAGTTATATCTGATCTGAAATGTGTGTTGAACAAGCAATAACTCTGTATTTGGTAGCATTTGGAATGAGTACAAGATGCATTAGGTATCTGGGGAAGGTGTGGGTGTGGGTGTGTGCGCGCGCAAATAATAGAAGTCATAAGACTGCAACCACTCTTGTTTTGTGAAGGTTTCCTTATATTCAAAATACTGTCATATGCAACAATCCATGTAATAGAAATATTCTGGGCAGAAATATTGAATATTGCTTACTGGGGAAAACTGATTTTTTTTTTCTAATGTGGGTTGGACAACAAACCCCACAAACTGACATTTTAATGTTTGTTGTACATGTGAAGCAGAGTGCCAGGGAACCTAATAGTGATGGGATCTCATTCTATAGTCTCCTTCCCTCCCTCATCCATCAAAAAATATATACCTGAGCAATTAAGGTTGTAAGCTACCTTAAATACATATTCTGCCTAACTGCTTAACGGTATAAAATGAATATAAAGATATAAAAGGGCTGGCAAGCACATGTGGATTATGTTCACATGTCCCTGTTAACCCTAGTTAATTTAGTGGACCTGGATTGATCTTAAAAAAAAATAAAATAAAAACCTAAGTCTTGTCAGATCTGATTAGCATTTGGATGGGAGACCACTAGGAAATCTCAGGGTTATAGGTTAGACTGGGAAGTCAGACCAATCAATAAAGGGTAATAGCAAACCCAAATCTTGTGGCTGTGAAGTCATGAAGAGTCATCTTAAAGGAGACTTTATGTACCTACTCAGCCCAACTGGGATAGCAGGGCATCCTGACCATAATTAATTACAGAGATTAGCCAACATGTCAGAACCAAATGGCTAGCTTATGCCTCACTGAATTCTGACAACTGAGTTACTAGATGCTATGAGAGAAGGGACTACAAAGAGATCAGATCAATGCACAATGTAACCACAAACTGTGTTTGTTGTCATCTTGGATAATTCCCAGCAAATCCAGGTCCCAATCTATAGCTAAGCAGTCTGAATCAGCTTCTGCACCCCTACCTTGCCTGTTTCTAACCATCCGCTAGGACAGTGTTTCTCAACCTCAGCAGCTTTAAGATGTGTGGACTTCAATTCCCAGAATTCCCCAGCCAGCATGGTAGGCCAGACTAGGAAACCAAGATTATGAATGCTAATGCTACTTTTATTATAAGGTTACAATAACAGAATCTTACAAGTCTGAATACGCTCTCCCCCCTCGCTCCCTCCCTCTATCTTTCTGAGAACTAGGGAAGGTCCTGTTGGAGATGCTTTCTCAAATTACATTTCTGCCCTGGACTCAAATTTCTTTTATCTGACCGTTTTTTTGTAGATTTTTTAAAATCCTGCCTTTAATATTTTTATAAATAACGCAAGGCGGGGGACATACCTAATACACTTTCTTCTTATTTTCCCCACAACAACAACCCTGTGAGGTGAGTTAGGCTGAGAGAGAGTGACTGGCCCAAAGTCACCCAGCCAGCTTTCATGCCTAAGGCAGGACTAGAACTCAGAGCCTCCTGGTTTCTAGCCTTGTGCCTTAACCACTACACCAAACTGGCTGTCTTGCCTTGGTTGTGGCTCTTCCTACTGTTCCTCAAGGTTATTCCTTCTTCCCATTACAGCCTACTTCATAACTTCTTTGTGTGAATAAAATAAAAAGAAAGGAAACTGGAACAGTCCACCTGTTGGCAATTCTTTACAACAGCTGTATCTTCCTGAGATTGCACAGCTGCCTTCTGCAGCTGCAGTGCAATCTCTGGAAAAGTGTCAGGGAGATAACTGGTGGAGAAGGAGGGGGCTCCCTCCAGGGTGATAAACGCATGTGCTGAATCACTTTGCTTTCCTCACAAGAGGCTAAAGAAGGCCCCGCCCTAGTTTCACGGGCCTTTTCTCTGAGCATCACTAATTCATTTCAGTTTAGCTGGATTCTGTCTAGCAGAGTAGAACAATAAAACACTAGAGCTATTACACCAACTCTCAGCGTGTTCCTTCACTCGAAGTCAGGACAAAAAGACAGTTTAAGGCAGAGCTTTCCAAACTCTATGTCGTGACACAAAAGTGTGTTGCCACACACAGCGTGGTGTGTCGCCACACCACCCGGAAGCGGCGGGGCGCGCGTGCACGGCAGCAGCAGCAGCGGCGTGGGATCAGTGGTTCCACGTTTTAGCGGAGGCTGCCGCCGCGGCCGCCGTGCATGCGCACGCCGCCGCACGCCCCCCCGAGCCTCCGCCGTGCACGCGCATGCCGCCGCATGCCCCCCGCGCCGCCGCATGTCCCCCCGCGCGTGCCGCCGCCGCCCTTTCGCTGCTGCCGCCGCTGCTGTGTCACCAGCGGTGGCACTTTGGAAAGCCCTGGTTTAAGGAGTTGCAGACAGTGCAATGTTTGCATCCCTGCATGCTCCAAACCACCTTTTTGCCTTTGTTTCTGAAGTACTGTATTGCACAGGGCTCTAAACCCCCTTGAGCTCTCAGACAGAGGGTACAGACCAGGATGCCTTGGTGATGATAATTAATGTAATACCTGATCACCACTTGGATGGACTACTGTAATGCACTTTATGTGGGGCTGTCTTTGGAGACTTCTTAGAAGTTATAACGGGGACAGAATGGGGCAGCCAGACTGCTAATGGGCCAAACCTGCTATTTCACAATAATACCAATTTTAAGGTAGCTGCACTGATTGCTAGTAGGTTTCTGGGCCCAATGATAGGTTCTGCTTATATCTTTATTGCTATGGGAATATATATCAAGAACTACTTTGCCAGAACTGACAGTCCTAACACTGAGGGAAGGCCTCCTGAAGATCCTGCTCCCTCCACCTACCTTTTGAAATAAGCCTCCACCAGAGGTATTTTTGGCACTGTCCTTTATTGCATTTTGTAAATCTTTTGAAGGCCACCCTCTTCCAAGATGATTTTGGTCCTGAATGATTGGCTGTTGTTGCTATTCTTATTGATATTCTATTTCTCTGCTTGCCTGGTACTGGTATTGGTACTGCTTGCCTGGTGGTTGTATACCATCCAGGGCAAAGCAATTGATTGGGGCAATTAGAAGTATTGTAAAATATATAGTAAGGTAAGGGTTCCCCCACACAGTCATGTCCGACTAGGGGCCGGTGCTCATCTCCGTTTCTTAGCCGAGAGCCAGCGTTTTCTGAAGATGCTTCCACGGTCATGTGGCCGCATGACGCGTGCAGAACGCTGTTACCTACCCACCGAAGTGGTACCTATTTATCTACTTGCATTTGCATGCTTTCGAATTGCTAGGTTGGCAAGAGCTGGGGCTAGTGCGGGAGCTCACTCCGTCACGCAGGGCTAGGGATTTGAACCTCTGAACTTGCGATCTTCCGATCGACAAGCCTGGCGTCTTACCCGCTGAGCCACCATGCCCCTTCGTGTAAAATATATATATGTATATAAATTCAATTAATAAGAACAGGGATCGTAAACCACAGTTAGCAGAGTTGGTATAATGCTTGAGGCTAAAAACAGTGCTGTATGACTTAGTGCAGTATGTAATTCCAGTCTGCAGAAGTTGATTACTTGCATGCATCCGTCAATAATAATAATTAATAATTTGTTAAATTTATATCTGTTGGTTCATGTGGATTTTCCCCTCAAATGGATTTTGAGCCATTTCTAAGAACATTTCGATATATCTGCTTGGTCTTCCTGCAATTACTAATGCTTTTTCTTAAATGTTGATTAACTTTAATAGCTATTTAACTATAGATGGCAGGTGATAATTGCAAAAGAGACCTTCTTCCTTTGCTGGCACAGGGCAGCATGCCACTATAAAATGCTGGCAGCAGTGTCACCATCAACCACAAACTCTTCCTACAGAAGTATTGTAATGCAAACTCAGTTGGTTAAATTTCACATGTTTTATTAAAATGCAATTAACAAGATGGAGCCCTAATATTTTCATAGCTGGTCAATAGTAGAATCATCATCATCATCATCATCATCATCATCATCATCATCATCATCATCATCCCAAATCAATCCACCACAGGATGAAGGCCTATTCTGCTGCTTTCCAACAGCTTCAACATGCCACAAATAATTTCCAATTAATGCTTCTAAATCAGGGTTTCCCAAACTTTGAGAAACTTCTATCTACAAAAAAGAAGAGTGAAATTTAATATTCACTAGCTTTCCCCAACCTGGTACCTCCAGATACATTTGACTACAATGCCTATCATTCCCAGCCAGCAAATTTACTAAAAGTTCCACTGACTTTACTGAGATTTACTTTGGAGTTAACCTATATAAGCTTGTGCTAGAAAATAGGAATTTTTAATGGATTGTTATTTTAGGCAGAAGAAGTGATTACGGCAAGTTTCTACGAAACAAAGAGAATGATGGAAATGTTTAATATTGTTTCTGTCCCTCTGAATGTTATTTTTTCCTTTATGCTGAGAACCTTTGATCATGCCGTAATACAATATTTTAAATTAGCTAAGCAGAAAATGTAAGCTTGCTTTTTATTAATGAATCACTGGAGTAATTGCCCTCTGGGAGAAGAAACAAGCATTTTTCCACTGATTAATTACAGCATGGATCCAAGCGAAGCCAGCAACATTGTCTAGTGGGACTCAACCAGTGCTTCGTACAGATGCCAGCACTGAACAAATTGCTTTCACTGCCTGGCTAATACATATGGCTGTCCATATGATACAGAGGGTATCGCAACAATGCCTAGTTCAGTGCTTAAGAAACTTTAGGGACTTTGGCTTCATAAAGGAAAAAGAAATATATTTCTAATTGAGATATTGCACTAGTGGGAATCCTGCACAAAATGTTACGGTGGGCAGTGTTCTGTTTCCTTTTAACACAGTTATCCATTTTAGGAAAAATAATAGTAATAATAATAAGTCATCATCAACAATAATAATAATTCCTTGGTGATGCTGTTTTGGCCACTTTAATAAAGAATGGAATGACTTGTACAAGATGGAAGATGTAGTCCAACACACTGAAGGATATCAGCTTGGCACAGTCTGTCCTAAAGATTTAGATGAATTCAACTTCAACTTCTGAGCAGAATTATAAGGTTAGTTTTAAGTAGGTTTTCCTTTAATTTTCTAGAATATTGATTCCAGTGACTTTAGCTCTATTCATGCATTACTTGCCTGTAGAGGTGTCCTATATTAAAACAAGAGAGGGACTATCTATCATCTATCTATCATCTATCTATCATCTATCTATCTATCTATCTATCTATCTATCTATCTATCTATCTATCTATCTATCTATCTATCACATTTATTTCCCACCCATCTCACTCAGAGAGCGACTATGCTTTCTGCTCCACCACTGACATGCTTGTGCATAGAGGCTATGCGTAATATGGACATTCTTGCAACCGCTACGGCAGCAAAAATCTGGGTGCCCACTAGATGGCAGCAAGGAGCAATAACTTACAATCTAGTGGTCATCTGGATTTTCGTAGTGCAGATACGATAGATCTAGCAGCGAAGTATGCAATCAGCTGCTTGTGTGTAGGATTGTTGTGCAAACAACTTCACTCAGCATTCATCCATTGGTGAAATTCCCCATTGAAAATTGTGACCAGTTCCAAGCACTTTAGGAAGACTTCAGATAAACTGGTATGAAGAAGGTTCAGGGGCTGGAAACTAAGTTTTATGAAGTGAGATCGTGGGATCTGGATATTTTCAGACTTTTGAAGCAACAATTGATGAGAGGTATGATAGATTTCTGGGTCAACAGGGCTGGTTAATGTATTTGGAAACACCAAAATTGGTATTTCAGTCAACTAACTTCAAGTTAGTTTACCCCTAAACCGGTTAAGTCATGCACAAGGTTAAATTAACTCTACCCAGTCAGAAGTATTATGGAATGCCCAAACCTAGTCAATTAACCCATTTTGCAAACCTAGTCTTCCAAGAAAAAAAGCTGGTGAGAAAGAGTGGCTGAAATTTCTCCTTTACAGAACTCATTGTTTGCTGGTACAAAACTTCCTAAAATGGATTGCATTCCCAAGTCATTGAGCCATATCCATTGCTGCCTGCTTGACCAGCAATGATGTCACAAAACCTTCCCGGCAATCTTCTGGTGCAGGAACTCATAAGATACTAGGCACTTCCTTGAGAAAGTGGGCAGAATGTGATTCTCAGAATGGTGATTTCTGACCCAGATAATATGATTATGATGCCAGACCTACTAATAAGATCAGACAGGAACAGCAGCTGACTGGATTGCTTGAATTGTGGGAACAGAGCCTGTAAGGAATCTCAGAGGTGTCAACAGAAGGATGTCTTGACTTGTTCTGTGTGGTCCCAGAATGAAGGACATGGAATGATAATCTTAATCTTCAGGAAGATAGGTTCTGGGTGAATGAATAGGAAAAAGATTAAAACAGTAGGAGCAGATCAACATTTGGATCCAATTGCAGAAAAAGGTGGTAGGTTCACCATTGCTGGATATATTCAAGCAGAGGCTGAATAGACATTTGTTTGGGTTTCTTTCATTTTGATTCCTACATTGATCAGGGAGTTGGACGTGATGGCTTAAAAGGACCTTTCCAGACCTTGAAAAGCTGCTCAAGGCAGCTACCACTTTCCCAATCCATGGCTCCTCTTTCCTGACAGGATTCTGGTTATTTGTATTTCCTTCCTTCCTTCCTTCCTTCCTTCCTTCCTTCCTTCCTTCCTTCCTTCCTTCCTTCCTTCCTTCCTTCCTTCCTATACTACAGCATATATTCCTTACATGATTTTGATGAACACAAGACTGGCTTATACAGTAAACTTAAATCAAACCACATCACACTGTAGACATGCTGTGCTAATGTGCCAGACAGCTTGTCCATTTTTTGTTTACAAATAAACCAGAATGTTCTTCTAAAAGGCATGAAAAACAACTCCTCTTCCCCCACAAGCATGGATTTTTTTCTGGTAAGCTTCAAAAGCCATATTTTTGTAATTTGGATTCTTGCAGAACAGTGATAGAGGCTGGGGAGGATGGCCTATTGTTCTGTGCGATACACATGCACACACGCGCGCACACTTTCAAGCTCTCCTAAAAATGTTCCAGGGGGTTTCAGTAGAATGTCAAATTGTATAAATAAAAATCCAACATAATTGAACATAAAGACAACTGTGGAAGAAACAGTGTAAGGAAGCACACCAGCCCCATTAACTCCTTCAGAGCAGCTACAATAACTGTGTTTGGGCAGGGGAAAGGTGGTTAAAACTACCTCTGCTCCTTCCTGAAACCCCAATTTGCAGCTGATAAAGGTTTTGTTAGGCCCTGTTTCTCTAAGGCTCATAGCCACCATGCCCTCAGTGCAGGGATGGAACTAGGGTCTGTGTCACCTGGGGCAAACATAGATTCCGCGCCGCCCCCATGGGTTATTTTGTCATTTTGGCGCCCCCCGGGCGTCATTTTGGCACACACCCCACTTGCCCCCCCCCCTAGTTGCAGCCCTGCCTCAGTGTATAAACCAGAAGGTCAGGAGCTCTCACTAGTCTGTTGTTGTTGTTGCTGTTGTTATTTCATCTTTATTCTTCTTTTTCTCTGAGGGCTCAAGGCAGCCAATTCAAGTATCTCCTTTAATTTGTCTCCATAATAACAATCCCGTGGTGTAGGTTGGCCGAGACAGAGTGATTGCCTCAAAATCACTCAGCAAACTCTCCAGCTGAGTAGGAAATTTAAACCAGAATCTCCCTGGTCCAAGTCCAGCACCTTAATCCCTATACTACACTTACACCCTATACTACTCAGGATTCCCTATGAATCCTGAGACATGCAGGAAGAGGCCAGTTTCTTGGAAGGGTCTTTACTTAGAAGATCAAGCAACTACAGCACTAAGTCAGTGCAGAACCAAGATTCTATGGCTGTTTGGGCTTGCAAACAACAGGGCATTTTTTGAAATTGTATGGGGTTTGGAATATAGTTGCACATCTTCTCTCAGACCTACATTTTAATCATCACATCACTGTGATTGTTCCATAAGAGACAATGTAAACTGTGTAGACCTCTGTTCTCCAACCTGGTGCCCCTCAGATATGTTGTTGACTGCATTGCTACACTCATCATCTGAGTTATGGTTGATAGGGGTCTCAAAATTAAGATTTCATTCAGTATTGCCTAGTGTTAACTCACAGGCACCTTTCTTTTGTCAACACAAGTTTCCATAAATAAGACTGTTCTTGCTATCTCATTTATCATTTCCTATATATGGCTATGCAGCATGTCTGAGATAACTTCACACCATTACTCACTTTTATGTTTATGATACTGTTAGGCTCAACTGCACACCATTGAGACCTTGGGCCTAATATGTCTGCTGATGGGGGTTAGATGTCCACCCCACTCATAATCCCTTTTGCTCTCATTATGTTACATTCACAACTCCTTTTTGCTCTCAATATTCAATGAATTGGGCAGATCTAGGGGCAGCCCTGCATGAATGGCTGAGCAGCATCTAGAGTTTCCTTGGAAGACTCCTATCCAAGTAATTCAACAGGTTGGAGCCTGGTTTGCTAGAAAGAACTCAAGATTACAACCAGAGGCAGGGTGGCTGTAAGCCCATCCTCCTATTGTGTCGGGACCTCAATACTCAGTCTCTGCAGCAGCCTTCCTCAATTTGGTGCCTTGCAAACACAGCTTGGAATTCTAACTGAATGGTAGAATATGAGCAAAGGGGGTGCAAGGATTTGAATTCACTGGGATAAAGTCAGTGACCACTTCCCCAATCAAGGGCAATTTTTTTCTGACATTGGGAATCCCTAATTTGGGAAAAGTTAAATGCAGTCATGGTTTATATGTGTGTGTGATCAGCAAAAACACAGTGAAATTATGGATGTTATTCTTCCTGCAGCAAATGTTCTTGTCCTGATGGTTTATTAAGCTTGTCAGAATTCTCCAACATTGGGGCACTCCAAGGAATCAATGGAATAACTCTCTTCAAGCTATTTGCTTAACATGCTGGGGATCTGCTTTGGCTGAATTTCTTCAACTATTTTTAACCATCTGAACTACAACCCCCACTTATACCCAACCAGCATGATCAATGGCCACAATGACTGGGAATTGTGGGAAATATAGTCACAAAACAGCTGGAGGCACCATGTTTGAGCAGGCTGATTTAAGAAGTTAACGTTTGCTTGATAGTTGCTTCATAAAGGTAAAGGTACCCCCCGCACATTTGTGCAGTCGTGTCCGACTCTAGGGGCTGGTGCTCATCTCCGTTTGTTAGCCAAAGAGCCAGCGTTGTCCGAAGACGCTTCCACGGTCATGTGGCCGCATGACATGCGCGGAACGCTGTTACCTACCCACCGAAGTGGTACCTATTCATCTACTTACATTTGCATGCTTTCAAATTGCTAGGTTGGCAAGAGCTGGAGCTAGTGCGGGAGCTCACTCCGCACGCAGGGCTAGGGATTCGAACCTCCGAACTTGCAATCTTCCGATCGACAAGCCTGGCGTCTTACCCACTGAGCCACCATGCCCCTATCTATCAAACTATCAAACTATCAAACTATCAAACTATCAAGTTTGCTTGATAGTTGCTTCATAGACAAATATTAATGAAGGATTCAGCCTTAGAAAGGTTTAAATCAACCCAGATGAAACTAGCAGAAACAGGGAAGGAAGGAAGGAAGGAAGGAAGGAAGGAAGGAAGGAAGGAAGGAAGGAAGGAAGGAAGGAAGGAAGGAAGGAAGGAAGGCACAATTCTGTTCTACAACACTTTTATTTTCTTTAACTACGTAGCTTCCTAACTGGAAGCTTTCTCTCATGCTATTCATTTTTTTGTTTGACCTTTGCATGTGTATATACATTTTTAATTGGTTCCATCTTGTTTTGAGGTAGGGTTGTTCCATTTACGTTTTTTTCCCTATGCCTTGGGTCTGTGAAAAGGCAGCAAAGAAGTGATTTTAATAAACAAAGCATCCAACTGCAGGTTGTCTGCTCCTATCACATTATTCTTATGACATACCCTGTGCAAGGCTGCCATTCCAACTTGGTTACAGTTCCCCCTTATTCTGGTAATATCCTGGCAGTGCATGGTACTGCCTAAAAAAACAATCTGGAAACTGCAATTGCTTCAGATATGAGCCATAGTATTAGTAACTTGGACTAGGTGTTTTAGGGTATTACCAAACATAGCTTCATGTCTGCAGGGGAAAGGAATTGAGACCCCTTTCCCCACCTGTCAGTCAATGGCACTGCTGAATGTGTTCCATCTTGCCAGATTCCAGGCTCTTTCAGCTGCCATGGTGCATCCAAGGACCTTTAATAAATCACAACCTTTGGTGTGAAAGTCTTTGCTTACTTGATGGCATACGTGTTATATTTTGATAATTTGCTGCTCAACATCTTTAATTCTCGGTTATCCTTGTTTTTCAGGCTTGTCCCTTTGTAGCTAAATCTTTTCCAAATATCCATATTTGGAAAAGATATTGTGGGATTAAAAGAACTGTAGATATTTGCATAGTGCCTTGATAGTACTGGAAAATCACCCTTGAGATGTCCTTGTGGTTTCTGACTACATCTGCCCGAAACTTAATTCTGGTTGGGATTGGCAAGAGTGCGTCAACAAACGCTCCCAGTCAGAAATGTGGTTAGTATTTATTAATTAAGGCAACAGAATCTTTATACTGTAGAGTTTCCTCTCCCAGGAATTTAATAAACTGCAGCCCAGTAACAGGTCAAGCAAGAGAGTAATTTTTAATCTAGCTGGGTGTGTGAGTGCAAGAAGCCAGATCTGATGAATTTGTTGTGACCCTTATCTAAACATCTAATAGTGAACTGAATTATTTTTCAGTTTCCAGTATGCAATTTCCATGTGCTTCTCTAACTGCAAATATTAAAAGTCAGATTGTGCATTGCTTGTTATTTATTTATTTATTTATTTATTTTATTGTGGTCAAATTATTTTATTGTAGTCAATTAACAAATTCAGACTGTCATTTTTAGCCAAGCACGCTATAATCTTTAAAATAGAAAGGACATCCTTAGTAACCAGCAGTTTCACCAGACTTGCACACTCACAATAATAAAACTATTGTTTTCTTAAAAATTGACACTTTTAATAAAAAAAGTGCCTTGCAAACACAGCCTTTGTAAAAGGATCCAGGAAAAACTAATTGCAAAAACAGAATTAAAATACTGTTAAGATTCAAAAGTGAAGTGGGCTTGTTTGACACTATTCCAGAATCTCTTCTTTTAAAGATCAGTTTTTCAATTTGACCTTTGAAAGTTCATAATTCTGCATACATTTCAATTCTAACTGAATTTCAGTTATAAGTAATATCATGCTACCCCTTTCTCTTGTGTTTTCAAATACCCAATTACATGATAAATGAGGTTCAACAATTCTGGTAATACAATACCATCATAAGTAAAGGTAAAGGTTTTCCCCTGCACAGTCATGTCCAACTCTAGGGGCCGGTGCTCATCTCCGTTTCTTAGCCGAAGAGCCAGCATTGTCCGAAGACGCTTCCACGGTCATGTGGCCGGCATGATGCGCGTGGAACGCTGTTACCTTCCCACTGAAGTGGTACCTATTCATCTACTTGCATTTGCATGCTTTCGAATTGCTAGGTTGGCAAGAGCTGGGGCGAGTGCGGGAGCTCACTCCGTCATGTGGTGCTCAGGCCTCGAACCGCCAACCTTCTGATTGACAAGCCTGGCGTCTTAACCACTGAGCCATCGCGCCCCCTACAATACCGTCATGTTAACTTCTAAAATGCTACATTTCCTGTTCATACAGTTTGAATCAGTATACTTTTTGTTTTAGCTTCCATTCAGCAAAGGAATAGGTATAAATTCAACATCTGGAGTAAAAATGATTTTTTTCAGTTGAACAGGACATCCTGTTCACTTACTGAACATGATTGACCAAACTTCTTGAAACCTCAGGGTGGGAAGGCATGGCTAGCTTTTGTGATGAGTATAGGACTTTAAAAGGTTTTTCCAAAACATTTTTCATTCTTTAGAGCCCCTTGTTGCTTATGGATATTTGTCAAAAACTGTTCTGTCAATCCGCTACTTTATACAACCTCTGATTCCTATGGACCAAGAGTTCTTATTTTTCCCATTTGTAAAAAATAAAATTCTGGAAACTGCTTAAGATGGAACTCTTCCATAGAGCTTTTGGTGACAAGTTCATTGTCACATTTTAAAATTTCAACTAAAAGCTGCGTTTCACTTTTGCCTTGTATTTTAATTATATTATTTATTTTTCCTATTATTATTATTATTATTATTATTGCTTATCATTGACATCTTAATTGGTTGCATGTTTTTATTGGATTGTTGCAAACCATCATGAGTCTTTGCATGCATTAAAGGGCTCTAGAAATGACAAGAAGTATGCCAAAGCAGAAAGGGAATGTCCTTACCATCCCCAAGGAATGCTGTAGGTGCCATTGGTGCAACTAAGGCTGGTGATCTAATCCACACCTTCTCTATCTTACTAATAAGCATATTGTGAAAGCCTCAATTGACTAAATTGGGCAGCAGAGGTAAATATCTATGGACCCAACAAGTGATGACTAAGTTGTATGAAAATTTCAATTTGGAATGTAAGAGGAGTAAATGGTAAAGACTATTTATGCATGAAATGAAAGGAAGAAAAATAGATACATATCAGTGAAACTAAGAAAAAGAGGAAGGCTGTAATACCTCTGAATGAAGGTCATGTGAAAGATACTTAAATGAAAGGAGAAAGCACAAGTCCTGTATGAAAAAGTAGATTCATCTACTGACTTTTATATGCACAAAATTGGAAAAACCAAAGTGTACCAACGATACACTTTATATGAATACACGTTATATGAATAGCCAGTATGTAAGAACAAACTATCTATTTTACTTTTATGACCATAGATAGATCGGAAGTTATCTAATTTCTATGTTTGTTTTTTTCTTTCTTTCTTTTACTCTGCTACACTTTTCTTTTCTTTTCTTTTTAATTTGTATTTCTATTTCTGTTTCATTTTCAACTTTTAACTTTGTATATTTAAAACTTTAATAAAACTTAAAAAAAAAAGTAGATTCATCTCCCAACAGAATGAGTAGAAAGTGGATGTAAGGAAAGAGAATCTGGAAGCTGCTTATAACAGAGTGCAAAGAATTATGTAACAATAGGAGTGTGTGGAGTTTTGCTGGTGGCAAGTATGAAAGAGGAAGATTGGTAAAATGATGAATTGGAAGAGGCTATGAATAAGGACACAAATCCTGCATTTTCCAACAAACTCTCATATGCATTTGCGTCCTCATCCATAGCCTCTTTCCACTTCATCATTTGAAAAGCTGAAACATAATTCTGAAAATTAATAACTCAAAGTCCAAGGGAGATGCTTTGGGTGGGAAAATGCACAAATGCTCTCTCACGCAAATTACTCCCAAGACATACCAATTGAGCAGAACATTGTCAAAGTGTTTCTAGACTAATATCTCCCCTGATATTATCACTTTGTACATTTTAGAAGTGGTTTACATTATTTAATCTTTTGAAACAGCCAGAACAAAGTGGAGAGATGAGCAACCAATGGCTCCAGGCCCGCCTGTGTCTCCCAACCCTTTTTTCAGAGGGCCCTCAAGTCCTCTTTGACTATAAAGTTGAATGTTGGTTTTCTGTCATTTTGAAGTGGGAAATAAGTGTAACATAAAGCCAAATAGGTTTAATTCAGTCAAAAAAAGAAACTTCGTTTTGGCCAGCAATCAACACCCAGATATGTTTGTCTGGTGCTAATCTTGGCGTTAATCTTAACACCAAGATTAGCACCAGACAAACAATTGAAAAACACAATAATAATAATACCCTAATCAAGGAACTATTAACTCAGTCAATCAACCAAGTAGCAAACAACAGCCCAATCAAGGAACTCCTAAGGGGAGAACAACACCCCCACCAACACAGGCAGGACAAGCCAGGGTATATAAACAGAGAGCAAGTCCCACTCCCTTTTCGCACTGGAGATGTTGCCTAGTCGGGCAATGAAACGTCTGCAAGAAAACAACAAGGCTCATGTAACACAATTAGTCTGGATTCTGAATTAACCAATTTTCTGGGTTTGCAGAATACTATGGATAATAAACTACTCAAACAGGCTAGGTTTGCACAGAAAACTAACCAAGATAAGCTATTCTGCAAGTGTATCTGCTAGGTCTTCACCTGGCCTATTTAAACATGTCATGTGAATACACAATGCATGTAGAAAAGGGGCAGGGTTTTGATTGTGCAATCATGGCTGCCATCTTAACTTTTTTGTCCCCGACACCCCCACTACTGTCATACTGAACTGATCTTCTATCTCAATATGATGATTCTCGGACTTTCCATTTTTAAATTCTTTTAGACCATAAAGGATTTGTAGCATTTAAATGCCTTTGAAACTGCTGTTGCATTGCATTGCATTGCATTTCAGTAATTGGGTGTGGCTTTGAAAGACAGGAGTAATTTTTGCCAACATAAAAGTAATATTTTTTAAAAAATAACAAGAGTCAAAGTTCATTGAGAAAAGCTTTTCATATAGGTCAGGATATAATAAAAAAAACTGGAGCAATTTGTTTTCGTTTTTCACCAGATTTCGGATACTGTACACCTTGCTTAATTACCCTTCATTCAATTCAGAACTATGTGCTATTCTCAAAGTTGCCTTCATTCAAGAGTGCCCAGAATAATTACAGGTACAGAGGAGAGCCCATTCAGGTTTTAATATTGAGACAAGGGGCCATTTGGGAATATAATTGATTAGTCAAATTGGCTTTACCAGTTTGCTCTTTTCACAAGCCTGTTTCCCTCTCTGATCTATAATTTGATGGGAAATTAAAGGTTGGCTGTTGGCAAAACTTCCCGACATTTGTCCATTAGAGATGGGAAAACAAAATATGTACAAAAGAAAGGACTTTTAGATATAATTGAGATAACCATTATACATTGAAAAGCTGGCTTGATGTTAGGATGCTCTGAGTACATGAAAAAATCCATGGGATATTAAATGTTCTAATGCTTATTGTGTTGACATGAGAAACATTGGGACTTTTCTCTTGTCTTTCTTCAGTTAGGGTTAGGATTGTACCTAGGGGTATTGCCTTGGATGTGACTGAGATCCACTGGAGATCCCACGGATCAGGGTTTCTCAACCAAGCTTTAGGGAAAGGTGGAAGTTAGGCAATTTTTGCTCACTTCCTCCTTCTCCTGCAGTGCCTCTGCAATATGTTTGAGTGCCCAACTCAACAGCAGATTTTTGGTGGTGGGGAGGAGAGGATAAATCAGGTAAACAAACTTCTACTATCTTTTGGGGTAGAGTTGTAGGTTCCCATGATCAGAACTCCAGTAACCCCCTTCCTAATTTGTGACTTAAGATTCCTGCTATAGCTGGCCATGTTGGCTGGGGATTCTGTCAGTTGTACTCCCAAGATATCTAGAAGGCATAAATTTAAGTAAAACTAAAAAATTAAAAGTAAACAAATACTCTAAACATTAAATCCAAATATCTTATTTCTAAGGGCTTCCCCTGATTATTGTATAAGTTATGCATGGATAATATAATTGTGCTGCCCTTGGGATTCATATAGCTTCCACAAATTTTTCCTTTCTTTCCCAAGATATCGCTATCCTATTTTAAGACCTTCTACCCACTGTATGTATTTCAGGTTTTTTCCCCCCTCAGTAAAGACACGGCCCTTAACTCTCTCTCTCTCTCTCTCTTTTCCATTGCAAACAGCAACAGAAGACTGGGGTGGGATCCCTTGGTGAAAGAATAGGGAACTTGTGGCATCAGCCGAGACACCGGGGCAGGGGAGGAGGGGTGGCAGTGGTCATCCGAGAGTCCCTTGTGGCCTTCAGGGGCGCTGCTCCACAAGTGACCGGGTGTGAGACCCTGTTTTTCAAGTTGGGTTCACGAGAACAGTTGGGAGTGTTGCTGCTGTACCAGCCTCCCTGCTGCGTAGCAACCTCCCTGCCTGAGCTGCTCGAGGCTGTCTCGGGGTTGGCGGTGGAGTTCCCCAGACTTATGGTTCTGGGGGACTTCAATCTGCCGTCTCTGGGACGGTCCTCGGAGGCGGCCCGGGAGTTCATGGCTACCATGGCAGCTATGGGCCTGTCTCAGATTATTCGTGACCCGACTCGTGACAGTGGTCTCACCCCGGACTTAGTTTTCTTGTCTGAGCAGTGGCAATGTGATCTGAGGGGAGAGTTACATCTTTCTCCATTGTCATGGTCAGACCACGCCCTGGTGACCCTGAGACTCTCTTGTGCTACCCCACTCCGCAGGGAGGCGGGACCTATTCGATTGGTCTGCCCCCGGCGACTGATGGACCCAGTGAGGTTTCAGAAGGAGCTGGGGGTTATTCCCGAGGACTTGCTTCACGCTCCAGTGGAGGTCTTGGCCGCGGCCTGGAATAAAGCCGCGGCCGGAGCCCTGGACAAGATCGCGCCTATGCGACCTCTCCGGCCCTGTTCGACCCGCTGCTCTCCGTGGTTCACGGAAGAGTTAAGGGCTTTGAAGAGGGTTAAGAGACGTCTAGAGCGCCGCTGGAGAAAGACGAAGACTGAATCTGACCGAACACAAGCTAGAGCCGCAGTTAAGGCCTACCTTGTGGCGGTAAGAGCGGCGAAACGTGAATATTTCTCCGCTCTTATTGCGTCCGCAGAATGCCGCCCGACGGCCCTTTTCAAGATTACAAGATCACTTTTGGGTCGGGAGCAGGGCGAGACCCACTTACAGGGCCGTTCGGAAGAGTTTTCTGAGCATCTGCAGGACAAAATCGCTCAGATTCATTCTAAGTTGGACTCCAAGCGTGAGACAAGATCTGGGGAGATGCCAGGGGCTCGTACTTACCACGTTATCTGGGAACAGTTTGATCCTGTTGCGCCTGATGAAGTAGACAGGATCCTCCGGATTGTAAACGCCACCACATGCCAGCTTGACCCATGTCCCTCCTGGCTGGTGAAATCAGCTAGTGAGGTGACATGTGGCTGGGTCCAGGCGATGATTAATTCGTCCTTGAGTGAGGGTGTGTTCCCGGCGGCCTTTAAGGTGGCACTGGTGCACCCCCTCCTCAAGAAACCTTCCCTGGACCCTACAATCCTGGGCAATTTTCGCCCAGTCTCCCACCTTCCCTTTTTAGGAAAGGTGGTTGAGAAGGTGGTGGCGTTGCAACTCCAGAGGATTCTGGATGAAACGGATTATCTGGACCCCTTCCAGTCAGGTTTCAGGCCGGGATATGGGACGGAGACCGCATTGGTCGCACTTATGGATGATCTCTGGCGAGAGCGGGATGGAGGGAGTGCGTCCATCCTTGCTCTCTTAGATCTCTCAGCGGCTTTCGATACCGTCGACCATGGTATACTTTTGGAGCGGCTCGAGGAGTTGGGAGCGGGCGGTGTGGTTTTGCGCTGGTTCGCCTCCTTTCTCCAGGGCCGCTCCCAGTCGGTGTTGATAGGGGAGGAGAGAGCTGACCCGCGACCCCTGACTTGTGGGGTGCCGCAGGGGTCGGTTCTCTCTCCACTCCTATTTAACATCTACATGAAGCCACTGGGCGAGATCATCCGTCACCACGGGATGAGGTATCACCAATATGCTGATGATACCCAGTTATACATCTCCGTCCCGGGTGAAGTAAGTGATGCGGTCAATGCCTTATCTCAGTGCCTGGAGGCTGTGGGGGTCTGGATGGGGAACAACAGGCTTCAACTGAACCCTGGTAAGACGGAGTGGCTGTGGATTGATGGCCCCCCTGGATCCGGGAAGTTGTCATCTTTGGTTCTGGGGGGGGTTGCACTACCCCACTCGGATCCAGTGCGGAATCTGGGGGTCCTCCTGGACTCGCGACTCCTGCTTGAAGAGCAGGTGGCAGTCGTGGCCAGGAGGGCCTTTGCACAGCTGCGTGTTGTGCGCCAGTTACGCCCTTTCCTGGATCGGGAGGCCCTCCGAACAGTCACTCACGCCCTTGTCATCTCCCGTATAGACTATTGTAATGCGCTCTACATGGGGCTACCCTTGAAGAGTATCCGGAAGCTTCAGCTGGTGCAGAATGCAGCGGCGCGAGCAGTTATGAGTGCCAGAAGATCGGCACATGTAACACCTCTGCTTCGCGAGCTGCATTGGGTGCCAGTTTGCTTCCGGGTCCAATTCAAGGTGTTGGTGATTACCTTTAAAGCCCTACATGGCATAGGACCAGGGTACCTGAGGGACCGTCTCGTCCCGATAACGTCGACCCGCCCCACCCGTACATGCAGGGAGGGCATGCTTCGGACCCCCTCAACAAGACAATTCCATCTAGCGGGGTCCAGGAGGCGTGCCTTCTCTGCGATAGCGCCCGCCTTGTGGAATATTCTGCCCCCGGAGGTGAGACTGGCCCCCTCCCTCCTGGCCTTTCGGAAGGCCCTTAAGACCTGGCTCTGCCGCCTGGCCTGGGACGACGGAGGTGGTAGTGCCTCCTGGGGTTGGCTTGCCCCATAGCTCTACTATCTATTCTGCGGGTCCAAGCCCATCCTGGATTTTATTTTATTATGTTTTGTTTGTGTTTTTAGATATTTTTTATAGTTTTAAATTTTTATTTATTGTAACCCGCCCAGAGTCCCTTGCATGGGAGATGGGCGGGGAATAAATTTGAATAATAAATAAATAAATAAATAAATAAACTTGTGACATGTATATGGATGGATACATTTCCATCATTCTTGAACAATTGGCCTGGCTGGCTGGGTCTGAGGGGCAAACAACATTCTTGAAGGTCACAAGTCCATGCCCTCTCCTATCCACAATCTGGAAATCCCTGGTTGTTTTGACTTGCTCAGTTCTTTATTAGAATTTCATGAATTCAGCCCATCAGCCAAGTAGTATGGGTTTCCTTTTGATTGACTGGTGGATTAATTTTGCAAGTGAATGAGTATGGGTGGGTGTATTGGATGTAAAAAGAGGTATTTTTGGTGGTTTGTGTTTTACTTGGTAGAGATAAGACAAGCAGACTTAAACTGTTATATATAGTCTGCCAATGACTAATAGTCATAAGTTACAATAATGACGCCATACTAAATACCTAAAATTTCCTCCATAGTTAAAAAATATATAAATTCCTTATTCAGAAGGATATGCTATTGGAGGAAGCTTTTTACTCATTGAAGAAGACAGATTTGGTGTCATCCAGGCAAGCATGTCTTATATATTTCTATTTGATTTCCTCCCAATGGAATGCTGGAAAGCACAAGGGGTCTGATTCATACATCTGAAAAACAATCTCAGTTTGATAGTTACTTACTTTATCTATGTGGCTTCTTTCAGCCTCAAAGAGATTTTGTTATTCCCCCCAAGCTGCTTTAGACCCTTAGTTATAATGATTAGATTCTGAAGGACGCCGTGTTATAGAGAAACTCTGTCCCATAATAGCTTCGTTGCTGTGGAAAATCTCATGTTATTTGGCCATTTGCTCTGAGTTCTCTAAGCAATCAAGACATTTGCCTCAAGGCTACAAATACAAAGCTACAGGCAAAACCCTCTGGACATAATGACTGGCCATTTATGCAGAACTAAAAACTGGAACAGCTGAGCCGTGGATGTATGAATAGCAAGCATGCCTTCCAGCACAAAAGATAGAGCTCTGAAATAAAGGGATTTATAATGGTTCTGACATCCTGTACATCAAAATCACACAAGATGGTTGGGTTGTAACTTTCTCTCTTTTTGTTGGTTTGAACCATGTTTGCAGAGATGCCTGCAATTAAATTGAAAGGTGGCAAGAAGGGAAACTTGAGCATGGCTGTGAGTGTGTGTGTGTGTGTTGTGTGCCCAGTGATACTTCTGTTGAAATTCTGAGAAGATATTTTCTTCTGAATCAAAATAACTATGATTTAAAGTTATTGTTCTTCTCCTATTCTCCTACTCCTTCCATCCAACCCCCTGCTTCTCTCAGCTCTCTCTTAAGGGGTTGATTTGATGATGCCGAAAAACCTTGATATTAACATTAACTGAAATGTCTTCCAATAGAAGAACGCACACAAAATTGGCCCTAAGTAACATGGCCAAAGGCAGAGAAAAACAACATTCAGAACGACTCAGATCAGTAGGCTGTTCAGGGCACTGGGAGCTGAGAAATGGAGGTTGATGGTAATATGTCCTAATATAATTGTTAAAGTACTGGAAAACACTTGGAGATGAAGACTCCTGACATAGGAATCATTATATTTCAACTGTATTTTGGAAAATCCTAGAGTTCTTTATTAACTTATTGGAATTTTGCAATGAGAAGGCAATCAGGGTGGGCATGTTTTCTTTAAAGGTAGCCTGTTCATGGTTTGCAAAATTCCTATGGAATTCCAATAGAAGAGAACGTCTGCAGCTCAGGGTTGAACTGTGGAGTCCTTGGTGCTGTCTGAGTTTGGTTGTTTGCTTGCAGACGTTTCATTACCCAACTAGGTAACATCATCAGTGTGAGGGAATGTGGGGTTTGCTGCCTGTTTATAGATAGTAGCTTGCCCTGCTAGTTTTGGTGGGGGTGAGGTTTCCTCCTTGGTGGTTCCTTGATTAGAGGATTGTTTGATTGTTTGTGTGAATCCCTGCTTATCTGAATGTTGGCTGCTGGAGGGGATGTGTTTCAGTCTTTTTGTTTCTTCCCTAGATTTTTTTAATTTTCATGTACAAAGAACAGCAACTTTAGTTTACAAAAGTTGATGGCAGGGATCAGGCTGTGTAACTTGGTTTTCTCCAGATATTCCCCAATTACTCTGGCAAAAATAGTCAATGGTAAAGAAGGAGCCGAGTTGTAAGGTGAGACATCTTGAGGGCATCAAGTTGCCTATCCTTATCAGGTCCAATAAACTACACAGCCCTCCATGCACCTAAAGCCTTACAGTGTACACTCAAATATCTCCAAGAGCAATGCAAAAGAAATGTTTCAGCACTCTGAGAATAAAGTAGAACAGCAGAAGCCTATTAGATGCAGAAAATATTTGTGAAGGCAGAATTCGATGCAATATTATAAAACAGGGGTCCCCAACATGTGGGCCGCGGCCCACTAGTGGGCTGCGGCCTGTTAGGAAGTGGGCCGCACAGCAGGAGGTGAGCGGTGGTGTCAGGAACGAGCCTGTCCCTGCCACCATGAGTCGGAGGAAGAGCAGCCGGTAGCAGGAAGAAGCTGGGAAGGTGCAAAGACAGAGCCTGAGCAAACCCCGCCCCCATCCGCGAGATTGGCTCCCGCCTACAAACCCCACCCCCTGGTCCGCGCAATTGGCTCCCGCCTGCAAACCCCGCCCCCTGGTCCGTGGAAAGATTGTCTTCCACGGAACCGGTCCCTGGTGCCAAAAAGGTTGGGGACCCCTGTTATAAAAGACCGAAATGGTTATCTGTAATATGTCTGGGCTGCTAATAGACAGGTTTTAGATGAGATCTTTCCTTCCCTGGCCTCAGCAGGGGCCTTGCCTGGCTGACCTAGGGCTCAGAAGCTAAGCAGGGTCAGGCCTGGTTAGCATTTGATGGGAGATTAAGAAGTCAAAAAACATCCCAGAAGAAGGCAAGACAACCTTCTGTACTGCTGCCAAGAAAAATGCAGACCAAGTTGTAAGGGATTTTGCTCAACCTGAAGGAGACTTTACCTATCCTTGCTTGAATGCCACCAAAACTGGACTTTTATGGACATGAGCAGAAAAAAAAATCTAAATATTTCTTCAGCCACATCAGAAGCAAACATATCCCTGAGGAAGATTCCTACTTTCTCATCCCCATTTCTGAAACAAGCCTGTCCCATGAAAAGGATGAAGATTTACTAGGATTTATTTTCTAATCCCACTTAACCTCTGAGATTCCACCGATATCCAATTAAATGCCACCCCTACCCCTTTACTCATTCGTATGGAATCAGCTTACAAAGAGGGGCTGTGTTTAAATGCTCAGCATGGCACTATGCCTTACGAGTGAGTAAATATTGTAAATGTAAATGTACAGCTTGCCCAACTCCCTTTCTCCTCCTGCAAGCAGGGCAGCCCTGATGAACCAGCCATGGGAAGGATCTTTTCCCACTAAATGCACCCCAGCAAACCTGCAGCCTGGAAGCTCCATAATAACTATGTAGCTTAAGTTCTTATTTGCTTAGCGAATGCAGCTGACACAGTTGCAAAACAGTACCTACTGATTAAAGGAATTACCAGCAAGGGGAGTTGGGATAATGTTTGCACTAATTGTGACTGTCGGAATCTAATGCAAATGAAAATGAAAAGAAAGCCTGCCATTACGGGCCTGCCTGCCAATTAGCAGGCAAACCAATATTGGTGAAAGAAAAGCCAGACTTGGAAGATAGTTCACTGCTACTTGGTTGCCTCTTGACTGCAGGGCTTCACTGCACCACTTACACTGTGTGGAAGAGCTTCACTCTACGTGCCCTGGCTGACAGGCTGCTGTTTGTCCCTCCCCAGCCAAACTGGCCCCATCATATCAGGGTTCCTGCTTCTCGTAGAATATACCTCTGTAAGCTGAAGAGTATGAGGATTATGCTTTGTGGTTTTTCTTTGATATTCATTGGCTGAACTTCCCTGATGTCACACAAGGCAGAAATGCCTTTATTCCACCAGGCTGACTGCAGCTCTAGGAAGAGGTCGGGCAAGTCCATAGAAACAAGGTGGAAGAGGGGACAGCAGGATAGGCCACATATGGCTTTGGAGTCTCCTTTTTGTTATCCTTGGAGCCTTCTCGGACCATGATTGCTGAAAAGGGTTTCCTGAACAAGGCACCCAAGAAGCTAAAAGGGACATAGCACAGTTAAGAAAACAAACAACTGTACAAAAAGCTCTGCTCACATAGGTGATTTTCAGAGGCATTTTAAAAAGTTATTTAATGCTTAAAATAAATGGGTTAACTCTCTGGGAGGCCCAATACACTTATTTTTATCTAAAAAGCAGTAATTCTTCAAATCTTGGGGAGGAAATGTGCTGAAAGTTTAAGGCCCACCCATTCCAGGGTCATCAAATGTTTTCAATTTTTTTAAAAATATTTTCCCCCAAATGTTAAGCCACCAAGAGGTAAGAGGGTTTCCCCTCCCACCAAGTGCCCCCTGCTAATCACCAATCACTCTCCTTACTGTGGGGTAGGATGGGGCTGGGTGAGTGTTGAATGATTGATTTAGCTAGCTGTCAAGTTGTCCAACGAACAGTTTGCAGGCATGGAAATATTCTGTATATGTGACTTCTCAAGGCTACTTCTGACCATGGTTCTAGTGCTCTTTTGAAAGAGTGCTAAACCCATGTCAAAAAAAAAAAAAGCCCAGCTGAAAGGTCATGAGGCAGAGGAGGAGTGAAGAATGAAGTGGAAGACAGCTTTCCTTCTCAATGCATTGGGAGATCTCCCTCTCATTTCATGCCATACCCCTTCTCCATGCTGTGACCTGTCATTCAGGCTGTCAGGCATGAACAGGAATGCAGGGCACAGCAGGAGGGACTGACGGGATAATAAGCAAGCTGTGACTTTGACTAGTGCTGCAAGGGAGTATCAGTCCTGGCAACAAGTGGCTCTGCCTGACAGCATGTGGACATAGTCTGTGGGGTAGCCAAAATGATACAGCAGTAGGTAAAATTGCCTTATCCCTAAAGTTAAACCCCTCAAACAAGCTCAGCATGCCAAAATACCTCTTGACAGAAGTAGTAGAGAACTACAGAGAGAGAGAGAGAGAGAGAGAGAGAGAGAGAGAGAGAGAGAGAGAGAGAAGGGGGGGGGAATATTTAAGATTTCATTTATCCATTATACAATATTGGTTCTTCTTGTCTCATAGTAGCAGGCACGCATATAGGTAAGAAGGGGAAACCACCAGTCAGGAGCCATGGTTTATACGGAACATCAGACCCTTGCCATAGAAGAAAGAGTTGAAATCCAGAAAGGGATTTCTTAAGCCAGCCTTATTTCCAGCCAGTTTATGTATGGGAGACAAGTAACTGCAGTGCAGGGCAGAAAAGATGTAACCTTTCTCATCTCACTCCTCTGCAGATATAAGATACCCATTACACCCCTTAAACTAGCCCCACACCATCAAAGACTCTGAGGGTAATCTGAGTGCCAGAAAATGAGTGTAGAGAGGCTGTATGCGTCCTACGGTTTGTGATTCATGCATCTATGCCTTAGACATGTTTTCTTTCTGAGCAGATGTATAGAGTGGTTCAAAGGAGAAGACAGAGCACCAGAAATAGTGGGAGATCTTCATAAGGACATCTTCTCCAAGAAGTCCCTAAAACAGAGCTTTCCAAACGGTGTGTTGCGACACAAAAGTGTGTCGCCTGCGGGGCCCAGATGTGTCGCATCAAAACCCGGAAGCGCTGATGGCACGCCATCAGCGCTTCCGGGTTTTCCCACAGCAACACACCAACGGCGGTGCACGAAAATCCGAAAGCGCCGCAGCCACAGCGGTGCGCAAAAACCAAAAGCGGTAGCAGCGCTTCCGGGTTTTTGCACGCTGCCGCAATGGCAGCGCTTCCGGGTTTTCCCGCGGCGACACACCAATGGTGGTTGGTGTGTCGCCACGGGAAAACTTTGGAAAGCCCTGCCCTAAAACGTTGATGGCCTAGAATTCCATTATCAGCCAGTGGTATATAAAAAAAAGTCAAGATGGCAGTCATGACTTCACAATTGAAGCACCCTCCATTTTATATGTGCTTCATTCATGTGGTTGTGACCACTATCTTACCTTTTTGAGTTATTGGGGAAAAATTATAGGCTCTTCCTAAATATCTGTGGAATTTCTGGCATTTTCCAAGGAAATTTTTTTGAGAATGTATGCTTCAGTCCTGTGCATAATGAATGACCCTTACTGTGGTCATCAGCTAATGAGGAAAGGTTTCAAATCTGCATTGCAGCTTGTCTGACTTTTAAGCAGACTCTCAATCGTTTGCCTATGTCAAAAAATAGGTCTTCCCATTTCTTTGTTGTTGCTGAAGGCTTGCTACCTCATGCCTTGGAAACAAGCTTGGAACCCACTACCAATTTGGAGTCCAAAGAGCCTTGAATGTTAACACTGCTGTCATGGAATATGCACTTATAAAACTCTTGCATAAAATCCAGCTTCAACTCTAAGCTCATATTTTCCAGACACTGATTTTGTTCTTTTACACTGTTCATTGAACACTGGATAGTAAAACAACTTATAAAAATGTCTTTTGTGCTGGGAGAGACAGGACTAGTGAAATGAAGTTGAACTAAATACTTGTGTAGTGGAGAAAAAAAAAGATAAATTCCATGTGCTCTCTGTTAAATGAACACAACCTTATCCAACTTGTTACCCTTCAAATTTCTTGACTGAGGATTTTGAGAGATGTGGTCCTGCTCATTCTTTAGATAGGGATGATCTCTTTAAAATAAGGGTAGGTAGTGGACAACTCCAGAGCAGGACAGGGCCCAGACCCTCTTTTTATGCCCCAGAAAGCCCATTCCAGCTGTGCTGCTGCATTTGGGAGCACAACTGAAGACAGCTGTGAGCTTTTCGGCCATTTTGAAACAAGGAACGTGGACAAGCTCTAGTGTATATGCTAAAATAGGGTTAATGCAAAGTTATTTATTTATTAAGCATATTTCTAGGCCTCCAAAATCAAAACTCTTGGCGGCTCACTTAGGAAAAAACACAATATAAAACATGTCCAATAAATAAAAACACAACAGCACAACAATGCAAAGAAGGTAGAATCAAAACCAGATGAAAACCAGACCATGAAACCTAAGAAAAAAATAGGAGGAAAAGAAAAGGTAGAATTCTACTCACATGTGTGATGTGACCTTGTCTACAGCAACCCACAGATACCTCCCAAATGTTAAGCATGGCCCTAATCATCAAAAGGTTGTCTTCCTTCCCTTTAAATAATGGCTGCTTGTGCAAGTATAAAATATGTCACAGCATCAAAAACTACAAGGAAAGAGCTCAGATCTTCATTTAATAGCTGGATTTGTTCAGTGTGGAAAACTATGGTTTCTTTAAGCACGGTTTTTTTTGGGGAAAATCACAGTTGACTGGATTTAAACAACATGCTTAGAGATGAACAAGAGTTTACTGAGTTCACGTAAATAGCTATAGTCACCCAGTACACTAAGCCAAACCAATCAAACCAATTCTTTCTTTATTGCAATGTTTCTATACCGCCCAAACTTCTTATGACTCAAAACAGGTTACATAACCATGAAATAAACACATGAAGAGATGTTATCAGTCTGCGGCCTCTTTGGGCTGTCACTCGGTGGCCTAGCTGACGGTTGTTCCTTATTGTTCTTCCCTTCTTTTTCTTGGCCAAGGGAGCTGCCTCTTGCATCTATTTGAACTTTCTACAAGACCCTGAGGCTTTGTTGGGCACTGTGAGAAATTGGAATGGCTGCTTGGAACGCTGCTAAGTTCCAAGGACACCAGATGGAAGGCAGCTCCCATTTCCCTGGGTCTGTGATGGAGCCAGCTTGGAAATGAGGAAAGATCACTTGATGATTAAAAAAACAAAAAACAAAACCCTTTTTATTGTTTTTATGACCAAGGGCTTTAAACCAAGGCAGAAAGTTTCTGCAGAATGAAGCATGCTTGATTCCTAGTGGCATAAATCCCTTGAGCAGTGTTTCTCAACCTTGGCAACTTTAAGATTTGCGGACTTCAGCTCCCAGAATTACCCAGCCAGCCAATTCTGGGAATTCTGGGAGATGAAGTCCACATATCTTAAAGTTGCCAAGGTTTAGAAACACTGCTCGAGAGCAGGGCTTTCCAAACTTTTGCCATTGGCGACACACCAACGGCTGGGCCACAAAAACCCGGAAGCGTGGGGGCCAGTGCCGGGCAAAAACTGGAAGTGCTGGCGGCGGTGCTTCCGGGTTGCTGCCGCGGTGGCAGCAGCTGCCCCTTCAAAAGGACAGGCTCCGGGAACCCCGAAAATGCCCTCAGTTCCAGCAGGGAGGCGAAAAGCCTCCCCGTGCGCACACTGCCGAGCTTTCCGCCGCTCAGCTGATGCGCGGGAAGAATTTCCACCCCAGCCCCCATCAGCTGTGCTGGCAGCGTGCGCACGGGTGGGGAGGCTTTTTGCCTCCCTGCTGGAACCGAGGGCATTTTCAGGGTCTCCGGAGCCTGCCCTTTCGAAGGGGCAGCGGCAGCAGCAGAAAGGGCAGGCTCTGGGGATCCCGAAAATGCCCTCGGTTCCGGCAGGGAGGCAAAAAGCCTCCCCGCCTGCGTGCACGCGGCCGGCACAGCTGATGGGGGCTGGGGTGGAAATTCTCCCCGTGCATCAGTTGAGCGGTGGAAAACTTGGCAGTGTGCGTGTGCGCGCACGGGGAGGCTTTTCGCCTCCCTGCTTGAACCGAGGGCATTTCCGGGTCCCCGGAGCCTGCCCTTTTGAAGGGGCAGCCCCTGCCGCCGCGTGGCAACCCGGAAGCGCCGCCGGCGCTTCCGGGTTGTCACGCGACACACTTGGAGCCCCCAGGCGACACAGTATTGTGTCATGACACACAGTTTGGAAAGCCCTGCTCTAGAGGATAGAATTTAACATCACCACGTTATTTCACTTTGAATTGCTTTACTTTCCCCCATGTAAACTTTGATTTTCTGTTCATATATGTTTACAAGGAGCTACAACGATGTTGCATGTCATGACGTCTTCATGAAAATGATACAAGTTATGTAATTTGTGTTAGTTACAACACATTTGCATGATGACATCATGATGTACAATAGATTACTTGTCTCTCCTTGTCCCCTGCAGATTCCAATATTTTCTAAAGAAATTGGTTTCCACATAAGTGTTGGTAACTTAACTTAATAACAGATTTTTATGCATCTCTCTGAGAGGGCTCTTAATATACAGTATGCCTACAGCAGGTTTCTCCCAAATTAAAGGGAAGGGATGGAAAAGAAATTGGAGTTATATTATAGCACACTATGCCTGGTTTCAGGTCTCTGAATTAAAATGATTTGAGCATTTTACCCCCATTTGCAAATCAGTGCTCATCTTCTCTCCTTCCAGGTTACCAACAGGAGAATGCAAAGAACATAATCTAATCTGTGCCCTAACTCCTTAAATACCATAGGTCATGAAGTAACAAAAATAATGCCAGCCCAGTTCTTCATATCTTTGTAAGGGACTCAACATAATACCTCTCCACTTTTGGATTAAAACAACACTGTTTGCAACCAGGCACTTTCCCCAAAGCTGTGGCCATGGTTGCATTTTTCTGCAACAGTTAGAATTGGGGAGTGAAGAAAATTATAAACAATGCACAGAGAGACAGATTCTAAGAACAGGACCCTGTATGTCTGTGGAGGATGGGGAGAGAGAAGCTTCACAGTGGCTGCTCTGTAATGCTGACTTGAGCCTAGGAGCTGAGAGACATGATGAAGCAAGAATATCCTCCAATAGGAGGATACACAACAGCTGTAAAGCGTCAGTTGGACATACACGCCAAAGCCAAAGATTGTGCAATTCAAAGGAAAAGTGAATTCAAACCAAGCTGAGAAATAAGCCAGCTCAGTTCCCCAACAATATCCTGAGAACAACTGGGGCTTGTGCTGATCGCATAGCGGTTCAAATCTTTCTGGAAGTGCCTTGAAGACAACAGAATGACCGTTAAAAATATTATGAAGGAAACTTTAGCTTTTGCAGTTGTAAATGTGTATAGGAAATAACAACAATCAATTTGGGTAGTGGGTGACTAGACCTTGTTGGGCAACACATGGGAAGAATGAAATCCATCTTTTTGCATAGCATGTTCTTCTCCAACTCTGACTAGAATTTTTGTAATATGCAAGCACTTTTCTACACATACATATGACTCATCAAAATGTTAGAAATGTAGGCTAAAGTTATATATAAAAATCAAAATAGCCTGCTCATGTACCCGTGTGACCAACGGACGGGAAACACTATGCATCTAGCACATGGGAAAGTATAGTTGAGTGGGAGAGTAAAAATTGTTTGGCGGCATTTAATGTGAAGTTAACTAATTCATACTTTTCATATCTGTAAAACAAACTGGGTGAGCCTGTATAACCCCCATGCCATGAAGGTGGCAAAAAGGGGTATATTTCAAGGCATAAACCAACTCCTCTTCCTCCTCCTCCACCTCCTCCTCCTCTTCTTTAACTATTGTGTTTAATAAAAATAAGAAAAACGAAAATATGTATTTCTGCTGGTATGCCGATGATTAGACATCTGTAATATTTGGCAGATCTTGAATAAAGTAACACATAAATGCGTATGGCTATGTTATTAGGGGTTGGGGTTGGAGAATTATTGTCCTAGTCAGTTGCAGGTCTCTGACCTGGAACTGACAATAATGCTGAAACAAGAATTTTTTTTTAGATTTTTAGATTTTTTTTAATCCCACCTTTATTATTTTTATCAATAACTCAAGGTGGCGAACATACCTAATACTCCTTCCTACTCCTATTTTCCCCACAACAACAACTCTATGAGGTGAGTTGGGCTGAGAGAAAGGGACTGGCCCAAGGTCACCCAGCCGGTTTTCATGCCTAAGGCGGGACTAGAACTCACAGCCTCCTGGATTCTAGCGTGGTGCCTTAACCACTACACCTACATCTTCTTAGAAAATGAATATTTACTTTGCATTCTTTGGGTTAAGTTAGACCACATATAACTCTGGAAACTTCCATTTCTACTTCCTATTTCCACAAAAGGTTTAACAATGACTCCTATATATTTATATTTCCAATTTATATCACCGCCCATCTCCACCCATTCCGGAGGGGACTCTATATGCATGTGTGACACCACGAACCATATACAAAGGGGCAGAGCTGGTGGTATATTGACACAGTGCTGCTTTCATCTCTTGACCCTCCCTGTGGATGTCTCTATCGTTCTAACTGAAGAAAATTTGCAATCCACATCTTTACAAGTTTGATTTCAGTTTAGCTCCATGGGACCCACATAGGCAGAGATTACATATACAGAACACAATGAGCTACAAATAAGCCAAGTACATTACAGCTTACTATGGCATGATGTGTATTTAGCCTAGGTGGGTTTTTTTTGTGGTTCAGTGTATTGTGCAAACCAAGAAAATTGGGTTAAGTGAGCAAAGTGTAATCAAGCTGTATTGTGCAAAGATAACCATGATGCCTAGGATACAAGCTCTTCTTCTTGCAGTTGCTAGGGAAATATTTTATTATTTTGTTTTTGCCACTTAAAGTGGGCCAAAGGGGTAGACTTAGAATGGGGTGAGCCTGTCCAACTTTGGCAGGTTCCAACTTGGTTTCTCAAGCATTAGCAAGAACTTAAAAAAACAGCAATAGGTGGGACTAGGTGGCTGGCTCTGATCCACCTCTGCTCACTAACTTTTCTTGTACAAGTTCTGACTATGCAATAAGGAGAAGAGAAAAAAGGGAGGAATGGCCTAGTGAAGAGATTAAGATCTCTAGGATGCGTGAAGGAATGGTGTATGACTTTAAAAAAGAAAGCAGCCGTAAAAAAGAGCTGAGAACTCATCTAAACTCAAACAGATGATGAAACTCTTGCCTATCACAAGGAGGAAACAGAAAAAGACTTCAGTCTACCAGCATCTTTGAAGCCAGTTGCAAAGGCAGGGAATTGTCTGTTAGGGCTGTGCCACCTTCATACACTCTGGCACCACACCTCTATGCTTCCATCTACCTTTCAAAGTAGTAGTAAATTCAACTCCTACAAAGGATGATTAATAAATTAATCATAAAGATCTACTCCCAGCCTCTCCATAAAATAACAGGATGGCTGACGGTTGAGATTAAAAATTACAACTCCCCTGCTCCACACAGGTAAGAACCATCATCCACCAAAATGAAAAGACAGTAAGAACAGAGGAGGACAGTAGAAAGAAAACGCTGCCAAAACTGCAGACCCCATACCTGGGTGGTATCTCCATTAAGACCACCCAAAATCACATAAAAGGGAGGATAATCTTCCAGGTTCTCCAGAATTCTTTGTCAGGTGATACCCCCCCCCAAAAAAAAATCGGGGGTAAGGGATGGAAAAGATGCAAGGAAGTCCAAAACATGGCCAGATGTTTAAGTCATGAGATGTATGGTTCCAAAACAACCCCAAGAAGGATTTTATAAAGTGAATGCTGAGTGAGTGTTGAGTAGTGTTGCTATCTGATTGTAGCCGTTCTTGAGGGATAAGGAAAAGATTGTTCCTCTTAGCTCTGATGAAGAACATTAGCCCCCAGCCTTTCTCTTGTCACAGACAGTATGAACAGGTACTTTGGCTGAGTAGAAAAACAAAAAAGAAGTTTACCTTTATCAGATCAACAAGGCCAAAAAGTAGTATTGGTTGGCACTCTATGTATAAAGTCAATTAAGCCAAAGTACATAGTATTACCTAGTGGTTGGAGCAAATTGAACCCTCAAAATGTACAGATTAGCCAGAGATTTAAATTGAATCATTCCTTGCCCTCTGCCAGCTTTTCTTGATCCGCTGACCTCTGCCCTTCAACCTCTCTCTTCTCTGGGATGTGTGACACAACACGACACTAGTTAGGAGATTAGGGGAGCTGGAAACCTACGTAGTCATTGGACACCAGGTTGGGAAAATCTCCCCTCTCCTGCTCTTGCAGCTCTCTGGATGAGAATTGTTGGTTTTCTTCTCTGCTATGACCCCAACCAACAAAGGAAAAGAGCACTTCTCCATATTTTTTGCCATGGAAAAGAGCATTTTAAGTGGTCACTTCTTCACTGTCTCTTTCAAACATTCCAAAGGAAGTACCAGAAAATGTTCTTTTCCCACTGTTGAGTTGAAGTGTTCCTCCACTCATTTTTGAGTTGGCACAACACCATACTCTCATTGCAATCCCTTTGATGGTGTTGGAATAAGTGGGAAAATACCGCCTTAATGCTACTTAATACCAGAGTTAAGGATAACTTAACCCTGTTTCACCCATGGATTTAAGTCAAGGTGAAGTTAACTTTGTGCTAGGCTGACATACGTCCCGTTTTGAATGGGACAGTCCCGTTTTTTTAGCATTTTTCAACCGTCCCGTCGTTTTGATAAAAATCTCAATTTTGTCCCATTTTTTAAACCCGGTGGGAATGGCGTGGAAGGAGGATCCGAGCCGAAGCTGCCGATTGGAGGTAGCCCGGAAGAGGAAGTCCTCCCGCCTATCAGTATGTGGCAAATGAGGGACCGGGGGGGCGGGGTTTGCAGTCGGGAGCCAATCGTGTGGACCGAGGGGTGGGGTTTGCAGGCGGGAGCCAATCGCATGGACCGGGGGTGGGGTTTGCAGGTGGGAGCCAATCATGTGGTCCGGGGGGCGGGGACCCTTGTCTTTTTCATGAATATGGAATATTACATAAGACCCCGTCCCGTTTTGCCATCCCAATGTCCCGTTTTTGTCTCAAGGAAATATGGTCAGCCTACTTTGTGCAGACACTGTAGAAAAAGAGGCTGCCTGAATGGTTTTGTGCTGTGGTTAGATGCAACTGAAGATATGTGAATAACTGGATGCAAGAGAAATATATTCAAACATAGGTTCCACACCATAGATAGATGTAGTTTATGTGCACGGGTAAGATTATTTGCACACCTATCAGTGGAACATGTGAATGTGACCTGCATGTTTGCTAATACCTGGATCACATACACTGAATAACAAATGACTAATGCCCTCTCTCTCCTTCTCTGACTATGCCTGAGTTTACTCATCATATGACAAGATACTAGCATACTATACATTTCTTTGCTGTCACAAAGAACAGCTACTGTATGCTTTCCCAACCTGGTTTCCTTCAATCATACATGGAAAACAGCTGAGAATTCTGGGAGTTATAGACCCAACCCATCAGTTTAGGTTTAGGTTTAGGTTTATTAGGTTGGGCTTGGCTATGCTCCTGAATTGGAGAAGGAAGACATCTCATGGAATGAGTGATAGAGACTTTTTCTGTTGATTATGGCAACAGTTGCCCAGCTCTCAAAAAAATCAAATTCCACCTTAGAATTCCATTCTAAGAGACTTGTGGTTGTCTTTCCTACTTAAGTTTCCCACCTGACAGCAAAACCAGATTTCCTGTTAAGTAGATATGTATTTAAAGCTTTGTGGATATCTACTTCTTTTAAAACATTATTCTGTGCTGGATTGTGAAGGCTGTGCAAATCTCTTTCTGTTGAGGGGCATATTAATCTGTTGTGTGCAAAATAGTGGGTGAACAAAAGCTAGGAGAGCCAAAAGAGGGTGGGATCTCCATTCTGTCTCCTAAGTATCTCTCTTTCTTTGTAACACCCTCCTTTACTGTTTTTCTCATCCTCTTTCTGAGACCTTCTCTCTTCCAAGTGATCAAGATGTGGAAAAGAAGAGATTCCCCTGACAGAGGTCTGCAATCACCATTTGAAATTAGGGTGCAGGACACTACTAGCCTCAAGGCTTACCAGTTACCCATCCCACTCCAGGGCAAAATATTACTATTCCCTGGCATGTCCCTGGCCAAAGAGTTTGTGCAGCCACAGATCTGGGAAATCTGGAGAAACAGATTTTATCTAATGATAAGCAAAATCCCAGAGATCATAGGAGATGCTACACTCATTAGGTTGCCTTTAGACTCTTCTGTTGTATCAGAGGGCTGCTGTGAAGCTAAAATGTCACCCTGAGTTGCTTGAAGGAAAGGTGGGACACAAATTCAATACAACAAAAAAGCCATCACTCAAGCTAGATGGCTCAAAACTCGATAGTGTGAAGATTCTAAAGGTGGCAATTAAAGCAGGAATGAACTAATTAAAAATCATGGGAATTGCTTTAATTTGTACTCATCCCAGAATGCAACACAGAATGTGCGAGACTTTAGCAATTTATAATTGCAGCACAATTTTGTTTTTTTGTTTTTTTGTGGGAAAGGGGAGAAGGAGAAGGAAGAAGAAGGAGACAACCTTTTGCAATGCAACGAACAGGCCTAAACCTGTGAAACTAAATGGTGGAAACTGTTTGTGATGATTACTGTCTCTTAATTGATTACACACAAACAGGTGTGACTAAGGACAGAGAGGCTGGGATATATATATATATATATATATATATATATATATATATATATATATATATAGAGAGAGAGAGAGAGAGAGAGAGAGGCAAGGTTGCCACAGCTGCTTTAAGTTGAGTAACTTGCGTTGCCTGCAAAGAAGATGGTTGCTTAAAAACAGCATCAAAAAATTGATAGTTGCAAGGTGGAAGCACAGAGTTTTTCTTCTAAGGTATTTTGAAGTGTCCTCTCACAAATCTCCTGATGTCAAGGCACTTTTAGGTGGGTGGAAAGTTCTCTCTCAGAAGATGTGGATTATGGGAATGTTCATGGTTTTTTTGTATTAACATTTCACTGAAATATTTTTGGGTGCATGTGGTGCATTTATTCAAGAAAAAACACCCCCCTTTTACCCTCTTCCTTCTACTTCTATCCCTCTTCCAATTTCTTTTATCTGTAACATTAAGATAAAAGAAATGCTCAAGCTTGAAGGTGTGTAAAATAATTGTGGTTACAGTTAGCAAGAGAGTATGCTATGAATATTCATGTGTCAATAAACATGTTAGTCTTTAAGGTACCGCAAATCTCTTACGTGGTTCTGCTGCAGCAGACTAACATGGCGGCCTTTCTGAAAAAGGGTGAATAACTTCAGATCAGCTAAAGTGAAAATGAAGTGATTTCACATTCTTAAACCTTTCACATTCTTGAACTGTGGTGTCCTTGGTGCTCTTCGATTGGTACATTCTTGAACATATGTCTGTAGCTTGAATCATGTCAACTGGATTTCTATTTTCTCAGTGGAAACGTTTTGCTCCTTATCCAAGGAGCTTCTTCAGTCTGACTGAAGAAGCTCCTTGGATAAGGAGCGAAACGTTTCCACTGAGAAAATAGAAATCCAGTTGACATGATTCAAGCTACAGACAATTCCACCTGGATGACTGAGAACCTTCATAGACATTCTTGAACATATGCTCGAAAAGTATGAAGAAGCCATTATTTGAAGCCAGTTGTTCTTGGTAAGACAATTTTCACCAAAGCCTAAAACAAACCCACCCTGAGCAATTGATATGTGCCATCAAGTCTCTGTCAGCTCTTAGCAACCACATAGGTAGACCTTCTCCTTGATCATCTATCCCCAGCCTTGCCCTTCAGGTCTTCCAATGGTGCACCCATCAATGCTGTAATCAAGTCCATCCACCTTTCTGCTGGTTGTCCCCTTTTTCTCTTTCTTTCCACCTTTCCCAGCATTATAGACTCATCAAGAAAGCAATATCTTTACCTAATGTTAGGCTGACCATACGTCCCATTTTAAATGAGACAGTACCGTTTATTTCACATTTCCCGACCGTTCCGTCGTTTTAATATAAATGTCAATTTTGTCCAGTTTAAAAAAAAAAATAGCAAAATGTCAGGCATGGCAAGACTGATTCAGCCAAGTTGCAATTATCGTTTAAAAAGTGCTTGATTGAGGTGCCTGATGTTAGGTGAGACTAGAGAGGGGCAAGGAAGGTGGAGAGAGAGAGAGAGAGACAGACAGACAGACAGACAGAGAGAGACGGGGAGAGAGATCTTTGCCACCGCCTCTGCTCTGCTCTTAGCTGGTCGCTCTCTGCTCTGTTTGTTTTATTAAAATGCGTTTGGGATGTGATCCTGCCCCCTTATTTCAAGAGTGAAACTGATTATTTTTCCAGCTTGGCAAGAGAGTCTCATTTGGGATTGTGGGAGAGAGAGAAAGAGGGAGAAAAAAAAAACAGGAGGAGGAGGAGGGAAGGCAGAAGGAAGAGAAGCCTCGCCGGGCATGGAGTTTTTGAATCCTCCCTTCCCTGCCTCTCTTCTCTCTCCCCTCCCCTCCTTCCTGCAATCCATGATGTTACAAAGCCCGTCTACCTAAATTTTTGTATGAGTTCTGTCACTGAAGAATAATTGTTAGCTCAATATGTTCATGTAATAAAACTTTTTCATTTTAATGAAAACAAAAATATTTTATATATACAGTAATCTGTTTAAGGACCAGCAAATGGATCTTAAAAACTCTTTAAAACTTTTTTTATTGTCTTACTTTTTCATGAATATGGAATATTACATAAGTTTAACCCCGTCCCATTTTTGCCATCCCAATGTCCCGTTTTTGTCTCAAGGAAATATGGGCAGCCTACCTAATATGTTCAAAATACTGTATGATAATTTGAGCCTGGCCAGTTGTACCTTGAGTGAGAACTCTAGATTGATTTGTTCTATGATCTATTTGCTTGTTTTTCTGGCTATCTGTGCTATTTCCAGGAGTCTTCTCCAACACCAAAGTTCAAAATTGTCAATACATTTTCTAACCTTTCTCAAAGCCCAACATTCACTTCCATTGACTAACAGGGAAAATTATTGTCTGCATGATTCTGATCTTTGTAGTTATAGACACATTATGGCATCTGTATACCTTTTCCAAGGCCTTTGTTACTTGGTAGGATTACTAAGTGCTAGTCTGTGGCATATTTCTTGACTGCTGATTCCTTTCTGTCCATAGTCAATCCTACAAGGCAGAAGCTATCCACCAATTCAGTATATTAATTGACAGTTACAAGGCTGTTTGCTGTACCTGTTTCATTAGTTTGGTCTTCTTCACCTTAGCCCCATTTTTCTCAGTAGAGCTTCCAGATCATTTGCATTTTCAGCTATCAGAATAGTGTCTCACCATAGCACAGGTGGCTGATATTTCTTCCTCCTCCACACTCATTTTTTTTTCTAGTTGAGTCCCATTTTCCTAAGGACCTTTCAAAGCTTGACATGGTTAACACAATCAAAGGCCTTTCTATAATCAATGAAGCACATATTTACTTTTTTTGGGGTATTATTTGGCTTTCTCAATTATCCAGCATGCATCAGCAATAGTGTCTTTTTCTTCTGCTTTTTCTAAAACCTGCTTGAACATCTCACATCTCCCTTTCTAAGTAGGGCTTTAATCTGCATTGGATGAGATTATTGACTAGCATATGAAATTAAAGATATTATATGATAGTTTCATACTCTGTTAAATCTCCTTTCTTTAGTATTGGTATGTAGACTGGCCTCTTCCAGTCTGTTGGTCACTGTGTTATTCTCCAAATTTGTCAGTATAATTGGCTTAGAACTCTCTTTCTATTGCTTACCATATTTCTGTAGATACTCCACTAATTCCTGTTGCCTTCCAACTTGATAGTGACTGGAGTGCTGATCTAACTTCATTTATTCCACCCTGAATCCCAATCCACACTGTTCTTTTTTATGCAGGATACCCAAGTAAATTCACTCTTTCAAACCATAATGTAGGAGAGGACTTCTGAGTCAGGAAGCAAATATATAAATATGAAAAAATATAGGAGTTTGTTTTGTGTTTCCGTTTGGAGGCACAGTCGTATGTTCATTGTTAAGTTATGGGAAAGTACATGTGCATTTCCTAACATATGCTCATTCCCACATGGAACCCAATTGGCCAGAACTAGGTTACTGGAAGCAATTAATATAGGACATGCCCATTAACAGGTTTATCCATATTCAGCCTATACTTTGTAGCACTGTGTTTTTTCCAGAACCTTCATCTCTGTTCAATATTTCTTGGAAAATATTCCCTTCTTCTACCTTTGCAAAGTTATGGGTTATCAGTATACCAGAGTAAGTAAACTGAAAAAGCACAAGGCAATCAGCAAAATGGTGCAGGGTTTTGAAATATGGATATATTTTCATTTAAATATGAAGTTTTTTCCAAGTCAATCTCAAACTTTATGGCTTCATGTCCATGTCCATCTGTTTTCTTGCCAGCATTATGAGAATGGTTTGCTCTTGCCTTCTTGGATTTTTAAAATTCTTTGTATTCCTTGAAGATCTCCCATCCCAAGGGTCGGAAATGGCGGCTCTTGAGCCAGATCTGGCTCTTTGGCTCCTTGAGTGTGGCTCCGCAGCTGAACTCACCCCCACCCCTTCCACGCGATTGGATCCCGCCCCCAAACTCCATGGCTCTCCCGCCCTGCCCCACCCCCACCCTGTGCAAAGTCCACGTCAGGTCGAGTAGCCGCCCCTCAGATCCGAAGCCGCAGGGAGCGCAAGTGCTCGAAAAGCGTGCCGCTCCCTGAGGCCCTTTTCCACCCTCCCTCAGCCTTTCGAAACCCACAGGATGGTATTCGGGGCTTTATTTCTTTCCACCTCATCTCCTATTCCCCAAAATCACACTTGCGACAGCCAACCTGCCCCAGAAAGTCATAAAAAAAAAAGCAAAACCAGAAAAAGGAAGAGTGGGGCCCAAGAGAGGCTACGGGAGGACGGGAAATCTGACACACATTCACAAAAGGGTTGAGAAAACACACGCGCACGCTGTGGCCAAAGGCAGGCTGGGTTTACACTTAGTTTCCCAAGGAGGTTTCTGAAGCTGCTGCGGAAAGGTTGCCTCCCTCCCCAGAAAGGCTTCTGGCCGGCCAGAGGAAGCCGCCGCGCACCTCCCCGGCCACCAGCCCAGCTTCAGGGGCGCCTCCGGCAGGCCGCATCCCCTGCCCTGCCCGAGGAGAAGGGTCCCGCAGCCGCGACAAGCCGCCAAGCCCACCTTGCCAGGGGTTCCGGCGCTCCGGCCAAGCCCGCACACGCAGCCGCCTCCCCTCCCAGGTGCTCGAGCGACGGGGGTCTGCAATCTCGAGTGGCCTTGCCTAAGCCGGGCGGGCATGGGCTCCCGCTACCATGCTTCCCAACCGGCCGGGGGGAGGGTGGGGTAGTCCAGACCCAGCCGGGGGGAGCGGGGAAGGCTCTTCCGAGACTTCAAAGGGCCGAGCCAGGTACAAAAGCCGCGGGAAGCAAGGCAGGCGAGCCGGTTGGGTCGGTTTCGCTTTGCAAACCGAAGTGGCCTTCAGAAAAAAGGGAAACAGCGGCGCCCCCGAAGCGCTTCCTCCTCAAACGGCGGGGAGCATCCCATGATGATATCGCCGATCCCTCCCTCGCTCCCTCTTGCGCTTGGCTCTCGCTTTCCAAGGCCGGGGCCACCCGCAGCTGCCCACACCTCGCGCACAGCCCGCGGGGTCTCTGCCGCTGTTTCGACGGAGGAGGGACCGGAGTGCCTTGGGAGCTGCTGCTGTTGCTGCTGCTGGCAGCATGTCTGGGCGAGGCGCACGGGCAGAGCTGCCGGCGGCCCACGAGGTCCAGCCAGGGAAGGTGAGCGAGGGCCGGGGCGGCCGGCCAAGCGGCAGCGCAGCCCTGTATCTTGGCTTCCGCCCCCTGCTTCCTCGGCCAACTAGTAAAACTTACAGATTTGGCCATTGAGCTCCCCACCCCCTTTTCAACACAATGTTTTCTATCTTCTTTCTAACGCGCACACACAACCACAAGTGGAGTTCTAACCATGTCAACCGATTTTTCTATCCTTGTAAAAGGACTGCAAGCTGACCACACTTGGGTGTTGCAGAAAACGAATTATCCACGTCCATTCCGACGCTCAGGTGATTTATGCGGCTGCGCGCGCGTGCTAATGCCTTGGGTCTGTGATCTCTCCCCCCCACCCCCATAACCCTGACTTTCCCCTCAAACTCTTGCTCCTATTTCACCGGAAGGGGGACAGGCGGGGCTGTCGGTGACCCAGGCTGGAAATCTGGACTCCGCGGATGACCATCCCGCCTGGGACTCACAGCAAGGGGGAGCGGAGCAGAGCAACAGGGCCAGGCGGGCAGAAAGAGGTGGAGGCAGAGCTCGACCTGGCAGTATGTTGTCTACCGCTGCGGGCAGTACGAGGGGCAGAGACAGCGGGGCGGGCTATGGAGACGGTAAGGGGATCCCAGCTGGGGGGAAAGGGGAGAAACTTGGAAAAGGCATCAGAGGGCATACCTGGTTGACCACACATAGCGCTACGGCTTGCCTGTGCAGCCCAGCGGAATCTGGAGAAGACCAGGCCTTACTTTCCCCGGGGGCGGGCGGGCAGGGAGATGGGGAGCCGAGCTCCCAGCCCAGGGGTGGGGAGGAGGAGGCGGCCGAGGATCTAAAACGCGCGCCCTGGAGCAGGGAGGGAGGGGAGAAGGCACGCCTCGAGGCTGCTTGGAGAAGCTGCGCCCTGGCTGGGTTTGGGGATGGTGGCGTTTGGAGAGGGCAAATGTTCCCCTGTTTCCCAGAGCTCTGAGCCAGGCTCCTTCATGCAAAGACGCAGACTTTTCCGCTACAATCCGCCCCTTTGAAGGTGTCCCGAGAATTTTCCATTTGACAGAAGTAGACTAACAGCCCCGCCCGCCCCCCAGCCCCCCATTTTGTCTTTTAAACCAGCAGGTCCGTAATTGATCCCCCTACATGGCGGCAGGCGTGGCGGCCCCCCAGTGCACGCCATTGGCTCCTGCCCCCAAACCCCGCCACTTCCATGCGATTGGCCCCCGCCCGCAAACCCCGCCCCCTTCCACGTGATTGGCCCCCGCCCGAAACCCCACCCCCTGGCTCTCGAGCATTTCAAAATGTGCACGAGCATGTCAAAATGGCTCCCGGCATAAAAAGTTTGCCGACCCCTGTCCCATCCAAATATTGACCAGGCCTCATTCTATTTGGCTTCTGAACCCAGATGAGGTTGGCCAAATGAAAACAACATGGATGTATCCATGTGGTTGTCAGAAGTCAAGTATAAAGCTTGGCTGAATTTGAAAATAATTTGAAATTATTTAATTTGATTTAAATTAATATTTAATTTAATCTAATTTGAAAATAAGACTCATTGGCTGGCTAAAATATGGTTGGATATTTTGTTGGTTAGTTCATTATGGGAACCTGGTCATTGTTTTAATGTGCTGTAACAAGGAAATTCTAATATGGTTGATTTGTTCAGGCAAGACATTTATATAAGTACAGCAATTGTGTTTTGATAATCTGGGATTAGATTTGCCATGTTATATGAACCCAATCACTGAATCCAAAAGGAGTTAATCCCAGGATGATGTGTATAAGATTGCAACTGTGTGCTCTTTCTTGTTGGACCTTCTGAAAATCCAGAAAATCCCTTCTGACAGCAAACTGGAAAGTTGGAAGTAAGGACAAAGGGAGAGAAAGAGAGAATTGTATCTGCTATCCCCTTCCTGGAGTAGTAGTATTATTTAATTATAGAAGTATTTATATGTGATTATACGCAATGGGAGATAATATATTTAGATTGGCTCTAAACCTGTTTAGATTGGCTTACTTTGTTTGGGAAATCTTTCAGTTCTAAAGCTTTTCCTGTTCTACCCATTGTCAAAACCTCACCATGCTCTCTTCTGAGGATTACTGAAGACAAAAAGTCAGTCTTGGAGGTTGGTGAGAAATAGAAGAAAAATCTTAGATTGTCATTTCTCTTCCAAGATCTGAGCTCTGTCTCCAATGTTTGAGGGACAAATCAAAGAAATCCTATGACTCTTATGAAACTGACTCAAGGGCTATAGCAAATATACACAGGCTTTCTTAGATTTGGAAAGGGTGGGGAGTCTCTGCTTAGGAAGCAATATCTTCCCTCCTCTTCTTCTTATGGTATTAGCATGCTGAAATATGCTTCTTTGCAATGTGATTATTGTTGGAGGTTCCAGCAAATCAGCACGCCTCATTAGCATATGGGTGATTGCTCTAAGAGGCAAAGTCTCTATGTGCTTCTAGAGGAAGCTGCTTATTGCCCCTCCCACTTCCTCTTTCTCTCTCTCTTGCTTTCCTCCACTGGAGAAGAAGGACCATGCGGCTGCTGGTCCTTCCATGGAGAGGCCATGTGCTAGGCCTCAACTCAGGAGGCTTTTTCCCCTTTTCTCCATGCCTCCCTGGCAGCAACATAGGGCCAGGGGTCCACAAAGTTTAGGGAACAAGAAAAGAAGAACTGAAACCAATTTTCTACTGAAATGGATGTAACTGGACCAAATAAACATAATAACTCTTTTTGTACTTACTTTTGAAACTATGTTGTCTAAGCGTGTAATTCTTTATGCTTGGGTGGGCTATGTGCTTAAGGACAATAACCTATATTTCTCTAGCATGCTCATTCATACTATTAAGATAAAAACTCCTTTCTGTGTGTGTATTTCGTTGCTGTTATACGCTCTGCTCCATTCAGTGGTACTAGCTGCCCACTAATGGTCTTCAATTATAAACTTGGTTGATTTGAAAGAAGCCAGTGAATTTAAATTAACCCTTGTCCTTAAGACCTTATACTTTGCAAGGCCGTAGAGTGGGCTAGCAGTGGGAACTAGCTCAAAGCTTCATGTTTTCTTGTGCCTTTACTTGTTCCCAAAGTTTGAAAAAATCTGTGATTCCTATAATCTGAACGTTTGGACATAAACAAAATTCCACTCAACCCTATGTGGGAAAATTGCTACCTCTCATGTCTTCCAAATCTCAGAGGTATAACATCTGATCTTTTTTTTATGTTTCACATCTGATGAAGTTAATGAAAATAGAACAAAACCTTAAAAATACAGGAAAAGGTGAAAATATCAAATCATATCAAGCAATTAGTCATAATTAAAATACAGTAAACAACCCAGTGAAAAATGATGAGCAGAAAGAAATGTCCCTTAAAATGCAAGGAATCTTTTGTCATTGCTAATTAAACAACTAAGTTATAATATGGCTGTGTTTTCTATCAAAAATTGTGTGTAAAATCTCATATTTTATGCTACATCTCAGTTTGCTTTGTTGGATGGCAAATGGCATTTTTACTGCCTTTACTGTTTTTTTATAGAACTTTATTATTTTTCAAAGTATAAATAAAATACAAAAAAGAAAGTATAGGATAGACAGAAAACAGAACTAAAGAAAAAAAGAAAAACTTTAAAAGTGTCAATAGACAGAAAACAGAAACAAAGAGTAACTTCTGACTTTCTCCAATACAGATATAGATAAATTTACAGATCCAATATCTTACCATTAATTAAACTATAGTAACATTATTTCTATTAGAACAAACCATTTAATTACTAAAACCCAAAGTCAAAACTTCATTTTTTTCTATTACAAGCAAGTACTCTAAAAGTGGTTGCCAAGTAGATATAAATCCAAAAACAGAGTGTTCTCTTATTAGTACTGTTAATTTAGCCATTTGAGCCAAGTCCATTAATTTAACAATCCAATCTTCAACCATAGGTATTTGTGGATCTTTCCATCGTTGTGCATATAAACGTCTTGCAGCTGTAATCATATATAACAACAAAGTTCCATGTTGTTTCTCTAACTCCTTTTCCATCAAGCCTAGAAGAAACAGTTCTGTTTTTCTTTTTTGTATATTTACTTTAAGAATCTTTTGAATAGTAATACATATTTGATCCCAGAACTTTTTGGCTTTCTCACAAGTCCACCAGAGATGCTAAAAGGTTCCTTCACCCTGTAAACGTTTCCAACAAACATTAGTTACACCATTGTACATTTTTGACAACTTATCAGGAGATAAATACCAACGATACATCACCTTATAAAAATTTTCTTTCAGGTTATAATTCAGCGTAAATTTCAAACCGTTAATCCACATATTTTCCCATTGGTCCAGCATAATATTATATCCGAAGTTCTTAGCCCATTTAATCATGGAGTCCTTGACATGTTCATCTTCCATATTCTTATGTAACAACATCTTATACATCTTAGTAATAACATGGTCATCATTTATACAAGGTTCCATTTCAAACTGAGTTATTTCATTAACAAATTTATAATTCTTTTTATCTACTTTAAAACGTTCTGCCAATTGTATATGGTATACTGTAGGTGATGCCAGTGCTTTGACCGTGGGTGCTTCCATGATGTTTTAAATTTATTTTTCTGGCGAAAGAGTGTGTTAGTAATGACAAGGTTATGCTCTGCACATTTAGTCAGAAGTAAGATTCCATTCGTGTTGCTGTTGTCAACTCCTTCTTTCCCAATGATCCCTGGCCACAAATCAAAGTCACGCCCAACTCTTGCATTGAAATTGCCCAGGAGGATAATTTTATCCTCCTTTGGTATCTCTGATAAGATGGTGTCCAGTTGGGTATAAAATTTTTCCTTGATATCCTCATCTGCATCTAGTGTTGGTGCGTAAGCACTTAGGATAGTTGCCTGTTGGATTTTGGTGAGTTTTATTCGGAGAGTTGAGAGTCGTTCGTTAATCCCAGTGGGAACTTCTGACAAGAGCTTCACAAGGTTGTTTTTGATAGCAAAGCCTACCCCATGTATTCGTCGTTCTTGTTCAGGCAGTCCTTTCCAAAAGAAGGTATAACCTCCTTTTTCTTCCTTCAACTGTCCTTCTCCTGCTCTTCGAGTTTCTTGGAGTGCTGCTATATCAATATTAAAACGTCTCAGCTCCCTTGCAATAATGGCAGTCCTACGTTCAGGTCGTTCACTATCCATATTGTCTTGCAGTGTCGGTATATTCCATGTTCCAAAATTCATGTGTTTTTTACAACCGCTAGATGGTGACCCCACTGGTCGCGGTAATCCAATCAGGGAGAAAATGAGGCAGACTATGTTTAGGGCACCTTTTCTAGCCCCCTCCCCATATGGGGTGAGCAGAGTGGATCCTAAATAGGGCTGCTCAACTATCGGATACCAGACTAAGAGACATCAGGACTGGTTTGATGAGAATGATAGTGAGATTGAACATATTATTGACAAGAAAAGGAAAGCCTTCCAGATATGGCAAAAGATATTAACTGTGCCTTTAAGAAAAAAATCTACGCCAGTGCAAAGGCAGAAGTCCAAAGAAGAACTAGAGAACTTAAGAACATATGGTGGATAAAAAAAGCCCAAGAAACCCAACATTTTGCAGATGCTCATGATGCACGGGGCTTTTTTAATGCCATAAAGGCCATCTATGGACCAACAAACCATGGTACAAATCCCTTACGCTCAGTAGATGGTGCTAAACTTCTAAAGGACAAAGAGTCTATTGCACTGCGCTGGAAAGAGCATTACTACAATCTCCTTAATCGTCACTCTACTGTGGCTGATGAAGTCTTCTTGCAAATCTCGCAAAAACAAATAAGAAATGAGCTTGCAGTACCCCCTAGTTTGGAGGAAGTCAGTAAAGCCACTAAACAAATGAAAAATAACAAAGCTAGTGGACCTGATGGGATTCCTGCTGAAGTCTTTAAAGAAGGCGGGCCTGAACTTACACAACAACTTCATAAGCTCATCGAAAAAATCTGGACGAGGGAGGAGATTCCAGCAGACTTTAGGGATGCCATAATTATCACTCTCTTTAAAAAGGGTGATAGAACAGACTGTGGAAACTATCGAGGCATCTCCCTTCTAGCCACAGCAGGCAAAATCCTGGCAAAGATCATCGCAAACCGTCTCCTATCTGTATCAGAAGACATCCTCCCTGAAACGCAAAATGGCTTCCGCCCTTCCAGGGGAACAGTGGATATGATCTTCACTGCACGACAGCTTCAAGAAAAATGCAAGGAGCAAAACCGCCCACTGTACATGGCGTTTATTGATCTGACTAAAGCTTTTGATACTGTAAATCGTACTGCTCTCTGGACCATCCTTCTGAAAATCGGATGCCCTGATAAAGTTGTGAACATCTTGCGGTTACTCCATGACGACATGATGGCAACAATCCTGAATAACAATGGCTCTCAAAGCGATCCATTTAAAGTGGAATCCGGCGTTAAACAGGGATGTGTTATTGCTCCAACCTTATTCGCTATATTCATCGCTATGGTTATACACCTTGTTGAAGAGAAACTTCCTACTGGTGTAGAAATTATATATCGAACAGATGGAAAGCTTTTTAATCTTAGTAGGCTGAAAGCAAAAAATAAGGTAATTGCAACTTCTGTTATAGAACTTCAATATTCTGATGATAACGTAGTCTGTGCACACTCCGAGGAAGATCTTCAAACTATCCTAAACATCTTTGCAGAAGCATATGAAAAGCTCGGCCTCTCGATTAACATTAAAAAAACCAAAGTGCTTTACCAGCAAGTTCGAACCAATCCCTCTGCAGCGCCATCAATCCAGCTTAAAGGTGTGTCACTAGAAAATGTCGACCACTTTTCTTATCTCGGCAGCCATCTATCTACAAAAGCCAACATCGACGCTGAAATTCAGCATCGCCTGAGCTCTGCGAGTGTAGCTTTCTCCCGAATGAAGCGTAGAGTGTTTGAGGATCGGGACATTCGCAGGGAGACCAAAATGCTTGTTTACAAAGCCATTGTACTACCAACCCTTTTGTATGCCTGTGAAACATGGACCCTCTACAAACGCCACCTCCAACTTCTTGAAAGATTCCATCAACGCTGCCTCCGAAAAATTCTGAAAATTACTTGGGAAGATAGGTGGACTAATGTTAGCATATTAGAAGAAGCGAAAACCACCAGCATTGAAACAATGATAATCCAACATCAACTTCGCTGGACCGGCCATGTTGTTCGAATGCCTGACCATCGTCTTCCAAAGCAGCTACTTTACTCCCAACTTAAGAATGGAAAAGGGAATATTGGTGGACAGCAAAAGAGATTCAAAGACACTCTCAAAGCTAATTTTAAAAAATGTAATATCAGCATTGAGAACTGGGAAGCCCTAACTCATGAGCGTTTCAATTGGAGGTCATCCTTTATTAATGGCGCTATGGACTTTGAAGAAGCACGAGTACAGGGCGAAAGGGAGAAAAGAGCTAAAAGGAAGGCACGTCAGGCAAACCCTCATCATGACTGTCTCCCACCCGGAAACCTATGCCCTCATTGTGGGAGGTTGTGCAGATCCAGAATTGGCCTTTATAGCCACTTACGGATCCACCGTTAAAATTTTACCTTTGGAAGACAATCTGACTCGGCTACGAGTGATCGCCAATGATGATGATGATGAATGATGACTGTAGGTGAACCAATGACATGTAAAACCTTCCGACTCTAACATTTCCTTTGTTTTGATTTTTGGTTCACCATCCCTGGCTTTAATATTTTGAAATCCTTAAATCCTTAAAGAGACTTTCCCAAGCTGATCCCATCAAATATGTTGGACTCTACGTCCTATAACTCCCAAGGGCCATGCTGGTTAGGAATGATGGGAGGCGAAGTCTAATACAGGTAGTCAACATTTAGAGCAGAGCTTTCCAAACTGTGTGTCGGGACAAGTTGGTGTGTCGGCTGCAGTGTCTGGGTGTGTTGCGGCTGCTGCTGCCTCCTGGCTTCCATGCAGGTTCTACTGCCTGCCTTGTGCCTTGCTGCCTCCAAACCTGCTGTGATTCCGTGCAGGTCCTAGTGCCTGCCTGTTGCCCTGCTGTAAGAGTGTGTCGCGAAATGATTCATGTCTAAAAAGTGTGTCACCAACATGAAAAGTTTGGAAAGCTCTGATTTAGAGACTGCAATTGGGACCGACAATTCGGTCATTAATTGAAGTGGTCACTAAGTGAAAATCACATAACCACAACTGTGCTTACAATTTTACTTCAGTTTTCCTTTGCTTCTTTCTACTTCCTTCAGCTGAACTGGGGTTCTTTCTCTTTCTCTTTGAGGACATCTTGTTATGGGATAAATAAGTAAGTGAAAATAAGAGCAGAGAGACACTGCGAAGGTCATAAATGCAAGGACTGGTCACAAAGTTGTTATTTTAGCATTGTAAGTTTGAATGGTCACTAAACGAGGCAGTTGCTAAGCAAGGACTACTTGTAATCTGTTGGGCACCCTTAGGCAGAGCTGGTCTAGCATCATGCCCCATAATAAAACTAAGTGTACTACAAGCTGATTAACAAACATATACCTTTATTAACGATCAGGAAATGATACTTTTAAAAGCCTCACAATTACATGTGTTTTGATCTAACAGGAGAATTTTCTTTTATGCTTTCAATCTTGTAAAATACTTTAACTGTGCTCCAGCATATTAAGCATATTAAGAGGAGTGTTGCATACTACCTTAGGCTATCAAACACCTAAAATCTCTCTAAACAAGAATGTATCTTGAACAAAGTCTAAATCTCTAAGTCTCTGAATTCTTTGGCTAAGCATTTGAAATATTATTTTAAAAAAGAGAAGGAAATAAAGGATTATTATAGCTCACTCTTAATTCTGTATCTTCCTAATAGGTATTTGAAAGTGGTAGCTTCTGTATTAAAATGTGAATAGCTTCTAAAGATCAATTGGTGTTAGCATTTGACACTCTTGACCATCAGATCCTGCTGGTGAGGCTACAATCCCTGAGCATCACTGGCAATGTTTTATCTTGGCTTTGGTCTATCTTTCTAATAATTCCTTTTCAGTTATTTTAGGTTCAATGCTGCAACAATGAAGAATATACTATATACTGTAGCTCAGTGGTGGGGTTCTTGATCTTCTCTGAGCATGGCATTTTCCTTGCAGACATTTCTTTACCCCACTCGGTAACATGATCCTGCAAGGAAAATGTCATGCTCAGAGAACATCATCAGTGCTTTACAGGCCATATTGACTCCGATGATTCACAGCTTTATTCCTTTTTTCCCTGAGATAAATGAGGATGTGTGGTACTCCTTATCAAGATCCTTTTAGACATCTCATCATGGATGACATCATGAGGGTTAAAACTGAATATGGAGATCTTGCTATTTTAACCTGACCACCCTTCCCATCTCAAGTTTTCCTCCATTTTTTCAGGGCTCCGAGGTGGCTGTGGTATCAGGGTCTTCTTAGGTGATGCCCTTTCTCTTTGGCTGTTTATAACAGCAACTGCAAAACTGCATCATCTTCATTTATTGAAAATCCATAAAATCCGGCACTACCTGTCCACTGCACATTGATTAGTTTAGGTGTGGTACTTCCTCACCTGAACAATTATGACAAGCTACAGGCAAGTCTTCCATTGTCCTTCATTTGTCCATTGACCCTGGTCCAGAACGTTGTAATATGCATTGTTCTGGACCTCCTTCATTTCTCTCATGTTTTCTTCCACTGTTGGGCCATACACTAGCTTCCTATTAAGACTAGAGCCCAATTTTTCCTTTTGGTGGTAGTGTTTAAGGTGCTGCAGTTAGCCATTCTTGGTTACCTGTCCCAACCTTGTTTATACGACACGATCAACAGGACAGGGGGTCCTTTCCATTCCCTCTTCAAATGCTGCTCCACCCTCTTTGCATGTGTTTCAGGACTGGGGTCCCCAGTTATGAAATTCTCTTTCTTTTCTACTCCAGTCTCACACATCTTTGGAGGGATTTAAGAGAGATGTGAAAATGTATCTCTTTAATCATCCAGACTGAATGGCAGAAGAAATTTGAGTAGATGTTGGGAATAGTGGTTAATACAGTTAGATGGTAGGACTATTCTGTTGTAAATCTTATTAGTAATGGCAGATGTCAGGGCATCAGTTTATAGATATTGGACTTTCTATTTCGATGGGTGTTATTTTTAAGGTGAAAATTTCATAAAACTCTATATGTGGAAAGGCTCTGCCCTTGTGAATATGGTAATATCGAAACACGAACTCATATTCTGTTATATTGTAATTTCTATTGAGACATACGCAAAGAGATCTTAATGTCTCTTCTAACTCCATTTCCGGGACAGACTGAAGAATTTTATGTGCCATTCTTATTAGCAGATAATTATTCTTATTAGCAGATAAAGACCCAAGGTAACTTCTGCTGTTGCAAAGTTTTCAGAGCTTATAAAACACATATATTGCTGATAGCAAAATGGTGCAAGCATGTTTGTATACTTTTTTATCTCGTATGCCCTATTTTATCTTGAATATTCTATTTTGTTTGAATGTTCTATTTTGTAACTCTACTCTGTAGGTTCTATTTAGTACATTTTATTTAGTCTGGGTCACTGACCTGTAATAGAATTTGATTTAATATCATGATGTCTATTGATTTTATAGTGTTGGTGTAATTTTCCCTTTTGTTTTAGCTTCAACTTTAATTTTAATCATAGCTGGATTGCACATCAGTGCGAGGCAAGTTACAAATAATTTTTTGTTTGCTTGTTTCCATTCTACAGTTGTCTTTTTCAAAAGATTTGGTTCTCACAATTGCCTTGACATGTAGCAGCTGAGAGACTGACATATGCCATGCTTTCTGGCCTGGCTGACAATGTGTGGGAACTTCAGGTTGTACATATGGTCTTTGTTTCTGTGTCTAATCTCTCTGCTGCTTAGCAAAAGCCAGAACTGGAAATCGAAAGGCTGTGGTCAAGCAACATATTGAATCAGGTCAGTTAAAGATCGAGCGAATGGATTTGCACAAGTGCAAAACGTGGTGACTCTTCGCCTAGGTTAGTTTTGGTGGGCTTGGGGTGAGTGGGAGACTTAACATATTATACAGACCCAAACTTTGGGCTTTGTTTAGGATGCAAAAAGGTTTGGGCACACTGAGTCAACGGGCTAATTTGTTAAGTGCATTGTGTAAACCTCGTCGCTGAGTCTATCAGTACATATAATTGGTCTTTAAAAAATTTTTCTCCGTAATCTGCCCAGAGCTGCTATGGTGTCAGGCAGCCTCAAAATGTACATACATACATACATGCATACATACTTCTAGCTCGGTATTTCCAATGCTGACCAGCAGTAGATCTCCAGAATTTCAGCCAGAAGTTCTTCCAGTCTTTTTTGGAAATTGGACTTGAGATGTTTATATATAACAGCTGTTGCTGAAGGATCGGACTTTTTTTTCCCCACAGGGCACCAGGATCAACTACAGCACAGAGGCAAAAAAAATTTTTTTTCCCTATCAGACCCTTTATGTTTAAGGAGGAACCATTGTGGCATAGCAGTTAAGGAGATGGGCTGGCACGGGAGATATTCAGATTCTACTCTATCCTCAGCCACCAAAATCTACTTAGTGACTTTGGGCCCATCACTTTCTCTTAGCCCGACATATCTCACAGATGTGTTGTGGGGGGAAAGGGGAGGAGAGGGCACTGTATAAGCCACCTTGAGCTTCTAAAGAAGAGGTGGCATATAAATAGATCAAAAACAAGTCGGAAGACTAGCTTTTGAATCTAATAATCTGGGGAAAGAGATTTAACTTTGGCCTATTTCTTGAAGACCTGAAGTCCAGTTTCATGAGGATGACAATATTGATTCCAGAATCCAGATGAACCCACCAATGCGTCTCCTGAAAAAAAAAGTGGGGATAATTCTCAGCTCAAATAATAAAGCACAGGAAGAACGTGTCCTGGTCAGTTGATGGCATCTGAGTCATTCTGTGGGAATGTCACTGTCTGTTGTCGTAAGCATCTTGCACATGGGATATCTGGTATTCATTTTCTGGGTAGCCGCATTAGCAATTACTGCGTCCATGCAGTGCATGACAGATGTTACCATTCCAAGGCCAATTGTCCTAAATTCAGATCCCATGCCCTCTGAACTGGAAATGATTCAGTAATTGGTCACTCTCATTACCGCAGCCTGTGTTCTCTTTGCCTTACTGAATCCTCATAGCAACCCCGTGAGCTCAGTTAAAAGATAAAGTCTCCTTCAAGTTGAACCTGACTCTCTGTGACTTTATTGGCGCATCCATTCTTGCCAGCAATATGGAATTGCTTTGCCATTTCTTTTTTCTGGATACATTTTCACATTTGCAGCCTAGGATATGACCCTCAAATGACCTGGTGTTCTCCCATCTGAGGGCTAACCAAACCGATCCCTGCTTAGCTTCCAAGCCCAAAAAAGGCCAGCCAGTTGCTGTGACATGTGGGCAGGATGTAACTGATAGGCAATAAGTGATCCAGTGAGCTTTCCAGACTTAGTAAAAATCTACCTACTCAGTACATACCTCACTGGATTTGCATAAATTGCTACTATAGGTTAAAATGAGGTTGGGTAGTTTGTGATTTGGTTCCTCTTAGTGTCTTAGTGTGGTTTGTGAATCAGGCCATTGTAGCTTATCAGTTGGACCATAACCAGCAGCATCTGCAGCAAACAGCACTGACCCCAAAATGATAATATGCCATATTATATTAATGCTACCTTTATTTCTTTACTTACTTACTTACTTACTTACTTACTGGGGCTTCTATGCTACTCCAATTCACCAGGATTTTCAGCTGCTCACATACCCTTCTTACAGTAAAAGAGTTTAAATACAGAGGGCAGTATCATAAAATAATAAAACTAAAGTAGAAATAATAATGTGAAAGAAATAATAAGAAAGAAATGAAGGGAACAGAGAACAAATCATCCAAACTGGGGTGTCCACTGGGTATGGTAAAAAAGTCAAGGTGGTAGCCATAATGGTGTGATTGAAGCTCTACACATAAAAACTGGGGGAGCTTCAATTGCACCATCATGGCTGTCACTGTCAGAGTCCAGCCTGACTCTGACTCTGAGTTAGAGGAAAACGAAACTGATCTGAGAAACAAAACTCATCTTGTTCAGCAACCGACAAGCAGAACTCGTGATGAGCAGGTGCAGGAGTCCAGACCCAAGGATGACCCAGCAGCACAGGAGAATTCTGAGAAGCCGATTGGTTCCGAACCAGGAACTAAGGCAGGAGCACCAATCAGTGCCAGAGAAAGGTGGGCAGAGAAGCGCGCCAAACAGAGGGAAGCCTGATTGGTTCCCGAGGAGAGAAGGTGTGCTGAAAACAGAATAAAAGGATGCCAGCGCAAGCACCCGATCGCCGGAGACAAACGTTCCACTGAGCTAACAGCTTCTTCAGGAGAAGTCCAGCCAGAACCATCTTTAGAATCCTGCCCTGTAGCCGCCGCGGAACCAGAGCCAGAGCCTCGACTCATTTTGGAATTGACCCCCGCTGCATCAGAAGCCCAGTTCGCTGTAGCATCAAGAAGAATGGAACCTTGTCTTGTAGTTCTTCAGCAAAGCTCAGCCAAGAAAGCTTCGGTCGCTTCGAGCGTTCGTCAGCTTGCATCCACAGATTCACAGCGTTCGGCAACCTTGGCAAGGCAGCGTTTCGACGCTTCAGTTAAGTACTCTGTTCGTCCTCGTGTGTTTTGTCACGCTCGATCAGTGCAGCCACATTCTGCCGTAAGTTTTTTTTTCCTAGTATAGCGTGTCCTCTTCTGCCTAATTCTTCAGGCAGTGTAGCCTAGTGGTTCCTGTCCAGTCTGTCTTGCAGTTCCAGTCCAGTTGCCTACAGGAACCTTGTCCAGTCCTGCCTTGCAGATCCAGTCCAGTATTGTCCTGAGAACCCAGAAGAACCTTATCCATCCTGCCTTGTAGTCGTCTTATTCCAGATTTCAGCCAGCCGTGCCAAGTAACCAGCTTAGCCCTTTTCCAGTGTTTCAGAAGAATCCAACCAACCTAGCATCTTCATCCAGAAGTGTTGTTCTACTTGTTGTTGAGAACTCTAGCTTGTGCCACTGCATAGTTGCCTACCTCCAAGTGCATCCAGTTGTGAAGATCCAGTTGAACCAAGCAATCTTCAGTTTGTGTTGATGGACTTACAATTGTAAATAGTTTTAATAAATAAAAATATTTCCTTAAAGTTCTCGTGGTCATACTCCGAACAGAACAGTCACCTTGACCATTTTGATCACACCCTGCATCCAAAACGCATTCCTGCATGGCTATGTATCTCTGGTTTGCCTTCCGTGCCTTTTCTGCGGATACTGCATCATGTGAACACAGCAATTCTATGTTTAGTTCAGGCTTAGTATGTAATGCAAAAGAGGCAACCTACAGCCCCAAGCCCCGTTTTTGCACCCCAGAACCTTATAAAGAAAACAGATTATATTTATTGATTTATATATTTGAATTTACTAGCTGCCCAACCCCAATGGACTCTGGGTGAGATGAAGATGAAATTTACTGATCTGGTTTTCTACCACTTTGAAATAGGAAACAGGAGAACTGAAGTAGGCTTGGAAGAACCCAAAGGATCTCAAAACCCTTCCTGCAACCCAGGCCAATTGAAACAAAGGTTCCACCTTTTCAACTACCCTCTATGGTCCTAGAGAGGTCCCAAACCTTAAGTGTGGCACTCACTCACTATAAGCCAGTTTGGTCTAGTGGTTAAGGCAACGGGCTAGAAACCCAGAGTCTGTGAGTTCTAGTCCCGCCTTAGGCATGAAAGCCGGCTGGGTGACCTTGGGCCAGTCACACTCTCTCAGCCCAACTCACCTCAGAGGGTTGTTGTGGGGAAAAGAGGAGGAGGAAGGCGTATTAGGTATGTTCGCTGCCTTGAGTTATTTATAAAAAAAATACAGGCGGGATAAAAATTAAATAAATAAATAACCACATTAAGGCTTAGCAGCATGCTATGTGAAACCAGCCAAAGTACTTTCTGATACTATACTGTTACAGTAGAACAGCTATTCCACTGCAGATCAAGGTGTTACCTGCCTCCAATAACTCTGCCACATATCTAAAGTACACAAGAAGCTTGATTGCCTATCTGAGTATTGGCCAATTTTGGGGATCAGGACTCCCAGAATCCAAGACTACTGGCCATACAGTATTGGCTGGAGCTGACCAGAGCTGAAGTCCAAAATATCTGGTTCACTAGCTGGGTTAAACCAGTGTTTCTCAACCTGGGTGACCTTGGGCCAGTCACTCTCTCTCAGCCCTAGGAAGGAGCCAATAGGAAACCAGGAGACTGAGAGTTCTAGTCCCGCCTTAGGCATGAAAGCCGGCTGGGTGACCTTGGGCCAGTCACTCTCTCTCAGCCCTAGGAAGGAGCCAATGGCAAACCAGGAGACTAAGAGTTCTAGTCCCGCCTTAGGCATGAAAGCAGGCTGGGTGACCTTGGGCCAGTCACTCTCTCTCAGCCCTAGGAAGGAGCCAATAGGAAACCAGGAGACTGAGAGTTCTAGTCCCGCCTTAGGCATGAAAGCTGGCTGGGTGACCTTGGGCCAGTCACTCTCTCTCAGCCCTAGGAAGGAGCCAATGGCAAACCAGGAGACTAAGAGTTCTAGTCCCGCCTTAGGCATGAAAGCCGGCTGGGTGACCTTGGGCCAGTCACTCTCTCTCAGCCCAACTCACCTCACAGGGTTGCTGTTGTGGGGAAAATAGGAGGAGGGAGGAGTATTAGGTATGTTCGCCGCCTTGAGTTATTTATAAAAAATAAGGCGGGATAAAAATAAACAAACAAACAAACAAATAAATAAGATTGCCCAGTCCTGACTGAGTGCGTTGTATAAACCCAGCCAACTGAAACGGTAAGTTTTTCAGCTATATACATTCGGTTAAAGTTTGATATTGATACTGGGGCTTTGCGATGCTTCAAAAGAGGTGCTTTGGAACGGGCAAGACTGCATACAAAGTGTAGTGTTTGGGGTTGTTATTGTTATGGGTTGATTAAGTATGCCCAGGGTCTTATATTAATGTTTGATTACCTTGGACCACCCGTATAGGTGACCTATTTGGTTTTTGTGGAACAGGGGTTCTTAACCTGGGGTCCATGGAGTCCTTGGGAGTCTGTGGTAGATTTCAGGGGGTCTGTGAACTTGGATGGGAAAAATATTACAATTTTATTTTCCCTAACTGCTGATTGAAATTATCTTTTCTTGTTATTGATTCAATGCATTAATAAAGAAGCAATTAAAAAAATTACATAGATTTTTTAAAAATGCCCCATACCAGATGACTCTTGGTATTTTATGTAAGAAAAATCGGAACAATGAAAAGAAACAGAAGATATGGGCCCATATATTACTATGTTACTATGTTACCATCTCAAACCAGTGACTCTGGGCAGTGAACAATCATAAAAACAGTTAAAACAGTTAAAACACAATACAAAGAAGAAATTAAATACAAATAGCAGCCAAGAGATGATATAATCCGTCAGTGTCAATATAGCCAGGAAACAGGGCCTGCACACACTTGGGATCCCAGGCCCAGGCACATAGCCAGGTCTTCAAGGCCTTCCGAAAGGCCAACAGGATCGGGGCCGTCCTAATCTCAGGAGGGAGGATGTTCCAGAGGGCAGGCGCTACGGGAGAAAAGGCACATCTCCTGGTCCCCGCCAGCTGACATTCCTTGGCTGACAGGATCCGGAGCATGCCCATCCTGCTGGACTGGATTGGATGGGTAGAAACAACTGGGAGAAGACAATCCCTCAGGTAACCTTGTCCCAAGCCATGAAAGGCTTTAAAGGTGACAACCAGCACCTTGAATTGTACCCAGAAACACACTGGCAACCAATGCAGCCCCCAAAGCAGTGCTGTTACATGTGCCAAATAGCCAACACTGTTTACAACCCAGGCAGCTGCATTCTGTACCAGCTGAAGCTTCCGAATGCTCTTCAAGGGCAGCCCCATGTACACTGCGCTGCAGTAGTCCAAATGGGAGGTCATGAGGACATGAGTGACAGTGAGCAGAGCCTCCCGGTCCAGGAATGGGTGCAACTGGTGCACAACCCGAAGGTGTACAAAGGCCCTCTTAGCCACAGCTACCACCTGCTCTTCCAGCAGGAGCCTTGAGTCCAAGAGGACCCCCAGACTGCGCAGCGGTCTGCGCATTTGTCTGAGGCAATGCCACCCCATCCAGGACCAGAGGTAGAAACATCTTTGTACTGGAAGGCTCAAGCACCCAAAGCCACTAAGTCTTGCTTGGGTTGAGTCAAAGCCCATTGTGCCCCATCCAAGCCTCTACAGCCTCCAGGTACTGAGACATCCATGGCATCGCTCAGGCAGCCCAGGATGGAGATATAAAGCTGGGTAGGTGGCCAAAGTATTTGAGCTTCAACTTCAGCATCTGTCCTTCCAATGAGCAGTCAGGGTTGATTTCCTTTAGGATTGACTGGTTTGACCTCCTTGCAGTCCAAGGGACTCTCAAGAGTCTTCTCCAGCACCACAGCTCAAAAGCATCAATTCCGATCAGCATACTGATAACTCACCCCAAACCATCAGATCACCTCACCCAGTGGCCTCATGTAGATGTTAAATAAGAGGGGAGAGAGAACCGAGCCCTGCGGCACCACACAAAGCAGGGGCTGAGGGCTGGACCTCTCCCCTCTTATTAACACTGACTGGAATGGACTCCGGAGGAAGGAGGAGAACCAGCACAACACTGTGCCGCCCACCCCCAACTCCCAAAGCCAGTCCAGAAGGATAACATGATTGATGGTATCGAAGGCTGCTGAGAGGTCAAGAAGAGATAGATACACTACCCCCATCCTGCTCCCAGCAGACATCATCCAAGAGCATGATCAATGCCATTTCAGTCCCATATCCCAGCCTGAACCATGACTGAAAGGGGTCCAGATAATCAGCCTCATCCAGAGTCCTTTGAAGCTGCCGTGCGACCACTTTGTTTTTTTTAAAAGTGTTGATAACCGTATTTGACCATTCTTGGTTTTATGTATTGTCGAAGGTTTTTTTTTTATGTATTGTCGAAGGAGCTGTGCTCCTGCCCTCTGAAGATGCTGGCCACAGATGCTGGCGAAACGTTAGGAACCACAACTTCCAGAACACGGCCACACAGCCCGGAAGACCCACAACAGCCATTCTTGGTTTTCTTTGTAATCAACCTATATCTATTTTATTGTATGCATTTAAATACCTTTTTATGAGAAGGGGTCCATAGGCTTTGTTAAACTCTCCAAGAGATTCATGGCAGAAGAAGTTTAAGAATCACTGTTTCAGAAGTTTCAGTAAAGCAGGTAACGACAAAAAAAGTGCTCCTATTCTAGTGTCTTTTGTTGGTCAGTAGAAAAGATCTAACAGTGGAGATGAGGTGGAATTGTTTTTTAAAAAATGCATTCAAGCTTTGCCTTATTGTTGTCACCAAAGAAAACAATGAGGTTCGTATGTAAAATCTCAAGGTGTCATTGCAGAGGTTGGTAGACTTTGGCCTTTGAGCCCAAAGCAACTAATGGGAGTTTTTAAATCCAGGGGTCCCCAACCCCCGGGCTGCTGACCGGTCCCGGTCCGTGGCCTGTTAGGAACCAGGCCGCCATGCTGGTCTCCGAACCCCGCCCCCAGTCTGCGTGATTGGCTCCCGCCTGCAAACCCTGCCCCCCCAGTCCGTGGAAAAATTGTCTTCCACGAAACCGGTCCCTCGTGCCAAAAAAGTTGGGTACCCCTGTTTTAATCCTAGTGCTACATAGGTGTACAGAGAAAATCCAAGCAGTCGCGAATCCTCTAATACTCCTGTTTGGAGCTTCTTAATTATTGTAACAGACTCCTGCCAAATATAGCCACCATGCTCCACCCCTCAAAGGCTTCACTACAAGTAGGGAGGGATGGCTGTTGGAAAGAACAGTGTGACCAAGCTTTCACAGAAGAGCAAACAAAATGGTGAGATCAGACAGAGCGCAGAGTTGTTGGTCAGCAGCCTTGGAAAGTCACGGATCCCCTTTGCCTAGGTAAAGCACAATGAAAGGTGTACAGTATTCTTTTGATGTTGAAGAATGTAGTTAGGCATCTGAGGAAGAAAGAGGCTCTCCCCCCTCTTCTTCCCAGTAATGAGAAAAGATTGCACTGGGTGTGCCTCAAGAAGCTTGTATTCCCATTACTGTGCATGATAATTTCTTGGGACTGGTTCACACAGGTATGCACACTAGTTGGTTACATTTGGATACAGCTGCTCTCCAAACAGACCCGTTGAAAACACCTTTGAATGAGCAGCCATTAAAATGCGGTCTGTACTACTGGTCTGTGATAATGCATTCACATGGTTCAGTCATGGGATATCATGCGCGGAGGCTGATATTGCAATTGTAATTTTAATCAAATATATAACAGAAAAGAGAATAGGTGTAGGAGTGAAATGAAAGAATATTCGCCTGGGGGAGCGTATCATCCAAGATAATATGTTCCATTCATCCAGGCACAGACAGTAACCTAATCAATGTGTTTGCCATGGAGTGTACTTTCTGAATGGTGTTCAAAGCAGTCACTGGTATGTATGATGGTGATCTGTCCTTTCTAGGCCTATTGCTATGAAAACACCCATCATCAGTAGTGATGATTTGTTTTTCTACTAGTTTTCTCAAAGAACCTAAAAGTGGTGGACAATGATCTCTCCTTTATCCTTACAAAGCACCCGAAGTGTAGATTCCGCTAATAGCCTTTCTCCAGCTGCCCTGACCACATCTTTTTGGTTTTGTTTTGCTTTTATTTTGCTGTGTCCCATGAAGTGGCCTTCATCTCATCGCTGGCACATGAGTGAGACACCCTTCAGTTATCCTTGGCTGTACTGGTGTGAACATATCATTTTCCTCTTTAGCCAACACTGTCCATGGTAAGGCTCAAAGTATACAAAATCTATTTGAATTAGAGGGATATCAGGTGACTAGCAGTGCTGGCAGCAGAGGTAATAAAGACAGAATCTAGATCAGCAGTGGGACAGGAGTTTTGATGCCTGTATACAATTCGGTGAAAAAGTATTTGCCCCTTTGTGGATTTCTTTTAATCTTTGAATCTCTTTGGCACTGAATGTTTCCAAACCTTCATGTGGGTCCTGATAATGATCTTGTAGTTGTCTTCCAACTCAAGGAAGGGTGCATAGCACTTCAACTCAACAAAGCTGATGCCAAAGTCACCCAGAAGTTTCATTACTGAGGGAATATTTGAACCTGTTTCCCCAGTCCCGTTCTCCATTGTCAACCCTGCGCTGTATCCATAGCTAGCAACTCTGGGGTGACAGTTGACTTCTTTCTGCAAGATGACAATAACTCCAAGATGAATACTAGATATGTTAATGAGATATTTTTCCAAGGCCAAAAAGGGGTTATCAGAAAGAATTAGGAAGGTAGAACAGGAAAGTCAGTAATTTATATAGTTTAGAAAAACTAAAAAGCATTGGGGGCTTTTCAGCTCAGAGTGAAGGACAGGAAGGAGAAATATAATAGAGGAATATAAAATCAAGCATGATATGGAAAGTAGTTTTTCTTCCCTTTCTTACAATTTTTGAACTTGGGATCACCCACTGAAACTGGACATGGGAAAACTTTCTGCAACATGTGAATAATTAAGCTGTGACATTCACTGTTATTAGAGGTGGTAACAGACACTTACTTACCACCTCTGGATATATTCACAGATTGGAGGGATATCAATATCTACTACACTTACAACCTCCTGAATCACAGGCAGCTTACTGAAATACCAGCTGTTGGGGAGCCCAATGGAAAAAGACCATCATTCTTCTGTCCTTGCTTCTGAGCTTCCTGAATGAAACTGGCTGGCCATTGTAGGCCACAGAATGCTGGACTAGAAAGCTCATTAGTTGGATCTAGAAGGCCAAAGTGGGAAGTAGAGATTTATCAGAGAGATATCTATTTAATTAACTAATTTATTTAATTTTTATCCTGCCTTTATTATTTTTTATAAATTACTCAAGGCAGCAAACATACCTAATACTCCTTCCTCCTCCTATTTTCCCCACAACAACCCTGTGAGGTGAGTTGGGCTGAGAGAATGTGACTGGCCCAAGGTCACCCAGCCAGCTTTCATGCCTAAGGCGGGACTAGAACTCACAGACTCCTGGTTTCTAGCCCAGCACCTTAACCACTAGACCAAAGGACATTTAGGGGAGACAGTATTTTATGCAATGGCTTGGAGCTGTTCTAGATTCACCAACATAGTAGTTTTCTTTCTTTCTTTCTTTCTTTCTTTCTTTCTTTCTTTCTTTCTTTCTTTCTTTCTTTCTTTCTTTCTTTCATTCATTCATTCATTCATTCATTCATTCATTCATTCATTCAATCAATTTATATGGCCACCTACTTGCCAAGCAACTCTTTTTGTCCTTGCATGCCTTTCACTATTGTTTCCTGCAGTAAACAGAAAATATGAATGACAGGTGCACATTTGGAGACAGATGTTTTCATACTCAAGTTAGTCCTCCTTGTTCTGGGGCTCCAGGCACCTGTAATGTTCTGAGGTGTTGTTCACATATTAGCTGCTGGAAACTCTCACCAAACTTGATCACGACTTCATCTGCAGCTCTGCAGTCAGGCAAAAAAGGCAGGAGCTATTGGACACTTGGGCCAAACTTGAATTTAAACTACTTTCTATTTTCTTTTGCAGGTTTGATTCATAACTAAGATCCTAATACTTAAAGGAGAAAACTCCAAGCTCAGCATTTATCTGTAGAAAGAGTGTTAAGAGTATTAAAACCAAGGTAAGGTGAGAAGTATAAAGACCCACATTAAATAAAATCTATTAAAACTGTCCTGCAAATGATATTTGGAGATTCACCACAGCATGCTGATATCTCCTTTGTCCTCAGATGTCCTTTGCTCTAATCTTTATTGGCACTCAACTACTGCATCTTGCTCTTAGAAGGAAGGATGACATTATCCATTTTTAATATAGATGAATACCCATCTTCCCCAAGTGCATGCTCAAGCCTAAAGATCTCTGGGATTTCCATTCTCAAACTTTCTTAAAAAGGTAAAGGTTCCCCCCGCACATTTGTGCAGTCGTGACCGACTCTAGGGGCCGGTGCTCATCTCCGTTTCTTAGCCGAAGAGCCAGCGTTGTCTGAAGATGCTTCCACGGTCATGTGGCCGACATGATGCGCACGGAATGCTGTTACCTACCCACCGAAATGGTACCTATTCATCTACTTGCATTTGCATGCTTTCGAATTGCTAGGTTGGCAAGAGCTGGGGCTAATGCAGGAGCTCACTCCGTCACACGGGGCTAGGGATTCAAACCTCCGAACTCGGACAAGCCTGGCGTCTTACCCGCTGAGCCACCACGCCCCTTCAAAGACAAAACACAATCCCATGGGCTTTTTCAGACCATTCATTCTAATTTAAAGTTAATACATGAATTTAACATTTAATGGGGGTGGTTAATTTCATAATGTCCTTTTTATTTAACTCTCTGGCCATTTGGATTTTATAATTTATTTATTGTATTATTTGACTGTATTTTTATATTCTTTATTCTATTTTAATCAGTTTTATTGTAAACCGCCCAGAGTTCCCCGTTGGGGGAGATGGGCGGTCATATAAGTTAAATAAATAAATAAATAAATAAATTTGATTTCTAACACATTCATGTGTTAAGAGTTGTTCTAAACCTGTTTTTATATGTGTGTGTGTGTGTGTGCTTGATTTGCGAACTTCGTACTCTTAGGTACCAAAACACCTGCTCACAACCCTAACCAAGCAGAAGATCATTTGGGCACAGATGTCTGTTCCTTGGAGAGATATGGAGCTGTCAGACCTTCTGAGCAAACCTGCCCTGATTCTATGTCACTGCAGAACCAAGTAGTTTGGAAAGGATTAAGTGGATGACATCTGTTCAAACTAGCAGGATGCTGCTGCTGCTGCTCCGTTCTTTGTGAGAAACAATCCACAGTTACAGCAGATTATTGTTTTTAAAAATATATATATATAAATTTAATGCTTCATTTAATCAACTGAAGTGTCAAAGACCAGGTTAAACCAGGGAAAGAATCATAAAGAAAGCATTCAGGCTGCTACATTCAGCTAGAAGGCTTTTGTGCACATGATTACAGTAGTTGCGTGTACCTGAAATCCTTTCTTTGTTGATGTTCAGCTCTTATTTACAGTCTTACATCTTACCATCAAAATGACAATATCAGCTTGGGCTGCAACATGAATGGAAAGGATCAGTAACAGCCATGGAAAAATGCCAAAAGTAGCAACAACAAAGCAGCTTCATAATAGATAGGACTGCTGAAATGTTTCGAGGAAACTCTTTATCAAGAGATAGGTGTAATCCTTCTTGATAAAAACTGAGACAAATTTTCACTTCAGCTCACCTAAGCAGATTCTTAGGCTCAGAAAAGAGATGGTCCGTATGCTAGAGAAATAAAGAAGAGGTTAACCTAAGGAAGAAGGCAATGGGCATGAAGGATAAGGACAGTTCAATGACAACAGAAATCAGGGCTTTTAAATCAGGGCTTTAAGTAGTAGAGCTGTGAAAGTTGCACTTTGACAATGAGACAAAGAAGATGCCTTAGAACCTTCAATTCACTGCAAGAAGAACCAATATGCTTTGGATCAATTAAAGAATGATTGTTCCCTTGAGGTGATGATCAGCAAGGAGAAACTCATGGACGCTCATATACTTCAAGCATGTGATGTGAGTGGATGATGAGCTTACAAAAATTGACTGTACTTGACAGTGTTAAGGGAAGCAGAAGAAAGGGAAAACAACAAATAACATGGATGGATGGGATCAAAGAGATGGATAGACTGGAATGGCCTTGGAAGAGCTCCAAGTTCTTACTAAGGGTAAGTTGAGATGGTGGGCATTTGTCTCATATAGTCACCAAGAGTCAAGTTTAACTTGATGGCACCTACTTAACTGCACATGGTAGGACCACATGTTTGAAAACATAGACAGCAGACTGAGCGAGTATAGAAGTCATTTGATCATATAGGCTACCTGATCACAGTTATGTTAGAATATGCCAATTTTATGCAAATCTGCATTTTTCTCTTCATTTTTAACAGTGCATGCCATATCAAGTAACTTGGCTTACAAAAAAATAAGTCCCAACTTGTGATTATTCTGAGAAAATGTTCATAGCATTATAATACCGATAACGTCGGCCCACCCCACCCATGCATGCAGGGAGGGCATGCTTCGGACCCCCTCGACAAGAGAATTCCATCTAGCGGGGTCCAGGAGGCGTGCCTTCTCTGCGATAGCGCCTGCCTTATGGAATATCCTGCCCCCGGAGGTGAGACTGGCCCCCTCACTCCTGGCCTTCCGGAAGGCCCTCAAGACCTGGCTCTGCCATCGAGCCTGGGATGACAGAGGTGGCAGTGCCTCCTGGGGTTGGCTGGCCCCGTAGGAATACAATCTACACCACGGTCTCCAATCCATCTTGGATTTAGATAATTTATTACTGTATAGTATTATTTATTATTGTATTTTTAGAGGATATTTTTATAGTTTTTAAACTTTCAATTGTTGTAACCCGCCCAGAGTCCCTTGCAAGGGAGATGGGCGGGGAATAAATTGAAATAATAAATAATAAATAAATAAATACTGTTAACTGAGCAGTTGGTTAGATACATCTATTAAAATTTTATATTGAATAAAATGGCTCTCCAAGTTAGTGAACAATACAGATTTTAAAAAGCAAGTTTTTAAGGTGGGTATTTTTTAAAATACAAGTATTTCTACAATCTAGACAGGGAATATCTCTATCTATCTATCTATCTATCTATCTATCTATCTATCTATCTATCTATCTATCTATCATCTATCCATCCCATCCATCCCATCCATCCATCCATCCATCCATCCATCCATCCTCCATCATTATATCTTTATCTATCCATCCATCCATCCATCCATCCATCCATCCATCCATCCTCCATCCTCCATCATCCATCATCCATCATCCATCATCCATCATCCATCATCCATCATCCATCATCCATCCATCATCCATCATCCATCATCCATCATTATCTATCTATCTATCTATCTATCTATCTATCTATCTATCTATCTATCTATCATCTATCTATTCATCCATCCATCCATCCATCCATCCATCCATCCATCTCCTAGAAAAAGGCAGTGCAAGGAAACTGCATGGATGCTGTCACCAGGAGTAGACCTTGATTCAGAAACATTTTTATTTCTAAAATCAGCAGAAGTAGCATTCTTCATTCTGGCGTGGTGGCTCAGCGGGTAAGACGCCAGGCTTGTTGATCGGAAGATCACAAGTTCGGAGGTTCGAATCCCTAGCCCTGCGTGCGGAGTGAGCTCCCGCACTAGTCCCAGCTCTTGCCAACCTAGCAATTCGAAAGCATGCAAATGCAAGTAGATGAATAGGTACCACTTCGGTGGGTATTCATTCTAGAGAATGCCTATTCAAAAAAATCAGCTGCTATAATATACACATATACTGTATAATCTAATAACACATTACTTTTTCTTCAACATTTTTCAGGTCCTCTTCAAAGACGTGTGAAATTATTTCATTGATTGATTGCAAAGGTTTATTGAGTGCTAGCCCTAATTTAAAAGAAATAAATTTGTCAGTTATACTAAACTATAACTGATTCTTTAAGTGCCCATCTTTTAAGTATCTGGGAGTCAGGCAGCATATAAATTTAATAAATTAAAATTATGTTACATTAAATTAAGTAACCAGGGAGAGAGAGCAAGTTTGGAGGAATTTCAAAATTTGTTAGTAGAAGAACAAAAAATGTAAGGTAGAATCTTAAAGGAAGTGAACCCCCAAAGTAGGGGTTGAGACCGGCCTCCATAGAACCCTAACATGAAATTAAAAAATCATTAGAACTTTACAATGGCAAGATCACAAACTACTGTGAGATTTCTATGTCCCCACATGACATTGTATAAAATGTAGGGGTGAGTTCATCAAACTCTTGCACATTTTAAAACCTTTGGGGCATCCACTTCCTGAAAAGTTTGCCAGTCCTCACCCAAAACAATCCAAAGAATTTCTATTCTTACTGTATTTACTCCAGATTGAGGAGCCTCCACTTTGACACAAGATGATGACGGGCGTTTTTACACTGCTATCACTTTCACTCTGTACACCCTCAAAATCCATTTGAAGCCAGCCTCCAATCATCTTTTCGACTGCCAACCTCAAAAGATTGAGAACTGGCAGAGGGCATCAAGACCCACCTGGTGCTCCCTCCAGCTGACCATCAGGAGAATGAAAAGAACCCCAAACTTTGTTGGTACCTCACCTCGAGGGCTGCCGAGATGAGATGACAAAGTCTCTTTTGCTTCCACTCTGCAAACAAGAGAAAGTTCCCCTCCCCCCCCCTAAATTTAAGAACATGTTCACATTTATCTGGCTCTGAAAAAAAAAAAACAGTTTATCTGAGAGAAACCTAGTAAAGGTAAAGGTTCCCCCCGCACATTTCTGCAGTCGTGTCCGACTCTAGGGGCGGGTGCTCATCTCCGTTTGTTAGCCGAAGAGCCAGCGTTGTCCGAAGATGCTTCCACGGTCATGTGGCTGATGCACACGGAACGCTGTTACCTACCCACCAAAGTGGTACCTATTAATCTACTTGCATTTGCATGCTTTCGAATTGCTAGGTTGGCAAGAGCTGGGGCGAGTGCGGGAGCTCACGCCGTCACGCAGGGCTAGGGATTCAAACCACCAAACTTGCAATCTTCCGATCGACAAGCTGGCGTCTTACCCGCTGAGCCACCACGCCCCTCAGAGAGAAACCTACCTGGCTGTAAATGTGCCGTGCCTTCTGTTTCTATTTCAAAGCCACCACGAGCATCAAAGCCAACACAAGGGCATGGAGGCAGTCTTGTCATCAAGAGTTTTTCACAATAGCTCTAGCCATTGTGGTTTGTTGCTTCAGTGGCATGAGTGTAAGAACATGGACTGATTAAGCCAGACTGTTTTGACTATTTGCAGATCCTTGCCATAATTCCCAGGGACACAATATCTCAGGTGAAGTGAGCAGCGGTTATTCTGACAAGAGTGACGTCTATTTCCCCATTATCTGCAGTAGCAGATCAGCTCACTGCAAACCACCAGACTGCTGCTTGGGGGGAGTGGTGGTCGGGAGGTTGTTCAGAGATATTTGTCTTGAAAAGAAAATTTCCCCAAGGTGTTTTCTAAACTGAAGCTCTAATGGAGACAAGGAGGAAAACAATGGCTGCCTGGAGTTCAGGAGCCAGGAAGTGGGGTGAGGCAAGTGTTCTCATCCATGGAAGAATCCAGACCACCCAGAAGCTCAATAGGGTACAAATGAAAACATTAGATTGGCTGCAATTTCAACTACACTGCAGCTGAGCAAAAAATAAATCGCTTAGCTTTCAAACACAGCCAGTACTGTGGGATCACAAAGGCCCAGAGATGCTTTTGAATTGGTTTAACATCTTTACAGAAGTGCTCAGTGATTTTTGTAGATGTTTGATGTGTTTTAGAGGTGTGTTTGTGGAGTCCTTAGTGCTCTCTGAGCCTTGTTGTTTTCTTGCAGACGTTTCATTGCCAGGCTAGGCAACATCTTCAGTGCGAAAAGGGAGTGAGACTTGCTCTCTGTTTATATACCATGGCTTGTCCTGCTTGTGTTGGTGGGGGTGTTGTTCTCTCCTTAGTAGTTCCTTGATTGGGCTGTTGTTTGCTACTTGGTTGATTGACTGAGTTAATAGTTCCTTGATTAGGGTATATTGTGCTGTTTGATTGTTCCTCTGGTGCTAATCTTGGAGTTAATCTTTGCATATCTGGGTGATGATTGCTGGCAAGGAGGTGTTCTGGTCTTCTGGCTTCTCTATTGTCTGTTATGAATGGTATGTAAATGTTGTTTAGCTCTATGTGTCTGTTGATGGCTGCTTTGTCTGAGTGCCAAGCTTCCAGGAATTCTCTAACATTTTTGGATTTGTCTTGGTTTAAGATGCTCACAGTTTTCTAGTTGAAAGTATGGTTGAGTCTGTCCATGTGTTGTGAGATTAAGGAGTTTTCATCATGTCTTCTGACTGCTAGTTGGTGTTCGTGGATGCATTCTGCTAGTCTTCTGCCAGTCTGTCCTACATAGTAGCTGTTACAATCCTTACACTGTATTCTCTTTGATTGGTACTCCCAGAATTCCCCAGCCAGAATTCCCCAGCATGGCTGGCTGGGGAATTCTGGGAGTTGAAGTCCACAGGTCTTAAGGTTGCCAGGGTTGCTTGGTCTATGGATGTAAAGAGTGCAGTGACATCAAATGACACCATAATTTCATTTTTAGGTCTTGGATTTTCTGTAGTGGAGAGTTGATAGAGTATTTGCTTTCCTCTGTGAGATGCCCAAGTTTTCTTGTAAGTTATTTAGCTATGTTGTATGTGGGGGTCGCTGGTAACGATACAATTGGATGGAGTGGTATGTTGGGCTTATGTATTTTGGGGCGTCCGTAGAAGTGTGGGATGATGGGTCCACTGCTTTTCATCCGCCTCTGATCTTCTTTTGTGATTTGACCTTTCTTGGTTAAGTCGTTGAGGATTCTTTTGACCTGGTTGTCCAGTTTGTGTATGGGATTGGTGTTCACTGGAGTGTAGGTTTCTTTGTCCTCAAGTAACTCTTTGGCCTTTTGTATATATTGTGATCTGTCCATAATGACGGTGGTGCAGCCTTTGTCTGCTGGGAGGATGATGATAGTTTGGTCCATCAACAGAGGTGTGTTTCTTCAATGAAATGTATGGTATGTCCCAGTGCTTGAATCACACCGAAGATAGGATCATCCTAAATAATAAATTGTGTTTACCATGGCAATGCAGCCAAGATTCAACAATGTATGCCTCGAAGGCAAAATTACAGAATAAACATTTTGTGCAATCAAGTTTTGGTCAACTCAAAACATACTGCAGCAACTGTTTCTCAAGCCCATGATGGCATTTACAGGCATGAATGAGCTCCTCTAAGATGAGGATGAAGATTCCCTTCAACCTATTACTGGGAAAGGCTTGGTACATAGATGGTTCTCAATAAACCAGTTTGAGAGGAAGTGCAGAATTGACAGACTTGAAAGTGTCCATGAAGGAGGAGCCTTCTCCATCACACTTGAAAAGCCTCTGGGGAGGAAGAATAATTATGATACATCTCACATTTCTTTGGTTGGCTGATAAATGCAAAAATATTCATGTTTATTTTCCTTTTACTTTAGTATCTAAGGTTAGATTTGAAGGAAGGAAGGACCATATTTTTATGAATGGGACAATCCTTCATAATCAGCCTTCAAGGGCTACAGAGGGTGGGGAGACAATGTTCCCAGATAAGGTGCAGACAGATGTTTTGAACCCTTGAAAAGGATTATTTGGAATGCATATGTGTATTCATGGTGGCTCAGCAGGTAAGACGCCAGGCTTGTCCAAGTTCGGAGGTTCGAATCCCTAGCTCCGCGTGACAGAGTGAGCTCCAGCACTAGCCCCAGCTCTTGCCAACCTAGCAATTCGAAAGCATGCAAATGCAAGTAGATTAATAGGTACTACTTCGGTGGATAGGTAACAGCGTTCCGCGCGTGTCATGCAGCCACATGACTGTGGAAGCGTCTTCGGACAACGCTGGCTCTTTGGCTAACAAACGGAGATGAGCACCGGCCCCTAGAGTCAGACATGACTGCACAAATGTGCGGGGGGTACCTTTACCTTTACTTTACTGTAAGAAGGGTATGTGAGCAGCTGAAAATCCTGGTGAATTGGAGTAGCATAGAAGCCCCAGTAAGTAAGTAAGTAAGTAAGTAAGTAAAGAAATAAAGGTAGCATTAATATAATATGGCATATTATCATTTTGGGGTCAGTGCTGTTTGCTGCAGATGCTGCTGGTTATGGTCCAACTGATAAGCTACAATGGCCTGATTCACAAACCACACTAAGACACTAAGAGGAACCAAATCACAAACTACCCAACCTCATTTTAACCTATAGTAGCAATTTATGCAAATCCAGTGAGGTATGTACTGAGTAGGTAGATTTTTACTAAGTCTGGAAAGCTCACTGGATCACTTATTGCCTATCAGTTACATCCTGCCCACATGTCACAGCAACTGGCTGGCCTTTTTTGGGCTTGGAAGCTAAGCAGGGATCGGTTTGGTTAGCCCTCAGATGGGAGAACACCAGGTCATTTGAGGGTCATATCCTAGGCTGCAAATGTGAAAATGTATCCAGAAAAAAGAAATGGCAAAGCAATTCCATATTGCTGGCAAGAATGGATGCGCCAATAAAGTCACAGAGAGTCAGGTTCAACTTGAAGGAGACTTTATCTTTTAACTGAGCTCACGGGGTTGCTATGAGGATTCAGTAAGGCAAAGAGAACACAGGCTGCGGTAATGAGAGTGACCAATTACTGAATCATTTCCAGTTCAGAGGGCATAGCAATTATTACTATGTTATTGCTAGTGATGCTGTAAGATCAAATATGAGAATTTTGTTCAGGCATATAAATGTCAGCAATAGAATGCTGAAATGCTTACCTGAGAATAGTCTGTAGCTTGAATCATGTCAACTGGATTTCTATTTTCTCAGTGGAAACGTTTCGCTCCTTTTCCAAGAAGCTTCTTCAGTCTGAGCAAAGATTACCATGCTGCTGTTGAGCTTGTGAAATGGTCTTAATCTTCCTAGGCACAGAAGACAAAGCAGGAAGGAAAATAGGGGAAAGATTGTGCCTGAGGCCCCCACCTCTATTCAAGGAAGGATTTTCCAAGTTGGCGTCAATGGACTCCTTGACCCCTCTCTCAAACCACCTATCTTCTCTGTCTAAAATGTGAACATGTCAACAGCAGCATGGTAATCTTAACGATCCTCCTTTGGATGATAAAGGGACTTAGACATAAACATCTCAAATAACCATGACCTAGCCCCAGGTGCAAGGTCACACAGCCACCCTAGAAACATATTTAAGGATTCCCTTACTAACTTTGCTCAGACTGAAGAAGCTTCTTGGATAAGGAGCGAAACGTTTCCACTGAGAAAATAGAAATCCAGTTGACATGATTCAAGCCACAGACTGTTCCACCTGGATGACTGAGAACCTTCATCGACATATTACCTGAGAATAGCACTGAGAAAACTGAATTCCTCAGAGCTCCCAGCTCATAGCATTATGGAAACGCCAGAAGGGAGAGATATCTCCCTTCCTTCATCCTTTCCGCTATCAGTGTGAAACAACGTGCATAATAAGTAAGTGGGGATCATCAGGGAATTCTTAAACTTACTGGAAGAGTCAGAGCAATGGGACCTGTGAAATGCCTGGTGTCATATTCAGGAGAGCAATGAAGTTTGATTAGACTCACAACTGGGCTCAGAATAAGAAGAAAGTCACTCTATGTCTGGGGGGAGAGAACCCCATTATTTTCTGAACCCTAATTCAAGCCAGTTGATGAAAACTCATCCCATAACTACATGTCACACATTCAATTCTACTTGCTCTAAGTAACAAATTAAGTGCCAAGCTTCCTCCTGAGAAACAATTTATTTAAAAAGGAACAAAGCAACTGAGAAAGTCAGAACTGAATGTGTAAACAAGGGGGGAACAAAAAACTTAGGGGATACAAAATGCAGGTACTTGATGCCATGGGAAATACTCCATCTCCTTTTGGAACGTCTCCTTTGCTATGGTCAATCTGTCAAATAGCAAGCTCAATATATTTCCAGACTGACCCTGACAAAGGAAATATTCCAGGGTTGGAATAAGGGTTGGGCATACAGTATTATAAGGGGTGTGGTGGCTCAGTGGTTAAGACGCCAGGCTTGTCGATCGGAAGGTCGGCGATTCGAGACCCTAGCCCCGCGTGATGGAGTGAGCTCCTGCACTCGCCCCAGCTCTTGCCAACCTAGCAATTCAAAAGCATGCAAATGCAAGTAGATGAATAGGTACCACTTCGGTGGGAAAGTAACAGCGTTCCGTTCGCGTCATGCCGGCCACATGACCGCGAAAGCGTCTTCGGACAACGCTGGCTCTTCGGCTAACAAACGGAGATGAGCACCGGCCCCTAGAGTCGGACACAACTGCACAAATGTGCGGTGGGAACCTTTACCTTTTACTATGTGTATTAAATAAAACAGATACATTAAGCCTCTCGGAGACTTTCCACATATATTTTTGTTTTGATAAAGGAATGCTACTAAATTAGCATAGTACTGAACTTTGCTATGATATGGGGGTTCTGGGGGTGGCGTGCAGGGGCATAAGTAGAGGTCTTTGGGCCCCAAGGTAAGTATTTCAAGTTGAGTCTCCCAAGTGGTAAGAGAATTGAGGTGCCAAGCCCACTTCCCAGTCACTCGAAGAACCTTAGTTGTAAAAAGTAGGAAATTAGAAGGACATCTAATCAGCTTCAACGATGAGGGCAGCTCCTCCCTCCCCCTGGGCTCTTTTCTTTCTTCCATACCACTGTGCTCTGTGGCTCCCATGGGCAGCAAAGAAATTCAGACAGTTCGAACTCTTGGGTCAAGTCATCAGCTCTGTTTAGAAATCAGCTGCTTTCAGCTTCTCCTTTCCTAAAGAATTTAGAATGCTGGGTATCCTAAGAATTCAGTCATTTTACAAACTGGTAACCAGGCTGGCTTCTTTTCTGTTCCCTTTTTTGGTTTATTTGTTTTACATGGTATTCTTGCAAGGCCATCTATTTAGTCTCCAATTTAGCCCTAAGAAAAGAGCAGGAATCCCCAATGTCCTGGGCTGGTTTTTTTCAAGCCAGGGCCTTTCTGACAGCCCTTTTGGTAGAACAGCATGGTAAACATGCTTGAACAACAACAACAGGATATAAGGATGGAGGAACTGTAGTGTATAGCTACCTGCAGTTCCTGAACTTCTTTTTTTACAGCCCCTGAAGCCTCTTCTGAACACAGTTTCTAGGAACTGGTTGTATAGTTTCTTGCCATTCTGAGATGGGAAACCCACACACAAACAGTAGCATACATTTATGAACAGGGTTAAACCACCTGCACAGCATAGGAAGAAATCTTGGGTCTGCCCTGCTCAATTTGCCTTTGCTGTCTCTAAAAAGATTGAGCGTGGCCCCCAACCTCTAAGACAGCCTTTCTCAACATTTTGACCCTGGAGGAACCCTTGAAATAATTTTCAGGCCTTGAGGAACCCCTGCACATTCAGGCTCAGATATAGGCCACAAGTTACCAAATTATTATATTCGTTTCATGTGTAGACCTGTATATATGCATTAACAGTGTTCTTAAACTAAAAATAAAGAATGAAACTTACCTCTTAATGTGAAGTTGCCCGAATTTGAAATATTTTTTAAAATAAATTGTGATCTACCAGGGAACCCCTAGTGACCTCTCGTGGAACCCTAGGCTTCTACAGAACCCTGGTTGAGAAACCCTACTCTAAGAGGTAGAGTTCCATGGTTTTGATTAATATATTAATAAACCATTGTTCATGGAACTCTATTCCATAGACAAACAAATCATGCTCAATTATCAGGTGATGAGGTTTATTCCATGTGCTGGCAGATGAGCAGCAGAATAAAAATGCTTTAAACAAACAAACTGGGTGATAGAGGAAGGGAAAAGGAACAGGCATGTAGAAAGAGAAAAGATCAGGAATACAAGGGGAGAAAGCAGGATTGAGCAGGTAAGGGAAGTTGCGTAGATGTACATATGTGTCATAAATAATATGATATGGATTGGGATTGGACCTAGAAATGTCAAATCAAGGTCACTGTTGCATAATGCCTGAGGGTTTGTTAAATCAACGGCATGCAATCAATAAGTAATTTGACCAGCAGCAAATTCTAGGTTTTATTTTTCTAATTTAAGCAGATTTAAATATCCATCTACATAAATATGTGGAGATAGAATCTGCATTTGTCAAGCCTTTTTTATGTGTCTCTTGAATATTCATATCTATCATCAAACAACCTCAGGGCTAGAAACTTACAACCTGAGAGTCAATGGATTGGATTACTTTTCTAGTTCTGAATTTTGAATTCAGGAGATTAATATTTTTCAACATAATGCTTATTAGGAGGGTCTGATGAACTTGATATTATTTTGTCAGAAAGAAAGAAAGAAAGAACGAAAAGAAAGAAAGAGAGAAAGAGAGAAAGAGAGAGAGAGAGAGAGAGAGAGAGAGAGAGAGAGAGAGAGAGAAAGAAAGAAAGAAAGAAAGAAAGAAAGAAAGAAAGAAAGAAAGAAAGAAAGAAAGAAAGAAAGAAAGAAAGAAAGAAAACATTATGTACTGCATTTTCATCTGGGCTTATTCAAGTCGTCTTCTATACCAGTGGCTGGCTGGGGAATTCTGGGAGTTGAAGTCCACATATCTCAAAGTTGCCAAGGTTGAGAAACACTGTTCTATACAATGAGGTCTTTTGTATTCTATCACAATATGATAATAAATACTGGGTGATTAACAAACTCTGTAAATGCATGCACTCATGGCTACTATGGTTGGGCAGAGGGAGGACATAGGTGGGTGGGGGGCAGCTTTGCCTACTGATGTGCCAACTGCAGCTGTACCTGCAGCATGAGAACCTTAGTGTGGTAACTCATGCCCTCATTACCATTCATCTGGATTACTGCAACACGCTCAACATGGACTACCTATGAAGATTAGCCAGAAGCTTAAATCAGTCTAGAAAGCAGTGACTCAGTTTTTGGAGGGGACTCACCAACGAAAAGACATTTCGCCTGTGTTCAAGATTCTGCTCTGGCTCCCTATTAGCTTCTAAGAGCAATTCAAAGTGACATTTTTGACCTTTAATGCCCTACATGTCTGGGCAATGAAGTACTGTACTTGCAGGTGTGTCTTTTCTGACCAGTTTCAACCCACCCAACTAAGTTATCCTGAAAAGACCTGCTTATTGGTACAACACTTTTGTAAGGTGAGGGAGATGGAAGTAGCCCTCATTTCTGTTAGAACACTTACAGTATACTTTGGAGAAGCCTTCCTCCAAAAATTCAATCAGCCTCCATATTATTGGCTTTCCATAAGTAATTAAAAACTCAACTATTTCAGAGAGAGACTTGAGGGGATGAATTGATGCCCTCAGCTATTTATATGTAATTATGTTCATTATATGGGGTACTTCTTTTATATTTATGTTACGGATATTGTATTGCCATTTCTTATAGATCCATGTAAATTGCCAAGAGTTTAAAAGATACTTGGCACAAGCCAAATAAGATGTCCGATATTTATCACTAATTAGTGTGCAATATGAGACAGATAGTGTTTCTGTATTGATGGTGGAGGGGAATGTGCAGCAACAAAGGCTCTTCCTCCTCATTATATTTGCTGTCCATCTTGCTACCCAGCTTAGACAACTGTATGGGCAGACGGTGGTCTCACTTGATTTAAGCAGGTTATCTTTTTCCCACCTATGATATCAAGGCTGGCCTTTGGTGTGCTGTCCCTGATTCAGTGCATTCCATACAGAGTTACTACAGTATAGTTCAAAACCAGTGAGGCAAAGGCATAGAGAGGAACCATTCATCTGTGAGTTTTCAGATGTGTCAAGAATGTAAAAGAAGATCCCTCTGCTTTGTAAATTCCAGGGCATGAGCCCATATTATTATGTGACTTAAGGTACTGTCACTAAGGAGACCTCTGGACACTAAAAGGAGTAGCAAGAGGATGGAGAAAGGCTATGCTCTCTTTGCATTCATGGTTGATTTTAGCTTAGCTTGGCTCAAAGAGCAGAATCTTTTCATTGCTGTTCCCCAGTTTCCAGCTCAAGCCACTGACTGCAGGGATCTTCAGCTGGAGCATAAATCATTTGTTCATACTGGGTAGGTTAGAGACTTGGTCTCTTCCAGATAATCTGTACAAAAACTGTGCGAGAGCCATACATTGATTCAGTCAGGACCTTTTCTTCTAATATGTATGCTTTGGCTTTTGCTATCATGACATCTCTGGAATCCAGCAGAACTGAGTGTGTTGACATAGAAGGAGCAAATTTCTCTAATCCTGTGCTTTCCAGAAAGTGCTGGAACAGCAACTCTCAGAACTCACAGTTAAAAGCTGTGCCTGTGCAAGAGTATATGCTGGTTGGTGTGTGTTGGTGTGTGTGTGAGTGTGTGTGTGAAAGAGAGGCAAGGTTGCCCCTATTTACACAGTAAATGTACTACTCCAAATGGCAACTAACTGAGTCCTATCAACTTATCAGTGATTCTAACATAATCCTACTAATTTTGACAAAGAGTTGGTAGTTGTCCTGGCTACTTCTTCATGGTCTTCCTGAGTCCTTGCATCAGGTGAGTACTGGCAAGATTACATTATATCACTGGCTCATTGGCCAAGCAATTGCCAATCTGTGTGGGTTTGACCCTGCAGCCATTCATTCCCCGCCCCCCCAGCTGCTCTGTATCTCCAGAAAGGGCAGATTGGGCAAGGTTTGGAAACTGTACCCCAGTTACCTGGATGTTGGTGTGTCCAAGATACGGCTGGTCAGGGAAGGTACTTTAATCCCAAACAACTGTGGAACTATTTGGAGTTAAAACTAAGGCAATTCCACATTGCAGCCTAAGCTGTTTGTTTTGCCTGGTGCTCCAAGCTGTTTCTTAAGCCATCCTCAGAAATTCCAGTCTGGATTGCAGTAGGTTGGTAATGGGCCAGCCTGGAGCTCAGTTTTGACTATAAGATCTGGTTGGTTATTCCTCTCCTTGAAGTTATTATTGAGCATTATAGAAAACAAAGTAATAATATGGCTATGTTGCAATTAAATATGTTTTTAAAAATAAAGGGAAGGGAAGCTTTGCAGTCGTGTGAGCTAGGGGTAGAAAAGCAAGGGGGTGATGTTTCCCCCAGCTTGGGCAAAAATGGCAAGGATGCCCATTGGGAGATGTAAGGGTTGAATTGAGCATGAGCTTCTAGGTTAAGGATAGTTAATTGACTTAACGGGCCATCACTGGATCAATTGCAATATTATAAAAACAAAAACCAGCAACTGCTGACCAGGAGAGAACATAGCAGTTTATGGACAAAATGGCTGCCCAAGGCAGTGACCAGCCATTGGAGGGGAAGGGGCTCGGCAGGCAGTGTAGCCAATCAGAGCTGGGGCTGCTATTAGAATGGACTGAAGAGGGTTTGGGTCAGAAAACAGCACTTTTGAACTGAAGCTGGAAATAGGCCTGGGATATATTTGCAGTGGTCACAGAGTGGGAAGAGGACAACACCATCCGTTCCCATCTCAGGAACTGGAAAACTCTATTGGTGATGGGCCAAGCATAAAGTATGGATCTGCCCTAATCTTCACCGGACCTTATCTTGTTAAATAAGACAACTATGCAACTCCAGCTACTGTGTCTGTGGGGAAGGAAGGAAGGAAGGAAGGAAGGAAGGAAGGAAGGAAGGAAGGAAGGAAGGAAGGAAGGAAGGAAGGAAGGAAGGAAGGAAGGAAGGAAAAAGACAGACAGACAGTGGATTGAAATTACTATTCAATTATTGTTTAATGGGGCCATGATTAATGAAGTATGCAACCGGTGGGATTTTCTACTCAGTTCAGTGTCTTCTAATATGCTAGAAGTGCAGGATAAGAAGTCTGTAAAACATGACCCATCAGGTCTACAGACAAAAGCTTGGAACTTTCTTTGATTCAAAGATAGAAGATGACAAACCTGGTGCATCTGGTTTGAAACAGAAGGCGGACTGTTGTCTGAATTTTATTAAAAATAGCTGCTCATGGGGAAACCCCTCAATTATCTAGAAAGTAATTTATCAGGGTCTTCCAAATTGGGGCACCTGATTCCCTGAGGGGGGCAAATCTTAATTCCTAAAAATGGGAGGTCCTGGCATTCAGTTCATGCTCAAGTTAAAACTCAGATGCATTAATACAAATCAGTGCAGCTTCCATCAGCTTGAAGATTGCATCATATTTTGTGCAGTGTGTTGAGGGCTGCACTGCAAAAGTGGGCAGTGTTGGAGGTCCATTTTGAGAGGGGAACTCAGAAATTTTAAGATAAAAATTGAATTCCTTAAGCCCCCTTCATAAATTCAGAAATAAGAATCCAGATTGTTGGTTCCACCCATTGCGAAGCAGGTTCTAGGGAGCACAAAGCAAACAATGATGGGCTGCATGTGGTCCCTGGGCTGCAGGTTTTGTATCTATGCACCAGCACAATGATGTAACTTTGATTAGCAGAGCCATCCTAATCCTAGACTCAATCCTTAATTAATTTTCTAAGTTTGAGCTAAAGTTGGCCATTATTTAGGGCAGGGGTGGGGAACCTTTTTTCTGCCAAGGGCCATTTGGATATAACCGGGGACCGGGGTGGGTGGAGGGCAGGGTTTCTGGGATTTCTGCAGACCGGGGGCCGGAGTTTGCAGGCGGGAGCCAATCACAAGCACTGGGGGGCGGGGTTTGTGGGCAGGAGCCAATCATGTGGAAGGGACGGGGTTTGCGGGCAGGAGCCTGACGTTTCCCACCCCTGATTTAGGGGGAAAAAACCATGTTCAACTTTGTTAAAAAGTATATTTCACCTGCCAAAGAAGATCCAAAAACTTTTATCAATGAGTGTTGGCAGTGACCTAAACAATTATTGCCAGCAATTATTGTAGCATGATTGAGAAGTGGCTAAATGGATACATATATAGTTTTGAACATTGAAAAAAATTCATGGAGATGGGTATTCACAGGTAAATGGCAACATCCACAGTTACAACTGTTATATTTCATTAATGAGACTAAAGAAATTGCATCATATATACAATCAATATTTGATAATATCACCTCTGACATTTACTTTAGCAAAAAGAATTAATGCTTCCCATTCATACTGGTGGAGTATTTGGTAATCAATTTCCATTTTATAGAAGACTGTTATCAGAATTGTAATTTAAGGATCTCCTGGACTCAGCTGTTTCTGGGGTTTCATCAGGTTTGGTTCATATAATCTGTACCATTATTTGAAGAGAGGGAGAGAGAGAGACAGGTTCAGTATTCCATGCTAAAGTGAGAATAGTGCTCTGTATGAAAGCTGTTCAGAAATATTAATTAGATTCTGATTCAGATTCAAATTCAAATTCAAGATACTGGTTTTGACTTCTAAAAGTCCATATGGGGCTTCCTACATCATAGGTTCTGCTAAGTAAGCTCCTGCTTAGGTGAAGTAATGTCAATAAATTTATTTGGCTCACTGCAAAAGGAGCCTGGGCTGCTGTCACTTCCTTCCCAACTTCCTTCCCAACTTCCTTCCTTCCTTCCTTCCTTCCTTCCTTCCTTCCTTCCTTCCTTCCTTCCTTCCTTCCTTCCTTCCTTCCTTCCTTCCCTCCCTCCCTCCCTCCCTCCCTCCCTCCCTCCCTCCCTCCCTCCCTCCCTCCTTCCTTCCTTCCTTCCTTCCTTCCTTCCTTCCTTCCTTCCTTCCTTCATTTTTTTCTTTTTTTAAACCTCCAGTGGTGGAGAATAATCCATGGCAGTTCAATCAGGATTAGCCATGCTGTGGAGAGACTGGGGGTGGGTGAGTTATTTAGGATTAAATTGTGTTATCCAAAGAAGGAAAAAGGCCATTCAGATGACCAGAAAGTAGAGAATAATGATTGTGGAGTCCTTGGTGCTCTCTGAGCTTGGTTGTTTTCTTGCAGACGTTTCATTGCCCAACTAGGCAACATCTTCAGTGCTAGAAGAGAGTGGTGTTAGCACTGAAGATGTTGCCTAGTCTGGCAATGAAACGTCTTCAAGAAAACAACAAGGCTGAGAGAACCAAGGACTCCACAGTTCAACCCTGAGCTACAGATATTCTCTTCTATTGGTAGAATAATGATTATTTATATTTTTAATTAGAAAGTATATGGAAATTGAAAATGAACCCAATTATGAAAAAGGATTCTTTCCCCCCTGCTATCAGGTTTTTAATTTCTGAGAACAACTTGTGTGGTCACTTCCTTGAATGTTTCTTGTGGCTGAGAAGGATCTGAAAATGGGCATGCTCAGAAGGAGAAGTACACAAGGAAATCTGCCAAAATGGGGTGACTGTGCCAGTTGCCTCCCACTCCTAAACACATATTTGTTATACAAATATGCTAAGAGCTCTAGCAGCTTGCAATGTTGAAAGATGAAGGATTTAAAAAAGACAGAGATGCCTGCAGTTGGATTTCTGCCTATATTTGGACAGTATTTATTATTCCCCTTCTATTAAGGTGCTTAACATTCATAGTTAGGTTTAGACAAGAAATAAATAGCAAGGCAGCTGTGGCTACATGTCTGCTTAATATGACTCATCCATACAACTGTTTTATAGAATGTTTAGATTTACTAGAAAAACCTTCCGAGAACGACAGATTGGAACATACTACAGAGGGAAGGGTTTATCTCTGATAATAGGAGTTTGTGCTTATTTGTTGGCTTTCTTAGGAAGAAGACCAGTGAAACATGATCTATCTTCAAGCAGGATAAAAGATTAAAGATCAGGTGCTGTTGGGTCTGGATTAAAAAACACAGTCTTCTTTTGAGATGAGGTTTCTGCCCTTAGCGATTTCTTGGTCACCTCCATGGCCAGGCAGGACATCCACGGAAGGTCCCTTCTTTGCCTGTCACTCCTTCTGGGGTTACTGGGTGGGGACTGTGTCAAGAACCCAGCAGGAACTAGCCTCAGCTGGGGGTGGGGAATGGGTGTGAATCAGGGTTGAATTCTATTGTGGGGCTGGGGGCCAGGTGACTGCCCTAGGATGCTGGGATCTAGGGCCAGCTCTGCACAGAATTCTGTGCAGGGTGGTAAGAAAACAGGCAAGGTCTTTCAAATACACCAGGCTTTAACTGTTATTTAAAAAGTATCTGGAGTCATCTACAACTCATGCTGGCTGAGGAATTCTGGGAGTTCAAGTCCACACATCTTAAAGTTGCCAAGTTTGAGAAACACTGATCTACAAGATACTGAACTAATTTTAAACTACCAGAATCGGGTAAGTCCAGAAAGCAAAGTTTTCCTCTTTCTCATCATTGGGGGATGGGGGGGGGATGAAGTACTCCAGCTTGTTGATCATTTTAATAGCTTTGTTTTGCACCATCTCCACAATCGCCTTTTTGAGATGTGACCAGAACAGAACTGAGTATTTTAGATTTGATGTGATGGGGGAGGACGACAGAGAAAGACCAAATTTGAAAAGGAGTTGCTTCTAGCTTGAGGCTGCAGGAAAAAAAAACTTGTTTTTTTTGTTATGTGCTTGGTCGCCTTTTTATATTTTGTTTTTATATATTGTATTTGTTTATTGTCATAGGGGGGGTTGATTTATTGTTTGTTTCTATGCTGTACACCACCCACAGTCACATTGTTTGGGTTGGGCGGCCTTATAAATCTTATAAACAAACAAACAAACAATTCCCCCCCTCCCCAATGCATCCATACAGAAGAGACAGGTGGGTTAATGGCATACAGTGCTGCTGATTGGTCCATTCTAAGCTCCTTCCTTCACATGTGACCAAGAACACAGTGTATACAGTCTGCCTTGGGCCTCCCAGTCAGCACATACACTTATTTATTTATTTATTTGATTTATAAAGGTAAAGGTTCCCCCGCACATTTGTGCAGTTGTGTCCGACTCTAGGGGCCGGTGCTCATCTCCATTTGTTAGCTGAAGAGCCAGCGTTGTCCGAAGACGCTTCCACGGTCATGTGGCCGCATTACGCACACGGAACACTGTTACCTACCCACCGAAGTGGTACCTATTCATCTACTTGCATTTGCATGCTTTCGAATGGCTAGGTTGGCAAGAGCTGGAGCTAGTGCGGGAGCTCACTCCGCATGCAGGACTAGGGATTCGAACCTCCGAACTTGCGATCTTCCGATCGACAAGCCTGGCGTCTTACCTGCTGAGCCACCACGCCTCCTTGCTTTATTTGATTTACATCTCACCTTTATTTTGTACAACTCAGGGTGGGGTACATAGTGTTCTCTCCCCTTATTTTCCCTATAACAGCAATTCTGTGAGGTGGGTTGGAGTGTGACTGACTGGCCAGCCCAGAATCACTCAGCCAGCTTCTACACCCAAGGCCTAGTACTTAATGGTTTCCCAGTTTCTAGTCCAGGACCTTAAGCACTATGCCAAACTTTCTATAAGGAATTGAATTTAACATACATACATACATACATACATACATACATACATAGTCAGTCAGTCAGTCAGTCAGTCAGTCAGTCAGTCAGTCAGATCATGCACACAGATGCCATACAGATGCACACATTCTGATTTGTCCTAGCAGAGAAAGTGCAGCCACACACAAAAACACAAATGGAACACATGACTTTGCTACACAGAAGCAAATGCAGGCACCTCTTAGGGCCACTGCTGGTTGGAGCAGTGTTTCTCAACCTTGGCAACCTGAAGATGTGTGGACATCAACTCCCAGAATTCCCAAAACCCTGCTTTGCATGCTTTCTCTACCTTGTTTAATGAGCCTTTGACATTTCCATAGATGCTTCAGCACACAGTTTCAATGTTTTATTTATCTTATTAATTAAACTCTTGATAATCACATTACATTAATAGACCTCAAGGTGAGATGCAACGATTAAAAGAAAATATAAGATTGGTGGGCAACTTTTATGAGATTGGGGGCTGCAACTCAGTCTCCTACCCCATCCACAGCTGAAGGAAGCAGTTTGGTAACATAATGGTGTCATGAGAAGGGGTGTTGCTGAATTTTTCAGCCCATTTAGGGGGATTTACTTTTATTCTTTGTTTATGCAGCTGGGGGAGGGGGGAAATAAGGCAAGAACACCCTAAGTGAGATAATCACCCCCAAACAGCCCAGAGAGGACTGAGTATCTCACTAGGCAAGGAACAACAAACTGAGTTTTGGGGGGTGGGATGATCAGACCATTGGGGGGAGAAGAACTAGCACAGGACATTCCTGCCTACTTGAATCAGCTTCCATTTTTTATCTGCTCTCTAAGAAACAGTTCTAGGGAAAGGCTGAATGTGCTTTTCATTTCTGTCAAGTGAAATGGGAGGAAAGGATTTTTGAAACGTGCCGGTATCACAATGATATATTTTAATGCTGCAACAGTGTTGGTTTTATTAGAAAACAGCCGTCGGCAGGAACGTGATGGGTTGTTGTGTCTGACTGCTGCAGTTTTGACTAGCAAATGCGAGCAGGTGATGATGAACTAGAAGCCTGACAATTTGTTTATTCTCCTCTGTGGCAGACACACATGGCTTTTTAATAAAACAGGTTGGCTAAGAACTCATGCCTGAGGAAGAGCGGTTAGAGTGAGTGGGAGACAACAGGTGTAATGATTAAAAGGTTGAACCTCATGTCATCAAAAGATGATCAGAATATTAGTGTATAAAGGCTGATCATGAAGTTCTGTTTGTAGAGTAATGAGATTGGCTTGGATGGAATTACTTTGGCAGCAATAATCGCAAACAGATTAATAAACAGAAAAAGTTTATGCAAAGTTTAGAATAAAAATTAAATGTAACTCTGGTTTGCTAGCACTTGTGAGGTCACCAAGGTCACCTTCCTCAATTTAGAAGCAATTTTACCCTCATATTAAGTTTTATTCCTTGGTAACAGATGGACATATAACTAATGCATGGTTAGATAATAATTCAGACAAGATGCTGCTTCAGAATATGCTAGAACATAGAAGCAACACCTCTTCAAAACAGCTGCATCTTTTTTTCAGGATTCCATGTGGGCCTGACAAAAGAGGCAGCCACTTTGAATTGACTCATTAAAGCAGCTGTGTTTTTAGGACATCTCCCTCTGCTCCTGTGGATGTGATAAAGAACATGTTCAGGTTCTCCATTTGCATAATCCCGTACTACCCAAGGAAATTATTTCCTTCCCCTTTCTTCCTTCCTTCCTTCCTTCCTTCCTTCCTTCCTTCCTTCCTTCCTTCCTTCCTTTCCCCCCCATCCTTTCCTTGCCAAAAAGAAAGAAGTATTGCTCACCTTAATAAAGGCAGAATGAAACTGGCTAGAGGCAGTGGAGATAAGGCAAACCTAATAAGGAAGAGGCAACAATATACTGTAATTGGGCAAAAACTGCAGACATTCCATAGTCAATTAAGGGCATGTGCCCAATCCTATCAACATTCCTCCATTTGTTAACAAGAGACAATGGCTGTTTCCAGCACTGCTGCTGCCTCTAAAAAGCACAGTTTTCCTTAACAATGAAACAATAAGTAGCTCACTTATCTGGTTTTCCCTATATGGTCCTAAGATCCTGACAGGAAATCAGAACCCGAGAATTTCCCACTCCACAGTTCAAATTCTTATAAAAGGTCTTACCTTTCTATTGTTCTCTGTTCCTCTTCCTTTGTAAGCTATTGTTATTTCAATAGAGTGTGATCTTCCTCCTCAGAGTTGTGCTCTGATTTTTCCCCTTCCATGACAGCGTCTTTCATGTGACTCTTTAAAGTGGCTGCCTCATTTTGCAGGCTCAAGCCGAAAACTGAAAAAAGATGTGCCTGCTTTGAACGGAAGCTACTTGTTGCAAAGCATGCACAATGCTAGTACACATATGTAAGGTGGACAGACAGCCCACCTGGAGTTCTGTGGCACGTATGACCCAGTGGCTGACTTGCTGGAATGCCTGTATGACAAGTAGGTTGGGCAGGCTGGAGCAGCCTGTGTTTCACAGTCCTGTTGAAGAACCCACTCTGCATTTTTCCTAAAATAGGACATTGTTCTTCAGCCTTTTGTTATGGATCCATTTTCTACGCATTTAACAGGAGGAGTGACTTTGCACCTGCTCATGTCCCCTGACTTGGCTGCTATTCAGGCTGCACACTTGCAGAAAGGCATGAAAGATCCTATGCATGTACAAATTATTTATATGAAGGCTTTGGCTTTGTAATTACAGGCGTTAGGGTCTTATATTAGGTGGATGTGTGCCTGGATTCCAGGCAGATTAGCTCTTCCATGCCTTCGTCCACCTGAATACACCACACAACCATAATGAGTAGGCAGGTTCACTTCTCTGCTTTCTCTTACACGAGTAATGAGTCACGCAACAGACCTGAATGTGACTTTGGTCAACATCTGAGACCTTTGTTCTCCTGGCCCAAAATGTCTGAGCAGGAAAAGCTCAGCTCCAACTGTCAGAAACAGAAATCATTTGAGTGAAAGTTTATTTTATTTATTTATTATTTAAATTTGTATCACTGCCCATCTCCCCCAACTGGGGGAGTTTTTAATGCGCAGTTGGATTTTCCCCAAATTCAAGTAGATTATACTATATACTAAAAAAAAAAATACTAACAAGAAGAATTTTTAACCTATTTAATTTTCTCCTGATAGAAGGGATGGAAAATTCATAATACAGCATGTGGGCAAAGCATCCATCCTATATAGAATATGCTTTCTCCTTGTAATTACATGCACAAAGGCATTATCCCATCTCTTTAATAAATTCATTAACATTTAAATCAATTTGTATATCCCCAATCTCAAACTAGGTCAAGCAGGGGTCCCCAACCTTAGCAACTTGAAGATGTGTGGACTTCAACTCCCAGAATTCCCTAGCCAGCGTTGCTGGCTGGGGAATTCTGGGAGTTGAAGTCCACACATCTTCAAGTTGCTAAGGTTGAGGAACACTGAGGTCAAGGGTATAGGTACTCTACAGTGGATGAAGAGGCACAGGAGACAGGGATTATTTAAAAAATGGGTTCAAAGAGAAGACTTATTTTGAGACTTATACTACTATGTTGTGGTTTGTGCCTCAAAAACTGCAGAAATCATACCAGTGATTTTGGGCTCTTCTGGTGGACAGGTGGTGTCCCATCCATATACTCAGCTTTGGCTAGGCTTAGCTTTTTTGGAGCACCCAAGGCATTGCCATCTAGCTGGGCTGAGATTTATAGACATCATAAGCCTAATCCTGAGGGGCGTGGTGGCTCAGCGGGTAAGACGCCAGGCTTGTTGATCGGAAGATCGCAAGTTCGGAGGTTCGAATCCCTAGCCCCGCGTGACGGAGTGAGCTCCCGCACTCGCCCCAGCACTTGCCAACCTAGCAATTCGAAAGCATGCAAATGCAAGTAGACGAATAGGTACCACTTCGGTGGGTAGGTAATAGCGTTCCGCGTGCGTCATGTGGCCACATGACCATGGAAGCGTCTTTGGACAGCGTTGGCTCTTTGGCTAACAAATGGAGATGAGCACCGGCCCCTAGAGATGGACACGAGTGCACAACTGTGCGGAGGGAACCTTTACCTTTACCTATGCCTAATCCTAGTGGGAAAATGGTGTTGTTGTATGAGAACAGAATTAAAATTATTTGTATAAGTTTTGTGTGTAATGTGTATTTATTTTATAAACTATTAATCCTGCTTTATCATAAAAAAGGATCATATAGTGAAATTGTGGAAGTTCCTGATTTTAAGAGTATGGTCCTCATACGTAATGTGCAAAGGGATCTCTTGAGCAGCTGTCCTTATGAAGCAACAAGAAGATTGATTGATATTGGCAACCAGAAAGAGTCCCGGCAACATAATGGCAAAGCAGCTAGGTTTGACCATAAGCAATACTGTGAAGGTTTGACAGAATATGACAGTTTGTGTCGATATGACCGCTAGCAACGTTGTAAGACTTTGACAGAATATGTCATTTTGCGTCAATTATCTCCTGGGTGCCATATCAAATTTGTGTCTTTGCAAGAGGGCATCTTTCTCTTATGCCATTGAAAATGGCCCTATCAATGTCACTAAGCCAAGGAGAGCGGGCACTGGATGTAGCAGGGGTGGGGAAGGCTTACCACACTTTCCAACAACAACATGGAAAGAGCATAGAGGACATTCTCTAAGGTAGAGTTGGATGAAAATCTCCATGATGCTGTTCGTTGCATTTAGATTTTTCAAATATCAAGATTTCCCCCCACCCATCCTGTTAATGAAGAAATTTGGAAATTTGGATCATTCTTATTAAAAAAAACAACAGTGTAATTTCTTCAGCACCTGCTGTGGTTCAGTTCAGTAGATTCAATTGTTTCTTATCACAGGGAAGGCCAATTTATGGGCTGAGCTGCATTTCCTGCTTACCCCAGAACAAGGGTGAGCTATTTTGAGAGAGCAGAAACAGATGATGTCGTCTTCAGCCTGCCCTTAGGTTTCTGGGAAGGTGACCTCCATCCATGTTTTCTTGCTCTGCATCAGAAGGAGTGTTTTCCCCTTTCCACTGGTGTAAGCAGTCTGGTCCACCTACTGCACTTCATTCCATCTTATGCAAATGTCTCTGTTCCCATTGGCTGGTGTGTGTTCTGACACCCCTCCCCCATTCCCACTCTGCCTTTTATTTACTTATTCTACTTATTATTTTATTTTACTTAGTATTTTGTACTAAGTTGCCTACCATGATGAAAAGCTGGACCTTTGAGGGTTATATTTTGTTTTTCTCTTTTCTCTTTTCTTGGTTTTTACAGGTTCAGTAACAGAAGGATTAAATGCTGTTTCTTTATCTCTTAACTGGGAAGAGTTCTTCCAAGCTTTCCCCTCTAGCCCAAGTAACTGAAAGAACAGTAAAACTTGTCCTTTTTTTCACCAGGCTTCCCAGTTGGCGCTTGCTTTCCTGGCGTGGGTGGAGGGCAAAAGAAGGGGGAATCCGCCAATCAGGGGCCACATTAACTGCATTTTGGACAGAAATGTGGCCAACATGGAGGAAGAGGCTGACATCTGGAAAGGGATGTCTTAAATATCTCCAGCCAGTTACTACACAGGAGACAAGCCTCTGAAGGCTGCAGCATGGAAAATTTAATTTAATTTAATTTTTTAAATCCTGCCTTTATTGTTTTTACAAATAACTCAAGGCGGTGAACATACCTAACACTCCTTCCTCCTCCTGTTTTCCCCACAACAACCACCCTGTGAGGTGAGTTGGGCTGAGAGAGAGGGACTGGCCCAAGGTCACCCAGCCGGCTTTCATGCCTAAGGTGGGACTAGAACTCTCAGTCTCCTGGTTTGCCATTGGCTTCTTCCTAGGGCTGAGAGACAGGGACTGGCCCAAGGTCACCCAGCCAGCTTTCATGCCTAAGGCAGGACTAGAACTCATAGACTCCTGGTTTCTAGCCCAGCACCTTAACCACTAGCCTGCCATGTCGACATTACAAATGAAAAGTAAAAAAGAGAAGAGGGACTACATTTAGCCACTCCAACATGGCTGAACATAAAAAGATTTAACAAACTTTACAGAACCAAGCATTCAAAACCCACTGTCTAGATCAGGGTTTCTCAATCAGTTCTATGAATCAATTCAATTCCTATTCAATCTTGACTCACGAAATGAATTGAATTGCCCCCTCTTTGAACTGCAGAACTCCAGATTGAATTAGAGTTGACTTGCCCAAGCCAACTGTTTGGTGTCTGATGCTTCAGGAACTGTGTGTAGGACATCAGTGGAAACGGAGTCCTACAACGAATAATTAAAAGAGCAGGGTGTATCCAGCCTTGAGAAGGGAAGAATCAGAGGAGAAATAACAGCACTGTTTGAATAGCTAAGAGGATGTCCCATGGAAGAAGGTCAACCTGTTCTCTCTTTTTCCAAAGTGCAGAAGATGGAATGGTGGATTGTTAGATGACAAAAAGGCATGTTTCAACTGCATTTTGAGAAAAACTTTCTAACAAAAAGAACAGTTTGACAATGGAACCAATTACCCAAAGATGTAGGGATCTCACTTTGCTGGATGTTCAAAGACCAACACAACCATCTGTTAGGGATGCTTTAATCTGAATTCATGCACGGAGCAGAGGTTGGAATGTATCGCCTTCAAAAGCTTCTTCCAACTTCTTCTAATCTATGATTCTTTCAATCTATACAACTGTAATTTCAAATCTAATATAACCAATTCGAAATGATCTGCTCTGGGAAATCACACAGTGCCTATTTCATTGGCTTGTCAGCAAAGCATTCAGCTTCCAGTTGTGTGGATAAAACGAATGGGTGTCAGATACTTGGAGGGCTGGTTCCTAGGATGATGATCCTAAACATTTAAGGCTGTACACAGAGTAGGAGAACATAGTGGTTATTCAAGAACTTTTAAAACAGATTTTATAACATTGTGTGCCAAGTAGGCTAAACTAACAGGATGTTTTCCATGTAATATTTAATTTGTTAAAAGGGAAAAAACCCTCTCTGTCAGCACAACAGGCTGAGCTAACATTCCAAACAAAGTCTAGGACAGAACCTAACCAAGCCTCTGAATTGTCTAAACAGCATTTCTGTGGTTCACCACTCCATCTTTAGAGCACTTTGACTCTTGTTCCGATTTGTTGTTTGTTTGTTAGAATTCTTTAATTTAGCCCCAAGAGCCACTTTCAGTCATGATAAAATTAATATGCAGCCTCCCATCTAAAGACATGGAACAATTCCAAACATCGGTAAACGCATAAAACAAAATCTAACCCCGCAAACACACTAATAGGATTCAGCAGTAGCCACACTAATAAACTGACAAAGCAGTGTTTACATGATCTCAGCTATGATGAGGATGATTGTAATCAATTGTTCCTGTTGAGTTGTAGGAGGCCTAATCATTTCTCCACACTTAATACTTCAGGTTTGTTGATGCTATTCTTTTCTTGGCTTCAGCTGCAGTATTTTGTTGTATACGGTATTTCTAATGAATTGGTCATGTGGAAGCTGATTACACTAGGGTTACATTCTCCAATGGGATAGGCCTGTACAAGGTGGCAGTGCTTTAGTTTGACAAGGCAGAGTAATGATATAACTTGCTTCACTGAGGTACTCTGCAATGCATCTGAGGCAGGTGAGTTCAGAAGCATCTGCAGAGGTTTGTCTGTCAGAAAAGTCAACATGACAGTCACAATCATGCGATCAAAGATTAAGTGCTGTTAATTCAGTGTCAACCCTTAGTGACCACATAGACTTTTTCCAGGGTGATCTGTCCCCAACCTGATCCTTTAGCTCTCTCAATGATGAATTTATTGCTATTGTAATCAAGTTTATCAACTTGATGCAGGTCATCCTCTTCTTCTCTTTCTTTCCACTTTTACCAACATTATGGACTTCTCAAGAGAGCTGGGTCTTTGCATAGTATGTCCAAAATAAGATAGTTTGAGCTAAATAACAAGCAATATTATGGAAGAACGTAATATTGCCTAATCAGTTGTTGCCTAGGCCCTTCTCCAAGACAGAGTGTGCATTTATGCAGTTAAAGTAGAAGGTGTATGTAGTTAAGTGATAAATTTATGTTTCCCTTTATGACATGATCCTTGTATGCAGAACATAATACCACCATGATGTGGGCCATTGATACCAGGAACAGAGACAGCCAGTACCTTTGTTAGATTTACAGAGCAAAAATGTAAATGAGTAATAGTCTAGTTATTTACAAATGTTATATGAAATGCCATTGATCTATGGATTTATTTTTAAAGGAACTAAAATAAATTGCCACAGGCTACTATGTATTAAAATGCATTCACATTACTGAATGTGATCATGCAAGAAAATTTATTTTGGGGATAATAATCCATTATTTTCCAGTGAAAGGACCAGGAAATAAAGGCCAGCACATTGGTTTGCTGATGTTTACAGTCATGTTGGTCCATTAGAATGATATTGAGTGTGTGTGTGTGTGTGTGTGTTTTATATATATATATATATAAAATAAATACATTACATTAAAAATGAGTTAAAAAACAGTTGCAAATCTTGAGTGCATGGGCATTAGAGAACTTTCAGTTATGTGGAAATTTTAACTTCAGAATTAAAAAAATCATAATCCTTAATATTGGTTATATAACTTTGTGGTATTATGTCAGGAAGAAGGGTCTCCAAAATTATGCTTGGTTGGCTGCAAACTACTGGATGTTATTACAAAATTTGAAAATAGGTTGGCTTTGTCCTTTGAACATCAAAAACACTAAATGCATGTCTGGTTACCAGGTCAGCCACTGAGTGATTATATATAATGAAGGTAATATGTCTATGAAGGTTCTCAGTCATCCAGGTGGAATTGTCTGTAGCTTGAATCATGTCAACTGGATTTCTATTTTCTTAGTGGAAACGTTTCGCTCCTTATCCAAGTAGCTTCTTCAGTCTGAACAAAGTTGGTAAGGGAATCCTAAATATGTTTCTAGGTAGCTGTGTGACCTTATACCTGGGGGCATGGTTATATTGAGATGTTATTTTAAGTCCTTTTATTATCTAAAGGAGGATCGTTAAGATCACCATGCTGCTGTTGAGCTTGTGAAATGGTCTTAATCTTCCTAGGCACAGAAGACAACACGGGGAGAAAGATGGGAGAAAGATTGTGCCTGAGGCCCCCACCTCTATTCAAGGAAGGATTTTCCAAGTTGGCATAAATGGATTCCTTGACCCCTCTCTCAAACCACCTATCTTCTCTGTCTAAAATGTGAACATTAATGTCCTCAAATGAGTGTCCTTTTTCCTTTAAATGAAGATAAACTGCTGACTCTGGTCCTGTGGTGTACACAGGAGAAGTAACACCACAGGACCAGAGTCAGCAGTTTATCTTCATTTAAAGGAAAAAGGACACTCATTTGAGGACATTAATGTTCACATTTTAGACAGAGAAGATAGGTGGTTTGAGAGAGGGGTCAAGGAATCCATTTATGCCAACTTGGAAAATCCTTCCTTGAATAGAGGTGGGGGCCTCAGGCACAATCTTTCTCCCATCTTTCTCCCGGCTCTGTCTTCTGTGCCTAGGAAGATTAAGACCATTTCACAAGCTCAACAGCAGCATGGTGATCTTAACGATCCTCCTTTAGATAATAAAAGGACTTAAAATAACATCTCAATATAACCATGCCCCCAGGTATAAGGTCACACAGCTACCTAGAAACATATTTAGGATTCCCTTACCAACTTTGCTCAGACTGAAGAAGCTCCTTGGATAAGGAGCGAAACGTTTCCACTAAGAAAATAGAAATCCAGTTGACATGATTCAAGCTACATATAATGAAGGTACCAGATCTTTTTAAAAGAGATATAATCTCATTTCATTTCATTTTTTATTTTAAGGTTTGGTTCAGGTTAGCCTACTTTGGACACATTATGCAAAGACCTTGCTCCCTGGAGAAGGCTCCAATGCTGGGAAAGGTGGAAGGAAAGAGAAGAAGAGGACAACCAGCAGCAAGGTAGATGGACTCAGTTACAGTGGCGATAGGTACACCGTTGGAAGACCTGAAGGACCATGTTAGGGACAGATCGTCATGGAGAAAATCTATCTATGTGGTTGCTAGCGGTAGACACTGACTTGATGGCACATAATCAATCAAAGTATCAACATTTTGCAGTGTTACATTTGACCATAAACTATATCTAAGAGTTAGAAAAACATATGAGAAATGGATTTATCACAAAGTACTATACTCTTGTGATTTTGAACACTTTTTGAGAGCCAGTATGATGTAATGATTAAGATGTTGGATTAGGAGTGGGGCAATCCAATTTCTAATCCATCCTCAGCCATAGAAGCTGAGTTGGACCAGTTATTCTCTCACAGCCCAACCTACCTCACAGGATTATTGTTATGAGGGAAAAAATAAGAGGAGGGAGCCCTATATACAGTACGTCACCTTGAACTCCTGTACCAAAAAGGCAGAATAAAAATCTAATAAATGAATAAGGGCAATAAACAGTTACAAGGCCTTACTATGACTCCACGTGGCTCAGGGGGAGTCCAGGAAGAGCAGCTGATTCAGCACCTGATGCCCTCCTTTGTTTTCGAAAGGAACAGCAGAGTTTTATTCACTTTGACTGAATTGAAAAATGAGAAGTCAATCGTCATGGGCGTTGGGGTGGATAAACTAACTTCTTCTGAGGCTCTTTCTCTGAGGAGCAAGAGGGCTCCCCAAACTGTGAAGAGAGCCCTCCCTACCACTTTGCCAAGCATTTGAAAGGGCGAGGAAGCGGGCAACCAACAGGAAGGACAGGGAAGTGCAATGGCAAATTTTTAGCCCTGAATGATAATGTCCCCTTTTGTAAGTATTATAGAAATATACTTCGTCTCTATATTACACAAACTCTGAGGTTACTCCAACCTGGGATATATGGTTTATACATTGTAATCCACCATAAGATATTTATGAGGTAAATATCTATTTGTACATATTTTAAATAAATATATACAAATAGAATGCTGTGGATTAAGCTCACACTTCTTTATTTCCCTAGATGAAGCATGTTTTTAAAAGGCATTCTGAATTGCCATGGCCTATTGTTACACTTTCCTCTGTTTGACAAAGGCCTCTTCCCCTTCCTCTGCCATACTTTGGGATACGCTGTTAATTCTGACTAGCACATTTGGTTAATTCCAGGATGACACATCCAGATCATTGTGCACATTTTTCTCTCCATGTAATTGTGTGAATTGGCTTTCATTGAGTTAATTGCCCTCCCATTGGTTCTTTGTCTCTTTCCCCCACGGTGCATTTGGAATAAGACTTATCAGAACACAGGTGAAAATCTCACAGGCTATTATAATTTATAATTATATTTACTATGAAAGAGCTCCCATCCCAGGCTTTAGGCATGCAAGAAATTTTCTTTTAACAAGACGAATAAGCAGATCTGTGGTTTGGGCACAAGAAGCTTGTCCTTTAGTCAACTCTGACACTGTGTTGCTACTATGATATGCTTGTTATTAAACATGGCCAAAATCACAATTTAGCATTCTGCCCAGGGTTATATCCACAGTTCCCTGATCCTGTTTTGTTCTCCTTGTTTTTGGTCTGGTTCATCTACTCTCTCTTGCTACTCAAGTCTATGCTACTGTATTTCCTCTGGGCGATGGTGTGGATTAAATCCAGCAGAAGAAAGCAACAATGAACAGTAGCCACCGTGATGAAGGGAAATGAGGCTGTTCAGCCCCCTCCCTATTCTCCAAATCAGAAGCCAACACTTTAAGTATATGCTAGTGCTTAAGCTGTTATGAGATCTCTGGTGCTACCAGTTGGATGACTATTAACGTTAATAAATCATTGCTCTTCCATTTTAAATTGTAAGGAGAACCGTAACTTCCATCTAAATGTTCCATAATGCTCCAGAGTGATGTCCCATAAGAAGTATTGTGGGTCATTCAATTGGAGTTTCACTAAAACATTTTCATAAAAAAGGAGAGTCACCTTTCTGATCTTGGCTGATCTCAGAAGCTAAGTATGTTGGCCCTGGTCAATAGCTGGATGAGAAGCCACTTGGAAATTCTTGAGCCTTAGGCTAGACTGGAAAATTATTTATTTAGTTGCTTATTTATAATTCCCCAGACTAGTCAATATTTATTTATTTATTTATTTATTATTTAAATTTGTATTACCGCCCATCTCTTCTAACCAGAGGACTCTGGGCGGTTCACAATAAAACAAGTTAAAAATATAAAATTATAATATCAATATTATATTATATATATATATCAATATTCAGCCAGCCAGCCAGCCTTTATTTAATCTCTTCTATAATTTCTTCATTTTCCAGACATTCAATAACTGCCTTGATATCATTTAGCCTTTATATATTTGGTTTTTATTTTAACTTCTAGGCTTTTTTCTTTGCTAGACTGACTTAGAACTACTTATCAAACATTAACTAAAAGCAATTTTGTGGTTCTCTACAAGCCCATAAAGGAAAATCCAAGCATCATAAGAATTATGTTACACTTTAAAACACATTTTATATGTGGCCACCAATTTAGGATAATGGCAGACGAGGCTTTTGAAGCTGGAAAAACATAGCTGGATTCCTGCGGCTGGCAGAAAGCATAAAATACAAACTCTAGAAGCAGGAGCAAAACTCATATCTGCCAAACCCAGAGTTCCCCTGGTAGCTTTCATAGGCTAAGAACTCTCTTCCCGTGCAAAAGGCCTACAGGGATTTCATAGCTGCTGAAATCTCATAAAACAAACCTGTTTGCAAAATGTTGAAAAAATGCAGCACATCCAGAAAAACTGGATCTATTTGGTACAATTATTTGAAGTGACAACTAAGCACAAACAAACCTGCTATATCTGAACCACAGTCTAAAAAGGTTGCGAGGGGGAGGGAAGTAGGCAGAATAAATCTAAAACCCTTACTTATAAGAAATAAATAGGTCAAGCATCCTTTCGGTCCTTAGCTCTTTCTTGGTGCCTTATCATGTGTTATTTTGTGCACTGGGGTCTTGCATCCTGTGTTTCCTTGTACTGTTAGGAAATTTTATTTTATTTATTTATTTATTATTTGGATTTATCCCCGCCCATCTCTACCATGGTAGACTCTGGGCGGTTATAAATAAAATAAAATAATTAAAAATCTTGTTCTTTTTTAGAGAAGAAGGAAGGAAGGAAGGAAGGAAGGAAGGAAGGAAGGAAGGAAGGAAGGAAGGAAGGAAGGAAGGAAGGAAGGAAGGAAGGAAGGGCTATCAGGATATTGAAAGTATTCATTGGATGCAGTATAATACTGTATAAAGGTAAAGGTTCCCCCCGAACATTTTGGTGCAGTTGTGTCTGACTCTAGGGGCCGGTGCTTATCTCCGTTTGTTAGCTGAAGAGCCAGTGTTGTCCGAAGACACTTCCGCGGTCATGTGGCAAGCATGACGCGTGTGGAACGCTGTTACCTTCCCACCAAAGTGGTACCTATTCATCTACTTGCATTTGCATGCTTTTGAATTGCTAGGTTGGCAAGAGCTGGGGCGAGTGCAGGAGCTCACTCCATCACGCGGGGCTAGGGTCTCGAACCGCCGACCTTCCGATCGACAAGCCTGGCGTCTTAACCACTGAGCCACCACACCCCTTATAATACTGTATGCCCAACCCTTATTCCAACCCTGGAATATTTCCTTTGTCAGGGTCAGTCTGGAAATATATTGAGCTTGCTATTTGACAGATTGACCATAGCAAAGGAGACGTTCCAAAAGGAGATGGAGTATTTCCCATGGCATCAAGTACCTGCATTTTGTATCCCCTGAGTTTTTTGTTCCCCCCTTGTTTACACATTCAGTTCTGACTTTCTCAGTTGCTTTGTTCCTTTTTAAATAAATTGTTTCTCAGGAGGAAGCTTGGCACTTAATTTGTTACTTAGAGCAAGTAGAATTGAATGTGTGACATGTAGTTATGGGATGAGTTTTCATCAACTGGCTTGAATTAGGGTTCAGAAAATAATGGGGTTCTCTCCCCCCAGACATAGAGTGACTTTCTTCTTATTCTGAGCCCAGTTGTGAGTCTAATCAAACTTCATTGCTCTCCTGAATATGACACCAGGCATTTCACAGGTCCCATTGCTCTGACTCTTCCAGTAAGTTTAAGAATTCCCTGATGATCCCCACTTACTTATTATGCACGTTGTTTCACACTGATAGCGGAAAGGATGAAGGAAGGGAGATATCTCTCCCTTCTGGCGTTTCCATAATGCTATGAGCTGGGAGCTCTGAGGAATTCAGTTTTCTCAGTGCTATTCTCAGGTAATATGTCGATGAAGGTTCTCAGTCATCCAGGTGGAACAGTCTGTAGCTTGAATCATGTCAACTGGATTTCTATTTTCTCAGTGGAAACGTTTCGCTCCTTATCCAAGAAGCTTCTTCAGTCTGAGCAAAGTTAGTAAGGGAATCCTTAAATATGTTTCTAGGGTGGCTGTGTGACCTTGCACCTGGGGCTAGGTCATGGTTATTTGAGATGTTTATGTCTAAGTCCCTTTATCATCCAAAGGAGGATCGTTAAGATTACCATGCTGCTGTTGAGCTTGTGAAATGGTCTTAATCTTCCTAGGCACAGAAGACAAAGCAGGAAGGAAAATAGGGGAAAGATTGTGCCTGAGGCCCCCACCTCTATTCAAGGAAGGATTTTCCAAGTTGGCGTCAATGGACTCCTTGACCCCTCTCTCAAACCACCTATCTTCTCTGTCTAAAATGTGAACATGTCAACAGCAGCATGGTAATCTTAACGATCCTCCTTTGGATGATAAAGGGACTTAGACATAAACATCTCAAATAACCATGACCTAGCCCCAGGTGCAAGGTCACACAGCCACCCTAGAAACATATTTAAGGATTCCCTTACTAACTTTGCTCAGACTGAAGAAGCTTCTTGGATAAGGAGCGAAACGTTTCCACTGAGAAAATAGAAATCCAGTTGACATGATTCAAGCTACAGACTATTCTCAGGTAAGCATTTCAGCATTCTATTGCTGACATTTATATGCCTGAACAAAATTCTCATATTTGATCTTACAGCATCACTAGCAATAACATAGTAATAATTGCTATGGGTCAGAGAATTTGGGGTCTGAAACCCAGCCATGAAGCTATTGGTCTCATCTTTTCTTTTTCAGCTGTAAAATACTTTGTGAAGGTCTAGAGGAATGACACCCTCTCCATCTAAAAGGTTGTTCTGAGGTGCTTAGAAGATGCAGGCTGTACAAATATTATTAGTAATAGCATGCCACTTTTATAAAGATCTTGACAATTGATAGTATGCTTCAGATGTACCTCCACAATGCCTAAGCAATTACCTTTGTCTTGAGATGCTTATCCATTATTGGTTTCAACTTTTGGTCCCCTTACTTGCATTTGGCATCTGGTCCCATCACTTCCTGGCAAATAGAAGGGGAAGAAATGGAAGCAGTGACAGATTTTATTTTCTTGGGCTCCAAGATCACCGCAGACGGTGACTGCAGCCATGAAATTAAAAGACGCTTGCTCCTTGGGAGAAAAGCTATGGCAAACCTAGACAGCATATTAAAAAGCAGAGACATCACCTTGCCGACAAAGGTCCGTATAGTTAAAGCTATGGTTTTTCCAGTAGTAATGTATGGCTGTGAGAGTTGGACCATAAGGAAGGCTGAGCGCCGAAGAATTGATGCTTTCGAACTGTGGTGCTGGAGAAGACTCTTGCGAGTCCCTTGGACTGCAAGGAGGTCAAATCAGTCAATCCTAAAGGAAATCAACCCTGACTGCTCATTGGAAGGACAGATACTGAAGCTGAAGCTCAAATACTTTGGCCACCTAATGCGAAGAGAGGACTCACTGGAAAAGACCCTGATGCTGGGAAAGACTGAAGGCAAAAGGAGAAAGGGAAGGCAGAGGATGAGATGGTTAGATAGCATCACCGATGTAATGAACATGAATTTGAGTAAACTCCGGGAAACAGTGGAGGACAGAAAGTCCTGGCGTGCTATGGTCCATGAGGTCACGAAGAGTTGGACACGACTAAACGACTGAACAACAACAACAACAACTTGCAGTTAGGAGTAGCAGCAGATAGGATATGGTCAAAGCTGTATGGGTATTTCTTGCAATGATTCCATTCCACTGAATTATCAATTGTTTGTGTCTGTGTGTGTTTGTGTGTGTGTGTGTGTGTGTGAGAGAGAGAGAGAGAGAGAGAGAGACAGAGAGACAGAGAGAGACAGAGAGAGAGAGAGACAGAGAGATTTACTGTTTGGCATCTCCAGTTAAATGGATCTTGAGGAAGATAAGAAGGATGTCAAAATAACTAGTCTTTTGTGACCATGGGGGAAAAGTAAAAATGCTACTAGAAGATAAAAAAGAAACGTATCTTCAGGTTACAGGACTGGATTTCAGAGATCCTACAGAACTCACTGGTGCTTCCTTCTTTGCGATTACTGAGAGCAGCCCGTGCTAAAATGCTCCAAACTGTGTGAAACCCAAAACATTGCATCAGGATAACAGTGTGCTAACTCCATTTAGGCAGACTGCCATTATTTATTTCTAAAGACATAATTTGGACTGTGTTGTGTGCTTCTGTATGTGTGGGGAGGATGCCCAGCTCTGACAAGACCTGGCTTTTCAGCACTCCCACTTGCTTCTCTCCAACTTCCCTGTAGAGTGATGACATTTTATAGATCAAACTTCAAAGGTTAATCGTGTAACAGCATGCACCCTGATACATACATATATGGCTCATTTGTGTGTGGGATGCATGTACCTGCCTGGTAAATTTGGAATCTGGCCAAAGAAAGGGGGGATGGGGGGAAAATATAATAATATGCAAGAAGCAAGGTTACATGTGAAACTGTAGCACATTTTCAGCTTCAGCTTAAGACAATGTGACTGAATTTAAAAGCAACATTTAGCATATTAATCCACTGAAAAAACTCCAACTAGTTCACCATGCAAAGGTTTGCCTCCTCTGAGTAATCAAATTTTTATTTTATTTATTTTTTATTTTATTTATTTATTTTCTATCCCGCCTTTATTATTTTTATAAATAACTCAAGGCAGCTAACATACCTAATACCTCCTCCTATTTTCCCCACAACAACCACCCTGTGAGGTGAGTTGGGCTGAGAGAGAGTGACTGGCCCAAGGTCACCCAGCCGGCTTTCGTGCCTAAGGCGGGACTAGAACTCACAGTCTCCTGGCTTGCCATTGGCTCCTTCCTAGGGCTGAGAGACAGGGATTGGCCCAAGGTCACCCAGCCGGCTTTCGTGCCTAAGGCGGGACTAGAACTCTCAGTCTCCTGGTTTCTAGCCCGTTGCCTTAACCACTAGACCAAACTGGCTATTTTGATTTCCACATCCTGTATATTGTCCTAAGGCTTACGTTTACTAGGATCTAGGAACAATGCATAGCTACATGTCCCCCAGTTTGTGTGCCCAAGTGAGCGAGTATCCTCTAATACTAATAGTACAAACTTTTTTGCTCTACTCTCTAAGAATGTCAACAGCCTCTGGCTTTATGGCACTCCTTCAAACCAGTCTTGTCAGCAAGAGAGAAATCTATATCAACAAGGAGATTAAAATCAGTTGCCCCAAGGATACCATGTCCAATTTCTTTAATAAGGCAGCATTATAATAGACAGATTGTTGTCATTTATATTATGGCGACTGAGCCAGAATTATCTTTAGATAAGATAGCAGTCAACTTTTACAGATACAGTATGGAACCTCTTTAGCCATTCATATCTATGGCTGTCACTGTCACTGTACAGAGTAGATTATGCCAGCCTGTATACATTTGCCCATTTATGGTTACCGCAAAGTTATGTATTCATCTTTTTTAATATTAAAGAGCTTAGACAAGTGCCTATATAAGTGATACATTGGATTAGTGTAATGTTGTTTGCAGAGTGCTATCAACTCAATTGTATGTTATTCCATTACCTAACCAATGCTCATGGCCCTATCACAATGACATAGATGAAGAGCAGACATGGATTTGGAGTGGGGTGTCTTAGGGGGTGTCCTCCCTATGGAACCATGAAGTTCAATAGTTGATCACTTATAAAAAGTTGATAATGCTGTTTGCACAAGCGTAACTTAAATCTGGTTAATGTGTTGTGCAAACTGGAAAACACGATCAGTTTAGCTAGTCAATGAACACTGCAGACTTTCTATTTAACCCCAAAGAGACCCAGTCTTGTTAGGGATCAAAGTAACAAATAGTACAAACTGTGGTAGAGGTAACTAGCTTTCGCCAGTTCTGAGCTCAAAACAAGAAAATGGAACTTCTCTAGGAATGTCATATCTACAGTATATCTTTGTTCCAATTTCCACACATTGAGGGGTAGAAATGGGCATAAATGCATGGGTATACCTCCTCAAACTGTTTCTGCAAGGACCACGATTGTTCATTTGCAGATGTATTTATTTATTTATTTATTTATTGGATTTATCACCGCCCAACTCCCCCGAGGGGGACTCTGGGCGGTTTACAACAGAATTAAAACATTAATATACATTTATAAATAAAACAAAATACATAATAAATAATAATTTAAAATATAATGAATAAAATGGGATCCAAAGGCAGAGTATTCTTAAGTTTATAAAAAGGGCCCCTCAGAGCAAATCTAAGGTGCAAGCCATCTCCAGGCATCTCCAATCTCCTTCTGACCCCAAGCATAATGACACAACCAGGTTTTAAGTCTTTTTCGGAAGTCCAGGAGTGAGGGGGACTGTCTGATCTCCGGGGGCAGAATGTTCCAAAGGGCGGGGGCAACAGCAGAGAAAGCACGCTTCCGAGACCCCGTTAGGTGGAACTCCTTAACCAATGGGGTCCGTAGCATGCCCTCTCTGCATGCCCGGGTGGGATGGGATGAAGTGATGAAGTTATTACTTTAGAGAACAGGAAGGGGGGGGGGAAGTGGCAAGGCCCACAGCTTCCCTTGCCCTGACTAAGAGAACTCAAAAAATGGCCAGTGCATGAGACCCCCAGCTCTCCCATGTTGTGCTTTGCTCGTGCATGAAGGGAAAAGGGAATTTTGGGGTCATTTGAACAGAAACAATTAATTAAGCTAACTAGACAAAAGTAGTGACAATAGAGATTAATGCAGAAAATATTATTGCTATGCAGAAATCAATGAACAAAGCTTTGAAACCATAGGAGGTGGCCTTATAATGGATCAGACATTTTGATCTAGGAAGCCCAGTATTAACAACACTTAAAAAAAGGTAAAGGTTCCCCCCGCACATTTGTGCAGTCGTGTCCGACTCTAGGGGGTGGTGCTCATCTCTGTTTCTTAGCTGAAGAGCCAGCACTGTCCAAAGACGCTTCCGCGGTCATGTGGCCGCATGACGCACATGGAACGCTGTTACCTACCCACCGAAGTGGTACCTATTTATCTACTTGCATTTGCATGCTTTCAAATTGCTAGGTTGGCAAGAGCTGGGGCGAGTGTGGGAGCTCACTCCGTCATGCGGGGCTAGGGATTCGAACCTCCGAACTTGCGATCTTCCGATCGACAAGCCTGGTGTCTTACCCGCTGAGCCACCATGCCCCTACTAACAACACTTACTTGACAGCAATTGTCTTGGGTTTCATGCGGGGTTCCCCCACCCCCACCCCGAAGATGCCCTGAACTGAATCTGGAAACCTCTACATACAGAAGATGCACTCCACCACTGAGCTAGAATCTCTTCCTCTTTTTAATACATGGACTGAAAAAATGAACTGATTCTGATCTTCTTCCTCTGAAGTCCTAATACAGCTTTCCCCCAAGGCATTGCCATCCAATTGTGGTGGGATCACAGTTCCCAAGATTCCCAGCCATTGCCAGAAATGATCTGTGTGATCTCAGTTTAAGCCCCTACTTTAATAAAGCCACCTTCTCCATATGGAAAACGTTTTTATGCTACAGAGGAGGAAGGCATTAAATCTGCAAGTTAATGTCCAGAACCTTCTGGGACTTCTGAAGCATCCCTACCCAATGTGTGACTCCACCAAAGAAGAAGTGGGGACTCACAAACTTGAAAACCTCTATTGGTCACATCAAACATCTATTCCACCTAGTTAATCAGATTGCCTAGTTGGTGTTGGCAAACAAGGACTGTCCATGTAGTTCAGAGCTTTCCAAACTTTTCGTGTTGGTGACACACTTTTTAGACATGCATCATTTCACGACACACTCTTACAGCAGGGCACAAGGCAGGCACTAGGACCTGCGCGGAATCACAGCAGGGCAGGTTTGGAGGCAGCAGCAGACGTGACACACCCAGACATTGCAGCTGACACACTAACGTGTCCTGACACACAGTTTGGAAAACTATGATGTAGTTGCTGTGTAAACTGAACTGGATTAATGTTTCCGTTGGTCTCCTAGAATATAAAACCATTTCCTTCTTAAAACTAGCCATAAATTTTGTCCTCTCAGAGTATCATCATCTCAAAAAATCTAGGGGAAGATTTAAATGGATTTCAGAGGGTAATGAAATATGTAAGTTTGGCTGTGGATTGCATCAGTGATGCTTTTCTCAAGAGCAGATGCAGTCTGATGTGATATTGTTTCCATGGGACTTTCAAAAACTGAAAATGGGTACGGTCAGCTACTAAGTAGTGGGAAAGAAGAATGGGAGGAAGGAAAGGAGATGGGATATTTTTTTGATCTGAAGCTTTTCTCAGGAAAGAAAAATCTGTAAACTTTTCTTAATATTCTCAATCCCCCCATCTCCCCCAACATTTGGTGAACCAGAACTCAAGGCTGGTAGATTGCATCCAGACCTTCGCAGGTTTGTCCAAATCAGTTCTTTGGTCGGGATATGCTGTCTTTTTTTTTTTACTGCTATGACTTACATACATTGCTGTTGAAAACAACATTAGGAACGTCCAATTTGAGATATTGTCATTCACAATTTTTGGAAATAAACTCCCAGTACCTCAATAACTGTGGGTCGGGATGCGTGTATCAGGGGACTCAGTAGGATAAGAATTCACCAACAGTACCAGAACACCTGTTCACTAGATTCTTAATTAGAATAGGAGAGAACACCCTGCTGGGTTAAAACTTAACTAAAGTTAAAACCCAGATGAATAATTTTTGAGGTGCTACCCTAATTATTTTTTAAAAGGAAATCTGTGAGTATAGATGGGACAGTTCTGTGTGGAAAGGCTAGTATTACTCACAAAATTCTCATCAGTGTTAATTCCCTGTATTCTTTGGAGGGAACCACAGCAGAAATGGGGTATAAAAGTATTAGAAATGTTGCATAAATAGATTACAGTCAATTCATACCTTCTCCATTATCCTTCCAATATGTTGCCTTTTAATTTGCTTTTCAGTGGACCTTTTGCTTTTCAGTGGAGCTCGGAGATAGTTGAGTAATGATGAGCTACAACAAGAGGCAAATGATAAAGATGAATAATCCGTAGTGCAATAGGTTATAGGTCTTCACCACAGACACTGCAGTAACTCATGGTGTGTTTGCAAGTTCTGTAGTTTGCCACCTGAAACCAAGTTTGAATTACCAACTAGATAGTTTAGCATATATAACGGTTGGAACAACCAACCGCTATAAAAATTGTCTTGCAAAGCAGGATCATTCCATCCATACTTAGTACCAACCATGTTTTACAAATACACACTGTTCTGAATTCTGGTGTGTCTGCAAATTTCAATGTATGGTTTATTAATTCAAACATCAAACTGAACCAGACAGAAATTCCCTTAAACATAGTTTGGTGAGATGTCTAAACTGAGCCAGAGACCTGAACTTGGAAGGTTGCATTCAAATCTTTGTTTCGCTAGAAACTGCTGATGGGATGATGGATAGGAAATAAACTATTCTCACTTGCTTCTAAGTCACAGATAAGACATGGGCAGGCCCACTGTGAATGATGCTTGCTGACTTTCTTATCTAGGGAGGCTGATCTTTCCTTGTGAAGCCACTTTGTCTTTCCCTGTGCTGGCAAATTAATCCCTGACACACCTGGTTCCCTTTGATCTGGTTCTCCTGTTTAGCTCAAGCTTTGAAAATGTAGCCGAACAGGATGTTAACTCCTTTAACCTCCTACTCAGAAGAGATGGCTCCCACGCACTGTTAACACCATGACTTGTCTTGAAATTCAGAGTCTGTGATCTCATGAGAATTGAGCAAGCTTGGAATTGGGTAGGACAGTTTATGGATTTCATACTAGGAAGGTGTTAGTCAATCTAGAAGTTTCACAGTTTCTTCTCCTGGATTGTGAGAGATCCCTTCCCCTCCCTACATAAAGCCTACAACACTTTAGAAAGATACAATGCCATGGGTTGAGTAGAAGGAAGATCTTCAGATTTTACTTTGGGTGGAGTAATTTGTTTCTCTTTCCCCCCCCTAATGTATAGATGTACATTTTGGAAATAACAACAACAACAACAACAACAACAACAATGAAGAGAAAGACCAGGAGAAAATCACAAAATATAAAGACCTGCAAATAGAAGTAGAACGACTGTGGCAAAAAAAAGCAAAGATAGTACCAATAGTAATAGGTGTCTTGGGTACAATTCCAAAACATCTGGAACACCACTTGAACACCATCAGCATTGCCAAAATCACCATCGGTCAATTGCAAAAGGCAGCTTTACTTGTAACAGCTTACATCCTGTGACAATACCTTTAATATGATTAAGCAACAACATCTGCCTATCCCAGGTCTTTGGGAAGGACTCAATAGATGGACAAAAATGCCACATCCAGTCTAAACAGTTGGCTGACTGGGCAACCAACAATAATGTATTAAACTTGTATGCTGCCTGGAAAGGAACCTGTGAAGTTGGTGCAGAGGCTATGGCATTATAAAGAAGGAAGTACAGTGTAGGTTCTTTGAGAGGTTTTTTTAGCTTTCTGCTCAATTGGCATCAAAGTCACAGAAAATGCAATCCGATAGTGGTGGATCATAGATGTGAATCAGATCCTGGCAGAAATAGAAGGAAAGGACTGGAAATCCAGTGCTTTCAAAAGCAGCATCTAATGCTATGCCTGCCCCCCAACCCCCTTCCAGATCTCAAAGACTATGCCAGATTTGTTTTCACACATGGTACCATCAAGAACAGCAAAGAATGTTGAACTATGGAACAGACTTCTGATCTCTTACTTCACTATCCCTGCCCGCAATAAGTTGCAGTTCGAAAGCCTTGGTAAATCTATGATTATCTATGATTAGAAAGTAGAGCTCTCATTTACAAAGCTATGCTCTTTCCTCCTCCTTCTCCCTATCCTTCTATCTAGTTCCCTTGCTGCTTGGGTCAATGTATGAGAACATACGGCTGCAGCCAGATGTCAAGGATATGGAACTTCAAGATGGTCCATAATTTGAGATAATAATGTGTATCTACCGACATTCCCTTTTATTTATGCAAGCATTGAAAATATTGGTGCCCTGTCCTCTCACACATCCAGTCAGTCTGACTGCAGCTTCAAATCGCTCCCAAGGAGATGACATTTACAGAATATGTGTGGGATTGCTGTCCCTGTCTGCTAAACACAATTGGGGTGACCTTTGGAGGAATCTGTAATATATACCAGCTGCAATTATTCTGTAAGCATGATGGAACCTCATGTAATTGTTAGGGAAAGCATTTAGATGGTATTTTTGTTGTTGTTCAGTCGTTTAGTCGTGTCCAACTCTTCGTGACGTCATGGACCATAGCACACCAGGCTTTTCTGTCCTCCACTGTCTCTCGGAGTTTACTCAAATTCATGTTCATTACATCAGTGATGCTATCTAATCATCTCATCCTTTGCCATCCCCTTCTCCTTTTGCCTTCAGTCTTTCCCAGCATCAGGGTCTTTTCCAGTGAGTCCTCTCTTCTCATTAGGTGGCCAAAGTATTTGAGCTTCAGCTTCAGTATCTGTCCTTCCAATGAGCAGTCAGGGTTGATTTCCTTTAGGATTGACTGATTTGACCTTCTTACAGTCCAAGGGACTCTCAAGAGTCTTCTCCAGCACCACAGCTCGAAAGCATCAATTCTTCGGCGCTCAGATTTCCTTATGGTCCAACTCTCACAGCCATACATTACTACTGGAAAAACCATAGCTTTAACTATACGGACCTTTGTCGGCAAGGTGATGTCTCTGCTTTTTAATATGCTGTCTAGGTTTGCCATAGCTTTTCTCCCAAGGAGCAAGCGTCTTTTAATTTCATGGCTGCAGTCACCGTCTGCGGTGATCTTGGAGCCCAAGAAAATAAAATCTGTCACTGCTTCCATTTCTTCCCCTTCTATTTGCCAGGAAGTGATGGGACCAGATGCCATGATCTGAGTTTTTTTAAGGTTGAGTTTCAAGCCAGCTTTTGCACTCTCCTCTTTCACCCTCATCAAGAGGCTCTTTAGTTCCTCTTCGCTTTCTGCCATTAGGGTGGTATCGTCTGCATATCTGAGGTTGTTGATATTTCTCCCGGCAATCTTAACTCCAGCTTGTGATTCATCCAGCCCGGCATTTCTCATGATATACTCTGCATATAAGTTAAATAAGCAGGGTGATAATATACAGCCTTGTCATACTCCTTTCCCAATTTTGAACCACTCGGTTGTTCCATGTCCGGTTCTAACTGTTGCTTCTTGACCCGCATACAGGTTTCTCAGAAGACAGGTAAGGTGGTCTGGTATTCCCATCTCTTTAAGAATTTGCCACAGTTTGTTGTGATCCGCACAATCAAAGGCTTTAGCGTAGTCAATGAAGCAGAAGTAGATGTTTTTCTGGAACTCTCTTGCTTTTTCCATGATCCAGCGAATGTTGGCAATCTGATCTCTAGTTCCTCTGCCTCTTCGAAACCCAGGTTGCACTTCTGGTAGTTCTCGGTTCACATACTGCTGAAGCCTAGCTTGTAGGATTTTGAGCATAACCTTGCTAGCATGTGAAATGAGCGCAATTGTACGGTAGTTTGAACATTCTTTGGCATTGCCCTTCTTTGGAATTGGAACGTAAACTGACCTTTTCCAATCCTGTGGCCACTGTTGAGTTTTCCAAATTTGTTGGCATATTGAGTGCAGCACTTTAACAGCATCATCTTTTAGGATTTTAAATAGCTCAGCTGGGATACTGTCTTCTCCGCTAGCTTTGTAGTTAGTAATGCTTCCTAAGGCCCACTTAACTTCACTCTCTAGGATGTCTGTCTCAAGGTCAGTGACCACACCATCGTATTTATCAGGGACATTAAGATCTTTCTTGTATAGTTCTTCTGTGTATTCTTGCCACCTCTTCTTAATCTTTTCTGCTTCTGTTAGGTCCCTGCCTCTTTTGTCCTTTATCATGCCCATCTTTGCACAAAACGTTCCCTTGATATCTCCGATTTTCTTGAAGAGATCTCTAGTCTTCCCCATTCTACTGCAACGAAATTTCATTCTATTGTGCACTTGTATAGTGTATAGTGGGATGACAATAAAGTTATTATTCTATTCTATTCTATTCTATTCTATTCTATTCTATTCTATTCTATTCTATTCTATTCTTTTCCTCGATTTCTTTGCATTGTTCATTTAAGAAGGCCTTCTTATCTCTCCTTGCTATTCTCTGGAAATCTGCATTCAGTTGGTTATATCTTACCCTTTCTCCCTTGCCTTTTGCTTTCCTTCTTTCCTCAGCTATTTGTAAAACCTCATCAGACAGCCACTTTGCTTTCTTGCATTTCTTTTTCTTTGGGATGGTTTTAGTTGCTGCCTCCTGTACAATGTTATAAACCTCCATCCATAGTTCTTCAGGCACTCTGTCTACCAGATCTAATCCTCTAAATCTATTCCTCACCTCCACTGTATATTCATAAGGGATATGATTTAGGTCATACCTGAGTGGTCTAGTGGTTTTCCCTACGTTCTTCAATTTAAGCCTAAATTTTGCGATAAGAAACTCATGATCTGAGCCGCAGTCAGCTCCAGGTCTTGTTTTTGCTGATTGTATAGAGCTTCTCCATCTTTGGCACAAGCCCCTTCGCCACGACAAGGCAGTGATCCATGAAGGGGTTAGATGGTATTACCATCTTGAAAATATCATTGGAAATACAGCAAGGGTATGTTTGTAACCCAGTTCAGAATTGGCTCAAAGAGAGAAAAACCAAGATAAGCAATTTTCTGATTTGGGTGCGATAGGTTGATTTGCTGAATCCAGTTCTGAATTAAGGTAAGGGGTACATTGTATATCATTAATACTTTAATACAGTGAAACAAACAAACTTTTTTCTCACTCCACCAACCTTGTTAAGAAATAGTAAAGATTGCAGATGAGACCCATGGCATCAGAGCCAAAAGAGCAGCAAACATGTTCTTATCTACATGATAGTTTTATCTTAGCATAATCTAGCAAAGTTTGGGGTCCAAAAAATGTTCTTCCTTTTCTTCCTAAAATCTCTGCTCCCCTGTTTTTTCTTTCTTTCTAAGACCACAGAATCATGAACCTAGTGGTCTTTGTAGGCCATCTTTCTTAACTCAGTTTAAGAAATGCAGAGCTAGAACACACACACACACACACACACACACACAGAGAGAGAGAGAGAGACTTGGTTGTCCAGCCTTGACTTGAAGTCTTTCATTGAGAAAAATACACCACTTTTTCTAGGTTTCAAATTTCATCCAAGGTCTTCCTTCCAGTAATGCCTTAAGACCATTGGATCTACTCTTGTCCATTGATGCAGCAAGGAACATGTCTTAGACCACATCAGTACTCATACTCATTTTTTTCATCAGTGGCTGTGCTTGTATATAAAGTGTAATAAGAAATGCTTAAAAAGAATCGTTCAAAAAGTTTGAATAGCACTAGCTGTGTCATTGTCAAGCAAAATACATTACAGTTTACTGTGTAAATCAGGGCCACTGTCCCTGTATCTTCCTATACCATCTTTTCCAGTTTCAAAAACATCCAGTCCCAATGAGAAAGTCTGCTTTGCAATAAATCAAGCTGGGAAGTTTTCTTGCAGAAGTGGACATACTCCAGCTGGGTCACAAGTCATGGCACAATGGAGTATACACACCCCATGCTTTTCATTCTTACTTATAAATTATCCCTAAGTCACTTTTAAGAGCAGGGACGCTCCTAGGCAGCAAGTGTAACAAAATAACAATATTAATTTTGTTGTTTATTCATTCAGTCGCTTCCGACTCTTCGTGACTTCATGGACCAGCCCACGCCAGAGCTTCCTGTTGGCCATCGCCATCCCCAGCTCCCCCAAGGTCGAGTCCGTCACCTCCAGAATATCATCTATCCATCTTGCCCTTGGTCGGCCCCTCTTCCTTTTGCCTTCCACTTTCCCTAGCATCAGCATCAGCTGATTTTAATAATATTAATACAGCAATAAAAATCATTTTTTAAGTCACCAAAATTGATGAAAGTCTTCAATAAAGGAACTGAAATCCAGGTTGTCAAAATAAAAAATTACAGCGAAAATCAGCAGACTAAAAATACAATTCTGGGGAAATTCCCTGCACTATGATTTAATATTTGTTTATTTGTATTATATCCTACCTTCTCAACTGTGTGCTCAAGCTGAGTAATGATAAATAAAGCAAATAATGTAAAGTAGATTAAAAAAATTCAACTGTATCTTTATGTAAATCACTTCGTTAATTTTCACATGAGCACATGGATGGCCAATGACTATGTGGCTATATCTTTTCTTCATGTAGTTCAGCTATTGGTAAATTTGCATAACATACTCAACCACAATTAATAAAGACCAAGCATCTTCACTTGCGCAATGTGTTAAGCTTGGTTAGGCATTTTGTGTGTTAGTTTATCTGGTTACTTTATGCCTTAATATATTGTGGGAAGGGAGAAAATGGGTTAATTCAATAAGCAAGTGAATCATGTTGTATGAATACAGTCAATCTTTTTCCAGGGCCTCACTGCTTGATTCTTCTAAATGATAGATTCCAGGGACTAAAACCTGGGATGATGATGGTGATGACGATGACAATAACATTCAAAACATTTGCTCTACATTGAGCTCTCTTTGCTGTCAGCAAGATTTCATAGGTAGAATTACATGTTAGTTAATGCCTTATTTAATACCATGTTTAAATCCTAGATGTGGCACCACCTGGCATGAATTTTGAATACACAAGCAATCCTGAGAATATGCTGGTAAAAACAGCTGGCAGAAACCTACCCTAAGACAACCCCACCCACCAATTGGGGAAGATAGCTCTTAAAGAAATCAGCTGCTCCAACTGAGTCACTAATACAAGCTTTAGAAATAAAACTGCATCTCAGATCAGTTTAGATTTTGAATTTGTCCATGAAAAGATAAATATTCAGAATTATATGGAATTTACTAATCCAAATCCCACTGTTGAAGTTTTTTCAAAGTTGCCTTTAAAATAAGAATGTAGTCTGTTTTTCATGGCCAAGGAAAAGTGCTATCTGCCAGATCTTGAGTTAGCAGAAAATTATCCCAGCATAAAATTTGCTTCCCCACCATAAATCCCCCTCCTGCTAGCAAATGGTTCTGTCCCTGTTTGCAGGACTTATTAACGACAAGGATCAATGGATTCTCCCACCTTTACTTTGCTCCCTTCCATCAAAACATCAGCAGCTGGCAGGAAAAAATCTACCAATCACTGTCCTTAACATGGGCCAGGGCTAGGCAAGGAGAGAAGTTTTGACATGTGGCTAAACCAGTGGTTTTAGCCATCTCTTACTATTCTGGTTTGGCACAAGTGTTTTATGTGGGTGCTTCAAAGGGAGCCCCATTATCAATTGATATCAGCTGATCATCAGCCTCTTTTTGGACACAGGGTTGGTGGTACTTCAGAAGAGGGTTAAACTCATGAAGAAGCAGACAAGAAGGTTTCTCCTGCTTCAGAAGGCAGCCCTGCCCTCTGCTGCCCCTACTGATCAGCCGTTGTTCAGGCTGATCCAGCTTTCTGAGCCAGGAAGTCATTTAGAGACCTAGGAAGTATCGGGGGAAAGGCCAATTTAAAAGAACCTCTGCCCCAAGCTGAATGATCTTCGAAGACAGTGCCCAGGGGCCAGAGGAGGTGGCATGCCTGCATCAGGCTAAAGTGGCAATTAATGGAGGATTGATTCCATTTTCTAGGGGTGACCAAATTGCAACACTAACTGAATGGTCAGTGAAGTGCAACAGATTGCAACCATAGCAACATTGCTAAAGCTTGTTGCTTGCTTAAAGGGGAAAACACCAGTTCAATGTAGGAGCTAAGGTAAATTTCAAGTTGCCTCAGGTATGGGTTGGAAATGAGATGAAAGCAATGTCAAAAGGACATAGCAGAAAAAAAGAGGTTGCCAGGGCATGTTCTTGCTGTGGGAGGGGCTCTGTCTGTTCCTTCTGTAGCAGCAGTCTTAGGGTTGTTTACCCAGAAATAAGGCCTGTTGAGTTTAACAAGGCTTCCTCTTAATTTGTGTGCATAAAATTGTGGCTTAAATATATGATGAACATATTGGACTCCACCTCTAGCTTCAGCTGGCATAGCCAAAGCTCAGGAACAGTCTTCTGCAGAGCCACAATTTCATGTCTTTAAATGGCCTGAAATGTATGTAAAGAACATGGGAGTATGGGAGTGGTTTAGTGTTGGTTTCCTCATATTTGTATCTCCTAGAGATGAAGCTTGAGATACAGCAAGATTTAAGGTGGGGATAGGCAATCTATTTGGGCTGGGTGCACATTGGAATTTTGGAGCATGAGCTGGATTCGCTCACATTTACAGAATGACTCTTAAGACACCCGTTTACCAGAAGGCAAGCTAGGCCCCCAGGATGGGAAGACCAGGAAATGGAACTTCATAGGGCTTTGAATCTACAGATTTATTTTGGGGATGTTGTGACTGAAGATGGAAAATGGATATAATATCAGTTTGAAACAAAAACGAACAGACTCAAGACAAAGAAGAGTAAGAGTAAAAATATGAATATATCAAACAAATGGCTCCCACAGTGATCTGTATTATCAATTGAAGAGAATATTTGTAGCTCAGGGTTGAACTGTGGAGTCCTTGGTGTTCTCTGAGCCTTGTTGTTTTCTTGCAGATGTTTCATTGCCAGACTAGTCAACATCATCAGTGCGAAAAGGGAGTGGGACTTGCTTTCTGTTTATATATTGTGGCTTGTCCTGCTTGTGTTGGTGGAGGTGTTGTTCACTCCTTGGGAGTTCCTTGATTGGGCTGTTGTTTGCTGTTTGGTTGATTGATTAGGTTAATAGTTCATTGATTAAGGTATAATGTACTGTCTGATTGTTCATCTGGTGTTAATCAGAAACTACCAACAGACTGTTACAACCACAGTGCATCACCGTAGCACATAAACCAACCAAAACCATTCAAAACATCTTAAGTATTTATTTTATTTATTTTATTTTATTTATTTTATTTATTCCCCGCCCATCTCCCATGCAAGGGACTCTGGGCAGGTTACAATAATTAAAGTAACATAAAAGACCTAGTAGCCCAAGAAGAAAAAACAGGAGTTATCTACAACATACAGTGTAAGGACTATAACAGCTACTATGTAGGACAGACAGGCAGAAGACTAGCAGAACGCATCCATGAACACCAACTAGCAGTCAGAAGACACAATGAAAACTCCTTAATCTCATAACACATGGACAGACTCAATCATACTTTCAACTGGAAAACTGTGAGCATCCTAAACCAAGCCAAATCCAAAAATGCTAGAGAATTCCTGGAAGCTTGGCACTCGGACAAAGCAGCCATCAACAGACACATAGAGCTAAACAACATTTACATACCATTCAAAAGAGACAATAGAAAAGCCAAAAGACCAGAACACTTCCTCGCCAGCAATCAACACCCAGATATGCAAAGATTAACATCAGGATTAACACTAGATGAACAATCAAACAGTACATTATACCAATCAAAGAGAATATTTATAGCTCAGGGTTGAACTGTGGAGTCCTTGGAGCACCAAGGACTCCACAGTACATTATACCCTAATCAAGGAACTATTAACTCAGTCAATCAACCAAGCAGCAAACAACAGCCCAATCAAGGAACTCCCAAGGAGAGAACAACACCCCCACCAACACAAGCAGGACAAGCCACGATATATAAACAGAAAGCAAGTCCCACTCCCTTTTCGCACTAAAGATGTTGCCTAGTCTGGCAATGAAACATCTGCAAGAAAACAACAAGGCTCAGAGAACACCAAGGTCTCCACAGATCCCTATTATCCCAGTAGGACTTTTGAATGAGCTAATGACAATTATTTGCTTCAGAACTAGTTGTTGTTGTTGTTGTTGTTGTTGTTGTTGTTGTTGTTGTTCTTCTTCTTCTTCTTCTTCTTCTTCTTCTTCTTCTTCTTCTTCTTCTTCTTCTTCTTCTTCTTCTTCTTCTTTTTCGACAGGGAGGTTTGTGACTGCAAAAGGAGGTATCTGGAGGGCACTTTGATTTCAGGGGTTGTCTACTTCAGCCTAAAGCCTCAATGGTAGCATCCCACCTTTTCCTCTTTGGGAAACCCATTGTACAAGTCTCTTCATACCTTCAAAAAGCTTTCAAAATCTTGTTTTTCAGTTTTCTTTCCCCCATAAATGATGTTCCAGATCTTCAGTTTAAACTACTATGTCTGTGATTGTTTGCTTTTTATTTGCAAAGCTGACCTAAATCCGTGTCAAGATGATATGAATGTTGGAAGACAAGACATGTTACAGGGCTATTAATAAAAACATGAGTGACGCAGATAATGGAATGTATTCACCAATAAAAAACAAATGTTGATTCTGGTGATTTATAGCAAGCATTAATTTGCCAAATTTCATTTTCCTCCTTGCCCCACCTCAACATCTGGCAGCATTTGTCCCTGAAAAAGTTGGGGGTGGCACAAGGGTGGGGAGAGTGGGGAATCCAATTAGGAAGACCTAATTTTTCATTTGTTGCAAGCAAGCCTAGGGTGCAGTCCTGTGCACATTTAGTTGAGAGTAAGTCCTGCTGAACACATTGGGTCTTCTGATGAACATATTGGGTCTTCTGATGAAACACTGGGAGAGCCAGTTTGGTCTAGTGGTTAAGGTGCTGGGCTAGAAACCAGGAGTCTGTGAGTTCTAGTCCCGCCTTAGGCATGAAAGCCGGCTGGGTGACCTTGGGCCAGTCCCTGTCTCTCAGCCCTAGGAAGGAGCCAATGGCAAGCCAGGAGACTGGGAGGTTTAGTCCTGCGTTAGGCATGAAAGCCGGCTGGGTGATCTTGGGCCAGTCACTCACTCTCAGCCCTAGGAAGGAGCCAATGGCAAGCCAGGAGACTGGGAGGTTTAGTCCTGCGTTAGGCATGAAAGCCGGCTGGGTGATCTTGGGCCAGTCACTCACTCTCAGCCCTAGGAAGGAGCCAATAGCAAACCAGGAGACTGAGAGTTCTAGTCCTGCCTTAGGCATGAAAGCCGGCTGGGTGACCTTGGGCCAGTCACTCTCTCTCAGCCCAACTCACCTCACAGGGTTGCTGTTGTAGGGAAAATAGGAGGAGGAAGGAGTATTAGGTATGTTTGCCGCCTTGAGTTATTTATAAAAATAATAAAGGCGGGATAAAAATTAAATAAATAAATGCTCTTATGCCTTGCTGACTCCTCTATATTAAGTAGAGAGTATATTTATATGGCAAGCATTGTTCTCCTCCTTGACTAAACTGGAGATTAGGTTGTGGGTCAACTAATTGTGGTTTCCATTCCACACCCTGGATTCTGCTTTCTCAGTTGCTGTGCTCCTACTGGTCTTCTTCATTAATATATCCCTTGCATTTAATGCACTTCCTTCTTGGAAGGCAGAGCTGGGCCAAGTCAACAACCTTTTCCGTCTTTCACACACTATTAAGTCGCCTAAAAGCTTAAATCAAACAGGGATAGAACCTGTAAAGTTGTTGAATGCTCTTTGTGTGACTAACCACATGTTTAGCCTGAGGACAAAAGAGTAGCTGATTATTATATATTTGGTTTCCCTCTTTCTCTCATCCAAAGCAGCAGAAGCCTCCTTTTCCTGAAGGCAATTCCAAGCTGTTATCCAAGAATGAAAATTGATATTAGTTATAGCTGTACTCAGCCAGTCTTAATTTTACTGATGCTCCAGGCTAGCAAATATGAAAATGTCAGTTTCCTGGATGATAAAGTGATTCAGTGCAAGCAGTCCAATGGTTCTGATAAAGAGGTAACTGCTGGTATTTGTTGTGACTTAGCAAAGAACTACTATATAATGAAAATATATTAAGAGCGAATGTGTGAGAGAGTTTAATTTGAAGCCAAAGCACGTTGTGCAATTTCCAGGCTGCAGAAAGTATTTGTACCACATGTCCAAATATACAAATCTCAATGGGCTTGCAGGAACTGTTGATCTTGCAGACTAAAGGATTGATAGTTAGGCTGACCATATTTCCTTGAGACAAAAACAGGACATTGGGATGGCAAAACGGGATGGGGTGTTACGTAATATTCCGTATTCATGAAAAAGACGGGTCCGCACCCCCTGGTCCGCATGATTGGCTCCCGCCTGCAAACCCCGCCCCTGGTCCACGCAATTGGCTCCCGCCTGCAAACCCTGCCCCCGGTCCGCGCGATTGGCTCCCACCTTCAAACCCCGCCCCCTGGTCCACGTGATTGGCTCCTGTCTGCAAACCCCACCCCCTGGTCCCTCCTTTGCTGCATGCTGATAGGTGGGAGGGCTTCCTCTTCCGGGCTGCCTCCAATCAGCAGCTCCGGCTTGGTTCCTCCTTCGTCGCCATTCCCGCTGGGTTTCAAAAATGGGACAAAATTGAGATTTTTATCAGAACGATGGGACGGTTGAAAAATGCTTAAAAAACGGGACTGTCCCGTTCAAAACGGGACGTATGGTCAGCCTATTGATAGTCCAAATAGTAAACCTTAGATGACTGTCTGCAACCCTGATTGCAGTTGGAGGAGGAGACAGGGGGAGACACAAGCTGGTGGAGAAGGTTTAAGCAATTACTCATCCCACCCCTCCTATAATCTTGATTCAAATTATGCCAATGGCAGATTCTGTCCAGATGCAAACAGCAGCTGAAGAGGACTTTTCTCCTCCAGGAGTGTGGCAGAAGAAGAAGTGATTAAACTCCCTCTCTTTACCTTATGATCTTGATACTGTTCAGCTCCCACCCACAGCCTCTATTTACATCAGATTCACATGCACACACACATATAGACACATACACATATTCATTTTAAAAAAATGTTTTCCATACATTATGCTTGTTCCTGGTGTTCACAGCAGACAGCCTTACTGAAAGCAGACAAAACGTCAGATCTGGTATTTTCTGCTGTGTTTCTTGTGTTGACTTTCAGATTGTAAACCCTCAGGTCTTGGCGCTCTCTTTGTATTCTTGTAAAGTGCTGAATATATTGGTGGTATTGGGTAATAATAAGCATTATTACTATTATTAATACTGATAACAACAACAATGCATTATGCAACTATGGACCACCTCTAGACTCTGAACAAGGGGCAGTCCCTGTGTCTATTTTCGGTACTCAGAAACTCGCCAATTACCCTTTAGAATTTCAGTATAATGCTTGCTGAAAAAGACACACGCACAAAGAGGAATGTATCTCTTGGAGTTTGCCATGTGTGAAATATATTTCAAGAAGGAATCTTAACCATTTTCATCTCTGTATCAATCTGAAGTATCACCCAACTTGGATGCCACGCCATTTCATAGGAGGAAATCTGTTTATGGTGGCAAAAAATCAGGAACCTGGTAGCACCTTTCTGCAAGGCCGCAACTGGGGGGGGGGGGGGGGCAAGCAGGGCATGTGCCCCAGGCGCTGTGCTGGGGTGTGTGCCAAAATAACGCCCGGGGGGGGCACCAAAATGACAAAATAACCCATGGGGGGGATGCAGAATCCATGTTTGCCCCGGGAGACACAGACCCTAGTTCCATCCCTGCCTTTCTGATCCAAAATTTTTATTCAAAGCCCCAGTTTTTCATGAGCTACAGCTCTCTTTATCAGCTACAACTGAAGAACTTCATTCTGAACTTCATCAAATGCAACTTGTTTATGGCTTTCAGTATAATTTGTTAGTTAAAAAGGGGCTACCAGATGCCTTTTTGTTTCTCCCCAGACATGTCCAGATTAAGTCAGCAAAATTCAGTGACAAAGTAACTGATGTTAGACAATGATGATTCTTCTCCCCTTCAGCTGGGCAGTTGAGAAGAAAAAATTAACATGTTTCTTTTCTATCTTGATTTACAAATAATGGTTAGCCTTAAGCTATGGCTTATTTGACTCAAGCCACCTTCACACCATGGTTTAATGAATGAGACCACAACGAAATAATTGTGATTAACTGGAAATGGAAGCAAATGCTTCCATATTCTTTTTGGCCCTACTGAAATAGGTCAATGAAGGAGGGAGATGCAAAGTCATTCTCATCATGTTAAATTATGATCCAGCAATAGTTAGGTTCACACAGCATACTAAGCTAGATAACCCCATGCCTTAACTAAACAAACCTCATGATGAGCTAGAATAATAGTACAATAATTTGTGAATCCAGCAAAAATGGCTTGCTCTTTCTCCTTGTACTCTTTCTGCATCAGTCTTCTTTTCAGCCTTTACTTGAGATTTTACAAATAGTTTTTAAAATCAACATTAGAAGTGTTCTTTGTGTAACGTTGGTGACAGAAGAATAGGCTTTATAAATAAAATAAGTTTTTTTTAATTCCAAAGATTACAAAGAGAAGGATTGTTTTAACAATGGCTCTGCCTTAACAGAAGCAATCTCTAGGTCTCTGAATACACAATAACCAGCCCATTTAAATGTACTAAATAGAGACCTTTTCTTCCTCTTTTCTGTTGTGTATTTAAAGGCCAGCTCTGTTGTCTTGATATTGTCTGCTATACAAATATTGGCCTCTTCCTTAAAACTACTTTCATGGAAAGTTTAGCGTAGTCCGAACATATGCTTTATATGCATTGGATAAGGTAAATGATACCAAATAAAATGTAGGATTAAGACATGCTACAACCTGAGGGTTCTCTTTCTCTCTCTTTCTCTACCCGTCAACTCAAACAAAATTTATTATTGACTTACATTTTTCAATTAGGTGTGTACAATCAGCATGGTGAGGATTTCAGTATCCCATCAATTGTTTTCCATTCTGTGCCAAATTCCCTGTAATGCAGCTACATACCAGAACTCTCCATCATGCAATAATCAACATAAGGTAAAGGTAAAGGTTTTCCCTTGCACAGTCATGTCCGACTCTAGGGGGTGGTGCTCATCTCCGTTTCTTAGCCTAAGAGCCAGCGCTGTCCGAAGACGCTTCCGCGGTCATGTGGCCAGCATGACGCGCGCGGAACACTGTTATCATCCCACCAAGGTGGTACCTATTTATCTACTTGCATTTGCATGCTTTCGAATTGCTAGGTTGGCAAGAGCTGGGGAGAGTGAGGGAGCTCACTCCGTCACGCGGCGCTCAGGTCTCGAACCGCTGACCTTCTGATCGACAAGCCTGGCATCTTAACCACTGAGCCATCGTGCCCCTTTTAATAATTAACATGTTCCAGTCAATTTCTTTGGTCTGTGTTTTGAAAGCTTCCACTAAAGGACTTTCTCTTCCATCTCTCTCTTTCTGTGTTTAATTTTTTTTAAGGAGTCTTGGTCCTGAATGGGGTTCACTACTCTCCCAGGTGAAGTTTTTGACAACATATAAAACTGTTCCTGAGTACCTAAAAGAGATTTTAGGCCACTTTTCAGTCTGGAAAGCTATGGACAGTGGAGATGTTCTCCATACATCTGTGGGTCCTGTTGGCTAGGGAGCTACATCTGGCAGGTCCTAGGCAGCAGGCCTTTTCTGCTGTGGCCCCTGCTTTATGGAACATCCTTACCCCCCAAGTGAGGCTGGCTTCATCACTTTTAACCTTCCAGAAGTCTCTCAAGACCTGGTTGTGTCATCAGGCCTGGGGACCTCAGGGGTCTGGTGAAATATTAAGATGGCTCCAGTGTAATTAACACCTGCTCTTAGCCTAATCTCTTTTTTATTCTGTTTTAGTTTTGTGCCTTTTATAATTTTTATAAAATTTTAAAATTTTTATAAACAATTTGTATATATTGTTTTTAACTTGGTGTACGCTGCCTGGAGTCACTTGGTTGTAATATAATGAATAAATAAATACTGGGGTGGGGAAAGAGAAAATGATGAGTACTTATTGCCACCAAGTAAAATCACTGATTATTTATTTATTTATTTATTTAATTTCTATATTCTATTTAGCAACCATGTTGTAATTATTTTAATTAGTAAAGAAATGGGGGACAAAGCACCCAACTGATGTCTAATGGACATGATATATCTTCTTAATATACAGTACTACATCAAGACAATGTTTGTTTTGAGAATGGGGATGGTATGTAGATTTATCCCATTTTGTTCTATATTTTTACAACTGTTTGATCTTATTGACATGATCTTTTACATGGTATGGGCAGAAAGGAGGATAGTGACTGGGCAGGATAGTGATTGTGGTGAGGATAGGGAGGAGGAGGAGGAGGAGAAGGAGGAGGAGGAGGAGGAGGAGGAGGAGGAGGAGGAGGAGGAGCCGGCTGTTGAAATTGAAGTTGTTATAGTAGTGTAGTGGTAGTTACTTCCTATTTCTTCCCTCTCTCACACAGCCTGGAAACAACAAGTAAATTAGCAGACATTTCTGCAATATGATGCTGTATTCAGGTAACCCGAAGGCATGTGGATAATTCATTACAGAAGATGTTACCTAGTTGGGTAATGAAATGTCTGCGAGCAAACAACCAAGCTCAGAGAGCACCAAGGACTCCACAATACATATTGCATATTTTATGATTGCTAAATAAATAAATCATATAAGGCTGAATAGGGCATCCGTTTATGGACAGTTATATAATTGCCTGAAGAACTTTCCTCTCTTTCTATTTTACACTTTACAATTGGAGGGCTGTTTGGAAACCTTCCCCCCCTTTCCTTCCATAATATATAATATATTCACATAATATATAATACACACAGAGATGCAATCTGATATGTACCAAATAAATAAAACCAAAGCTGAATTCTCCTCCAGTGTCTTTTTCCAAAAATGAGCCATTTTTAAAGCCACCTCGCAGAGATCATGTTCAGTCACCAAACTCTAGACAGAAAGGAAGTTTCACCCATGGATTTCAAGGGGAAAAAGCAATTGGATATGATGGTAGATTATATCCCATCACCCAATAATTCTGTAACTTTCACAGCTTCTTCCTATTTTATGGAGAACTCAAGATTTCCAGATCTTGAGACCATGATCTCTTGCTTATTCTCACAGTTGCTGCTTGGAGTAAAATATGGGGACAGTCTCACAAATCAGCCTTTGAACCCCATGAAAAGATTTGGAAAAAGTGGACTTGTTCTTCTCTCTTAGAAGTCTTCCACACCTCCCCAATCCCTCACAAAGCAGTTTGAAGTCAGCCTGTGTCGATCTTCACTTCTGCAGACTTTGAAATGCTAAGAGTCTGCAGAGCACAACATCACCCAGTCCCTTCTTCCAATCAGCCAGTATCAGATTGCAAAGAATGACATTCAATCAGTATCCTGCCCCAGGCTGATTCTGGAAGAACAAAAATCCTTTACCCACCTAAAAAAAAAAAAAGTACTGTCCCCCTGAATGTTTTTCAGTGCACACTGGGAGCATTTGTCTTGTTATTTGCAAAATCCTGTTCTTCATTGTCATTGTCATCATTTATTACGATCAGAGCAGTTTCCTGGCTGGGAAGACACCATTCTCTATTACACAGCTTTCCAAACTGTGTGTCGCGACACTTTAGTGCATTGCAACACAGTTTGGTGTGTCGCCACACAACCCGGAAGCGGCAGTGGGGGTGTGCACGGCGGTGGCAGTGGCGCGCCATCAGCGCTTCCGCGTTTTAGCAGAGGCTGCCGCTGCTGCCGCCGCCGTGCACACCCCCACCCCGCGCGTGCCCCCGCTGCCGCCGTTGGTGTGTCGCCAACGGCAGCAGATTGGAAAGCACTGCTCTATTACCATCAAAAGCCTCTTACAACCCATGATAATGAAATGACAACGCATCATCATTTTTGCAGTTGGACACTTTTCCTAATACCTGCACCCATGGTCGCATGCCACTGTGGTGGCAGGAGTGTAGGAGGAAACTGTGGAGTCCTTGGTGCTCTCTGAGCCTTGTTGTTTTCTTGCAGACATTTCATTGCCAGGCTAGGCAACATCTTCAGTGCGAAAAGGCAGTGGGACTTGCTCTCTGTTTATATACCCTGGCTTGTCCTGCCTGTGTTGGTGGGGGTCTTGTACTCTCCTTGGTAGTTCCTTGATTGGGCTGTTGTTTGCTGCTTGGTTGATTGACTGAGTTAATAGTTCTCTTCAATTGTAGGAGGAAATGCATATTCTAAACAAGGCATGAGCCACAGGACACTATAGCTTAATGTGTGTGTGTGTGCACATGTGGGTGAGTGAGTGAATAGTGAAAAAGAGAGAAACGGTGGTCTTGAGGCCAGCAGCCACGGAGCCACGAGATGGGGTGCAGTAGAGGGGAAAAAACCACTGACAAGTTCTGCAGACTCTACCACTGCAAAAGAAGAAGCTTGCTTTGCTGTAGTTTCAAATTAACCATCACAGAGCCTAAAATAGGTTGACTGAAGCTGCTTCTGAACTGTTGTAAATCCTCATGCAGTGGTTCCATTTGGAAATCTTTTGCGAATGATGCTTTCTCAACCGAATGCAGCCTTTCTTAACCATTTGACCTGGGAGGAACCCTTGAAATATTTTTCAGGCCTTGGAGAACACCTGCACATTCAGACTCAAATATAGGCCAGAAGTTACAAAATTATTATATTTGTTTCACATGCAGGCCTGTATATATGCCTTAACAGTGTTCTTAAACTAAAAATAGAATGAAACTTACCTCTTTAATGTGAAGTTGCCTGAATTTGAAATAATTTTTTAAATAAATTGTGATCTCCCAGGGAACCCCTAGTGACCTCTCGCGGAACCCTAGGGTGCCACAGAACCCTAGTTGAGAAACCCTGCCCTAATATAGAGCCAAGTTATTTTGGGGCCTACAAGGGCTTCTTCCCATTTGAGCCAGTAAAATACAATACTTGTCATCTCTATCTATCATCTCTCTCTCTCTCTCTCTCTCTCTCATATGTATCATCTATCTATCTGTCATCTACAGTATCTCTATCTATCTATCTATCTATCTATCTATCTATCTATCTATCATCTCTATCTATTATCTATCTATCATCTATCTATCTATCTATCTATCTATCTATCTATCTATCTATCTCTATCTATCTATCATCTCTCTCTATCATATCCATCCATCCATCCATCCATCCATCCATCCATCATCTCTCTCTCTCTCTCTCTCTCTCTCTCTCTCTCTCTCTCTCTCTATCTCTATCTCTATCTCTATCTCTATCTCTATCTCTATCTCTATCTATCATCTATCATCTATCATCTATCATCTATCATCTATCATCTATCATCTATCATCTATCATCTATCATATCTCTATCTGTCTATCTGTCTATCTGTCTATCTATCTTCTACCTTTTCATAATGTAGAAAATCTATCCTGCCTAATAGTAATCCCAGCTCCGTAAGGATTTAGCAGTTTCCTGGGTGCCTATTATCTTTTCCTAGCACTAGCTGGAGAAAACAAACTTTGGACAATCTGCATATAAACTCTGAGGAAACACAAAATAATATTTTCCTAAAACTATTAACACAATTATCCAGCAGTGATCATCTTGGCATTTTTAACATTTTGTATTCCCTGCGAAAAAAGGTAAACTAAGTTGCATTCTGGAGAAAGCTGGCATAGCATTAAAATTACTTTTTTGTGCCTGAGGTGACTTCCCTTTAAAGTATGAGTATTTCTAGCTACCCTTATAATTCTTCATGATGCAATGCAGTTTTACCTCGTTTTTACTTTTTTTTTTCAAATATTTTTTCTCCTGCTGCAGTATTCTCTTGGCTGCTATTGGTATTTAATTTCTTTTGCACTGTTTTAATTGTTTGACTGTTTTTATGACTGTTAGCTGCCCAGAGTCACCGGTTTGAGATGGGCAGCTATATAAATTGAATGAATGAATGAATGAATGAATAAATAAATAAATAAATGGGTGATATTGTTGGAGCTCTTTACATTACAGATGCAGAAAAGAAAATGTGTCTTGTGCAGCTTCTTTTGTGAATTAGCATCTGTGGGTGTGGCAGCTGATGATAATTCATTCACTTTCTTAAAACACATGGTGTTTGCTGAAGTTACTATGAAGGTTGAAGATGCCAAGAACTGAAATAGAAGGATTCTCATGTGTCATTAAAGGAAACAGACAAATGCTTTGACAGAAACCCTTTTAAAAAGACTTCGTGAAAATCCCTTTCTTGGCTCAGTCATGCTTCTGTCATCAAATTATTTTTATGTGCTAGTTGTTCCTGGGTATGCTTTACCCACATGGCTTGTGTATAATTTGTAGACAGGGCTGTATGTAATCTGTACTCAAGAAAATAATCAAAATTTGGCCACAGGGCTAAAATATGTACCCCCTCAACTTCTGCTTTTCAGCTGAGATGTTGAATATCTTGCTATATGAATTCTAAGAATATTTGATACAGGTAGGCCTCATTAGTGTGAGTTCGAATAATGCAATATTCGATTTAGTGCAAATTGTCACCAGGTCACATTTAATGTGACCAAAAATTCAGTTAATGTGAGGCTAGCGCATGTGCAATTGAGGCTAGTTCATGTGCAGTTGTGGTTGAGGTTTTAGACGCTGCTAATCGTTGTGTGTTATATACTTTGCAGCCAAAGATGGAGAAGCTCTATACAATCAGCAAAAACAAGACCTGGAGCTGACTGTGGCTCAGATCATGAGCTTCTTATCGCAAAATTTAGGCTTAAATTGAAGAACGTAGAGAAAACCACTAGACCAATCAGGTATGACCTAAATCATATCCCTTATGAATATACAGTGGAGGTGAGGAATAGATTTAAAGGATTAGATCTGGTAGACAGAGTGCCTGAAGAACTATGGATGGAGGTTCGTAACATTGTACAGGAGGCAGCAACTAAAACCATCCCAAAGAAAACGAAATGCAAGAAAGCAAAGTGGCTGACTGATGAGGCTTTACAAATAGCTGAGGAAAGAAGGGAAGCAAAAGGCAAGGGAGAAAGAGAAAGATATAACCAACTGAATACAGAATTCCAGAGAACAGCAAGGAGAGATAAGAAGGCCATCTTAAATGAACAATGCAAAGAAATCGAGGAAAACAATAGAATGGGGAAGACTAGAGATCTCTTCAAGAAAATCGGAGCTATTAAGGGAACGTTTTGTGCAAAGATGGGCATGATAAAGGACAAAAAAGGCAGGGACCTAACAGAAGCAGAAGAGATTAAGAAGAGGTGGCAAGAATACACAGAAGAACTATACAAGAAAGATCTTAATATCCCTGATAAATACGATGGTGTGGTCACTGACCTTGAGCCGGACATCCTAGAGAGTGAAGTCAAGTGGGCCTTAGGAAGCATTACTAACAACAAAGCTAGCGGAGAAGACAGTATCCCAGCTGAGCTATTTAAAATCCTAAAAGATGATGCTGTTAAAGTGCTGCACTCAATATGCCAACAAATTTGGAAAACTCAACAGTGGCCACAGGATTGGAAAAGGTCAGTTTGCGTTCCAATTCCAAAGAAAGGCAATGCCAAAGAATGTTCAAACTACCGTACAATTGCGCTCATTTCACATGCCAGCAAGGTTATGCTCAAAATCCTACAAGCTAGGCTTCAGCAGTATGTGAACCGAGAACTACCAGAAGTGCAAGCTGGGTTTCGAAGAGGCAGAGGAACTAGAGATCAGATTGCCAACATTCGCTGGATCATGGAAAAAGCAAGAGAGTTCCAGAAAAACATCTACTTCTGCTTCATTGACTACGCTAAAGCCTTTGATTGTGTGGATCACAACAAACTGTGGCAAAGTCTTAAAGAGATGGGAGTACCAGACCACCTTACCTGTCTCCTGAGAAACCTGTATGCGGGTCAAGAAGCAACAGTTAGAACCGGACATGGAACAACCGAGTGGTTCAAAATTGGGAAAGGAGTACGACAAGGCTGTATATTATCACCCTGCTTATTTAACTTATATGCAGAGTACATCATGAGAAATGCCGGGCTGGATGAATCACAAGCCGGAGTTAAGATTGCCAGGAGAAATATCAACAACCTCAGATATGCAGATGATACCACCCTAATGGCAGAAAGTGAAGAGGAACTAAAGAGCCTCTTGATGAGGGTGAAAGAGGAGAGTGCAAAAGCTGGCTTGAAACTCAACCTTAAAAAAACTCAGATCATGGCATCTGGTCCCATCACTTCCTGGCAAATAGAAGGGGAAGAAATGGAAGCAGTGACAGATTTTATTTTCTTGGGCTCCAAGATCACCGCAGACGGTGACTGCAGCCATGAAATTAAAAGACGCTTGCTCCTTGGGAGGAAAGCTATGGCAAACCTAGACAGCATATTAAAAAGCAGAGACATCACCTTGCCGACAAAGGTCCGTATAGTTAAAGCTATGGTTTTTCCAGTAGTAATGTATGGCTGTGAGAGTTGGACCATAAGGAAGGCTGAGCGCCGAAGAATTGATGCTTTCGAACTGTGGTGCTGGAGAAGACTCTTGAGTCCCTTGGACTGCAAGGAGGTCAAACCAGTCAACCCTAAAGGAAATCAACCCTGACTGCTCATTGGAAGGACAGATGCTGAAGCTGAAGCTCAAATACTTTGGCCACCTAATGCGAAGAGAGGACTCACTGGAAAAGACCCTGATGCTGGGAAAGACTGAAGGCAAAAGGAGAAGGGGACGGCAGAGGATGAGATGGTTAGATAGCATCACCGATGTAATGAACATGAATTTGAGTAAACTCCGAGAGACAGTGGAGGACAGGAAGGCCTGGCGTGCTATAGTCCATGAGGTCACAAAGAGTCAGACACGACTAAACGACTGAACAACAACAACAAAATCGTTGTGTGTGCAAAATGGAGAAAAGAAAGATTCCGTCAGAGGAAAAGAGTACAGGTTTAAAAAAAGAAGAGGCTCATTATTACATTACAGCAAAAAATTTGATGTAATTGAACGGCATGAACGTGGTCATAGCAATGCTTAAATAGGAGGAGATGTTGGAATGCCTGAATCTACGGTAGAATTTTTTTGTTTTTATTTTGCTTTCTCTGCAACTTTGTTAACCATAAATTTAAATTATAAGTATATTTTTTATCATTTACTGTAATATTTCATTAATATACATACAGTATAAAAAGTGTTTGCAGGAAACACTTTCTTAGTCAATATTTGACAAGGTAGTTCTGCAGGTCTTCCACAGAAATCTGGCATATAGTAGACAGAGTTTTCCAAATTGGGTACCCTCCAATTATATAGACTTCAATTCCTTGCAATCTTAGCAATGGCCACATTGACCTGGTGGTCAAGTTTGGAAGGTGAAGTTTGCACATCCTTATGATAGTTACATAATTACTTATCAAAAGGCTAGCTCTTTGGGTGTCTAAATGTGAAAAAGGAGGTTATCCAGTAGTTTTGGCCTGTAGCCACAGAGCCAACTTGCAGGAAAGGCCAACAGCTTCCAGCTGTTTTTCACACATATACATATCCTGTGGATGCCTGTTCCAGTATGAAACAAAGGGACTGAAGGGTATTTGCTTTGTTCTACCCTTCATATGGTAGCTCTAGAGCTAATTGGATCACAGTCTCTCTATGTCTCTCTTCGGTGTAGACCAGCAGCATTGAAGAGGCTGGGATACTGGCCAGGTAGGAGGGCATGGTACCAGTGAGTTAGACTCTTTATCATAGTTAAGACCACACCATGTCATCTGAACATGCATTTTCACCTATGCATTTTTCCCACTAAAGCAAAACTAATGAAGTCTACCATAAGGCTCACCTGGGGAGAAAGAAAGTGAATAAGTTCCAGAATTTACTATAGAAAAGGTAGTGCTTGGAATCCCATTAGAAGATAACATTTCACTTGGTGGTGCTGGGCCTGGATATTTGCTGGACCATCTGTCTCCAATTATCTTTGCCTGCCCTACCACACTGGACCACATTGGCATGCTCTGGGCCTGAATAATAAAACAATGCCATCTCATGGGGCCCAGGAGGAAGAACTTCTCTGTCATTGCATCTGCTCTGAACTGGACATCTGGATGTCCTGTTCAGAGTAGGAGGCGACCAGAGAATTGAATAGAATTAAATTTATTGACAAATTCAACTAATTACATCTATAAAGTCCTTTGGAAGGGTGAACATTGTAGAATTAATCCCAACCCGGCAATGTCGGAGCACTGAATGAGACAGACAAGCAAGATTCGATTGGTGATTGTAATACAGCAGCGAGACGAAATGCGGCTTGAGATCCAGGCAAGGAGACTAGAACAGACTCGGCTGGAATTTGCAACAAGACAAGGCAGGACTCAACTGGAAGGCACGACTTGGCTGAAGAACGCGGCGTGGCAAGGCAAAACTCGGCTGGAAGGCGCGGAGTCTCAGGACGGAACTCGACTGGAGATGGCGGTGTGGCTAAACAGGGCTCAGCTGAAGTGCACGGTGTGGCAAGGCAGGGCTCGGCTGGGAAGCACGGCGAGGAGTTACGGCGAGACTCAGCTAAAGAGGAAGGCAACTGGAGGAACTCCGAAATGGTGAAATGCGCTGGCTCTGATTCCGTGGAGGCTGCAGAGCAGGTCTTGGAGAGCAATTCTGGCTCTACTTCTGCTGAAGAAGTTGTTAGCTCAGTGGAACGGTTGTCTCTGGCGGTTTGTTCCTTGTCCTGGCATCTTTTTATCCTGTTCCCTTCGCGCCGTTTATCCTTGGAGACCAATCGGGCTTCTTTCTGTTTGGCGCGTTTTTCGGTTCACCTTTCCTTTGCGCTGATTGGTGGCTTAGAATGTGCTCCCTGGTCCTGGCTAATCAGCTGCTCAGGATTTTGCCACTCTGTTCAGTCATTCTCGGTTTCGATTTCCCAAGTATTCTCAGGATAGGTTTCGATTCCCCCCTTTTGCTTAACATAGGTTTTGATTTCACCTTGCTCGGCATCAGAGTCAGACTCAACTCTTACAGTAGAACAGCATCTCCTAGAGCAGAGCTTTCCAAACTGTGTGTCGCGACACAAAAGTGTGTCGCCACACACAGTCTGGTGTGTCGCCACACAACCCAGAAGCGCTGATCATCATCAGCGCTTCCGGGTTTTCCCGCGGTGACACACCAACGGCGGCGTGCAAAAACCCGAAAGCGGCAGCAGTGCTTCCGGGTTTTGCCGCGCTGCCGCAACGGCAGCACTTCTGGGTTTTCCCGCGGCGACACACCAACGGCGGTTGGTGTGTCGCCGCAGGAAAACTTTGGAAAGCCCTGTCCTAGAGATCCAGATGGCTCTGACTCTGCTGGCCTTTCAGAGGGCCTTGAAGACATGGCTTCTCCTCCAGGATGTTGCATGAACATGTCTATGTATGGATTTTGGATTTATCTCTCTCCAACACGGTATGGGTTTTTTTTTGATATATTACCGTGTATTTTTATGTTTTTAATACTATATAAACCACCTTGATTTGTTTGGTGAGTGGGCGGTCCACAAAATCAAAGAAATAAAAGTAAATAAATAAATAAAACAGACAAGGAAACAAAGTACAGTAGCTACCTAAACAAAATGATTCTTCTACCCCAAAAGGAAGATTAGATGGAATAAAAGGATATTAAAACAAACAATGTTCTACAATTTTGTCAAGCAGGATTACCAAATCCACTGAAAGAAGATCCTGGAGATTTTTGTTTTGCCCCAAAAATGTACATGTTGCACACTTGTATAACTGAGTGTATATACAAGTGTACATACAGTACCTGGGATCCGCACTTTTAAAAATTATTTGGAAGATGTGCTTTAGAATACAGGGAAGCATAAGCTTAGCATTAAAAAAAACACAGCCGCATCTTTTTTTTAAGCTTGTGCAGTATAGTTTATTTTCTTCCCATTGGGAACAAAACTGCCATAAAATTTCCCCTCCCTAAAAGAGAGGGGAAACACCTCACCTCTTCCTTCTTTGTTATTATGGGCTGGTGAATTCTTTCATCTTGGTTTTTCCCTCTTCTTTCCCATTGGACTGAATTGTCCATTGGCTTTGTCAATTGCCATGAATCTAAACAATCATCATTATCCTTTTCATTACCCTCTTCCAAACCAACAGTGCCACATTGTTCTTAAGTCAATAACCTCCATCCACCTAATTTCTGAAGTAGTATAAATATTATTTTTGATTATGACAGAGATGGGTGCACTGTTGGAAGACCTGCAGGACCAGGTTGGAAACAGATCATCCTGGAGAAAGTCTATTTATGCAACTATTTTTAGTTGCCAAAAGTCGACACTGACTTGATGGCACCTAATCAATCAATCAATCAATCATAAATATTCTTCATTTTGATACGAAAACAGAAGTAGGTGCACAATATTTTTATGTTTTGAATACCTATTGAGATAACTTTCTTATTTATTTATTTTAAAAAAGAAAGCTACATTAACTATATCTAGAAAGAAAATATAGCAAATCAAATACAAAGAGTAACAAATATACAATTGCAAGTATAACAGGACAAAAATAGATGGCAGGATTCTACTCTGAAATTTATCATTCCCAGTAGTTTAATAATGATACTTTTGTACAAATTATCATTTTGTTAGTTTTCTTGAACCCCTAGAAAAACAAGTTATAAGCAATCCTGATCCCTACATTTCTTATACTAATCCATACATACATCAAATTCTTCTTCTTTCCAACATTGTTATATTAATGCTACCTGATTTTTTAAAGGTAAACCCACCTACATTAATTATTTCTTAGATTCCCCCAACCCAAAGATTAATCCTGTCTTCAGATAGTGTTTATTATTACTTTAAAAATTAATGGTAAGTCTCAGCTAGATCTTTTGGCAGCGTTAAATTTTTATTTGTTTCCCTGAAGCTTCATCCAGAAGTAAGGCATACTCACTTAGGAAAGAAAGCTGGAGATATTCCTTTCTGAAATTCTGGGCCATATCCCACAGTCAAGTGAAAATACTGTGCATGAGTTGGCAGAAAACTATTCATAAAATTGACATAAAATTGGTGTCTCCATTGTCAATCTCTAACCCAGAGCTTTCCAAACTGTGTGTCAGAACACATTAGTGTGTCGGCTGCAGTGTCTGGGTGTGTCGCGGCTGCTGCTGCCTCTGAGCCCTGCCAGGATTCCGCACAGGTCCTAGTGCCTGCCTTGTGCCTGGCTGCCTCCAAACCTGCCCTGCCAGGATTCCGTGCAGGTCCTAGTGCCTGCCTTCTGCCTTGCTGCCTCCAAACCTGCTGTGATTCCGCGCAGGTCCTAGTGCCTGCCTTTTGTAAGTGTGTGTCGCGAAATGATGCCCTGCTGTAAGAGTGTGTCATGAAATGATGCATGTCTAAAAAGTGTGTCACCAACATGAAAAGTTTGGAAAGCTCTGCCCTAACCTGTATCTATTGTCTGTGTTTTGGCAAATGTCACCATCTGATAGGAAACCATCTACCAGTCACAACAGTGATGTGGAGATGGGGCTTCAGGAGGTGGAAAGTTTTGACAAATGGCTAGACCCATGCTCTCCTGTTTTATCATGCTGTCAGAAGAGTGTGGGTTTAATATGCTTTCAACATCAAGCGTCTCAGTGTTGAAAGCACAAACAGTGATTCAGCAGGCTTATGGAAGTGTGGGATTTAGAAAGAACTGCATTCTCCTGCCCTATAGCACTTAGTGCTTTTTTCAAAACTCCTCCACAAAGTCACTGAACACAGCAGAGGCCCAGATCAGGGGTGGTGGAGAGTTCCTGGATCAGAGAATAAAGGATGTCTCCCCACCTTGGTAACAAAATGGCACAAAGCTGATCCTGCCTTCTATAAGCCACCTGAAGGTACTGTTGAAAGCTCATCAGATTTGACAAACTTTGAAACGGTCACTGTTGTTGGCTCAAGGGCTGCCCACTAAGATGGAGGCAACATCCTGGGAACATGGCAGAGGAAAGATGTTGCAAGGGGATATTTAAACAGTGGTTGAATGCAAGTGAGGGAGGACCCTCAGTGTCTTGAAATATTTCCCTTGTGAATGTTTTAAAAATCAAAATATCCTTTGCTGTTTCTCAAATGTTTTCTTCAGCTGTGAAAAAGATACCTTGTTTTCTATCTTATTCTCAGAGTAGTTGAGAATTTCTTTTGAATTTCCCTTAGGTGGGTTTTAGCTTATTTCATGCTTTTTTTCTGTTATGTATCTTTCTGTCATCCCGAAGTTGTCCTAATCTGCAAAAGGCACAATGAGAGCAGTTTCCTCCTGAAAGTTTAACTTGGGATTTAATGGAAGCCAGGAAACCAGGGAGGCTACAGACGGTTGGAAAGATGATTCTGTAATGAAAGACGGGACATTCACCCACACCCTCGGCCACCTCCTAACTAAACAAGTGCAAGAACAGCACACTTCACCCATGAGAATTTGTCCAGATTCTTTTCTCCTTTGAACGACAATTCAAAAGCAAATTCTCTTTTATCAGACTGATTGAGAATTTATGTCAGAAAAAAAAATGCAGGGAAATTTTCAATCAATCAATCAATCAATCAATCAATCTATATATATCTATATACTGTATAGATATCTCCCCCAGTATTTAGTATGGAGGAAGAGAGTTGCTGGCTAAACTACCTCTTTGGAGCCATCAGATGAATAGACTGTTGTGCAAAGTAGGAGTGAGGGAAGAAGGAAAACCGAACTGCTACCAACATGGAAGGCTGCCTTGAACACAGATGCCCCTATTGGCTTCCATGACAACACAGGGAAAAAACAGAAGAACCAATGTTTTGGCTCTTAAATGGTCCAGCTGCAATTCTTATAGCAGTGTTTTTTAAGCTTGGCAACTTTAAGATGGGTGGACTTCAACTCTCAGAATTCCCCAGCCAGCTGGGGAATTCTTGGAGTTGAAGTCCACCCACCTTAAAGTTGCCAAGGTTGAAAAACACTGTCTTATAGCCTGCGATTGACTGTGATGATGGGCAAAGATGGGGAAGCACTTGAAAGCAAGATGTGGAGAAAAATGGCCTCTTCCAGGAAGTTCCAAGGAATATATGTGACAGGTCAAAGCCTTCTGACCCTCCAGAAGCCTCAAGTCAAATTCCACTTGTAAATTTGACCACTGTTTGTAAGGCAACATTAATGCTATTCTGCAGAATCCTAAATAGCAGATGACACTCGGTCCTAATTCTTGCAAACAAAAAAGGAGATGCAGAAAAGGGCAGTCACAATGATAAGAGGTGAGAACAGCTCCATTGCAAAGAAAGTGACAACATTTAGCGCTCTTTTCGCTTAGAGAAAAGTCAGAGAAGGGAAGAAATGCTAGAGGTATTGTCAGAGGTATAGTCAGGCATGGAATGGAAAATTGGAACAGAGAATTAGTTTTCTTCCTCTCTTACTGAAGCCAAAGATAGGGAGATTCAGGGCTGATAAAAAGAAAGGCTTCATTGTCCTATTGAATTTGATGCCACCAGATGTGGTGATGACCACTAATTTCAATGGCTTTAAAAGTGGACTAGACAAAATCATGGAAGATCTTTAATGACTTCTGGCCTTGAGAAGTGAATGATAATTCCTGAATGACCACAGCATGACTTAATTGGGGAAGTAGCATTCAGTAAAGGAAAGGAGCAGCCTGACATATAATCTTTATTTCCAAGAATATTTCAGAATACCACATATACCCATCCTAGAGGCCTTCCTAAAAAAAAACACAAGGGAGGCTGCAGCCCATTGGGAAAGGTGTCCCCCTGCTCAGAAAGAAGACAAGTAAGAAGGAGATGGTAAATCTGATGCTCAGGGATGCTAGAGATGTTTGTTGGAAAATGTTTGTGATTAGCTGCACTAAACCATGGCAGTATGTCTATGAAGGTTCTCAGTCATCCAGGTGGAATTGTCTGTAGCTTGAATCATGTCAACTGGATTTCTATTTTCTCAGTGGAAACGTTTCGCTCCCTATCCAAGGAGCTTCTTCAGTCTGAGCAAAGTTAGTAAGGGAATCCTTAAATATGTTTCTAGGTGGCTGTGTGACCTTGCACCTGGGGCTAGGTCATGGTTATTTTGAGATGTTATTTCTAAGTCCCTTTATCATGCGAAATGGTCTTAATCTTCCTAGGCACAGAAGACAAAGCAGGAAGGAAAATAGGGGAAAGATTGTGCCTGAGGCCCCCACCTCTATTCAAGGAAGGATTTTATGCCAACAATTTTCCAAGTTGGCATAAAATCCTTCCTTGAATAGAGGTGGGGGCCTCAGGCACAATCTTTCCCCTATTTTCCTTCCTGCTTTGTCTTCTGTGCCTAGGAAGATTAAGACCATTTCGCAAGCTCAACAGCAGCATGGTAATCTTAACGATCCTCCTTTAGATGATAAAGGGACTTAGAAATAACATCTCAAAATAACCATGACCTAGCCCCAGGTGCAAGGTCACACAGCCACCTAGAAACATATTTAAGGATTCCCTTACTAACTTTGCTCAGACTGAAGAAGCTCCTTGGATAGGGAGCGAAACGTTTCCACTGAGAAAATAGAAATCCAGTTGACATGATTCAAGCTACAGATAAACCATGGCAGCCATTTTGTGAGCATGCCCATAATAAAATTCCAAACATGCCCATTAACCAAACAGGGCAGTCCTTCTACACATAAATATTTATTTTGCCATAAAATAGGATTGGCAGAGTTTTTTCCACAGATTAGAAATGTTGAACAAAATTGATTTGTTCGAGGTGAAAAAGGTCTAAATGCACACATGAAAAGCAGTAATTCCATGCTCAGTTCCATGGTCATTCAGGTTGCCTAAAATATTCTGAGGGTAAAAAACCTTTTTGTATACTTTGCCTTTTGTATACTTTACCTATACTTTAACAGCGTTCCGCACACATCATGCCGGCCACATGACTGCAGAAGCATCTTCGGACAACGCTGGCTCTTCGGCTAAGAAACGGAGATAAGCACCGGCCCCTAGAGTCGGACACGACTGTGCAGGGGAAACCTTTACCTTTACTATACTTTACCTCTTCTCCTTGTTCCATTGTACATTTGATTTGTATAGTTCTTGCACCTCTTCTCAGTGTTGGGCCTGTAAGACTTTTCCCCCCGACCATGTTCCTTGTTTTGCTGCTTTCAGATAAAAGTTACACTTCTTGCTTTCCATTAAAACATGGTGAGATATCCACATACATAGTGTACCTCAGCAGCAAAAAGGCACCCTTGCCATCCTAAGTGACATCTTTAAGAAGTAAACATAGACCCAACCTTGCCATTATGCACATAAAACCTCTTCAGGAAAAAAAAACAAGAAAAGGAGGAAAAGTTCCTTTCTCTGCCAAAGTCTGCCTCAATTAACAAACAAACTTCCCAACACTGTTATCTTTCAAGCTGGGAGATTCAGATATAGACATATGTTTATTTTGTACTGCTTTGTCAATGTTTAATTCTTCAGCAGAGCTTGTAAAGAATTTTATTTTGTGAGGTGAGCAGGATTTTTTACTTTTAAGAAGCAACACATTACTGCCTGACTCATATCCATAGCTAGTTCTAGGCAACTCAGCTAGTTCTGCTTTTCTCTTGTGATCTTTTCAGTACAAAAATGGCTTGATCTTGTTTACCTTCGATGAGCTCAGTAGCTTTGGTGGCCAGGTAATGAGAGGGTCACAGTGTGTGTGTGTATAATGCAAAATGTGTGGGAGCTTGTCATATGTGGATCCTGGTTTGAGTTCCTTCCTTCCTTCCTTCCTTCCTTCCTTCCTTCCTTCCTTCCTTCCTTCCTTCCTTCCTTCCTTCCTCCCTCCCTCCCTCCCTCCCTCCCTCCCTCCCTCCTGTTCCCATTTTTTACCTGCAAATGGTGGGAATTTTCCACCAATTTTCCACCATTTCCACCAACGTTCAGTAATAGTGTTCCAAGGGAAAGGATGCAAAAAGGGGGAATGGAGGAGTCAGGCTGCAAATTATTCATCTCTCCCATAAGTGAGAACTGCTGGATCAGACCAGGAATTAACTGTGCAGTCTCATACATCTTGGCTGAGCTGAATAAAGGTGGTCTATAGGGGCTTAGAGTCAGTTTGGTGTAGTGGTTAAGGCACTGGACTAGAAGCCAGGAGACCATGAGTTCTAGTCCCGCCTTGGGCACGAGGCCAGCTGGGTGACCTTGGGCCAGTCCCTTTCTCTTAGCCCTAGGAAGGAAGGAAGGGCAAAACACTTCCGAAAAACCTTGCCAAGAAAACTGCAGGGACTTTTCCAGGCAATCTCCAAGAATCGGACACAATTGAACAGATTAAAAAAAGGGGTGGGTGGGCTTAGCATCTGAGTGAAGATGTCTCAGGTTGGCCAAGGCAATGTTGCAGTGATAAATATTGCAGTTCCAGGATCCACTTTCCAGACCTGTTTCAAAGAAGCTCACCAACATGACCACAGCTTGACGTGTGTTTAATGTTATTTTGGTCTTGCTCTGCATGCCACAGTCTGCAAATTTCCATTGGGCAGAAGCATAAGGACAGGTGTTCTCCATGGTGGCCCCTGGGCAGTGGAATCATTTGCCCTCTGTGGTATGCCAGACCCCAGTGCAGAAGTGTTCCAAATATCTTCTAAAAATCCACCTTTTTATATCCGCTTCCCCAATGACTACAGTATTTCCCTAACCTTTCCCCTAAGCTTTAATGGGTAGTTTTACCTGTGTTTTCCCCTTTGTTTGCTATCTGTTTACCTCATTCTTTTATTTTTATCTTGTTTAACTCTAGAAAGATTGTTTAATAAAAAGTTACAGAGCAATACATTAAGTAAATAAAAAATAATCCCCAAAAGATTTTTTTATACTTTATGTCCTGTCAATTCCCTCCCTATATACAGATTAAGTGGAACAGCACCAAAACAACTTACAGAACAAAAGTTAAGTGAGACAAAATTGTTGAACAAGAGGTTGACATTAATAAACATGAAGATTAATTGACTGTCATATGATGTCAGGTCCAATTTTTGAAACTGATTTGTATGGGCAAGGATTAAAATAAAATGTTTTTACAGTCATATGAATTCTAAGTAGAATGCTGATACTGTATTTCCTCTGGAATAAGGTTACTGGCACAATGCTAAATCACACTTATTGATGCTAAATCACACAATTGAAACCTTCAAAAATTCAAAAATTTCCTCTCTTCAAAAAAAGAGAGCCAGTTTGGTCTAGTGGTTAAGGTGCTGGGCTAGAAACCAGGAGTCTGTGAGTTCTAGTCCCGCCTTAGGCATGAAAGCCAGCTGGGTGACCTTGGGCCAGTCACTCTCTCTCAGCCCAATTCACCTCACAGGGTTGTTGTTGTGGGGAAAATAGAGGAGGAAGGAGTATTAGGTTATATTCGCCGCCTTGAGTTATTTATAAAAATAATAAAGGCTGGATAAAAATTAAATAACTAAATGAAATAAATAAAAATTCAAATAGAGATTGATTATAAGGTAAGTTATATTTTTGCAGCTGAAAGAGCAAAATTATAAATTACCTTATAATCAATCTCTATTTGAATTTTTGAAGGTTTCAATTCATTGGATTGAGATCCAGCTTTGTTTCAGGAATTATAACCTAATAATTATTAATCAAGATAATTTATACTTATCAATCAAGATAGGGAAACCTATCAGTCACTCTGCCGCAGAGCCGGCTCTGCTTTTCGTGGAGCTGTCGTCAGTCCACCATTTCTTCCCCGGAAGCTGGAAGTTGGTTTATTGGATCAAGGGTAAAATAGATATATTGTTATCTCTGGTAACCTTTAATGGACTTTTGCTGATATCACGACTGAAATGATGAGGCTTTAAAGATTTGTTTAGAGATAAGAGATGGGATATGGGAAGAAGAGGTCATTGGTTGTATTTTAAGAGAAGGTTTTAAGTTACTAAAATTGTTTATACATGTTGTGATGAAGCGGGAAGTAATTTCTTTCTATATTTCTTTTCTTTTTCTTCATTCTTATTTTTTCTTTCTTTTCTTCTGTTTTTTTCTTTTTTTCTTCTTTTGTATTAGTTTTTATTGTTGCAATTGTAAGTTTTATTAAAATTATTATATATAAAAAAAGAAAATCTAATTGCTTCACAAGTCAATAGAGTGAGTGGCTGTAAACGGGAGTCAAAGAGTCTAAAGTGTTTCAAGTCAAGAACACATTTGCGCCTGAGATCCTGAAGACCAAAACCAGATGGATGAAATGTTTCATCTCCACAGCAGCTCCATAGTCAGCTCTTTGGTTTTTCCATAGATCACATATAAATGAAAAGTGCATCTTTTCATCTACCCAACTTTGCCTTAAAAGTTTTGTTTGCAACAGCCTTGTTAAAAGACCAATTGTGCTGGATCAAACCAAGAGTCCACTTAGTTTAGCATTAGGAAATCAACATTTGCCAGTCAAATTCCATTGAGAAGCCTATGAACACGAAGCAGAGGAAATGCCCTTTCCCATGCTATTATCTTCTAGCAACTGATAAGGTAAAGGTAAAGGTTCCCCCCACACATTTTGTGCAGTCGTGTCTGACTCTAGAGGCCAGTGCCCATCTCCGTTTGTTAGACGAAGAGCCAGCATTGTCCGAAGACGCTTCCGCGGTCATGTGGCCGGCATGACGAATGCGGAACGCTTTTACCTACCCACTGAAGTGGTACCTATTTATCTATTTGCATTTGCATGCTTTTGAATTGCTAGCTTGGCAAGAGCTGGGGCTAGTGTGGGAGCTCACTCCATCACATGGGGCTAGGGATTCGAACCTCTGAACTTGCGATCTTCCGATCAACAAGCCTGGCGTCATACCTGCTGAGCCACCACGCCCCCTCTAGCAACTGATATACAGAGCTAAAATCTGAATGTGGGGATTCCATTGTGTAGGGTGGTTTCAGAAGAGAAAAATAAATTAAGGATGCATTTCCTTGACTTAAGTTTATTTTTATTTATTTATTTAATTTTTATTCCACCTTTATTATGTTTATAAATAACTCAAGGCGGCGAAGATACCTAATACTCCTTCCTCCTCCTATTTTCCCCACAACAACCCTGTGAGGTGAGTTGGGCTGAGAGAGTGTGACTGGCCCAAGGTCACCCAGCTGGCTTTCATGCCTAAGGCGGGACTAGAACTCTCAGTCTCCTGGTTTGCTATTGGCTCCTTCCTAGCGCTGAGAGACAGGGACTGGCCCAAGGTCACCCAGCCGGCTTTCATGCCTAAGGCGGGACTAGAACTCACAGACTCCTGGTTTCTAGCCCAGCACCTTAACCACTAGACCAAACTGGCATGTGAAGATGTCAAATTTGACCCAAAAGAAGTGTTGGGGGAATGAAATATTTTAAAAATCAGCTTCAGACCACAAGAACTCAAATGCCAGCAATCTGTGTGCAAATTGACCAAACCAGTAGTAAAATATGATGTCCTGATAAATGGAACTGTGTGTTTGTCTGGGCTGGGGGGTAAGCACATATCCAAAATATCTGATAGCTTTTATCCATCATCATGAACCAGATGGTTACTCAGACTGCTGATAAAGATAAAACCAAAGGTCAAGTATAGGTTTTATCTACAGTACAAAGAGACCTCCATTAGGGAAGGGAAGATATAAAGAAGTCTCATTCACAATGTCTCCATGATTTTACTATCTTTGGGGAAAGTTCTGAAAAGAGATCTGTAACTACTTTTGGCTGAATATATAGAAAACTTCCATGATATTAGCATTCAAGTAAACATGCTTACAAATGTCTATGAAGGTTCTCAGTCATCCAGGTGGAATTGTCTGTAGCTTGAATCATGTTAACTGGATTTCTATTTTCTCAGTGGAAACGTTTCGCTCCTTGGATAAGGAGCGAAACATTTCCACTGAGAAAATAGAAATCCAGTTGACATGATTCAAGCTACAGATGCTTACAAATGATTTTCAAATCTTTGCTCCAACCACATGAAGATCTCTAAGATAGCCCACACATATGGGAACCGCCCAGAGTCCCTCTTTTGGGGGGAGGTGGGTGATGGCAAAATTTGAAAAATAAATAAAATAAATAAATGTTGTGGCAGGGTTGGCATGTATGTCTGGTTTAGATCCCTTTGGTTGCAGATGAATCCTACATAACTTTTAATAAACTGGTACCCTGCATTGTTCTAATTCCTCCATGCATTATATTTTGTAGGCTATAAAAGAGATTTATGCTAAAACTTTAAACTGAAACGTTAGCTTGAGATGTTAGCTTTTTCTGTAATAATACAATACAGTCTGAAATGTGCCATGGGAAACTATGTTCTCTTTCTTCTCCCACCACATACTGTAACAATGGACAGCTCCCAGCACTAACAACAAACAGCTGGTGAGCTTGGGGGCATAGGTGCCTGGTGGAAGTTACAGTGATGTCATGTGCATCATGATGCCATCATTTATGTGATAATGTCATGAGGTACATAATTATCCCTCCTAGCCCTCCTTGTGGATGCCAGTAGATGGGGGAGGGCAAAAAAAAGTTACATACAGTAGATAAGAGGGGACATTCTAACAATGAATTTCTTTCTTCCAGTTCTCCGTCAGACAATATTGCTAACAACCTGCTTATTTTTAATTCCCTGGGATAATATTGTCAGGTTGAAAAACTCAGAATTAACTGAAAGATGCACAGGTCTAGTGGTTAAGGCAACGGGCTAGAAACCAGGAGACTGAGAGTTCTAGTCCCGCCTTAGGCATGAAAGCCAGCTGGGTGACCTTGGGCCAGTCACTCTCTCACAGCCCAACCCACCTCACAGGGTGGTTTTTGTGGGGAAAATAGGAGGAGGAAGGAGTATTTGGTATGTTCGCCGCCTTGAGTTATTTATAAAAATAATAAAAGCAGGATAGAAAATAAATAAATAAATAAATAAATAAATAAATAAATAAATAAATAAATAAATAATCCTACCAAGGCATTCTGGACTGAAGAATGGTCAGTCTAAGTTAGAATCCTGAGTGGTTCAGTCCCTCTTCATTTCAATCTCATAGTCCATTTATGTTGGACCATCTGGTCCTTCCTGTACTTCTGTCTTAGAAGAACATGTTTTCTTTTTTCACATCACTAAGGTTATTCTCTTGTTGTTGTTTATTCGTTCAGTTGCTTCCGACTCTTCGTGACTTCATGGACCAGCCCACGCCAGAGCTTCCTGTCGGCTGTCACCATCCCCAGCTCCCCCATGGTAGAGTCCATCACCTCCAGAATATCATCCATCCATCTTGCCCTTGGTCGGCCCCTCTTCCTTTTGCCTTCCACTTTCCCTGGCATCAGCTTCTTCTCCAGGGTATCCTGTCTTCTCATTATGTGGCCAAAGTACTTCAGTTTTGACTTTAATGCCATTCGCTCAAGTGAGCAGTCTGGCTTGATTTCCTGGAGTATGGACTGGTTTGATCTTCTTGCAGTCCAAGGCACTCTCAGAATTTTCCTCCAACACCACAGTTCAAAAGCATCTATCTTCCTTCGCTCAGCCTTCCTTATGGTCCAGCTCTCACAGCCATAGGTTACTACGGGGAATACCATTGCTTTAACTATGCGGACCTTTGTTGTCAGTGTGGTGTCTCTGCTCTTAACTATTTTATCAAGATTTGCCATTGCTCTCCTCCCAAGAAGTAGGCGTCTTCTGATTTCCTGGCTGCAGTCAGTGTCTGCAGTAATCTTTGCGCCTAGAAATACAAAGTCTGTCACTGCCTCCACTTTTTCTCCCTCTATTTGCCAGTCATCAATCAAGCTGGTTGCCATAATCTTGGTTTTTTTGAGGTTTAACTGCAACCCAGCTTTTGCACTTGCTTCTTTCACCTTCGTCATAAGGCTCCTCAACTCCTCCTCGCTTTCAGCCATCAAAGTGGTATCATCTGCATATCTAAGATTGTTAATGTTTCTTCCAGCGATTTTAACTCCAGCCTTGGATTCCTCAAGCCCAGCACGTCACATGATGTGTTCTGCGTACAGGTTGAATAGGTAGGGTGAGAGTATACAGCCCTGCCGTACGCCTTTCCCAATCTTAAACCAGTCCATTGTTCTGTGCTCTGTTCTTACCGTTGCTACTTGGTCGTTATACAGATTCCTCAGGAGGCAGACAAGATGACTTGGTATCCCCATACCACCAAGAACTTGCCACAATTTGTTATGATCCACACAGTCAAAGGCTTTAGAATAGTCAATAAAACAAAAAGAGATGTTTTTCTGAAACTCCCTGGCTTTCTCCATTATCCAGCGGATATTGGCAATTTGGTCTCTAGTTCCTCTGCCTTTTCTAAACCCAGCTTGTACATCTGGCAATTCTCGCTCCATGAATTGCTGGAGTCTACCTTGCAAGATCTTGAGCATTACCTTACTGGCATGTGAAATAAGTGCCACTGTTCGATAGTTTGAACATTCTTTAGTGCTTCCCTTTTTTGGTATGGGGATATAAGTTGATTTTTTCCAATCTGATGGCCATTCTTGTGTTTTCCAAATTTGCTGGCATATGGCATGCATCACCTTGACAGCATCATCTTGCAAGATCTTAAACAGTTCAGCTGGGATACCGTCGTCTCCTGCTGCCTTGTTATTAGCAATGCTTCTTAAGGCCCATTCAACCTCACTCTTCAGGATGTCTGGCTCTAACTCACTGACCACACCGTCAAAGCTATCTCAAATATTATTATCCTTCCTATACGGATCTTCCGTATATTCTTGCCACCTTTTCTTGATCTCTTCTGCTTCTGTTAGGTCCTTACCATCTTTGTTTTTGATCATACCCATTTTTGCCAGGAATTTACCTCCGATGTTTCTAATTTTCTGGAAGAGGTCTCTTGTCCTTCCTATTCTATTGTCTTCTTCCACTTCCGCACATTGCTTGTTTAAAAATAATTCCTCATCTCTTCTGGCTAACCTCTGGAATTTTGCATTTAATTGGCATATCTCCCCCTATCACTGTTGCCTTTTGCTTTCCTTCTTTCTTGGGCTACTTCCAGTGTCTCAGCAGACAGCCATCTTGCCTTCTTGGTTTTCATTTTCTTTGGGATGTTTTTTGTTGCCGCCTCCTGAACAATGTTGCGAACTTCTGTCCATAGTTCTTCTGGGACCCTATCTACTAAATCTAGTCTCGTAAATCTATTCTTCATCTCCACTGCATATTCCTTAGGAATATTAGTGAGCTCATATCTAACTGATCTGTGGGTCTTCCCTATTCTCTTTAGTCTAATTCTAAATTGTGCAATAAGAAGTTCGTGATCTGAACTACAGTCAGCTCCAGGTCTTGTTTTTACCGACTGTATAGATGTCTGCCACCTTTGGCTGCAAAGGATGTAGTCAATCTGATTTCGGTGTCGACCATCTGGTGAAGTCCATGTATAAAGTCGTCTTTTAGGTTGTTGGAAGAGAGTGTTTGTTATGCACAGTGAATTGTCTTGGCAAAATTCTATCAGTCTATGTCCTGCTTCATTTTGTTCTCCCAGACCATGCTTGCCTGTAATTCCAGGTGTTGTCTGACTACCCACCTTAGCATTCCAGTCTCCTGTAATGAAAATAACATCTCTTTTTGGTGTATTATCCAGTAGGTGCTGCAGATCCTCATAGAACTGATCTACTTCTGCTTCTTCAGCATCTGTGGTTGGGGTGTATATTTGGATCACTGTGATGTTAAATGGCTTACCCTGAATTCGAATTGAGATCATTCTATCGTTTTTTGGATTGTATCCAAGCACTGCTTTAGCCACTTTATTATTAATTATGAAGTAGCCCATTCCAGTCCATTTCAGTTCACTGACACCTAAAATGTCTATATTTAATCTTGACATCTCACCAATAACCACATCCAATTTGCCCTGGCTCATAGATCTTACATTCCAGGTTCCTATGGTGTGTTGATCTTTAGAACATCAGATTCGTCATTCACCACCAGCACTGTCGGCCGCTAGCCATCCTTTCGGCTTTGAGCTAGCTGCGTCATCACATCTGGGGCTAGTTGAACGTATCCTCTGTTCCTCCCCAGTAGCATTTTGACCATCTTCCGACCTGGGAGTCCCATCTTCCGATGGTATAGCGACATATCTCTGGTTGTACTGATCCATTTAGTTTTCACGGCAAGAATACTGGGGTGGGTTGCCATTACCTTCCCCAGGGATCGTATTTAGTCTGACCTCTCTGCCACGACATTCCCGTCTTGGGTGTCCCTTCACGGTTTAGCTCATGGTTTCATTGAGGTGCTCAAGCTCCAGCACCACAACAAGGTAACAATCTCCTTTGCTGGAGAGGTTATTCTCTAGTGAATGCTTATGGTTTATTATGGTCCTTCTCTTTTCAAAAGAATATCCATGGGTTGATTTTTCTCTTATTAAACTGGAACATTTCTTAGCAAGACATATCTGACAACTACTTATCAAATATCTGAAGAGCATTCTTCATAGGTGGCCTGAATATTATTTTGCATCTTAGTCATGCACTTCCCCATGGCAGAATCCTGATGTGCATATAGCCTGCTTTTATCAGTCTGGAACAAGAAATGTGTCCTTTACATGTAGAATTAACTTTCACTTAGCATTCAGCTGTATTCTGCTTTTCTCCCTGATGTTTAGATGAGTTGAAAGAGAGGTCAGAAATTTCATTGTTGTCTTCTGTTCACGTGGTTATATAAACCAGGCTCCTGATATTAGCAAAGGACTAAAGAGAGTTAATGTTTGCAACCATTGTGTAGCTCTATCTGCAGGGAAGCTTGAAGACTACCTAACACACACCACCATAATCCACTAGATAGCATAGGGGTATTCACAAGAAGATACAAAACTAACTTGGGGTTTTCAATCCTCAATCAATTTTATTTATTTTCCTGCAATTTATTTAAAAATAAAATAGTCCATCAATAAAATAAGCAATTTTGCTTACTTAAACTGGACGAACCTGAATGCAAAAAAACCAAAATGTAACTCCAATCCAAACTATTAACTGAATAGTTTTAATGTCTCCTTTCTACTATCATGAAAAGTATCCATTTTAATCAGCTGCCATTTTAAAGGAGCCTCTGGTCAGTGTGAAGAGACAACTACTTCTTTCTAACACTTCCTCTATTTTATTTCATAAAATAGCTTTCTAATTAAAATCCAGCTTGATGCCTGCTCTGGCTACCAAGGTTCATTGTGGCCAACTGCAACTGCTTGTCTGCTCTATAGCCAGGCAACGGAAGTGTGGAAGCTGATGACTGTTAGGGGCATCCATGGGGGGAGGGGGAGAGAGGTAAAAAAAAGCAAGATGGCAGCCTCAACCATGTGGTTCCAGCTACCATCTTGACTTTTTTGACCCCTTTGCCAATGTCCCCACATCTGGGTCAATGGAGGAGCTTGGGGACAAGTTATATCACCTGCATCATGCCTTCGTTCTACAGATTATTTGAATTATATACTGTATATACCAATTTTGCATCATTTGTGCAAGGATGTCATAATGCACATAACAACATCATGACTTCTACCAGATGCATGTGTTCCTAAGACCTCAGTCAAGTTTAGTTCAACTTTAGGTTCTGAAACAACAGTATTTTGTATTTGGTGGAAAGTTAGTCTAATGCAGAGCTTTCCAAATTTTTCATATTGGTGACACACTCTTACAGCAGGGCATCATTTCGTGACACACTCTTACAGCAGGGCATAAGGCAGGCACTAGGACCTGCACTGAATCCTGGCAGGGCAGGTTTGGAGGCAGCAGCAGCCGCGACACACCCAGACACTGCAGCCGACACACTAACGTGTCCCGACACACAGTTTGGAAAGCTCTGGTCTAATGGGTAGCTTCCTGAACTATGGTCTCCAATGCCCTGACAGTGCTTTAGTCTTCCAGAGCCTTGTCTACTCAGTGTAAATATCAGAGATGCGCATGTTTTGAAAATGATTCAGAAGTACTTTGGAATTTGTGCAAATACAGCACCTCCCTGCTGTTTATTAAAGCAGCCTGCCTGTTTTAGGTTTCCACATGAGCGGGGGGGGGGGGGGGGAGGGGGAACACCTGTAGCTGCTTTGAGGAGACACTTTGTTGAATATGAAAAAGTCAGGCTGTTTTAATGAACCACGGAGACATGGTGCTCTCAGGTGAGGTCCAAAGCACTGCTTCTCAATTATTTTTGAAGGATGCACAGATCTAATAAGTACCTGTCTTAAGGTAGCTTTGTTGAGGTTCTCAGCCAGGCCACTCTTCAGATATTCTTGATACTGTTCCAATTAAAAGGAGAGCCAATGTGGTTTAGTGGTTAAGCTGATGGAGTAGGACTGGGAAGGTCATGTTTCAAGTCCAATCTCAGCTATAGAAACTTACTGATCAACTTTAAACAATCTCTTGGCCCAACCAACCTCCCTGAATGGTTGATGTAGAGATAAAGTGGAGAGAGGTCACCATGTAAATTGCCTTGAGCTCCTGGAGGAACAGGGAGATATAAATCTAACTTATCAAACAAACAATTTAATAAAATGGGAGCAGAGCAAAGATCTCACTGTATTTCCAGTGTTCCAGTCCACCGATAGAAGGCACTTCAATTTGTGGCCGATCCCTTCCTGAAAATAGTACTCTCTGGAAGTGCTGGATTTCAATGTCCACTACCTCTCTCTAGTACTAAGAACTGTGGGAGCTGAAATCCTGTGTATCTGGAAGGTATGTGGTTGCTGGAAGCTGATTCAGGAGAATTTCAGGTGGTCAATAAAAGCCCATCATGATTAATTTATTATCAGTGCTACTTATTACGATCTTTCATTCTCAACACATTTAGCATTGCTCCCATGAAAGTTGGGTGGGTAGAAGAATTTGTTTTTTAGCAAACGCTAGACCACCCTCCCTTTTTAAACCATCTGATGCCTCTTTGCCAGAGTCTCCCAAGCAGGCCTTGGTGTGTTTGCTGGCAGTATAATTGGGAGAAAATAAAGCACTCTTTCCACTTTACGCCTCCCTTCCTAACAATGTGTTAAGTATTGCAGTTGGAGTGTACCTGAGAAAATCTGATTCTGTAAAATTCCAATCTGATGGCATTTTTTTTCCTCCCTTGCTCCTTTCTGGGAGTTTCCATATAATCTTCCATAGAGGGTAGAGAACTGTGTCCACTTCTACTATAGGACCAGCCTCTAACAGGTTCTGAATTTTGGGATCTTTCCACTGCTAGCATTTTCTGCCTTGCCTTTGGTACTGTCCAATCATAACTGTGCTGCTTCTTTGTATTTTTTTTCCTAGTAATATTCAAAGTTGCCCTTTTTGCATGCGAAAAGCCGCTCCCACTTATGGAAGATAAAGATGAGTTGGCTTAAGGAAAAGCATGGAACTGCCATATAACCAACATATTCTCTAGCACTGAGTGAACTCCAGGGCCAGCTTGTGCAGGAGCATTCACGGGAAGCCTGGAAAGTATCTCCCCTTGGACTTTATAGCCATGTAAAGTGATCAGGGTGTCTGGAGGAGGGTCAAAAATGCAGCCACCGACATGTGATTGAAGCCCTGCATTTTTCTAAAATGGGTGTTGTGAGGGCAGGGCTTCAATTGCATGGTTGTGGCCACCCTCTTGACTTTGTTTGACTCCCTCACTGAGGACACCATGTGATTTGGATTTTGTTGCTATCTTTCTAGCATGTTCTTCAAAGGCAGACGTTGAACTTGTTTATCTTGAATAGGCTAAGCAGGGTCCAGACCAGACCAGATCTGATTAGGATTTGGATGGGAGATGCTCAGGAGAACCTAAGGCTGTGGGCTAGAAGTCAAAAGAGCATTTCAGAAGAAGACAATGGCAAACCACGTCTGCACTATTGCCATCAAAGCTAAATGGATGTGTCAATAAAGTCAGGAGGAGTCGAGCTCTGTCCCTGCCATTGCTAAGTTATACCTTTACCTATCGGACCTCTGGTTTTGGACTTAGAGCTCTTGCAAATGCCCAAGATTGCTACATCTCTTGGAGATGACTCTGAAGTGATCAGGTGAAATATAGTCACATTCAGAATATTTAAGTTGTAAAAGTGAAGGTTGCTTAAAAAGGTAAAGGTAAAGTTTCCCCCTGCACAGTTGTGCAGTCGTGTCCAACTCTAGGGGCAGATGCAGATCTCCGTTTGTTAGCCGAAGAGCCAGCATTGTCCAAAGACGCTTCCACGGTCATGTGGCCGCATGACACGCGCAGAACGCTGTTACCTACCCACCAAAGTGGTACCTATTAACCTACTTGCATTTGCATGCTTTCGAATTGCTAGGTTGGCAAGAGCTGGGGCGAGTGCGGGAGCTCACTCCGTCACGCAGGGCTAGGGATTCAAACCTCCGAACTTGCGATCTTGTGATCGACAAGCCTGGTGTCTTACCCGCTGAGCCACCACGCCCCGAAGGTTGCTTGCTCTGTGTAAAAACAAAATCCTTATTTTTTTTTCTTCTATATTAAACACTGAGGCTGGGCTCACATAGCATGTGAAACTTGAGTTAGTAAAACGTAATTGTTTTACCTTCATAACTGAAGATTACATGCTAGACGTTGATTAAGGAGACTTTTAATTATGAATGGCTTGCTGGTTTGCTGGGGGACCTTTCAAGTGTTCTTAAATCGTAGCCAGGGTGGGATTCGGGGGAAGAGGAAGTTAGGAGTTTCTTTGTTCTCAGAGAGTTTGGGTTAGGGGACCCCTGAAGAAAATGATTTGCCTAAGATGCTGCCTAAGGATACCGAGCCTCGAAAACTTTGGGAAAACTGGAACCAGTAAGGCAACGTTGGCAGGGAATATTAATTTAGTTGCACGAGGAGCTGTTTTTTATTTCTGTGCAGTGCTGAATGTTCAATTTGGGGTGATTTTATATCTGCTACAGTCCACGGACTCCCTCCCTGATTGTTTGCTCAGACTGTTTATAGATTGCTTTGGAATGCAGATCTCAGCCTCGTGTAATTTGTTGCGGTTTTAAATCCCAGCTTTGTTGCTTTTATTTCAAGTAAAAATCCTTCTTTTCTTGATTACTCTAATGTTAAGTTTGTAATCTAGCACTGCACACTCCAAAGCCATTTGGGCCAGATTTAAAGGGGAGAACTGGAGGTATTCATTTAAAAGCTGATTCCTGATGCGGGGCAATGCCTGTTCCACCCCAACTAGAATCCAGAAAGTGGGACGTGTCCCCATTCAAAAATGAGGTTCCCAACCAGCTTTCCTGGAGGTGGGAATGAGGGTTTAAATCCTAGAGAAGGGTCTGGTGCTCGCAGGGTAGTGCAAAGGTTGGAAATTGATACTCCCCCATCTTGTCCCTACCCTTGCTAAGTTATACCCCTCAAGCAAGCCATAACATGATAACTCTGTTCACACAATAAGCTAACAGAATAGCAGGGTTCCTGAAGTATGCCAAACCAGTTCCACGTGGGCCTAGTCTAGTCTATCATGCAAATGCAGTTTGAGAGTATGCTACTGCTTGATAAGATCAGATTTGTCACCTCTGAGTTGCATTTAGACCAGTGTTTCTCAACCTTGGCAACTTTAAGATGTGTGGACTTCAACTCCCAGAATTCCCCAGCCAGCATAGCTGGGAGTTGAAGTCCACACATCTTAAAGTCGCCAATGTTGAGAAACACTGATTTAGACAGATTCCAAGAACTGTGCAAAGAATTTGAAAGGGATCCTTTCCAAAGCACATCTACACACACCTAGATGATATTTCCACATGTCCAGTAGCTGTGAAAAACATGTAAAGTGCCTATGCCAAGCTTTGAGATGGTTGTTTTGCTCAGGCCCATGCTTTGCAAGTCACCTTTTTCAAGTCTTTTGTAGTATTGCCTTATTTTCCAAAAACTGAAGTGCTCCAGACTTTATTTCCTGTATTATAGCAAACAGCTGATGCTAAGACTCCTTTCTCTGTTTATTGGAGAGGCTAAGAGGGCACTTCAATGGTTGCTTAAATTTTAGCCAATTGCAGTTGATGGGTTACTTGCAAAATATAAATCACTAGAGTTATTTTTAAAAAGTTGCTTCTTCCACAAATGCTGAGGACAGCTGTTGCCAGTTTTGTGGTGACTCACACAAGGAAATCCTGTCTCACTCAGCTGAAGGCTTGCAAAATCTCCTTATTTTATGATGAATGAGTTAACATGCTTGAAAGAAATGGACACAATTTTAAACTGGAAGACAAAGTGTGGGTTCCTTTGAGTGGGGGAACACTGCAAAGTGGTGAAGCATCTCTTTTATGCAGAAAGTTTCAGTTTTAGTCCCAGCTACTTCCTACAAAATTAGGGGGGGGGGAACTGAATGCAGATGACAGGAAGGACCTTTTCTGCCTGTCATCCTTGAATGCTGCTCCCATTTGGAATAGCCACTGCTAGGCTGAATGGCCAGTGATCACTTACGCATTACCAAATAGGAAAAGGCACCAGCAAATTTTTTTAAAAAGAGAGAGAAGCCAGATGGAAATAAAATGTGCATATGTTAATGGTGTAGTAGGCAATTAGAGACCGCTATAATTTTAAGCACCAAAATAATAATTATGATGTAAAGAAATATATGATACATCTCAGCTGCAAGGACTATCTGCTCTCCTTTCTTTTTCTTTCAACAGAAATCCAAGTAATAGGTTGAAATGAAAAGTAACAAGTAATATGCATGTCAAATAGCCAAACTAAGCAAGTATAAGGCCATGCCATTTGTTTATGCAGCTGTTTTTTCTCCTCAGGTAGCAATCATAATTATTACATGGCATATTGTCTGAAATACTTGACAAATTATGATCCACCAAGCTGATTTCAGCCCAGGAGTCATGAATGGTGATCTCCAAAGGTTAAGAAACCACCTGCTTTTGTAGCCTGCCTGGAAGTGCAAACAGGAAAGGAGGTATTTGGGTTTAAACATCTAGCAGGCTGCAATACCTGTCCAGCAGGATGAATTTAGCACTGCCAATTGCATATTGCTGTTTCCAATCATGCGTGCTTTTAAACTGGAGGACAAAATAGTCTAGATAATCTGAAACATGTCTAAGCAAACAGTCTCTGAACTCAAAATCTGGACTTCCCAAATCTTCTTTTCAGAGGTCCATGGAGGTCATGGACACTTCTAGACCTTTAAAACATTTTACAAAATGGCTACCATGGTGGGCATGGCCAGTGATAAGACTTCCAGAAAACTTTGAGATGAGATTGCTTCCAATCAGGATATTTTTACTAGACATGTACAAAATATATCATACCAGGAATGCCACCATCAGGAGAACTCTATAATTTTCTGTGTTTTCTCCAAATCATGCCAATCCAATTTTTCAAGAAGTGGTCTAGCGATTTTCCAGAAGTTATCTTCAGAAAGCTTAGAGTGCTCCACCCCCAGAATGGTAGATTTCCTATCTTCCTCCTTTTACCATCTTGGATTATTTCTATCTTTTTTTTTTTCTCCTGAGCATGAGAACACACTTCCAAACAAAACATCGGAGAGTAGCTTGTTACATTGCTATTTTCTAAGCATATCTCCAGGGTCAACACTGGCTCAAGGGTATATGGCAGAGCTTTCCAAACTTTTCATGTTGGTGACACACTTTTTAGACATGCATCATATCGCGACACACTCTTACAGCAGAGCACAAGGCAGGCACTAGGACCTGCATGGAATCACAGGTTTGAAGGCAGCCAGGCACAAGGCAGGCACTAGGACCTGTGTGGAATCCTGGCAGGGCTTGGAGGCAGCAGCAGCCGCGACACACCCAGACACTGCAGCCAACACACTAATGTGTTGCGACATACAGTTTGGAAGGCTCTGGTATATGGCATCCCCTAAGCCCCATTGACTGATAATGCCACCTTCTGCTGATGCAAAGATTTGCATTTTTAGAATGAGTAAGATGGAGGAGCAGTGTTGGCACCCCCTAACCTTTGGCACCCCAGGCCAGTGCCTACTCAGCCTTAGCCTAAAGCCAGTCCTGTTAAAAGTATAAGCTGGCCACAGAAGTATCCTTGGAAAGACTGTTTGAGGCTTCATGCTTTGAAACATGATTCCTAAATACATATCATTCCAGGAATGCAGGAATGCAGTTCTCCTTCAGGAGAACTCTAGAACTTTCTGTTTCTTCTTCAGAGCATTTACATGGAGGCTGGCAGGTAAGGGAGTGGTCTATAGGTGCATTTGCACCCCTGGACACCAAACTAGGTACTAAATTGTCCCAAATTTAATTGCTAGTATCTCCAGGTTATTATTTTTAAAGAAAATTTAGAAGAAGGTAATATAACAGAGCAGAGACATCACACTGACAACAAAGGTCCACATAGTTAAAGCAATGGTATTCCCTGTAGTAACCTATGGCTGCGAGAGCTGGACCATAGGGAAGGCTGAGCGAAGGAAGATAGATGCTTTTGAACTGTGGTGTTGGAGGAAGGTTCTGAGAGTGCCTTGGACTGCAAGAAGATCAAACCAGTCCATACTCCAGGAAATCAAGCCAGACTGCTCACTTGAGGGAGTGAAAGGCAAAAGGAAGAGGGGCCGACCAAGGGCAAGATGGGTGGATGATATTCTGGAGGTGACGGACTCAACTGTGTGTCAGGGTTCAAGTATGAATCCTGCCATTTGTCTTTGTAGAGTTAGAATGTGTGATGTGGGGAGGGGGAAGATGTGCCAGGCACAGAGCTGTGTCTACTATCAGAGACTGTGGAATGCATCGTCAAGGTCGTCCACCTGCAAGAGCTGGAGGGGGCCAAGCATGGAGTGTGAAAGTAACGGACATTGACATCATGGGCGCAAAGAAATTGGCACGAAGGGGGGAGAGCTAAGTTGGAGACATTGGTGGGAAACCGTCATTTGGATCTTTGGGAGTGCTTTGATTTACATGAATCCTTAATAAAGCTTATTCTGCATTTCAATGAAGTGCATGGAGAAGTATTTATTGGGACATTGAAGTCAGGGTCATTACACCATGGGGGAGCTGGGGATGGCGAGGCTGACAGGAAGCTCTGGCGTGGGCTGATCTATGAAGTCACAAAGAGTCGGAAGTGACTGAACGAATAAACAACAAAATATAACAGTTCCTTGGCAAAGTCTCTGCTGCTCATTAGAATAGTTGGTTCTAAGTTACATTGTCTGATTCATATAAATATATACTCTCTAAAACAGAGCTTTCCAAACTGTGTGTCGCGACACAAAAGTGTGTCGCCACACACAGTCTGGTGTGTCGCCACACAACCTGGAAGCGCTGATCATCATCAGCGCTTCCGGGGTTTCCTGCGGCAACACACCAACGGTGGCGCGCAAAAACTGAAAGCGGCAGCAGCGCTTCCGGGTTTTTGCGCGCTGCCGCAACGGCGGCACTTCCGGGTTTGGAAAGCCCTGCTCTAAAATGTCTATCTTCCTATACTTAGAAGAAGGACATGCAGGAATCACTTAACAGTGAACAGAAATCGTAAAATGTTTGGCACTTCTGGGCATCCATTGGTAGCAAAAGCTTCCTTGTTCCCACTGCTGAAGCATAAATGCTACATTGCTGCATGACTGTCAAGGTTTTCTTAAGCCTTTTGCCTGCAGAAATGGATTTTGCTGTCTTATGGACAGATTCCAGGAACTGTTTCCGTGTGTACTCCATGCCAAAATCAGTCCTAAATGGCTGTGATTAAAATGTGGCTGTCAACCCATTAAAAGCTTGAAAAGCAAAGATTTGCGGAAGTTTTATCCATGCTGCTCTGAATTGTGCCACAAATGTGGGGAGATCCAACTTCTTAATATGTTTAGTTACATGTTGTGGATGATTCATCCCATTGTCTAGCAGCTGATCTCATGCCTTGTTCTAAAGCAACATCCTTCATCTCACTACAGCAACTATAACTAAGTAAGCAATAACTAGGGCAAATTATCATAATCCTTCCTCCTATATCAAGATCTTTGCCAAGGAACCCCTAAGTATTTGTCATGAAATTCCTGGGCATTGACAAACGCTTGTAGGCTTGAGTCTGCAGACATGAACCTGCAAAGCAATCCCTAAGGCCTTTAGCCTGATTTATTTATTTATTTATTTATTTATTTTATATGACCGCCCATCTCCCCCAACAGGGAACTAAAATCATTCTAATGACTATTATTTCCATGTACCAATAGAATACAACCAAAACGCAGGAATATACTCATTGGTCATTGGCTTCAAAATGATGGGTGCAAGGAAATGTTCAAAGCCCCATCACCTTTTAATATGCTTTGCAAGCATTGCAGGTATGTAGAAAGGGGCAGAACTTCAATTGCCTGGTCATGCCCACCATTCTGAAGCCAGTAAACATCACCGTGGATATCCCTGTCAAACATTGGACCAGTACTTTTCCACGATAGCACATGCAGCAAGGGCCAGACCTGATGTTAGATATCTGGATAATGGGCAAATGTAGAATCCACGTACCCTAGAACAGCCAATGCTGGTTATCAAAAACCAAGAAGTCATTAGAATGATTTTTTAATGGTCTGACAGTCTGCACCCAGCTGGCTTTCATGCCTAAGGCGGGACTAGAACTCTCAGGCTCCTGGTTTCTAGCCTGTTGCCTTAACCACTAGACCAAACTGGCTCTTGCTATCTAATGATTAAGTCCAGGGTCTAACATTATGCCATAGTAGTTATGGCCCTGCTTTGAAAAATCAGGCTGGCTGGGGAATTCTGGGAGTTGAAGTCCACACATCTTAATGTTGCCAAGGTTAAGAAACACTGCTATAAGCTATAGGGATATAAGCGAGGCATAGAAATCCAGGAAGACTGCAATCCTTCGGAGAAATGGTTATACAGTAAGAGACAGGATACTCGCCCTAACCCTGGGCCAAATCATCACTCATGCCACACTCCACCCAAAAGATTTCCTCTGAATTTTTCTGCCCTTTGAAAGAAACTTCAGAAGCAAATTCTCAATTTTATGAAATTGACCGAGAAGGGGAAAAGTGCAAGACAATGTATCTAAAAAGGTAAAGGTTCCCCCCGCACATTGTGCAGTCGTGTCCGACTCTACGGGGTGGTGCTCATCTCCGTTTCTTAGCCGAAGAGCCAGCGTTGTCCGAAGACGCTTCCATGGTAATGTGGCCAGCATGATGCACGCAGAACGCTATTACCTTCCCACCGAAGTGGTACCTATTCATCTACTTGCTTTTGCATGCTTTTGAATTGCTTGGTCGGCAAGAGCTGGGGTGAGTGCGGGAGCTCACTCCGTCACGCAGGGCTAGGGATTCAAACCTCCGAACTTGTGATCTTCCGATTGACAAGCCTGGCGTCTTACCCGCTGAGCCACCACGTCCCCTCTACAATGTATCTACATGGCACTAAAATAGAATAATAATCTCAGCCTATAGGGATCAACTTGGCAGCTAAAGCAGTTGATTTCTGCCTGTTCTTGAATAACCTATGAACCATTTCAGGATTTGGAAAGGAACAAACAAACAAATGTCAGCTGAATAGTTTGAAAAATATGTTCATGCATACAGTAACAGACATGAGCTGAGGAATTCAAGTCCATTTGGAAGAAAGTCTCATTCAGTGTTGTGGCATTTACTCCCAAGAAAGGACTAAAAATGCAGTTAATTCTGCCATTTCCCTGTTTGTGTGATATATCTATATATATCTATATACAGTAGATGTATAATATAATATAGATATATAGATATATGACATTTCTCATATATGTATGACAAACACCACCAAAAGCTGAACATCTGATGGGTGACCAGACATTCTTATCAAATACAAATGTACATCAACCATCCTATGTTCAGCTTTTGATGGTCTTTGTCAACAGAGACAAAGAGGCAACAGTACACAAATACTTTTAAACAGGCATTGCAAAAATGTAATCATCCCCTAATTGACTCTTCACTAATGGAATCTATTAATTTATGGCCATGGAAGAGCCTGCTAATTTGTGGTTAATGATGTTTAAAAGATAAACAGCCTAAGTCAAATCAGATGTCTCTAACCTACACACTTGAGCTCTGCCTGTGTCCTATATGGCTCTTTAGTTCAAGAAAAGGAGGTGTGACAGTCAGCCAAAGAGATGTATATCCAGGATAATAATTGAGGCTCCTTTTGTATCATCTCTTAGGAGCAAGCCAGAAGTTACTGAAACACTCAAGGCAGAACAGGGTTGTGCACAAATAGGAAGAATGTTTTGTCCTGAATCCAAAACACACGTTTGCACACTGGAGGTTCTGCTGAAACATCAGCTACAGCCTGGTGTTGGTGACTGCCTGGACAAGTCTCTGCAGCAGGGCTTTCCAAAGTGCCGCCGCTGGCAACACGCCAGCGGCAGTGTGGCGGCGGCGGCACGGCGGCGGCGCAGGGGCGTGCACGCGCGGCGGCGACACAGGAGGGTGTGCAGCGGCGCGTGCGCACGGCGGTGGTGCGGGGGGCGTGCGGCAGCGCGCACGCGCTCAGCGGCAGCGCGGGGGGGCATGCGGCAGCGCAGGGGGCGTGCGGCGGCGCGTGCGTGCACGGCGGCGGCAGCAGCTGCCGCTGCCACCATGCACGCGCGTGCCGCCGCTTCCGGGTGGTGTGGCGACACACCACACTGTGTGTGGCGACACACTTTTGTGTCGCGACACACAGTTTGGAAAGCTCTGCTCTGCAGTTTTCTTGGCAAGATTTCATTTGCAACCTTCTTTGCCGGCTTCTGACAAGCAAAGCCAACGGGGAAGTCAGCAGGAAGTCACAAATGGTGACCACGTGACATCCTCACGTAATGACCTGAGATGATTCGCTTAATGCAGCAACTGGGACTGCTGGAATTGTTGTCATAAGTCAGTGCAGTCATGTGATGTTGCGCTTTATGACTGCATCGCTTAGCAACAGCAATTCCAGTCCCAACTGCTGCCATTAACTGAAGACTACCTGCATGTCAGGGGCGTGGTGGCTCAGTGTTGGTGACTGCCAACAGGCAGTCGATACACCAGGCTTGTTGATCGGAAGATCGCACGTTTGGAGGTTCGAATCCCTAGCCCCGTGTGACAGAGTGAGCTCCCGCACTCACCCCAGCTCTTGCCGACCTAGCAATTTGAAAGCATGCAAATGCAAGTAGATAAATAGGTACCACTTCGGTGGGAAGGTAACAGCGTTCCGCGCGCGTCATGCCAGCCACATGACCATGGAAGTGTCTTCGGACAACGCTGGCTCTTCGGCTAACAAACGGAGATGAGCACCGGCCCCTAAGAGTCGGACACGACTGCACAAATGTGCGGGGGAAAACTTTTACCTTACCTGCATGTTTGTTTCATCCAATTTCTGTAACTTTTTGCATTGAAGATACACACACACACACACACACACACACACACGAAAATGCGGGTTTATTTTCATGTGCAATTTTTGTTAATATATACATCATATATGCATCTTTCCTAAATATACATATTTTTGTATGCACACTTCCAAACACTCATGCTACTATACCCACTGTTTCATCCAAAACCTCCATAGAAATTAGAGTGGAAAAAAGAGCTAAAGATGTTATGAGTACTTGCCCTAAATAGTCAGAGAGAACGGCTGAAGGAAAATTTTATCTTGGTCTGTTGCTCTTCATAACCAAAGATCACCTGAGGTGAATCTATTAATAATCTTGCCATGTGAATTGGCAACATCCATGCACTGTGGAATGGTGACCATCCAAGCATTGGGCTAGAAACCAGGAGACGGTGAGTTCTAATCTTGTCTTAAGCATGAAACCCAGCTAGGTGACGCCCTCTCAGCCCGAGGAAGAAGGCAGCAACAGCAAGCCACTTCCGAAAATGTTGGCAAGAAAGCTGCAGGGACTAATCCAAATCCAAAGAAAACTGCAGGGACTAATCAACCAAGCAGCAAACAACAGCCCAGTCAAGGAACTACCAAGGAGAGAACAACACCCCTACCAACACAGGCAGGACAAACTAGGGTATATAAACAGAGAGCAAGTCCCACTGCCTTTTCGCACTGAAGATATTGCCTAGCCTGGCAATGAAACGTCTGCAAGAAAACAACAAGGCTCAGAGAGCACCAAGGACTCCGCTAATCCAAATAGTTGCCAGGAATCAAGTCTGACTTGAAGGCACAGGGGGAAAAGTTCGTAGGAATCCACTTGAAACTGGTAGCTAAGCTAATTCTAAATACTATCATATTAGAATTAAATAATTGCTTTCCATCAGTCAAGCAATCGTTCATATATTCTATACACTATGAGCTATTCCAGGAGCACTAAAGGGGACAAGCTTACACTGGTCCAGTTCAGATGTAATGAGTAATTATGGCTTGCTATTACAAGAGCAAGTCTGAACAAATCTTGACCTCCCTGTTTCCGCTGCCTGACTTACAGAGAGGTTTATCTGCTCAAGTAACTTCTCCTAAACTCCAAACTGTTTTCAAATTCAATGGAAACCACCATTTTAATTCCAACGATGAACAGAAGGAAGTAAAATTCCAAAATGCTGGAAAAGGATGCCTCACTACTGAGGAATATTTAGGGCCTTTTCTGAATTTTCCATCTGTTGGCCTGTTCCCAATAAAAAAATTGCTTTGTAGTAGCCTTCTTAAGCTATAACTAATAGTCAAACTGTGGAAAGAATCATAGTTTGTAGACTGCAAGCTCTTAATCAAAGCAATCTTTTGCAACATGCTTGGAAAATATTTACATTCTTCTCTTAAACAATGCTTATGATTCTTAGCTTTAGAAATCACCAACATCCCTTTGAAAACTGTAATATGGAGACTAGCTGGATAACAGAACCATCCCATAATTCTTGAAAAACACAGGGACTCTGCTTCTCTTCACACCCTCTTTGATTGTACAAATATCTTTCATTGCTGCAACAAAACCCCCATTGCAGCGAAAAGATGTTTATGACCAAAAATCTGGACTAAAAATAAACAGACATGGTCTGAACAAATCAAATCATTCATCAGCTTTTCTATGTGCAGTACGGTTTAATCCTTTTTATGAGCAAATCCAATGAGTGGAGTGACTTTCTGTTTGTTTTACTGTCCCAAACAATTCATGATGAGGAGTGGCTTTGTGAACATAATGTATTGTGAATAGCATGAAGGCATTCTCTGAACCATGCTGTCATATTAGCCAGCATTTTCCCTCCCCCTTGCTAGGGGTGGAAAATTAAACTTTTAATCTACAGTACTTTTAAACATCCTCCCATGGTAAAGCTGTGTTTAGCAGAGAAAGGTTGAAGGGATGTGATCAAAACATATTATACCATTATGAACAGAAAAACATCCTTTACCTTTTCTCCTTAATTTTTCCACCAAAAATTAGTTTAGCAATTAGTTTAGTGAGAGCTACTTTAGTGTAGTAGTTAAAGGCACTGGGCTAGAAACTGGGAGACTGCGAGTTCTAGTGCTCCCTTAGGCACAAACCCAGTGGGGTGACTTTGGGCCAGTCACTCTCTCTCAGCCCTGGGAAGGAGGCAATGGCAAACCACTTCCGAAATCTTGCCAAGAAAACTGCAGGGATTTGTCCATGTAATTGCTAGGAGTCAAGTTTGATTCGAAGGCATAATACCAATACCAATACCAATACTAATAGCAGTTCAGCATAGGGGTGCCTGAGAGGGTGAGGGTGGTCAAAAAAGTCTAGATGGCAGCTACAGCAGTGTGAGCAAAGCCTTATCTTTCCTTTAGGTGCAATAATAATAATAATAATAATAATGAGGAGGAGGAGGAGGAAGAGGAGGAGGAGGCTTTGATCATACATATGTGGCTGCCATCTTGACTTGTTTGCCCCTGTAGACACCCCTAATTCAGCACAGAGAGAAGAAAATGGAAGTTTCAAAGTCAAATGTGAACACCTTTGTTATGGCGACTGACTAGAATGATATACAGTTTTGTGGCAGGTAGCAGCATCTGCAGCAAACCATGATGATGCCAAAAGGATGACAAGCCCACAATGACTTAATCATACAAGTGCCACCATGACTCTGACAACAAGTTCTGGCATTTGCATGATGATCTTGTTACACTTTTTATCATTTAACCCTTTTGCCCCCTCCTGCAGATGTCCATGGCGACAGGATTGTAGAGCTCAGGTAAAGATTGATGTTTTAAAAATCTAAATAAATAAGCAGAAATATAGTGAAGCAAACGAAGAAACACTATAAATACAATGCTAAATGCTAAAAAATACAATTTAATAACAAACTGTATAACTTTGCTTTTTGGTTTGCTGCTCTTCCAATTAATTTATTAAATCATTCTTGAAGTGTTATCCTTCATTACACACCAGTTTGATCCTTTATTATAAATGACTTTGGCTTATATCTTGGAATACAAGAAATCTGAATCAATAATTTATGGTATTCTCTGCTACTAGATATGGTAATGGCCACTAACTTAAAGGAGGGGTTTTGCTTTGTTTAATTTTAAAAATCTGCTGGGATGGTAGGTGGAATATGATCATTTCCTTTTGGAGATAAACAAGGAAAAGCAATTGCTTTCTTGTCCCGCTCCAAAAACATACAGTTGGCTACTATTGCAGACAGTGGTTACATTCACACAATGTGCTTAGCCTGATTACTGAATAAACCCAGTTTTGGAAGCTGCTTCCAATTTGATTTAGTATTTGTGTGAAATGGCTGATGGGGGAAAGCCAGTTTAACCCCAAACAATATCCTGGTTCTTTGGGGGTTTTGACTTCTACTGTCTCATTACTAACTGGAATTTGGTGTTCACACAACATATGAATCTCGCTGGTAAATGTGAAGGGTTAGAGTTTATTTATTTATTTAATTTTTATCCCGCCTTTATTATTTTTATAAATAACTTAAGGTGGCGAACATACCTAACACTCCTTCCTCCTCCTGTTTTCCCCACAACAACCACCCTGTGAGGTGAGTTAGGCTGAGAGAGTGACTGGCCCAAGGTCACTCAGCCGGCTTTCATGCCTCAGGCAGGACTAGAACTCTCAGTCTCCTGGCTTGCCATTGGCTCCTTCCTAGTGCTGAGAGACAGGGACTGGCCCAAGTTTACCCAGCCGGCCTTCATGCCTAAGGCGGGACTAGAACTCAGTCTCCTGGCTTGCCATTGGCTCCTTCCTAGGGCTGAGAGAGAGTGACTGGCCCAAGGTCACCCAGCCGGCTTTCATGCCTCAGGTGGGACTAGAACTCACAGACTCCTGGCTTGCCATTGGCTCCTTCCTAGGGCTGAGAGAGAGTGACTGGCCCAAGGTCACCCAGCCGGCTTTCATGCCTCAGGTGGGACTAGAACTCACAGACTCCTGGCTTGCCATTGGCTCCTTCCTAGGGCTGAGAGAGAGTGACTGGCCCATGGTCACCCAGCCGGCTTTCATGCCTCAGGTGGGACTAGAACTCACAGACTCCTAGTTTCTAGCCCGTTGCCTTAACCACTAGACCAACTCTCAGAGCTCTTGCCTGGGCAATAGGGAAGTCCAGAAGCGTAATGTAATTTTGGCAATACTGTCCTGAGCCAAGCCCTCATGAAATGCCAGGCAGGCCTAGAGGAGCAGCTGGGGATTCTGCCTCCCCCAAATAGCATCTCCTTGCCAGTTAGGGTGACTGTGTGTTACCAGAACCATTAGAAAGAAGATACGACTTGGTTCGTGATTGACTTGGTTAAGTATATTGTACACACAGGGTTGATCTGTAATTCTCGTATGGCAGACATGGGCAACCTGTAATCCCAGGCTTCAGTGTCCTCTCTAGTTTTGACTGCTGAAAATTAACAACATCATTTCCTAGTAAAATTGGAATAACACAGTTATTCCACTCCCCAAACTGGAGAAGAATTGAAAAATTTCAGGCTTGCCTATGGTATGATATGGTTTCGTTCATTTTATTAGAGCACCAGTGGATTAATGCTATTGGAGTTTTAATCCAGAACATCTGGAGGACAGTTTGGGAAGGGCTGAGATATAGCGTTAGACTCAGATCTGGAAAGCTATACAGGTAGTCTTCACTTAACAACCACAATTGAGACCGGAATTTCAGTTACTAAGTGAAGCGGTCATTAAGCAAAGAGATCATTAAGCAAATCTGACCCAATTTTATGACCTTTTTTGAGGTGGTCATTAAGCGAATCACCACAGTTGTTAAGCGAACCATGTGGTCATTAAGCGAATCATGTGGTTCCCAATTGATTTTGCTTGCCAGAAGCCGGCTGGGAAGGTTGAAAATGGCGATCACATGACCACAGGATGCGGCGACAATCATAAATGCGAACCAGTTGCCAAGCACCCAAATCATGATCATGTGACTGCAGGGACACTGTGATGGTCATAAGTGTGAGCACTGGTTGCAAGTCATTTTTTTCAGCACCGTCGTAAGTGTGAACCATCACTAAACAAATGGTCACTAAGTGAGGACTACCTGTACATTGAGGAAAATCTCTCTCTCATCTTCCCAAATGAATTCTGGGAACTGTAATTTTTTCCCCCCATTGTGTTGTCAACACTATCAGTGAACTACAAATTTAGATTGTTTGAGGAATTGTGGAAGGAGAAATAAAGAAGTCATGACTGTTAAATGGCTTTTAAAAAAAAGTAGTTGAATCCCAATTCTGAGTTCTACAGTATGTTTATTCTCTCTCTTATTTCCCCATCTTTAAAACAGGACAATTTTGTGTTGTGGTGAGGCTGAATTCTATAATATTTTGTGAATGGTAAAACTGTACTTTCAAATAATAAAGCATAATGAAAAAGGTGTCACTTTCATTTATTTCATTTGTAAACATTCAGAAGCTGGAAAATCTGACCCCAGCACGACTGTAAGAGAAGACATAAAAGGTAGGATAAAAATTATATTTAAACATTTTCCAATTGACTCCTTTCAAGAAAGCCTTCTGCAGTTTCCCAAGGATGATTATCCTTCTCATTTTCTTTTTATTTTTTTACTGAAAATGTTGAGTTTTGGCTGACAGCACCTGGGATATTCTGATGGTAATGTCATTGGCAGCAGTTCAGGCTGAAGGCTGACAAGTCTTGTTTTCTCCAGGAAAAAAAAATCAAATCAAAATCAATCAATCCATGTATTCACTGCAGTGAAGAACTCGGCTGTCACATCTTTCAAAGTGTTCTAGCATTTCTGCTCTGCTACAGCAAATGCCTTAACAGAAGGAGACAAGTATGTGCAGTCTCACTGTGTTGAGAACAACTGTATAAGAGAAGCTGAACATATCTAGCAGAGTCCTGACAAGGTCAGGTCAGAAGAAAAAGCACAGCTAAAAAAAAAAATCCATCTTGTTTGAAAAAGGTGATTGCTCTTCAGATGCAAAACATGTTAGGCAAGACAATCCAGTTTTTCTTTCTAACTATTCCCTTTTATGTCCCCTCCATCTTGACCTGTCAGTAACTTCCTTGGTTATTTATCTTGGGTCCCTTTTCAAGGTCTTTTGTGAGACTGGAAACCTTTTTTGATCAATGTATTGTCAAAGGCTTTCATGGCCGGAGTTCGATGGCTGTTGTGGGTCTTCCGGGCTGTGTGGCCGTGTTCTGGAAGTTGTGGTTCCTAACGTTTCGCCAGCATCTGTGGCCGGCATCTTCAGAGGGCAGGAGCACAGACAGAAGGCTCTTTGTCTGTCTGTGCTCCTGCCCTCTGAAGATGCTGGCCACAGATGCTGGCGAAACGTTAGGAACCACAACTTCCAGAACAGGGCCACACAGCCCAGAAGACCCACAACAACCATCAAAGTCCTCCTCAGTCAGCCTGTATCTATCATCAGTGGGGTTCTCGTGGAAGGCCTTCCGACAAAAGACAAAGTCCTCACTCTGAAGAACAGACAGAAGGCACCCAAATGGATGACCACATTTTAGATTTAGGGAATTAATATTCAGGGCAATTTAAGGAGAGTCACACATAGTGCCATTAAATCCAAAGTCCAAAATTAATCAATCACAACACCATCTATCGATAATGAGCAAGAGATGGTGCGGAGCACAGAATGTTGCAGTTGACATGGGTTATATATGACTGTCTGCATTATGTGGAGATTTGACATTTAAAACATACTGAGGGCACACATTATCCTATACATACATACATACATACATACATACATACATACATACATACATACATATTGTTTGCTGCTCAAAGGGCTGATCTGTTCATCTGCATCTGAGGCTGACAATGTTGGTTTGGGCACTACTTTCAGTGATAGACTTTCCCCCCCCCCCCCCAGAATGCCTTAACTAATACAGCATACATGAAATGAAATCATAGCAGCTATGAGGAAGTCCTCACAAGAAGGAAGAAAAAGATAAAACAAGAAGGAAATGGAATGGAATGGAATGGAATGGAATGGAATGGAATGGAATGGAATGGAAGGGGAGGGGAGGGGAGGGGAGGGGAGGGAAGGGAAGGGAAGGGAAGGGAAGGGAAGGGAAGGGAAGGGAAGGGAAGGGAAGGGAAGGGGAGGGGAGGGCCAAAGCAAATGGGACTGAAACAAAGAAATAATAAAGATGATTTTCTTGATTTGCCCAACAAGTACTAAATATTAAAACATTGCAATGCTTCAAAGGGATTTCTCAGTTACAGCTATGCTTCAAATAAAACACCCTCATCACTGCCCCCTTGCTTCTGATAGCAAAATGAAGTGCCAACCAACATCCCTTTGCTCCACCTCATTTTGCTTCTGAGGCCCCTCTGTCTTTTCCAACATCCATGCACAGAATCCTCAAGGTTATCAGAACTGGCATTCAAACTTTTGAAGTGACGCAACGTGTTTCCCTGGAGCAAATTGCATCATTTCAATGAGGAAAATGGCATTGTCTGTGTGGCACCAAGTCTTTCATCAAGGCCAGTCAAGGCCCCTTTGCACAGGCCTCCTGGATATATTCTGCCTTTCATAGTGCCCCTCACAGCTTAGATCAGTGTTTCTCAACCTTGGCAACTTTAAGATGTGTGGACTTCAACTCCCAGAATTCCCCAGCCAGCAGTTGCCAAGGTTGAGAAACACTGGCTTAGATGATTCCTTCATTTGCAGCAGTGCTGCCACAGGGAAAAGACAAAACCTTCCTGCCAGGGCAATGGCATATCTAACTTCTGCATGATTTGCTGTCTCTATAGAACAACAGCCCTGCAAGCCACAATGCTGATTGTGCTTGCAACAGATTTAAGAAAAGTCCATGTGGCAGAAAAATATGCATCGGAGGAGGCATGATAAACTTCTAGCTTGTGTTAATATCTGTGTTTCGGTACAGCAGAGGCTGCCTTGTTCTTTAAATGACAGCCATAAAAAGCACTTAACATGGTCACTTCCGTAGAGTAGGATGGGCAAGTCCCATGTTTTTGTCAGGGTGGCAACTCTGAATCTTGGGCTTCTGAGCTTCTGGGTGTTTTGCCACAGTATTTTTTAAAAAAATTGTGTTCACAGATGCACACCATTCCCAAGAAGAAAATTTTGCTCTTTAAGACAAAACAGACGTTCTGGAAAGCACGTGTGGTGTTCAACCTTTACACTCCTCACAACTGGGCATTTTTTGAGCTTATGATGGAACAAACCTTTGACTTATGACAAGGAAGTCCACATGATGCTGATCGGAAAAAGTTTGGATTCCATTTCTGCAGGATTTCAAATACATCAGACAGGCAACATGGCCTCATTACAAACTAGTGATGGTGAAATCTCCCTTGCCTTATACCAGCCTTTCCTAACGTAATTCCCACCCCTCAAGATGAATTAGACCACAGTTCCCATAATTAGCAGCTAAGGTGGCCAGAAGTAGTGAAAAGTAGGGGAGATAAGAGTTAACAGATCAACACATCAACCTTAATTTATCATAAGCTTTTTTCTCCAGAGTTGAGGAAAAAGAAAAAAAAACATTTTCCCTCACTTTAATGCTGTAATCTGTCCCTTATAATGAAATTCAGTATTTGTGCTCTTGCTATGAATTTCTGCATGCTACAATTCTATGGAAGTGCAAAATTTAAAAAGTGTAAAGCTTAGTGCTAAGTGCAGAATTTCACATCCTGAGAACCTCACCTCTTCTCTTTCCTTCTTTTGTGTCTGCTACAGATCCATGTCCTGAAAACAGGGGAAATCAGTCTAAGGCTCCAAGGGCTGCCTTCAACCACAAATTTCATGCCTCTCCAGGGTCCCCTTCCAAAAACCAGAGGCCTGGGGAGCAAACACGTTGTCTGAGTTCATGGAAAAGAATTAACTTTGGTTTTCAAATTAACCCATTCTCACACAAGGCACTGAATCACAATACAACTGGACAGGCTGGAGTCACACAGCACCTTATGTGGGAAACGAAACACAAATTGCATTTTGTGCAAATTCAGCCACTACATTTTTAACAGTCCTGGTTACACATGTTATGCAACCCTGCCTAAAACTGCAATATTAGTCCTAGAATAGATTTAACAGTTAAACAAATAACAAATATTCCCCAAAGTGGAAAAAAAAAACCCAACCAAAGGAATCAAAATGTCTCAGTTTGCTCACACCCTGGGCCACACTGACATACTGTGCAAATAACACTAGGGTTAGAGGAGGTGAATGTTAGCCCCAGTCAACCCTAAGGGTGTTTGGGGAGATTAACCTAACCCAATCAACTTGTAAATACAGAAGACAGGGTTAGTGGAGGGTTAATCCCCTCTTGCTGCTGCTGGAAAAGTGACAAAACATTACAGCAGGGTTGCCAAACCATGGCAACTTTCAGATGTGTGGACTTAACTCCCAGAATTCTCAGCAATGGCCATGCTTGGAAATTCTGGTACTGAAGGCCAGCATCAAGAAGTTGCTAAATTGGGAAACACTGGATTAGGGCAACCCTGTAAAAATGGGGCTGTTCTAGAAACTCCATCAACCCTGATTGGGCCAGCAAGATTTTTTAAATAACAACAACAGCAGCAGCAACATCAGTGATGGCAGAAAATGACAGTATCCTAGCCACCTTTGCAGTAGCTAGCTTAGTGTTTCTGAACCTTGGCAACTTGAAGAAGTGTGTACTTCAACTCCCAGAATTCCCCAGCCAGCCATGGGAGTTGAAGTCCACACGTCTTCAAGTTGCCAAGGTTCAGAAACACTGAGCTAGAGTCTTGGCTCAAAAACCTTGCAGCAGCTGTGGCTTGGAGGATCTTTGCATAAATCCATGTTGTGAGTCAATCGCGCCTGTTCCCAGATTGGAGGGCCTGCTCAGAGTGATTTATACCTTGGTCACCTCTTGTTTGAATTATTGCAATGAAGTCTACATGAGGCTGCCCTTGAAGGCTACTTGGAAGCCACAGATGGTCCATAATGTGGCTGTGTGGGTAGGTATGGACATACTTTAGTATGCCCATGTAACACCTTGACTTCTTGATTGCACAGTAATTCAAGGTGTTGATTGTCACCTACAAAACCCTATATGGCAGAGTTGGGTTATTTGCAGGACCACCTTCTTCCAATTATTTCTACCCATCTTGCAAGATATGACAGGCTGGACATACTCCAAATCCCGTCATCAAACTGTGTCATCTGACTGGACCCAGGAGGCATGCTTCCAATATGGCTGGACCTGTCCTATGGTGCTGGACAGCCCCAATTCTGCAGGCTTTTTGTAAGGCACCAAAGGCTCAGTTTTTCCCTCAGGCTTTGTGCCAGGAGTTTAGGTGAACCTGTTTTCAGAGGCTTATTTGTGTGTCTATATGAGCTGCCTCAGGCTTGATGTGTTCTTAATTTCTGATTGTTTATTTTGTTGCTGTTTTTAGCTCAATGTTAGATACCCAGAGTTGCATGGCAAGTGGGTGGCCAATCAAATCAAATCAAATCAAATCAAATCAAATCAAATCAAATCAAATCAAATCAAATCAAATCAAATCAAATCAAATCAAATCAAATAATAAGCTTGAGCAACAGGAAGCATAAACACGTGTTAAAATACACAGAGCACATAGTTGCCAAGTAACACAGAAGCTAGGCCTCTAATTAGGTGTGCATGCCAAGCAATCCTTACTAATATATTATAATATGGAGAAATTCTTCTAGTTTATTCTAAAGTATAACCTCCTGAGAAATTTGCTTAGGCTATTTAAGTTGAGAGAGGAGGACTGAATACAATTACTTTGTTGTTAATAAATCAAGAAATACACACAGACCTTTCACGGCACACAACAGTTACATCAGGAAGTTTTCAATTAATTGTAATTTCCTGTTTTGTCCATTTTAGGAAAATACAATTATCCAGTTTAGAGCAAATCATGATTTTAATCAGGGTTTGATCATTTTGCTCATCAAGCTTTGAGGTAATGCTGAAAACTTTCTCCAAATAAAGTTTGTCTCCAGTTCCAATGCTTAGAATTTGTTGATACAGGACTGTTGTTTGAAGTTGGGTTAATAACTTGCCTCATTCTGAAGCTGATAAATATGGTTTTCTGGTTCTGACAAAATGAAAATCTGTGGTTAATGAAAGATTTTCCTGTTTGGTTACTATGTGCCATGACCAGGATATATGAAAGAATTATCTATAGAGGTATAGAGGTAATTTTATCTGGTATATAGTAATTATATATCTGGTATATAGGTATATAGGTAATTCTATCTTGTGAATGGGATTCTTCTGAACATGGCTAAAAGTTGCATGTACTCAAAATGTTTTTTTTAATTAAATTGGTGGGAAAACAGACATATATTGGTGCTATGTAAGTTCCAGAGTGTCTGCATACTGTAGTTTTATTTAGACATATTTATTCAGTGAAAAATGGAAGTGGGGATAACAAAAGAGACAATTTGCCATGGCACTGCTAAACTGTAGACCAAGATCTCTTTCAGTTAGCATGTAACAACATAGCCCAAACATGCCCTGCTAACATTTTTCTTCTACTGTGTCCCCCTGATATTATTATTCACTGTTGCCTCAAGTCGATGAAGGTTCTCAGTCATCCAGGTGGAATTGTCTGTAGCTTGAATCATGTCAACTGGATTTCTATTTTCTCAGTGGAAACGTTTCGCTCCTTATCCAAGAAGCTTCTTCAGTCTGAGCAAAAGACTCAGATTGATTGCTCAGACTGAAGAAGCTTCTTGGATAAGGAGCAAAACATTTCCACTGAGAAAATAGAAATCCAGTTGACATGATTCAAGCTACACTGTTGCCTCAAGCTGTGTAAAATATATTAGGCTATGTCACTCATGATCATGGTGACTTCAATGACTTGTTTTAGTTGTTTTCAGTCATTCAGTCACTTCCAGCTCTTTGTGACCCAATGGACAGCAGTTCACCAGATTGTTTGCCAATCATTGCTTCTTTGAGTTCTTGTAAGATCATGTTTGTTGTACATATCAATGATGATATGTAGTCTTTGGCCATCAATTTTTCCAGGCATCAGGGTTTTCTCATCTTTCTGCATTATATCCAGAATATTCAAACTTTAACTTTATTATTATGTTTCCAGTAAGGCATCTAGTTTTACTTCATCTGCTACTGAATGATTTGTTCTTCTTGCTGTTGAAGGTACTCTAAATAATTCTCCAGCACCACAATTCAAAGGCATCAATTGTTCTTTGTTCAGCCTTTCTGATGCTCCAGCTTTCACAGCCATGCATTGCAATTAGCAAGACCATGACCTTGTCTTTCACATTTAACAAGAGATTGCTGAAATCTTTCTCACTTCCAACCATCTGAGGTTGTTAATATTTTGCCCAGCAATTTTAATTCTAATTTCCTTTTCTTCTAGCCATTTTTCTTCTAGCCATCTTTTCTTCCATTTCTCACACTGTATTCTGCCTGTAAGCCAAATAAATTTGGTGAAGTATGCAACCTTGGGGCGTGGTGGCTCAGCGGGTAAGATGCCAGGCTTGTTGATCGGAAGATCGCAAGTTCGGAGGTTCGAATCCCTAGCCCTGCGTGCGGAGTGAGCTCCCGCACTAGCTCCAGCTCTTGCCAACCTAGCAATTCGAAAGCATGCAAATGCAAGTAGGTGAATAGGTACCACTTCGGTGGGTAGGTAACAGCGTTCCGCGCATGTCATGCGGCCACATGACCGTGGAAGCGTCTTTGGACAACGCTGGCTCTTCGGCTAACAATCGGAGATGAGCACTGGCCCCTAGAGTCAGACACGACTGCACAAATGTGCGGGGGGAACCTTTACCATTTTTTACAACCTTGGTGTGCTCCTTTTCCAATTTTGGACCAATTAATGGCTCCATATTCCATTTTAACTGTTGTCCCCTGGTTGGAAAACAAATTATTCAACATACAAATGAAGTATTCCAGTACACCCATGTTGTAAAGGACAGCCCATAATTTGTTGTAGTCTATGCAATCGAAAGCTTTAATGTAATCAATGAAGAAAAAAACAAATGCCTGTTTGGAATTCCCTTGTTTTTTCCATTATCCCTCAGATGTTAGTAGTGTAGTCTCAGTACCCCTGTCTCAACCAGCTTGTTCCTCTGTTACTTCTTCTTCCATATATTGTGGAAGTTTGATTTGCAAAGCAATTGGCTCCAACATTTCTGGCTTTTGAAAACATCTGAAAATGGGGCTTTTGGGGAGAGCATTTGTGAGTTGATGCCATCTCTTGAGAGAACTCTTTTGGTCTGTCACCTGCTTCATTTCATATAGGTAAAAGTAAAGGTTTTCCCCTGCACAGTCGTGTCCGACTCTAGGGGGCGGTGCTCATCTCCGTTTATTAGCCGAAGAGCCAGCGCTGTCTGAAGACGCTTCCGCGGTCATGTGGCCAGCATGACACGCGCGGAACGCTGTTACCATCCCACTGAAGTAGCCTCAGGATTTTCCATCTTCTTTAATGGTTCTTGGTGTTCCAGTCCAGCAGATTTAATCCATAACCAAGCTGCCCAGCCTCATCCAAACTTTGGCCTCTTCCTTTAATCAATTCCCATCTTGTCTTCCTCTTATTTCAAATGTCCCCCCTCTTTTTTAATTGGTTCAAAGTTTTTTTTTCCCCAAGCGACAGAGGTAATTGCAAATATTGTGGCATTTCCTTTCTTAATTAATCCCAACTGTTTTTCCTGGGCAGTACAGAAAGCATCCGTGTTTGATGAGGACATTATGGCTTCTTTACTGTGGAGTTGCGTCAGCAGCCTTCCTTTGCTGAGTCTGTAAGCAGCAGACAAGCCACAGGCCCAATCCTTGAACAAGTTCTGGCTCTGATTACAGACCCAGACTGGAGGAACACCCAGCTGTGTCATCCTGTAAGGTCTTTCTTGTCTTTCAAAGCTTGTTAACATGCTAATACAAAAGGAAGTAGGACTGACTTTCAGGAATTTACTGCTAGTCTTAAACTTCAAAGATGAAAAGCTCTGCATCTCTCACTGCTGTACTGGTTCAGTTCCATTATGGTGATATATTTACTGCTGTTAACCAGGTTGGTGATCAGTCTGTAAATACCTAGCTTTCTTCAGGCAGCAGCAGCAGCAGCAGCAGCAGCAGCAGCAGCAGCAGCAGCAGCAAAAAAAAATCTGCTTATTGAAAGCTCCAAGAACCATTTGGCTAAAATAACTTCCCCCATCAAGCCATCCAGTCAATAGGCCATCTAGTCAAATGTTGAACCAAAATCAGAAGTTTTCTTCCCTTGCAAAAAGGCTTTTACTTTTCTCACCTTATTTTAGGAAATGTTCTGAATTTCTCATGATGGTATTTTTGAGCCTATTTTTTGGTTGGAAATGGTAGAAGTAGCTTCCTGCTGATGTTGATTTCAGTTGCACATCTGTCTACTCTGCAGCCTTCCTGACTGCCCATGCTTTTCAGTCTAAAAGAGTCCATGGGCAAATGGTCCGTACACTTTCTTTGAAAATAGTAGATATGGGTTGTGGTAGCTCACTATTTCATCTGGAATTGGGCCCACCTGCCCAGAGAAAGGACAAAGGTAAGCAACTTGAGGAGGAAGCATCCCAGAAGAAGAGAAGCTAGAGGAAGTAAATTGGTGCTGTGTGGTGGGCTGTTCAGGTTGCGGAGATCACAGGCTTAGAGGAGCATCAGGCTGCCTCCCCAAGATGCATCTTTCTGCCTTGACAAGTTGAGGTGGCTGCTATATCTTGGAAACAACAGCTTCTGCTCTGTTTATTAGAAATAGGGTGGTGGATATACAATTGAAACTTGAACTGTTCCTTTTGGGCTTGATGGACCAACACCTTGAAATAAAACATGGGTCTTTGCTTTTGTAGATGATAACAGCAGCAAGATTTTTGTATGCACAAATTCCCACATTGGAAGAATGGATGGTGAAATTGATGGAGTTGGCTCAGATGGCAACACTGACAGCACTTATAAAAGACTACAATGTGAGGGGATTTGTTTCTACTTGGAAACCGCTTTTGGACTATTTGCTTATTACTGAAAAAAATGAAGTATTGATTTTGGGTTTTAATGATTAATGGGTTTGTTTTTATAGAAATAATGTTGATTAAGGTTTAAATAAGAGTAACAGATTGAGATATTTTAATAAGTACTTATATCTGTGTTGGAGAAGGATGGAAGTCACCTTTTCCTTAATCTTTCTGCTATTCTTGCACTTTTTAATGTTTTCTTTGTCCTTTATCTTTAACTTTGTCCTTTAGCTTTTCTGTATTTTGTATTTTAACTTTTTCTAAAACAATAATAAAGTTCTTATATATATATAAAAAAATAGGGTACCACTTTGCCTTGTAAAGGCACTTTGAAAGGTCATTTTTCTTATAGTGAAGCCCCCTTTGAAAATGTGAAAAAATTACTATCCTAAATTGCATGACAGTATTTTATAAACGGAATAGCCTCTCAAAGCAGCCATTTTGAAAGAGTACCCATAGCATATTCTTACACACTCAACACGAAGAGAGCACTAGTCAGTCAGGCTGAGTTCCATTCTTGCCTTGCACCAAATCTGAATATCTCCAGGACACATTTAGCACCCCAGAACTGCATCCTTCAGAGAAAGATTGCTAATGGCATGTAAGCTATTGGTCAGGAAAGCTTTTCCACCATTACAGAGCTTCTCATTGATGGGAATCCCTGACATGATTCCTGAGTCCCAGGAACTCCCTGGCTGGAATTCTGTTTGAACATTGCTGTTTTAATGAAACAAAAGACTATTTGGATAGCAGTAATCTAAGGCCACTATTAACATTCTGAAGTTGGAATCTGAAGAATTTGGAAGTGCAGAAATGAAAGCCACGTTGCCCTGCTGAGTTAATTATATAGAGAGTGGCTTCAGCCAGTGTGCTCAGTAATAAAAGTGTCAAATAACATGCCATCAGAGCATTTTCAGGAATGACCTCTTGATTGAACTTATGTATCTATGTGGAAAAACTAAAGCCAACACCCAATCTAACATGTCCTTTAGAGCTTAAACTGATTTGCACCAAAACATTCCCTGTTGCAAAGGGCTTTTTAAAACTATACAGACTTTTTCTTTGTAAAGGCCCCAAAGTAGCATATGGTCAAAATTAAGATACTTAAAATTACATCAAAACATCAGCGTAATAAATAAAACAATGTGACGCTGGGGGTGGGCTAGAGATGGGTATTAATCCAAACTGAAATTTCAGGAAAATAAGAACATCTTTGCCTACTTATGAAAAGCAGAAAGAGAAAGAATATAAATCCCAGAGGGATCGTTTCAAGATTATGATGCCATCATTAAGACGTTTCAAGCCTAAATATTAACAGAATGGCTGCTGTGAGAAAACTCTGGTTTGAAGGTGGTATACAATTCAAGTAAATAAAATTAAGGTAAAATGAAATCAGAAGGAATTCTGCAAAGGTCAGAATTTTACCAGCTTTACTCAATTACAAACAGAATGAACAATACGGTTGCATTAAAACGGCTGTAAAATCATTCTTTGCAAAGTCCTCTCCTGAGCAGCAAACCAGCACAAGCAAATCCTATAGAAAAATGAAACTGTATTATAGATACAAAGCTGGATAGGACAAACGCACGGCTGGATGATACCTTCATTGGGACTAACTGAATTAGCAGAAAAGTCTGTGTACATTTTCAAGTACTCTAGAATTCTTCATAAGGCAAGACATCATTAAAAAACAGGAAAGAAGAAATTGTACAGACATCGGATTGGTAATTTCTGATCAGTCTAATGATAAAACATAAAGCTCCCGAGCTCCCAATAGAAAGGTCATGCAGTCTAGCCCAGCACCTACGTGCCGTATTGCAGTGTTTCTCAACCTTGGCAACTTGAAGACGTGTGGACTTCAACTCCCAGAATTCCCCAGCCAGCCATGGGAGTTGAAGTCCACACGTCTTCAAGTTGCCAAGGTTGAGAAACACTGCAGTATAGTATATACTGAACTGCTAGTTCCCTGAACTACGTATAAGAAGACCAGCAAATAAATTAGGGAGGCAGCTGCTCCTTCTGTCAGTGCTCTTTTTCCAGTAGTTACGTTTTTTGATGATGTTTGTATATTTTGTGGTTACACAATGGATTTTAGATATAAACTGCCCAGGGTGTACAATCGGGGCAGCATATCAATGATGCAAAATGTTTGACAGGACTTGACTTTTTATTCTTTCCAACCCAATGGAATTTTGAATGTTGAAAAGAAATGAGGTAAATAGGCTGAAGACTCTGTCTATCCACCAGCAGGGCAACTCCCTGAAAGTGGAAGAGAATTTGGTGTTGTGGGGAAGCCAATAAATGAAAACAAGCCAGACTCCGCCCTCCTTTATTCTACCAATGGGAAAAATAGTTGGGTAGTGGCTTGGAATGTTGACAGCTGCTCCTTTCTAAGCCCCCTCCCTATTCCTTCCTGGTCACATGACCCAGAGAGGAGCTATTACGAAGGGTCTGCAAAGAATGCCAGGAGCCATAATTTGTTTTATCTAACATAGATACCTGCATCTAATTTGATAACTGACAACTGAGAAGATTTTGTATTTGAAGCCTACTAAAATTAACATTGCCGACAGAAAAGCATGTGAATTTTAAACATGAAGAAAAAACTCACCTTCAGATTGTGAGCTCAGCATTTCTCATTCTCATTGAATAAAACAGCAAATTTACTTTTTTTTTCTTGCAAACATTAGTTTCTCAATCATAATTTGATTAATTTGGGTTCTGAATGATAGGTGAAGAAAACAGAATAAACAAAGCAGCATAGACAAAACAGAATAAACAAACAAATAATACGGTAGCATATATAATCTGAGCTTGCTCTTCACACATTTCTTTTCCTGACAACTTGTTAAAAGTTGGCAAAAGAGGTGCTGTTGAAGGACTCTTGTTATTCGGTGCTAATTAGAGTGAAGTTAAGCGTTTTTTTTTTCCTTTAAAAAAAGCTGAGTGCAGAAGAGCTAGATTTTTAAACTACAGTCGAAAAAAGCATACCATCTCCCAGGTTGGAAGCTGGAGACTGAGGATGTGGAAAAGCAATGGAGGCCAGAGATGGTCCAAGACTCATTTCAGTAGTGTTGAGCTCGCTTGCTCACTCAAAAGAAGTATTGCTTCTCAGAATGGATTCAAGGAGTGAATCCAGGCAAAACTGATGTGGGTTGAAAATAAAATATTTTGTCCACCATTACTGAGCAAGGAAGAAATCCTGATAGCTCGATTGCATTTTAACTTCCATCAGGGATTTTCTAGGCTGCAACCTTTAGCTGCTTGTCTCCTGTGCAATAACCGGCTGGAGATAAAGCCACAGTATCTCCAGCCACAACCCTTTCCAGATGTCAACCTCTTCCTCTTTGTTGGCCACAGGGATGGCCAAGCATTCTGTCCAAAATGCAAATAATGTGGCCCCTGATTGGTGGCTTCCCCCCTTCTTTTACCCTCCCACCCATGCCAGGAAAGCAAACAATAACCGGGGAGCCCGGTGGGAAAAAAAAGGACAGGTTTTACAGTTCTTTCAATCACTTGGGTTAGAAGGGAAAGCTTGGCAGAACTCCTCTCAAGTTCGCCCAGTTAAGAGACAAAGATGCAGCATTTCACCCTTCTGTGACTGAACCTGTAAAAAATAAAATAAAAATAAAATAAAACCTCCAAAGGTCCAGCCTTTCATCAGCAGCCCAAATAACTGGGCGAACAAAAAAGCAACTGGTTAAAAGTTAAAAAAACAACTGGTTAAAAGGGTTGAAATTTACATTGTGTTATGATCTCAAAGTGTTAACAGTGTTCCGCGCGTGTCATGCGGCCACATGACCGTGGAAGCACCAGCGCCTCCTTAAAGGCAGCCGGGAACACCCCCTCACTCAAGGACGAATTAATCATCGCCTGGACCCAGCCACAAATATACAAATATAAATAATAATAATAATACAAATAAATAAATAATAATACAAATATAAAATTACAACAAACAATATAATATAATATATTTAGTCGGACACGACTGCACAAATGTGCGGGGGGTACCTTTACCTTTACCTATGATCTCAAAGAGAGTTTTTACAAAATGGTATATCGCTGGTACATGATGCCAGATAAATTATCTAGAATGGATAAAGGCGTTTCAAATGTACATTGGAAATGGGAACAACGTGAATGGACATTTTATCATGCCTGGCGGACATGTAAAAAAGCTATAAAATTTTGGATTCAAATACATACTTCGATACAGAGGATTTTAAAGATCAATATTCCATTGAAGCCAGAACTTTTCCTTTTAGGACTAATGGATAAACAGTTAGAAAAAAGCCATGGAAGATTATTTCAATATATGATTACTGCAGCAAGATTACTATATGCACAGAGCTGGAACGATTTGATACTAAATATATTATATTATATTGTTTGTTGTAATTTTATATTTGTATTATTATTTATTTATTTGTATTATTATTATTATTTATATTTGTATATTTGTGGCTGGGTCCAGGCGATGATTAATTCGTCCTTGAGTGAGGGGGTGTTCCCGGCTGCCTTTAAGGAGGCGCTGGTGCACCCCCTCCTCAAGAAACCTTCCCTGGACCCTACAATCCTGGGCAATTTTCGCCCAGTCTCCCACCTTCCCTTTTTAGGAAAGGTGGTTGAGAAGGTGGTGGCGTTGCAACTCCAGAGGATTCTGGATGAAACGGATTATCTGGACCCCTTCCAGTCAGGTTTCAGGCCGGGATATGGGACGGAGACCGCATTGGTCGCACTTATGGATGATCTCTGGCGAGAGCGGGATGGAGGGAGTGCGTCCATCCTTGCTCTCTTAGATCTCTCAGCGGCTTTCGATACCGTCGACCACGGTATACTTTTGGGGTGGCTCGAGGAGTTGGGGGCGGGCGGCGTGGTTTTGCGCTGGTTCGCCTCCTTTCTCCAGGGCCATTCCCAGTCGGTGTTGATAGGGGAGGAGAGAGCTGACCCGCGACCCCTGACTTGTGGGGTGCCGCAGGGGTCGGTTCTCTCTCCACTCCTATTTAACATCTACATGAAGCCACTGGGCGAGATCATCTGTCACCACGGGATGAGGTATCACCAATATGCTGATGATACCCAGTTATACATCTCCGTCCCGGGTGAAGTAAGTGATGTGGTCAATGCCTTATCTCAGTGCCTGGAGGCTGTGGGGGTCTGGATGGGGAACAACAGGCTTCAACTGAACCCTGGTAAGACGGAGTGGCTGTGGATTGATGGCCCCCCTGGATCCGGGAAGTTGTCATCTTTGGTTCTGGGGGGGTTTGCACTACCCCACTCGGATCCAGTGCGGAATCTGGGGGTCGTGGCCAGGAAGGCCTTTGCACAGCTGCGAGTTGTGCACCAGTTACGCCCTTTCCTGGATCGGGAGGCCCTCCGAACAGTCACTCACGCCCTTGTCATCTCCCGTATAGACTATTGTAATGCGCTCTACATGGGGCTACCCTTGAAGAGTATCCGGAAGCTTCAGCTGGTGCAGAATGCAGCGGCGCGAGCAGTTATGAGTGCCAGAAGATCGGCACATGTAACACCTCTGCTACGCGAGCTGCATTGGGTGCCAGTTTGCTTCCGGGTCCAATTCAAGGTGTTGGTGATTACCTTTAAAGCCCTACATGGCATAGGACCAGGGTACCTGAGGGACCGTCTCGTCCCGATAACGTCGACCCGCCCCACCCGTACATGCAGGGAGGGCATGCTTCGGACCCCCTCAACAAGACAATTCCATCTAGCGGGGTCCAGGAGGCGTGCCTTCTCTGCGATAGCGCCCGCCTTGTGGAATATTCTGCCCCTGGAGGTGAGACTGGCCCCCTCCCTCCTGGCCTTTCGGAAGGCCCTTAAGACCTGGCTCTGCCACCTGGCCTGGGACGACGGAGGTGGTAGTGCCTCTTGGGGTTGGCTGGCCCCATAGCTCTACTATCTATTCTGCGGGTCCAAGCCCATCCTGGATTTTATTTTATTATGTTTTGTTTGTGTTTTTAGATATTTTGTATAGTTTTTAAATTTTTATTTATTGTAACCCGCCCAGAGTCCCTTGCATGGGAGATGGGCGGGGAATAAATTTGAATAATAATAATAATAATAATTTTAACTGTAGTTTTTATTGTAAGCTGCCCAGAGTCCCCCGGTTGGGGGAGATGGGCGGTCATATAAATTTAAATAATAAATAATAAATAAATAAATAAATAAATAAATAAATAAATAAATAAATTTAACTAAATTTATGTTAAAGTATGTTAGCTGGTGGATGTAAGGTAAACTATCATAAAGTTAAAAGCTTGCTCCAATGGCACCTATTGCTAAACATCCAGTCTGTCAGTGAATTCCCTTTGAATTAATGAATCTAATGATTTTAAAAGTTGACAAATGTTCCTTAATTCAATAGTGAAAAGTATGCTGAGGCCAATATACGAAGCACATTTTACATACCATAAGTTCAAAAGCTGACTTCCTTGACTTCACCAGGTAACCAGGCAACATGTATACAGAGCAGTTAATTAGATCTGCATCCTAGTGACCTTTGATGCCCTAAAAGAACTAGAAAATAGCCCAATGACCGGTCATGTTTCATGGTCAGGGAGTGAAAAGAAATGGAGTCTCTTAGAGGGCAGCATTATTGACCGACACACTGCTACAAGGCAGTGTTTTCCTCACACAAATACAGTGTGGTTCCTTGTTATGTATTTTCTTGTGAGTGAGCACATGCCTCCTAAATCACAACTGTGTACAGTTTTAGCAACTTTCAGGTAGTGTCATAGCAGTTGAATTCCAAAAGGTAGTTTTATGGTGCATTTGTTGTTTATGTACTTGTTGATTTTCTGTATTTAGATGTTGCTATGTGTGTCCTGCCTATTGTTAGAAGAGGAATTATTTAATGGTGGCCTTTATTTTTTAAGTGTGTTAAAATTCAACAAGTCTTGTGCCAGCAGCCAGCGGTTATAAAGGAGCAGAGAAATCACACTTATTGCATATTGCAGTCTCACAGTGTTTTCTCTCTCTCTCTCTCTCTCTCTCTCTCTCTCTCTCTCTCTCAACTCAGCCTATCTCACAGGTTGCAGCTGTGAGGATCAAATGAAGAGAGAACCCTGCGGGCAGCATCTTAAATGCCTAGAAAGGCAGGATGTAAATGTAATAATAAATAGACAAATAAATAAATTGCTGCTCTTCCAGGCTGTGCTGTTCCTCCCTCCTCCTCCTCCTCCTCCTCCTCCTCCTAATGTGTAACCCCTCCTCCCCATTCTGGCTTCTAAACTGTGGGGAGCCATTGAGGTTGAACAAAAACAAGCCTCCCCCTTTCAGATATTTGGCACTGGAGATCTGGCATGCTTGCTTTTGCTCTGCTCCCCTTGCAAGTCGGTTTGTTTGTTAACTACAGTTTAAATGCTGCTCATTCCAACACGTCTCAAAGCAGCACGTTCTTTACAATCATAAGGAGGATGCCTGAAGATAATTCTGCTCTTTTACACTTCAGTTTTCTGTTTATAGAAATTCCTACTGTTGTAATTACAATCTTTAATAAAATTACTATTAAAAAAAAGAGGAATTCCTGATGATGGTGATCATGATGTCTCTAGCAGGGATGGTTTTAGTGGTTCATAAGTTTTGCAGCTTGCTTTCTTTCTTTCTTTCTTTCTTTCTTTCTTTCTTTCTTTCTTTCTTTCTTTCTTTCTTTCTTTCTTTCTTTCTTTCTTTCTTTCTTTCTTTCTTTCTTTCTTTCTTTCTTTCTTTCTTAAATTTCTATGACCGCCCATCTCCCCCTCAAGGAGGGACTCTGGGCGGTTCACAGCTACAGCAACATCATTAAAATACAATAAAAACACAATAAAATACAAATACAATAAATATAAATTTATTTTTAACCACCCAGAGTCCCCTCCGGAATGGGGGGAGATGGGCAGTGATATAAGTTAGAAATATAAATAAATAAATAAATAAATAAATAAATAAATAAATAAATTTAAATTAAAACCAAGTGGCAGGTGGTTCGTACAGTGACGCTGAACATATTTAAAGTATTTGGGGCGGCTCTAAGAAATCAGCCATCCCCAAGCTTGACCACTTTCCCTCTTGCCCCAGGGGAGATCACAGAGCCAAGTTTTCAATGTTTTTCTGAAGTCCAGGAGTGAAGGGGTGTGTCTTATCTCTGGGGGAAGGATGTTCCATAGGGCAGGTGCCGCTGCAGAGAAGGCTCACCTCCGAGACCCCGCTAGATGGAACTCTTTCATAGGGGGGGTTCACAGCATGCCCTCTCTGCAAGATCGGGTGGGACGGGTCGATGTAATGGGGATGAGGCGGTCCCTCAGATAATTTCTGGAGCTGCATTGAACCACAAAAGATGGGAGAGCCTTAAGCAGAGGGGCAGGTTGCCTGCCTTTGTCCTTCCAGCTCTTAAAGGACACCCCATATTTGTCTCTGGATGACAGCGGTTTTGGGTGGGCAGGCCCTCCCACAGGCCAGCACAGTCAATGGATATATTGGGCCAATGGGTAGATTGGATTCTCCTAAGCAGGATTTTACTATGGGTATTCCATTTTGAACCCTTAACATTAATATATCATATCTATATTTGGGGGGGGGAGTATTTTAATTCTGTTTACATATTATAAGATTGTAAGCAGTTCCAAGTCAATGACTGGAGATGCATATCAGCGTAATAAAATTAATGAATGGATAAATGAATGAATGAATAAATAAAGGGTTCCATTTGCAGTGTCAATCTAGGAGTGTAGAGATGTGAGAGGAAGGCTGGAAATCTGAAATTTGGGCCCACAGATCTGAAATTTGGGCCCACAAATTCTTAAATCAGCCCACATCTTTAATAAAAAGGACCCTTCTCTAACGTGAGCCCATAACTGCAAGCTTGAGTGAATACAGAATGAGATTTATAAAAACCGTCCAGGAAAACAAGGAGTAGCTTAAACCAGAGGCCAGATGCTTTCCCTCAAAGACAGAACACTATTGGAACTATCAAATGCTCAATGTGTTTTGGATAAACTTTTCTTAGGGGTAAAAAAATATGAGTGGATAGAATATTACAACGGGGTATCATGATCATTACCTCAGGCAATGAATGGAGCAGATGAAAGGGAAAAAGAAAGAAAAGGAAAGACATGTATTCAGTTTGTATTTTATGTAAACTTATACCTGAAATCAGTTATACAATGACCTCTGCATTTTTCTGAATTTTGCATTGTAGTTTTGCTGAACAACAGAAATGAATATAAAATGCTCTGTAAGGACAACTGGGTACAACAATGTGTTTATTAGGACAAACATCACCCCACCTCCCAAATATTTTCAAATACTAATAGTACTTAAAATGCATTTTAAATAAATTAGAAAATACAGTGGTATATTAGGAAAGTAAAACCACAGGAACATACATACCATTTTCATGCAAACCTTTTATCTCCTTGAAAACATGAAATTAACTTACCTATCTCTCAGGAGAAACCATAGCTGCTTGATTTCCCATTTCATAAGTAAAATCAAAGGTGTAAAGGAGAAATTTCCAGGTTACATCTTCGTAAGCTTTGAAGTATTTGCAAATTACTGTCAGTCCTTTGGGGACTTACTGTAGAGACAGAAGCTGCTGTGTGTGTGTGTTTCTGTGTATGTGTGTGTACATATGTGTGTGTGCATGTGTGTATTTTTTAATTATTTCATATTAGTTATAATTGTAGTATTAAAACTTTACAATGCAATGCTATTTTATTACTATTTTATTATCTGCAATCCACCTAGAGTCTGTAAGTATTAAGGCATAGATACATAGATAAAATAAAATGGTCAAGTTGTTTAGATGTTAAACTCCCTGGGCTCCCCAACAGATGATCCATATCTTTAACAGCTGCCTGATTAGTTGAAATTCAACAGGTGCGTCATTTTCCCGACATTCAATACTAGGCTGCTTCGATCTGTTGTGTGACTGTCAAAGGCACAGATCCTGTGTTAGGAAGGGGAGGGGAGAATGCTGGCAGACTTACAGGATGCTGGGCATGTTCAAGGCACGCAAAAAGATGATAGAATAGCTCCTGCTTGTCCATGCAGCAAGAGATGTGGCTGAGAACTGAAAGGTAGAAGGTTGCTTAACAGAGCCTCCATTGTGTAACTGCTGTCCAAGATACTGTGTAATACACTGCATAATGATGACAACTGGCCAGTTATAGCCTCCATAATAAGCTTTGCAGGTTGAGTCTCTTGTGCAATTATATCACAGATTCTATAATCCTCTCAATTGGTGGTGCCCTGCCATGCATATAAATTTCTATTGACTCAGAATAATTGGTTAGGGTGTTTTTCCCTACTGGGTTTAATCAATTTGATCAGGGTTACACTCATAGCATTCTCCCTCCCCTCTCCCTAGGTTTTTTGTTTTTGGGTTGTTTTTTTTAATGTGATACAGATATAGTGGGAAGAGGGACCTTGTGAGAAATCCAAAGTTTGATGCACAAAATTGGGCCAATATTGCATTCAGTTCCCTGAGGATTAAAATGCAATACAATGAATGCCATCTCGGATTTCAAGGGGGAGGGTTGATAAAGGGGAGGAAACATAAGATTTAAAAAGCAAAGTTTTGGTGTTTTGTTATTTGAATGAGCATTCTTTATCATTCTTTTCAGTCCTATCAATTGCAAGACTTATGGACTTCAATCTCTAGCAAAATTCCTAAGGATAAGATCCTTCAAACAGGGTCTAATTCTGATAAATACATAAAGGAGTTCATAGGATTATTGTACTTCAGTGTATACATGAAGAACCTTGAACACTATATGCTTATATAATTTTATATAATTTGATTGTTGTATATTTTATATAATTACATAATATTTATTTAACTTTTAAACGCAATTTCCCATAAAGTGGGGTCAGGGGTATATATAAAACAGAGTTGCATATGTACTCTTCTCGTAGTGGGTAGAATGTTCTTGAAGTAGAAGTAGTATGTTTATTTAGTGTGGACTTACACCTAAGTGCAGTACAATAACAACAATGCAAGTCACACTACAATATAAGAAAACAAATTATACAACAATCAAATATTGCATTCAGCATCTGGACATAGTTTAAACCAACATATCTCCTCCTACTTCATAAAGGTCCTGTTAAAAAAGAGTGTTTTAAGTGCCTTTTTAAACCTTTGTAAACTTCAGGAGATGAACAAATTTGCTGAATCAGAGCAACAAAACATGAATCAGCACCCAAGATATTGCAAATCATAAGGTTCAGCCTTCAGCTACTTAGCCAGCCGGCTTGTGAAATTTAAGCATAGGGCTCTTGCTTCCAGACAACATTTCTCACTGGGGTAGATTCTTCCTATATTGGCCCAGAAAAAACAGTATTCTATAAAATGCCAAATGAGAATAAATCTCCATGCAGATGGCTATCGAAAAGCTTCTCTTAAGTGAGTAGAGCATGTTTCCAAGAAGATTTACAGCAGATTTTTAATGAAGCTACAGATGCTGGCGTACAACTTGACAGTGGGTAAAGTGATTTATTGCTTTTAAAAAGGAGTTATTAGACAGTCCAATCAGAAAGAGAGGGAGAAGAAAAGAAACACAACTATGTGAATCAGATATCCAGATAAAATATATAACTCACAAACAGAAACAGAAAGAAGCCACAGCAACACATCTAGGAATCCAGGAGAGGCATACATTGACTAAAAATGTATATAAATGAAAATGTGAATATGTAAAAGCCACTGCCTGCTTCACCTTATTGTTTAAAGAGAACGAAGGGGTTAGAAAGATTGCTGATTTAGTGGGTAGCTTCCCAGATGAAATGCCAGTGTTTAAAACACCTGGTCATATCAGAAATATTGATAAAATCTGGACTGTAGGCAGGCAGGTGGAATATAAATTGTAAAAATAAATATTAACTCAATACATAGATGGAGAAGAAAGGTGGAACCTGCTGGCCCAATCTCCCAGCCTTCATATCATATTTTGAGCAGGTTCTTTGCATGCAATCTATCCCTCACCTTTCCCCAACATGGTTTCTTCCAGATGAGTTGGGACTCATAATTCTGAGAGTTACAATCCTAACCCATCTAGAAGGCCCCAAATTGAGAAGGTTGACCTATATCTGCAGAAACTGTATCCAGAAAGGATTTCATTGGGCTTCAGTTGATGGTTCAGATACACAGCTGATTAAGAACAGAAGACGTGTCCTGTTGGATTAGCTCATGGAACAATCTAAACTTGTTCCAGAGTCACTAGCCAGCTGTCCCTAGGAAGCAAGACATGGTCATAGCAACAGTAGCAGTATCTTACTGATATGGTAAGTGTTAAACCAGCTTTCTAATTGTGGCTCAGCATTGAAACTTAGCAAATGTCACAGAGTTAACTGAACTGTCAATACATTACTTCCAATCATTCAGATAGAATGATAGATGATCCAGCTGCATGGGGCCATGCTATGCCATATTTACACATGATATGCAATAGGTGCCATAGATGCAACCACAGTAGGAATGCTTGAGATATGTGTGTATTCTGGGAGGAACTCACTTGAACCTCATCTCTCTCTGACCAAAACATGCTTGGAACATACTATCCATTAGAGTGTTTTTGTTTTGTTTCTAGAAATGCTGAAACCAGTGTTTAATATAAAAAAGAGAAAACACTGAAATACCTATGGTCCGTGTATATTTGATATAAAATATTTGTTTTTTGTGGCTTCAAGTCAGTTTCTGACTCCTGGTGACTGCCTGGACTAGTCCCTGTAGTTTTCTTCGCAAGATTTCGGAAGTGGTTTGCCCTTGCCTCCTTCCTAGGGTTGAGAGAAAATGGCTGGCCAGCTGGCTTTGTGCCTAAGGTGGGACTAGAACTCACAGTCTCCCTGTTTTTAGCCTGGTGCATTAACCACTACACCAAGCCGGCTCTTCTGATATACTGTATATAGCGGCTGGATAGTGTAGTGGTTAGAGCGCTGCCCTTTGGTGCGGGAGACCGGGGTTCAAATCCTGGCTGGTACCTTTCCAGTAGGGGTCCTTGGGCAAAGACCCCCTAATGCTTCACCTACCAACCTCGAATATGAGAGTGACATAAACTACGAGAGTCATGCTGGCTTGGACGTCGCCCGGATTAACAAGGTCCGCATCAGATGTTAGGGAACCAGGACAATCTGATGATAAGTGGCCTACTGCACCAAACCATACATGGACGAGACAGGAGAACCTGGAATTGATGGAATGCTACTACAACTGTAGACCTAATGAGAGGGGATATATGAAACGTATGAGGGAAATATGGATGGACAGAAGACCTGCATCCACACTAACTGAGAAACAGCTAGTTACCCAATGCTTCAACATAGTGAAGAGGAAGCTGCTCTCACAACTTGAGATAAACCAACTGCACATTACATCCTGGACTCAATAAGACCTGGAAGAACAACTGGAGGTGCAGCCAACACCTGAAGCCAGAACGTCACTGCCACCCCCTCCATTACAGAGCACAGCAGCTGATATGAGGCATAAGATCATGGATAAACTAGCTACAGTCAACCCTCAAGACTGATTACTCAGGCTCAGTGGAGAAATACCATCAGATAGTATGCTAGAAGATGCCAATAGAGCTCTCACAACAATCCCTACTACCACCATAACTCAAATCAATGAACTGATATATGCTACAGCCACTGTAATCCTGGAGATGCTTGGCTACATGATCAAGAAGGACAGCCCCCTCCCCCCCCCCAGGAAAATGAGGTTGGAGGCTAACATCAAAGCAACTCAGAGAGAAGTTAGCCAGCTGGTGGAACTCCAGAAGGGTGTGGAGATTAAGAATAAGACTTGGCTACTGAAAAAATACAAGGGCCTGACTCCATCTGAAGCCCTAGAGCAGGGCTTTCCAAAGTTTTTCCCATGGCGACACACCAACCGGCGTTGGTGTGTCGCCGCGGGAAAACCCGGAAGTGCGGCAGCGCGCAAAAACCCAGAAGCGCTGCTGCCGCTTTCGGTTTTTGCGCGCTGCAGTTGGTGTGTCGCTGCGGGAAAACCCGGAAGCGCTGATGATGATGATTAGCGCTTCTGGGTTGTGTGGCGACACACCAGACTGTGTGTGGCGACACACTTTTGTGTGGCGACACACAGTTTGGAAAGCTCTGCCCTAGAGACTGCTAAATAAAGGCTCACAACACTGGCTACCAGGCTAAGGAGATACATTAGAGAAGCAGAGGCCAAGAAGATAAATGCCCTGTTCTCCAAAGAATCATCCAAAGTGTACTCCCAATTGCAGTGCAACAACACAGTAACAGCAGAGCCACCAATAACAGAAACTGAACAGTACTGGAAGAACATACTGTATGGGAGAAAGAGAAGACACATACTGTAACACCAGTGCAAAGTGGCTGTAGGACCTGAGAGCAGACCACAGCAATCTCCCAGAAAAGAAACCAGTCACCATCACAGTAGCAGACATCCGACAGTGGGTCAAGAACATGAAGAGCTGGACATCACCTGGCCCAGACATGATCCACACCTACTGGCTAAAGAAACTAACAGCAGTGCATGAATGCCTAGCAGCACAGATGAACCAGCTGCTAGCAGCAGGCTCCCACCCACACTGGCTAACACAAGGTAGGACAGTGCTGATCATGAAAGACACCCACAAGGGAACAGCACCATCCAACTACTGGCCAATAACCTGCCTCCCCACAACATGGAAAGTCCTATCAGGCATCATAGCTGCCAAGCTACAGGACCATATGGGCCAGTACATGAGCACAGCTCAGAATGACATTGGGAACAACACCAGAGGCTCCAAACACCAGTTGCCCAAGACTCAAGGTTTAGACAGACCAATCTGAGCACAGCCTGGATTGACTACAAGAAAGCCTACAACTCAATGCCATACATGGATCTGTGAATACCTGGCACTATACAAAGTCAACAGGACACTCAGGAACTTCCTCAAGAACTCAATGGGACTGTGGAAGACAACACTGGAAGTCAACTCAAGACAGCTCGCACAAGTGGCCATCAAGTGCGGCATATAGCAAGGTGATGCACTGTCCCCACTGCTGTTCTGCATAGGCTTGAACCCCCTCAGCTAGATAATCACAAGGACTGGATACAGATACAAGTTCAAGAGTGGAACTACCATCAGCCACCTCCTCTACATGGATGACATCAAGCTGTATGCTAAAAGTGAACGAGACATCGATCCACCTGACATGGATCTACAGTGAGGACATTGAGATGTCATTCGGACTAGAGAGGTGTGGCTGGATGGTAGTAAAGAGAGGGAAGGTAGTCAAGACTGATGGGGTGGAACTACCAGCGGGCCACATAGCAGACATACAGCCCAGCTACAAGTACCTTGGTATCCCACAGTCACATGGAAACCACAATAAGGAAGCAAGGAAGACAGCAACATCCAAGTACCACCAAAGAATAAGATAGGTCCTGAAGAGCCAGCTCAATGGGAAGAACAAGATCCACACCATCAACATGGACACCCTGCCAGTCATTAGATACCCTGCTGGTATAGTGAGCTGCTATAAGGAGGACATGGAGGCTGGTGATGTGAAGACTCAGAAGTTCCTCACAATGTATAGAGGTTTCCACCCCAAGTCCAACACCCTGAGACTGTACACCAGCTGAAAAGAGGGCAGGAGGGGTCTGTCCTGGATGAAACCCAGAGCATCCAGGAGTACATCAGAAAGATGGCACCCAAAGATGAGCTGCTGAGAGAATGCCTGAGGCAGCAGCAGACATGGAAGGAAGATCAAGCAGAGGAAGTCCAAATGGGAGATTCCACAGAAGGTTATGGAGAATAACAGGGCTAAGATCCTGTGGGACTTCCAGATCCAGACAGACAGGCAGGTACTGGCCAATCAACCAGACATCGTGGTAGTAGACAAGGACCAGAAGACAGTGGTGGTGATAGATGTAGTGGTGCCAAGTGACAGCAACATCAGGAAGAAGGAGTATGAGCAGCTGGAGAAGTACCAGGGCCTGAAGAAGGAACTAGAGAGGATGTGGAAAGTGAAGGCCAAAGTGGTCCCAGTGGTGGTAGGAGCACTCGGGGCTGTGACTCCTAAGCTGGGAGAGTGGCTTCAAAAGATCCCAGGAGCAACATCAGAGCTCTCTGTCCAGAAGAGTGCAGTGCTAGGAACAGCTAAGATACTGTGCAGAACCCTCAAACCCCCAGGCCTCTGGTAGAGGACCTGAGGTTGAGGAAGACACATACCACCCATAGGGGTGAGAAGAGATTTTTTAATTTTTTTAATATATTTATATATACCCACAAGGGAACAGCACCATCCAACTACTGGCCAATAACCTGCCTCCCCGCAACATGGAAAGTCCTATCAGGCATCATAGCTGCCTCCCCACAGACACATAGAGGTTAACAACATTTACATACCATTCATAAGAGACAATAGAATAGCCAGAAGACCAGAACACCCCTGGGCCAGCAATCAACAACAAGATATGCATAGATTAACAGCAAGATTAGCAGCAGAGGAGCAATCAAACAACACAATAGACCTTAATCAAGGAACTATTAACTCAGTCAATCACCCAAACAGCACACAACAGCCCAATCAAGGAACTACCAAGGAGAGTACAAGACCCCCACCAACACAGGCAGGACAAGCCAGGGTATATAAACAGACAGCAAGTTCCACTCCCTTTTCGCACTGAAGATGTTGCCTAGCCTGGCAATGAAACGTCTGCATGAAAACAACAAGGCTCAGAGAGCACCAAAGACTCCCCAGTTCAACCCTGAGCTACAAATATTCTCTTCGATATATATATATATATATATATATATATATATATATATATATATATATAATATAAAACATAGCTTCCCAAATATTTGAATAATTGTTTTAAGATTAATATCCACCTGATTTTTTAAAATGTAGATTAATCCAGAAATGCAAAAATATGAACTTATGAACAGCAATATTAAAAAGAGTCATGGACCAAAATTGTACTAATCCATCTGTCCTCAAACCACCCCCAGAATTGCAACAGATGTGGAATGCTTTGAAAAGCAGTAGAGGCCATATTGCTTTGTGAAGCAGCTCTGTAAAGTCATGGAGGATTCTTTTGAGGCTTTGGCCAGCCCTATTCTGCAACTGCTCAGATTTTTGAACCTTGCTACCTCTCTGCTTTGGGATAAGTTCTTCTTGGCGATCACTCGTAGCCGAGTAAGATAAGTAAGTCTTCCAGGGGTAAAATCTTAACAGTGGATCCGTAAGTGGCTGTAAACGCCAATTCTGGATCCGCACAACCTCCCACAATGAGGGCATAGGTGAGCTCTGCGAGTGTAGCTTTCTCCCGAATGAAGCGTAGAGTGTTTGAGGATCGGGACATTCACAGGGAGACCAAAATGCTTGTTTACAAAGCCATTGTACTACCAACCCTTCTGTACGCCTGTGAAACATGGACCCTCTACAAACGCCACCTCCAACTTCTTGAAAGATTCCATCAACGCTGCCTCCGAAAAATTCTGCAAATTACTTGGGAAGATAGGCGGACTAATGTTAGCATATTAGAAGAAGCGAAAACCACCAGCATTGAAACAATGATCATCCAACATCAACTTCGCTGGACCGGTCATGTTGTTCGAATGCCTGACCATCGTCTTCCAAAGCAGCTACTTTACTCCCAACTTAAGAATGGAAAATGGAATATTGGTGGACAGCAAAAGAGATTCAAAGATACTCTCAAAGCTAATTTTAAAAAATGTAATATCAGCATTGAGAACTGGGAAGCCCTAACTCATGAGTGTTTCAATTGGAGGTCAGCCTTTATTAAAGGCGCTACGGACTTTGAAGAAGCACGAGTACAGGGCGAAAGGGAGAAACGAGCTAAGAGGAAGGACCCTACCAGGAGTACTTCGCTTCGCTCACAGGGTTCATTGGGAACACACAAGCCCACTCACCACAACAAGGTGACGATCCAGCTAGTGAGTTTGGGATAAGGTTACTACTTGATTTGGGTTGCAAAAGTCTAGAGTACCACTAGGTGGCAGTAAATGGTTACCTGGCATATTGCTGCCATCTAGGCTCATCCCAATGCTAACAGCCCAGATCTTGTAACTTTCCAACTGACTGAGAGGCTGACCTTTATTTATTTATTTATTTGATTTCTATAACTGCCCATCTCTCCCCATGGGGAACTCTGGGCGGTTCACAATAAATAAGTTAAAATAAAATCAAAATCTCAGTTATACAATAAATATATATTAAAAAATCCAGATGGTGATGGAATAATTAAAAGAAGGACAGTTATAACATTAGGGGATTAGCCACCCCCATGAGGAACTATCCCTTCCTCCTTCCCATGCCAGGCGGCAGAACCAGGTCTTCAGCTCTTTCCTAAAGGTCGGGAGGGAGGGGATCTGTCTCAACTCTGGGGGCAAGCTGTTCCATAGAGTGGGCGCTGTCACAGAGAAGGCCCGCCTCCTAGCCCCCATCAGATGACACTCTTTAATTGATGGGGTTCTTAGCAGGCCCTCTCTGAATGACCAGGTGGGGTGGGTTGATAACATGGGGATAAGACGGTCCCTCAGGTATTCTGGTCCCATGCCATGTAGGGCTTTAAAGGTGATAACCTTTAATGACCTTCCCTCATGCATTCAGCTTCTCAGCTGATTTGGAAGCATTTGGATCCACAGATCACCATACTCAATGGATTGCAGTAAATGCCACATCTCTTTTATGTCGTGAAAGCCCTGTCATCTCAGAAACAGACGAGAAGAAAGATCTTCAGATTTCCACGAATTCTGGAAATTTGTGAATATCCAAACTTTAACCTGACCTTTGCCCAGCCTGATGTCCTTGAGAGTTGAAACTAACTCTCAAAATCCCCAGCCATTATGATGCTGGCTGGAAATTCCAGTTATCTTAGCAGGACATCAAGCTGGAGAAAGGTAAATTAACTACAGTTAGCCTGTTCAGCTTATCCACTGTTCTGGGATGAATTGAAAAAGTATTAATTAGTTTCTGCATTGTTCAAAAATGGTTGGGGTAGGAAATTACACAATGTATTTTTTCACATTTATAGTGGAATGCAAAGAATACTGTAGTTGTATAAATATTCCTGCTGTTATTCATAACTGTGTGTGCTTAATGCTGCCTCCCTTTAAACTTGGAATTTTGAAAACTAGACTGCTGTCACAGACTAAGCTCAATTTAGCTTAAACAATGTAATTCGGTTGTTAAAAAAAAAAGCAGTGTAGTCAGACGCCTCATGTAATAATTTAGCTCCAATTAAGCACAGTGATTATTTTGAGACATCTTGTGATCTCTCTGCAAATATAGAGTAAATATAGAGACAGAACACCAAAAAAATCTATATCCACAAAACTGCAAGGACCATATAATTAAAGGGTTATGATTTTGGCTAATATCTATGCTACACATTCCACCTGAACAATTAAAATATTTTGGCACTGCCATCTTTTAGAAAACCATGACATCAGAGTTTTGGATATTGCTTCTGAAATTGTGCAACCCTAATCCTAATCCTTTATTTTTGGAGAGGATTTCTTTTTCTCAAAATATTTTGAGCATTTATGTTTAGGAAGGAAACTGGAAAAATGGCACAATCAAGAACTCTAAGTTTGCACCAGTTCTGGAGTCTGGAAAACGGAGTTTGGAATGACATATACTCTATAAGCTATGGACTATTATTCCTGCTATCTAAAAAAAACTAAATTACTGGATCACTGTGTTTTTTGGCAATAAGTTCCACTTTCTTTTCCAACTCCCTGCTTAAACATTACCTCTTCCTTGGATCTTTTGGCTTAAACCTTTAATCCTCACCTCTAAATGGAACAAAGCCTAACCTACATGCAATTACATTGACTCAGTTTAATCCTTCACCATATTCGCCTCTCCCATCCCTTTGCTATTTCTCTTACTGTCAAAATTTAGATTTAAGCTCCTTGGGGCAGGAAGCTTTTTTGTTGTTTTTAGTTTCTCTTGGATTATATTTGTGTTACTCTGCAAAATTGCTATGTACAATACTGATTGTGCTATAGAAAAATAAATGCACACAAATTAAGGGGAAAAAAACCCTTTTGCTAACAATTCTGCCAGTTGGTAGATTACATGCTGAAGCTGGAGTTAAAAAAAGTTGGAAGAGATCTCAAAGGACATCTAGTTTTATGATGCAAAATGATGGTTGATGGATGATGCAAGAAACAAGCTACTTCAGTCTCCAGTTTCTCCTCAAAAACCTTTTATGAGGTCCAGTACTTTCAAGGTTGGCCTTTTAAACAGCTGATACAATCAGAGAATTACCAACATTTTATTTCTTGGAATTGGAAACCATCTGGAGCAACAAGAAACAAAGTTTGCTCCATTACATTAGTAATACAGTATTGAAATGGCTATAGTTTTACCTCTTTATCAACTGAAGGCTTCCAGATAGAAGTAAAGTCATCCTGAAAGACCTTTAAGATCCAAAAAATGCATAGGTGTGTATATTCAGGGCCTATTGCCCCTCAATGATGCCTGAATATCCTTCCCTAGAATAAAAGGTAAAGGTTCCCCCCACACAGTTGTGCAGTCGTGTCCGACTGCAGGGGGCGGTGCTCATCTCCGTTTGTTAGCTGAAGAGCCAGCGTTGTCCGAAGACGCTTCCACGGTCATGTGCCCGGCATGACGCACGCGGAACGCTGTTACCTACCCACCGAAGTGGTACCTATTCATCTACTTGCATTTGCATGCTTTCAAATTGCTAGGTTGGCAAGAGCTGGGGCTAGTGCGGGAGCTCACTCCGTCACACGGGACTAGGGATTTGAACCTCCGAACTTGCAATCTTCCGATCGACAAGCCCGGCGTCTTACCCGCTGAGCCACCACACCCCTATTTTCCCTAGAATACCAATAGATAAATGATCACCTGATCACTTAGTGTTGCATGATGACATGACCAATACTGCGTAATCACCTCACTGTTGTGTGATCAGCTGATCATGACCCAAAGAAGGAAGTAGTTGCCAAAACGAGTAAGCCCCTTTAATACACCCCATCCCTTCACAAATTGGGCTAATTAAAGGGGAGCATATAGTTCACATAATTCTATTTAAGTACTATATACACCAAGGCTGTAATCATCATCATAACATTAGTGGACATACTCCCATGTGATAAAAGGCCCTTAAAAACAGATTATTGTTTTCTCTGGCAAATACTGCAGGCAGCTGGCAATTCATTTTTTCCCTATGTGGTCAGGAAATTAAACTGGGGAAGAAAAAACTTCATTACTTGGATCACACTATATTTTTTGACAGATACCTGGCTTTAAACAGCAGGTTGTTTCAAGTTTTTGACAATAATCAACACCCCCACTTATTTGAGAGAGAGCTGCTTTAACAATAAACACATATCTCCCCCTGTTCAAGATCCAAAACATGTTGTGTCTTTGTGCTAATACATATAATTAATCACCATGATGCAAGTGTTTCCCACCTCTCTGTACGAAGAGAAACATTTGCCAGGATTAAAAACCTGTAGTAAGCAATATAAATTATTTCTCACATGCACCAGCATTTCTTGCTGAGACAAGTGAACTAGAACTGTTTTAAAACCATATAATTATGTTACTAGGTATCACTTATTAAATCACATTTCCTTACCCCCTCCTCCTCCTTTGCCCTTTCATGTTCTTCCTGAAAAAAAAATAGACTTCTGTTTCACCAAGCTTTACTGGCTTCATTTCTTCTCTATAAGAGTGTTTTTTTAAGGTTGAAAACAAATGCAACAAGTGCTACATTAAAAGATGGACATAGATCACATCACAAAAATGAGTTGAGCTGAAAGTCCCCCATCAAAGTTTAAGGATCTGACTGAATTGGGGGACAGTTAACCCTGGTTGTGTGTTTTCAGCCACTCATTCGTCAACCTGGTAGCAATTTCAGTAGTGTTTCCACTGCCATGCAATCCCATCGTATCCCATCCCATCCCTCCTTCCTTCCTTCCATCCATTCATTCATCCCTCCCACCCACACGAAGCCAGAGTAAGTCACTGTGATATACTGATTAGTGTGTTGGAAGATAGGCATTTATGTACTTATGACTGGTGCCCATAAAACATACAACACCCTAAAAGTCTGAACCTTAAAATAATGAAATTAAAAAACGTGTACATTAACATCCATATTGCACAATGCAACAGAACAACGCAATGCCACGCTGAGCTACCATAGTGACTGAGCAAAATTTTGCAACTTTCCTAGAAACCATCATTGGCTTATCAGGTAAAAGGAGAAGAACAAAATCTTCTGACTTACTATGGTAGATAGTTAATAGAGGCATCATCAAGACCTTGCACCAGACTGAATAACAATTGCAGCAGAGGAGGACATGGACAACTCATTCAACTTCTCCCGTGCATAGGACTAGAGATGTTCTTATAATGATACCTCATTAAATCTCTTTCCTAATAATGATAAAGGCAGTGTGTCACCTGGCTAAGGTGAAAGTTCTACTGTGCATTGGACAATCAATGTTGACCCAAGGCCTTTTAAACTGGCTGCATTCGAGTGAACTTTTTTTCCCTCTTAGGGTTCCATGGAACACAGTTTGAAAAACTCTGTTTTAGATAAACCTGAGTTGTACAATGTGAGTCTAGAGCTTAGATCTGTAAGTCTAAAACAAAGACTCACTATTTTAGATCCAACAGGGCTCTCCCAAAATCAGTCAAGCTCAGGCATTAAATGGAAAAGCCACAGGATTTAAAATCTGAATGTATCTGTCTTATCGATGAGAATGTAAAAATATCCTGAAGGGCATCTATAAAAGTCAGGCCAGATTCTATCCTGAAGAAGATCAGAAATCAAGCCATGATTTAGCCATGTTATTGGACCCCTCTTCTTTCAACCTACCTCAGTTGATGAGTGATGATAAACTGGGATACCTAGCTTCTATGTATGCCACTCTGAGCTCAGTAGAGAAAGGGGCTGATATAGATCTGATTAGAAAGCATCACTTTCCCTCTGATTTAGTGTCATCCATTATTGTCTGGCCAAGCCTCATTGGCTTCTGAAGGTATGAATGGACCTGCATGAAACAAGAGTACATGGGATGCTCATAAATCAGGCCATAGTGATAGAAGCTTTGTTCTGGCAGGTTTCATCTTATTCACCATGTAGAAACATACCATTAAAACTCAACAGGATCTCAAAACAAGAAATGGATCCCAGGCCTACTGAACCAAAAAACAGTTCCCATGTGGAAAAGCACCAAGGGATGTGAGGTAAGTACTAAACTGGGGCTGGCCAAGATTTTTGTTTGTTTGTTTGTTTCATATCAAGTCTTGCCTAGATAACAAAAGCAAATGCCTGCCACCATGTTCCCCTGGTATCTGGTTAATCTAGACTCTTCTCCAACATATTTTATATATTTGTGCCTTGGAGCCAGTGTTGACTCCTGACGACTACCTGGACTAGTCCCTGCACTTTTCTTGGTAAAATCTCAGAAGTGGCTTTCCATTGCCTTCTTCCTAGGGCTGAGAGAGAGTGACTGGCCCAAGGTCATCCAGGTGGCTTTGTGCCTAAGGCAGGACTAGACCTCATGGTCTCCCAGTTTCTAGTCAGGTGCTTTAACCACTACACCAAACTGGCTTTCCAGGACTTGTTAGAGGTTATGGAATTAGACGGGAACTGTAATACAGTACTTCAGAGCCATCATAAAGTGTGAGGTACTGAGCACAGTTGATTTCCTGCCTTGATTCTTCTGGAACCAAAATGTAACTTGGCCAAGTGAGACTCTGAGTTGGGGAGCTTATGTGTATACACTTGTGTCTGAGAATGAAGGATCTGAAACATTTATTATGGAAACTAAAGTTCACTTTCTGAACTGAAAGTCAAGATGTTAGTTTCTACATGTCTTGAGTTTCTGGATAAATAAGGACAGCAAGGAAAAGTGCAAGTGTTATAATGAACCACTTTATAACCCTCTGTGTGAAACAATTGGCAAAGTCAGAAGGATCCAAGACTAGATTCTGGAATAAATTAAGGAGATGAGAATGTTTAAAAGAGCAACAGATGCAGTTAGCTGTGTCATGGGGAGGGGGGGGGGTCAAAACAGTCAAGATGGGGTTGTGACCATACAGTAGAAGCCCTGCCCTGTTGTACATGTATGTGAAATTGGCATACATATAAAAAGGGGCACCGGCTTCCATCACGTGGTACCAACTGTCATCTTGACTTTTTGATTGACCCCCCTCTCCTCCCTTGGGTATGGCGCAAACCTCTGTGTAAGTTGGGAACTATCCCAAAGATTTTAAAGAATTATCCTTAAAGGTTTTTTTTTAGGAATTGAAATGTGAAGATTCAATAGGAGATTCTATAAAGACCTGTTAGCTTAACATCTGGTCGAAATAAATCAGTGGAAAGCATCATTAAAGTTGAAATAATTAAGAATATCAAAGAAAAATAAACACAGCTTCAGCAAACGGAAGCCCTGTTTCATTAACCTCGAACAAGTCCTTGAGAGCCAAGAAACAGATAGATTGGGGAAATCTGGTAGACATTTAGATTTTTAAAAAGATGTTTTCACAAAGTCCCTCACCAAAAACTCCTGAAAATTAAGCAGCCAATGGATAAGAAGATAAGTTCTCTTCTGAGTTGGTAGCTGGTTAAAGAACAGAAAGCAGAAAGTAGAAAATCAACTATCAATTCTCATAATGTAGAGATGTCAACAATGGGACCCCTAAGGGTATGTATAGCACCATTACTTTATAACTTCTTCATAAATTATCTGGAATGGAGGTAAAGTTTGCTAACAATGCCAAATTACTTTTGGCTGCTAAAACAAAAAGGAATTGTAAAGACAAAGAGCTTCAAACTGATCACTCCAAACTAGGATCAAGGGACATTAAAATGGCAAGCAATGTTCAATGCTTATGCATATAGTACGTTTATAGGATACATAATTCCAGTGGCTCCTTGTGGTTTACAAAATCATAGTAATAAGCAATAAAATTTAATCCACCAATGAAAACCACAAAAACCAGCAACATAAAAAGGTTACAAGCCTAAAAGGCCCAAGTAAAAGGTTGTTTGAAGTCTTCTTCTGAACTGTAACAAGGGGAGAGCCCACCTCACCTCTAACTGCACATTTTTCATAATATAACATCACCACCACCACTATTTGTCATCAAGCATTGAATGAAGCAGATTCAAGGGGAAAATGTTCTAACCACATCTACATGCTGATTAGGAAAGGAATCATGAGATAGTGATCAGAAACTTAATAGAAACATTGATGAAGGTGCTGCTGTTGGAAGGGAAGGGAAGGGAAGGGAAGGGAAGGGAAGGGAAGGGAAGGGAAGGGAAGGGAAGGGAAGGGAAGGGAAGGGAAGGGAAGGGAAGGGGAATTCCAATATTAGAAAAGAGAGTCATTATGCCTTACACTGAGTATCACATACTAGTGAATAGCAGCTTAACATTAATAGCAAAATGCTCTTAGCTCACTGACATCTTGACTCAAGGAGCAGAATCCTGGAATGAGTAAGACTTTGATCTGATGAAATCGGATGCTAATGCCAATATTACAAAGGTTTTATACAATCCACAATAGATATAACATTCAATATGTGCCACTTCAAAAGCAGCTTCATAGAACAGATCCACCCAAAGGCCACATGTTTATGAACACTAAAGTGGTGTCAAAATCTGCTGTGCAGTTTTTTTTAAAACAATTCTTTCCATGTGAAAGTGACTTTTGCTTTCTACCCTTATTCACAAGATGCTTTAGAATTTCTTTCAGATTGCTCTTGTTGGTATTTTTGAAGTTACTTTATTCTTTTAGAGAGCAGAAAGTGCTAGAGCTGACAAAGGGTGTTTGTAGTTAGGCATCTTTCTATCATCCTGAAGGCTTCTACTCTGGGGGAAAAAAACAGAGGGAGTAGCTCCTTCATGTTGTCTTCCATTAGGATTTAATGGACATATGGGAATCCAGGAAGACTGCAGACTGTTTGACATTCACACACACTACATGGCTGTCTTGCCTCCAAGTAAGTGCATGAACATGGACATATGCACATGTGTATATCAGGCAGTGCTATGCCAAAAGGCCCAAATGTGCCCTAGATACCTCCATTGGTTCCCAGCCAGAGGTTTCCTTGTGGGGGTGCATGTATTTATCAAAATCAGCAAGACGGCAGAGGGAGCATCAGCCCTTTTGTATATGCATCACACACTTACATGCCACCCTGTGGATGCCTCTGTACCTACCCCACGGGTGCTGTTTCTTGCCTCATTTAACTTAAAAAAAAACATTTTAAAGGAAAAATGTTGTACCCCACCCAGAGTCACTTCTTGCGAGATGGGCGGCCATATAAATTTGATAAATAAATAAATAAATAGGTGGCCTGCCAGAAGGAAAAGCAGGACACTCATGCATCATATTTATTTGTAGGAATGCCATTGGGCCCCTCAAAGGTTCCACATGATGGTGGAGAACATCTGGGAGGATAGTTCACTTTCTGGTAAAGGGTGTCTTGTGACTGGTGGAGGTCACATTTTGTGAAGAAGCTAGTCTCCCCTGGCAGCCATTTTGTGAAGAAGCTAGTCTCCCCTGGCAGCCATTTTGTGAAGAAGCTAGTCAATATGGCAGTCATTGTTTTGAAGAAGCTAGTTGCTCGTGACAGCCATTTTGTGAGTCCATATACTGTCCAAAATTCAAAAGCACCCTTGGCCCCAAAAGATTGCTTATTCCAAATGCCTTCTGAAACCTAATCTGAGTGAGTCAAACACTCTGGTGTCTTCTGGGAATAAAAAAGTGAAGATAGCCCTCAGCAGTGAGGGGGAACCTTCCGCTAGTAGCAATGTCAGAACATTCAATCACTGGTTTTTCTTTTCTTTTCTTTTTTTCCTTAAGTGGAAATGCTGCAGTCTGCCAAAATAGGCTCCTCTATAGTCGACAGAAACAGAGTAAGTACACAGCTGTTTGGGTGGAACTTTGCTAGACACCATGATTAAGTGGATTGAGAATCTCAGCTCTCAGAGTCCTTGAAAAGTAGTCCTGAACGAAAGTCCTGAAATTGGGAACTCATTTCAACTCAGCTTTTTTATGAAATACTTTAATTCTCAGGGTTTCATGGGCTTATTTGTATGTCATTAACTTAGTTATTAGCCTCATTGTGCCCCAAGGTAAGTGCTGTTTTGAAGGACTGAAATTAAGTCTTGAACTATTTTAATAAATTATTATCTGTCACCAGCAATAATATGCTGAGGTAAATACATGAGCCTAGTATTCAGGAGACTGTTTATATTGACATTTGTAGTAGCATTAAAAAAATATGCCCAGTTAAACAGCACATACTTTGCATGCAGAGAATGTAATAATCCATGCTTCGTCTCACTGATGAAAAGATCCGAGGAACAAAATGGATATAAAATTTGTTCTTGGATTTCTCCACCACAGTTTAACCTAACCACAGCAAAAACATGCCATGGACGTATCTTTCTTCTGCTTATGACCCTACGATCTTGTCTTCATTTTGCCCCAACCCATGGGTTCCACAGCTTTAAGTCATTGTTAGCTGTACCAGTATTAAAGTATTATTTTTTCATTTATTTATTCATTCAATTTTGATGCCACCCAACTCCAACTGATTCTTGAGGTTCCAAGGGCAGCCTCAGGGCTTACAAAATCTGTTAGGCTTCATCGCTTAGGAGCATCTGCATGGAGAGTCAAACAAATTAAGATGGCAGCTGGGACTGTGTGATCAAAGGCCTGTCCTTTTTAAATGTAAAATGCACATACAATGCAAGTCAAAAAGATGCAGGGCTTTGATCGTACAGTCATGGATGCCATCTTGACTTTTTTGACCCCTCAATCACAGACACCCCTGTTGTCATCCATTTACCTTGGAAGGATGTTGTGTGACAAAAGTGGCCTGGAATAAAGGAAATAGAGCAGGAAGGAGTTCAGCAATTGGGAGAGTCAACTTCATGACAATATTGTTATCCACTCGTTCTAATCTTATTTCCCTTTTGCTCCCTTACATGTGGTGGTAAGCCAGCATATACCTTCCTGCAGGGTCTATATCTGAGCTGGATTATTAACTGCACGAACTGGGCTCATATGCAATGGATTTTGGAAGCTGAGCGGCATACACATTTATGTAATTAAATTAATTAATTAAGTTTACATATAGACATCTTGTGGCAGGACTAACAATTTGGAGTTCAACCTCAGGCACCCAAATATCTTGGGCCTGCCCTAGAAAGTGCAACTTAGTCTTGATTCTAATGGTAATAAATAGGTTTAGAAGCTGCAGAACATGAGGATACATAATTTGGCATTCTCCAGATGTTCTGCCACCACCTTTTTACAGTACAAAGAATAGCAAGGAATTGTGAGAGCTGAACTTCAGAACATCTGAAAGGTAGCAGTTTGCTACCCACTGTTGTAAATAATGGAGCTTTTTAAAAGAAACTTCAACTGATGAATTATATGTAATGCATTGATTAATAAATCAATTAAATAGTTTTATTTGCTTTATAAGCAAACATTGCTTTGAATGATATTACAGGAGTCATCATTTTCAGAAGTATTATCCCTTTTAAACCTCATAAAGGCAAGCTTATGGCATTTGGCACCTGCCGATTTTATAGTTTTTTTAAATTAAAATAATTACATATTTTAAAATCTGGCAGCTGATTAATAGGGGCACTTTTTAGTTAGAGCAAGTATATTAATTCACCTGACCAACTGACTAGGGAAGTAATGAATTATATTTAATTTTAAATAGATTTACATGTAAATAAAACAAAAACAGATTTAGGATTTTTTTTCCCCCTGGTCCTACCAATGACCTTCTGGAATATCACTCCTGGCACATCAATGAAAGATCAAGGGTAGCTTTTTACCGATGGATAGGCTGACCATATTTCCTTGAGACGAAAATGGGACCCTAACGCGCGTGCGCGCTGGCACAGTGGAACACAGGCGCACACGCACGCATGCAGGCAGGCAGGCAGGTGTGTAGGCAGGCGTGCAGGCAGGCACGTGCACGCACACACTCTAACTTTGAAAATGGGACAAAATGGAGATTTTGTCCAGAACGACGGGACGGTTGGAAGATGTTAAAATAACGGGACGTATGGTCAGCCTACCGATGGAAAGTTGGCAAGTCCAGGTCTACCTCATATGCTCTCCTTCTTCCTTGATACCCCCCTGTTCAGTTTCTCCCTTAAATTCGTTTGGGACCTTTTTGTCATAGTGGGTGGGGGCCCAGAGGAAAAACCTTCTCCCCTGATATGAGGGTAGCCCCTACCTTGCTTGAATTTTGCATGAACACCATCCTTTTCCAATGGCCTTCTGAAGCAGATGGTAGATTTGGAATGCATATGCTTTTATATTTGTATTGGGACTGGTGTTTATTTTTTGTAAACCACTATTGCAATAAATAAATAGATAAGTAAATAAATCTGCATGCTATGTTTATATAAATATATGCATATCAGAGATTTTTCATAGATATACCTGAAACAAGCACTTTGTATCAAAGTGTACAGGTAGTCCTCACTTAATGACCATTTGTTTAGTGACAGTTCGGACTTACGATGGTGCTGGAAAAAATGACTTATGACTGGTCCTCACACTTATGACCATCGCAGCATCCCCATGGTCACGTGATCACAATTTGGGTGCTTGACAACCAGTTCGCATTTATGACTGTTGCAGCATCCAGTGGTCATGTGATCACCATTCTCGACCTTCCTGGCCGGTTTCTGGCAAGCAAAATCAATGGGGAACCACATGATTCACTTAAAGACCATGTGGTTCACTTAACGCCCATGGTGATTTGCTTAACAACCACTGCAAAAAAGGTCGTAAAATCAGTTCTGATTCACTTAATGACTGCTTCACTTAGCAACTGAAATTCCGGTCCCAATTGTGGTCGTTAAGCGAGGAAGACCTGTATTTATTTATTTATTTATTTTCTATCCCGCCTTCATTATTTTTATAAATAACTCATAGAGACACAAACATTAATAAAAGATTAGGTGTTGCACTAGGAGCTCTTCTGAATTCTATGGCTGTACCATAACTACAAGGTAAATTTCTTTTATAGAATGAAGCTCCTCATAAAGCGGCAATGGCTACAACGTTTGCCATAATAAAGGCAACTTCTGTGGGAGTTTTCTAAGCACCTCAGAAATTCCAGTGCTTGCTTGACTGATGACACTGATTTGGATGGAAAACACAAACTCAGTTCTTGCCAGCACAGTCGCCTGTCTGATTGATTACATCAGAATGACAACAGGTTTTGAGTATCACTGTCAGAAGTACATTTGCCAATGTAGAGCAGCAGAGCATGAATTTGGCCACATCATACTTGATATATATTTAGCTAATTCTGTCCTACTTAGATTTGCAGTTTAGAGCCAAACATTTTGGTCTGAACTGACTAACCTATCATTCCCCCACTCCCCCACAAATGAAATGATGGTTGGAGAGGAATGATCCTTTGCAATAAAAATATTTGGGTTGTGCAATATTTCAGATTCAAAGGCAAAAAGAGGCTTCAGAAAATGACCACAGTACCTCTTTACAACACCTTGGACAGGTGCACCTTCAGATGCAGTTCCTTAAAGAATTTGCAGACAGGCATTGTATTAATATATAATATACGTGGTGGCTCAGTGGGTAAGACACCAGGCTTGTTGATCGGAAGATCACAAGTTCGGAGGTTCGAATCCCTAGCCCTGCGTGCGGAGTGAGCTCCCGCACTAACTCCAGCTCTTGCCAACCTAGCAATTCGAAAGCATGCAAATGCAAGTAGATTAATAGGTACCACTTCGGTGGGTAGGTAACAAGCATCTTTGGACAATGCTGGCTCTTCGGCTAACAAACGGAGATGAGCACCGGCCCCTAGAGTCGGACACGACTGCACAAATGTGCGGGGAGAACCTTTACCTTTACCTATTGTATTCATGCCTGCATGAGCTCTGAAGCACCCTTTTGCCTTCAGATCTAAAGCAGCAATGCAAATGACACAAGTGGTGTCATCTGCCTCACTTTTGTCATTGGCATGATGACATCATTTGAATAAAGATATCACTTACATGCATGATGTGCATGGATGCAAATGAAGTCATTTGTGACATATTAAACTAGATAGAAATGATGTAATTTATGTCTGTTTAACAACATTTGCTTAATCAGAAATGGTGCTAGGCAAAGTACCATGTATAACTTTATGCAGGGGAAACACAACTAGGGCCTCACAAGGTCATGTCAATATAACTGTTTTTTCTTTAGAATTTACAAACTGATCTAAGCTCACCAATGACTAACTCTGCAATTATCTGTAAATAGAGTGGTTTTCTTGAAAGGAAGATGCCAGGAAAGGGTCTATGGCCAGACCAGTGTTTTTTAAACTTGGTAACTTTAAGATGCGTGGACTTCAACTCTGCTGGCTGGGGAATTCTGGGAGCTGAAGTCCACACATCTTAAAGTTGCCAAGTTTGAAAACACTGGGCTAGACAGTATGGCTGTGTAGAGACTATTTACCCAATTTTGATCAAGAGAAGGATCCAGACCAATACAGATTATGCTGGAGGCAGTCCAATTTGAATCAAAGTCTAAAACCAGAGTGAGATATGGGAAAACAGAGCTGTATTCATCCCATTACATGGAAACAATACAAATGACTTTTCCTTGTTTTTGAACAAAAGGATGATTTCTATGGGCAAGCTAGGGCTTTTGCAAAGCAAATCTTGTCAAGCCTCATGGAAACCAGAGAAAAGATAGAGAAATAAGTAGCCCGAGATATTTTATTATCAAATACAAATATGAGGCCAGATGTTTTATTTATTTTTATTTATTTTATTTATTTGTTCAATTTATCCCCCGCCCATCTCCCATACAGGGACTCTGGGCGGGTTACAACAAATAAAATTTAAAAATTTAAAAACTATACAAAGTATCTAAAAACACAACAAGCATAAAATAAATAAAGTCCAAGATGGATTTGGAACCGCAGAGTAGATCATGGTGCTACGGGGCCAGCCAACCCCACAAGGCACTACCACCTCCGTTGTCCCAGGCCAGGCGGCAGAGCCAGGTCTTAAGGGCCTTCCGAAAGGCCAGGAGTGAGGGGGCCAGTCTCACCTCCGGGGGCAAAAATAAATAAATAAATAAATAAATAAATAAATAAATAAATAAATAAAATTTTATTTATTTAACTCAATTTACAGTTTTCAAAGTGTTCTGAATTGCACAGAACTCTTCATCTGAAAAGAACAATTCAGCTAATTATGTCTGTTCTATTCCAGTACCTCTAATCAAACCCAGCTATATTGCTTGAACTATTGAGATATAGAACTTTTTTTCCCTTTGTACTGCTTATAATTCATCAGCAGGGTACGTTTACTGCATAAAAAATAATAATATCAGCAAACATTTCAAGAAGCTTCCTTAAAATCATCAAGGGCAATTTTAAAATTAACCTGCTACTCCGAAAAAGTTCCTGCACTAATAAGCTAAGATGAGTCAGCCCATTTTCTCTTAAGGTTCCCATGACTTTACATATGTCAGATGTAGCACAAGGTTTAAACTGTGCAAGCAGCGTATGGCAGACCTGACTTGTCTCCTGGAAATTCCTTTCCCAGGAAATCAAGCCTTGAAGTCTTTGTTTCTTAAAACACAGACACTTTTCATGCCAAGACACACAATTTTAACAGAAATGCCATGATGATTAATATTTTATTTTCTTATTGAAAGCCTGGTCTATGTAGATTCATTTAATTTAAATACAGTAATTGAGTTTTGTGATCAGACTGCAGCAATATAATGGGGAGAAGAATGTTAACTTTTTTTCTCCCCAGCTAAAAAAAGAAAGACCCCAAATAGCAGGACATTCAAGGACAAATCTTCAATATAACATGTCATTTGGCTTGTAGGCAAATCACAATGCAACTAGAAGACACAACCCATCTGTAAAGTTAAAGATAACTTTCAAATTGAGTTTGACTTCTGGTCCATGTATTGTAGTTATAGAAGTGATTTGCCAATGCCTTATTTTGGTTGTTTTTTATCCCTACTTTCCAGTCTAAGCTACAATGGTTCTCCCAAATCCAAGTATTAACCACAGCTCACCCTATTCAGGTTCCCAGCCCAGAAAGGAGCGTTGGATATAGGAGACAGACTGGCCTCATCTATATTATGGAGCCATTACTGCCAATCGGTCCTAATGAAGTTTCTATGGCATCATTGCGGAGAGTTTGGGTGGCCAAGGGCTTCATTTAACCTTAAAGGAGGGGCCAGAGTAGGCAGAGTAATTATGAAAAATGGACTGGGGTGATGATGCACACGTGGGCGGGGCCAGGATTGTTAACGTGTTTATTTTTGCTGAATTTGGAGCAAAGGAGCTTGAGAATATCTTTTTATTTATTTATTTATTTATTTATTTATTTATTTATTTAATTTCTATAACCCCCCATCTCCCCCCATGGGGAACTCTGGGCGGTTCACAATAAATAAGTTAAAATAAGGTTAAAATCTCAAGTATACAGTAAAAATATATTGAAAAATCCAGATGGTAATGGAATAATTAAAGAAGGACAGTTATAAAATTAGGGGATTAGTGACCCATCGTTTTTTGTAAAACGATGCCATGTTATTTTAGAATTCAAACTGTAGTTCTTTTATTTTCCTGCCTCAAAACTAGGCCACACAGTTTTGAGCACTGTACTCAGAAGGCACTTTAAAAAAGACTTTGGGAGCTGCAGGTTTTTCATTCTTGCTGCGTGGATTTTTGAAACAATTATAGCAATCACTTGAGCACTGTGGTTAGTTTATATAATTCACTAGGTAGCATCATTACATGGCATAGCTGTATTTAAATTCTGGAGAGCTGACCAACCTTTGGAAAAAAGGTGGTCACTTTCCAGGTTGTATTTCCTAGTCAAAGTTGTTCCAAAGGGGCCGCCCAGAGAGATACACTTCTTATAATGGGAAATTCCACCTAATTATGTCAAAAGGTTGGGATTTTACTTTGGTGAATATTTAGCATAATGATGGAGCTTTCCAAGTCTTGCTGCCAACATGGTTGCTCCAATCTAATGTAGCAGATTGGTGCCAGTTTTTTTAGAAATCCCAATCCTGCCAATATTCAGACAGAAGGCTGCTTTCAGTGGAACTGTCTCCCAGAATCTACCTTTGTGCAGCGCCTTCCAGACGCTGCCTCGTGTCTTTTTGCCAAATGAAATGAATGATTTATCACTTTATTCCTTAGTTCTCACTTAAATTATGAGTCAGATAACAACTGCCACTTCTCTAGTCAGCAGAAATCAAGTGCTCTGCTAGAAAAACAAACAAATGTACACTATAAATTACTGATTTAGTTCATTCAGACTTCAGCCACTGGCTCATCCTTGGGTAAATCTATAATTTTATTGTAAGACTTAAGAGTCTGCCATGTGTTGTTGCTTACAAGATGTTGGGAGAGCAAATGATCCTTACTGTAGAGGAAAGCATCAGGCATTTCTGACTTGGGCAAGGAGAAAAAGAAGCACTCAGTATCCTTTTGTGAGATTGTCCGGGTTAACTCTGGTTCAGAGAAACAGAATGAAGAAGAGATTTGGAAAAGATTCTGAAAGCATCTATGCTAATGTTGAATTCAACTATATCAGTTTTGCAACACTTCATTCACTGTGCAAGTAACATGCATGCTGTGAAGTAAGTAGTGCTATTATTTAGAACTCTAGCAACTCCTCTGTAGCCTCTTTCAAGTGCCATGTTAATCAACGAGATATGAAAGAAATTTCCATTATATGTGTGTAGAAGCCTCCTTATGATCATAGCCCATGCTTTGTCAGAGTCCACAATCACAAGTTGGTTGCATTGTCTTTTTTACTCCATGCAACCAACTCTGAGAACAAAGACTGGAACTCTGTAACACCCCCACCACCACCACTTTAGCTCACACATTCAGAAGAACACATAAAAAGGGCTAATATCTGCTGTTCTAGCAGGGAAGGGATCCTAGGCAGTGTCTTCTGTGTAGTTATGTCCTACTAGTAGTATATCCTTCCCATGAGCAGTCAGTTAGTTTTCTTACTGTTGGCCATTACATAAAAAAAATAAACGTCTACCTTGAGTCAAACTTGACTCCTGGAATCCAGATGCCTTGTCACTGCTTTCTTCTAGGATTTGTTTTTGTATTTTTTTCAATTTGCCAGGCTACCATCAAGAATTTTTGGTAGTCTGCCACCAAAGTACTACCCAAATCTGACCCTGCTTAGTTTTTTGTTTGTTTGTTTTAATCTGCCCAGCTATTAGATATGCCATTCTTTGATTTTGGAAGCTTGTCCTGTTCAACTGCAGAACAAATCTTTGTTTTAGTATAATTAATTTCCTTTTCTTTTGTTGTATTTTATTGGGTTTTCATTTTTGATATTTCATTTTGATTTAAAGAAACAGTGAATTAACAAATATTGCCTTTTTTAAAAAAAATGTAATAACTTCATAATAGGGAACAAAATGTAAACAAGGGCAAATATTTTAGAAAAATATCATTTGGGAGTATATATGTACATGTGTAATTTTACAGATTTTTTACAGATACAGATACAGATAATTTTACAGATACAATTTTACAGTCAGACGACACCTGGAATTACAGGCAAGCATGGTCTGGGAGAACAAAATGAAGCAGGACATAGGCTGATAGAATTTTGCCAAGACAACTCACTGTGCATAACAAACACTCTCTTCCAACAACCTAAAAGACGACTTTATACATGGACTTCACCAGATGGTCGACACCGAAATCAGATTGACTACATCCTTTGCTGCCAAAGGTGGCGGACATCTATACAGTCAGTAAAAACAAGACCTGGAGCTGACTGTAGTTCAGATCACGAACTTCTTATTGCAAAATTTAGAATCAGACTAAAGAGAATAGGGAAGACCCACAGATCAGTTAGATATGAGCTCACTAATATTCCTAAGGAATATGCAGTGGAGGTGAAGAATAGATTTAAGGGACTAGATTTAGTAGATAGGGTCCCGGAAGAACTATGGACAGAAGTTCGCAACATTGTTCAGGAGGCGGCAACAAAAAACGTCCCAAAGAAAAAGAAAACCAAGAAGGCAAGATGGCTGTCTGCTGAGACACTGGAAGTAGTCCAAGAAAGAAGGAAAGCAAAAGGCAACAGTGATAGGGGGAGATATGCCCAATTAAATGCAAAATTCCAGAGGTTAGCCAGAAGAAATAAGGAATTATTTTTAAACAAGCAATGTGCGGAAGTGGAAGAAGACAATAGAATAGGAAGGACAAGAGACCTCTTCCAGAAAATTAGAAACATCGGAGGTAAATTCCAGGCAAAAATGGGTATGATCAAAAACAAAGATGGTAAGGACCTAACAGAAGCAGAAGAGATCAAGAAAAGGTGGCAAGAATATACGGAAGATCTGTATAGGAAGGATAATAATATTGGAGATAGCTTTGATGGTGTGGTCAGTGAGTTAGAGCCAGACATCCTGAAGAGTGAGGTTGAATGGGCCTTAAGAAGCATTGCTAATAACAAGGCAGCAGGAGACGATGGTATCCCAGCTGAACTGTTTAAAATCTTGCAAGATGATGCTGTCAAGGTGATGCATGCCATATGCCAGCAAATTTGGAAAACACAAGAATGGCCATCAGATTGGAAAAAATCAACTTATATCCCCATACCAAAAAAGGGAAGCACTAAAGAATGTTCAAACTATCGAACAGTGGCACTTATTTCACATGCCAGTAAGGTAATGCTCAAGATCTTGCAAGGTAGACTCCAGCAATTCATGGAGCGAGAATTGCCAGATGTACAAGCTGGGTTTAGAAAAGGCAGAGGAACTAGAGACCAAATTGCCAATATCCGCTGGATAATGGAGAAAGCCAGGGAATTTCAGAAAAACATCTATTTCTGTTTTATTGACTATTCTAAAGCCTTTGACTGTGTGGATCATAACAAATTGTGGCAAGTTCTTGGTGGTATGGGGATACCAAGTCATCTTGTCTGCCTCCTGAGGAATCTGTATAACGACCAAATAGCAACGATAAGAACAGAGCACGGAACAACGGATTGGTTTAAGATTGGGAAAGGAGTACGGCAGGGTTGTATACTCTCACCCTACCTATTCAACCTGTACGCAGAACACATCATGCGACATGCTGGGCTTGAGGAATCCAAGGCTGGAGTTAAAATCGCTGGAAGAAACATTAACAATCTCAGATATGCAGATGATACCACTTTGATGGCTGAAAGCGAGGAGGAGTTGAGGAGCCTTATGACGAAGGTGAAAGAAGAAAGTGCAAAAGCTGGGTTGCAGTTAAACCTCAAAAAAACCAAGATTATGGCAACCAGCTTGATTGATGACTGGCAAATAGAGGGAGAAAAAGTGGAGGCAGTGACAGACTTTGTATTTCTAGGCGCAAAGATTACTGCAGACGCTGACTGCAGCCAGGAAATCAGAAGACGTCTACTTCTTGGGAGGAGAGCAATGGCAAATCTTGATAAAATAGTTAAGAGCAGAGACATCACACTGACAACAAAGGTCCGCATAGTTAAAGCAATGGTATTCCCTGTAGTAACCTATGGCTGCGAGAGCTGGACCATAAGGAAGGCTGAGCGAAGGAAGATAGATGCTTTTGAACTGTGGTGTTGGAGGAAAATTCTGAGAGTGCCTTGGACTGCAAGAAGATCAAACCAGTCCATACTCCAGGAAATAAAGCCAGACTGCTCACTTGAGGGAATGATATTAAAGGCAAAACTGAAGTACTTTGGCCACATAATGAGAAGACAGGATACCCTGGAGAAGAAGCTGATGCTAGGGAAAGTGGAAGGCAAAAGGAAGAGGGGCCGACCAAGGGCAAGATGGATGGATGGTATTCTGGAGGTGACGGACTCAACCATTGGGGAGCTGGGGATGGTGACGGCCGACAGAAAGCTCTGGCGTGGACTGGTCCATGAAGTCACGAAGAGTCGTAAACGACTGAACGAATAAACAACAAAAATTTTACAGAGGTATGGAAATGTAAACTTGCATGCTCAATACTGGTAGTCCTCACTTAATGATGACAATAGGGACTGGAAAATTGGTTCTTAAGCGGTGTGGTCATTAAGTGAGTCACCACATGACTGGACCCAATTTTATGACCATTTTTATGATGGTCGTTAAGCGAATCCAGCTTTCCCAATGGATGTTTTTTGCCAGAAACCGGCAAAAAAAGTCTCAAATCGTGATCACATGACCACAGGCTGCTGCAACTGGTCATAAATGTGAGCTGGCTGCCAAGTGCCCGAATTGTGATCATGTGACCATGGGGGTGGTGTGACAGTTTGCAACGATCGTAAGTGCGAATACAGGTCACAAAGCACTTTTTCCAAGGCTGTCGTAACTTTGGACTGTCATTAAGTGAATGGTCATTAAGTGAGGACTACCTGTATTTCTGTCCAAAAGACATTGGAATAGATCTCTCATCTCACTGTGGTAACAAAATTCAGCGATTTCTCTGATTCTCTAAACCCTGATTTATGTTCAACTCCTAGGTAATCTTTCAGAAAAGGAAATGTGCAATAACTCATTAAATAAATAATTACTTATCATCAGTTGGTTGTCTCAGCCAGTGACCCAGTGGGGCTATGATACTCCCAGAAGTGTACACCTTAGAACTGTATGCCTCCTGCACTGTTTCATCCATTCCATCTTCATTTGCACAAGGGGTTAATCACTGGGCTGCCCATTTCTGCTTGGCATTTCATGCTAGAGAGCCTCGTAAGGACCGGAGGAAGAAAAATCCTCCTTCTCTTTACTCTGTTTCCCCACATCTTTGGTTGAGAGCTAAGACACAAAGTGGGAGTAGCACAGAAAAGGGCTCTGGTGAATGTGCCATGCGCTGTGCCAGGCTGCCAAGCATTTGGAGAGATTTGAAAAAGCTTCAGAGTTCTTATTAGGTGATTAGCCTATCACTAGGGAGTTAAGATCCATGCCTTCACAAAGGCATTGTCTTCCATTCTTGAGAGCCTCTCCTTTCATTCATGTTGCACAAAAGACCAAACAATGCTCAACTCCTCCACTTCCCAGAGAGAAATATGCACACAGGCTGCATTTAAAAGCAGGATTTAGCAACACCAACGTGGGCGACTCAAATCCACCCATTAAAATCAAGCTCTCTGATCTGAAGTCAGATAACTGCTGCTCCTAGTGGGTTGTGTGCCAAATCCAATTAAGTTTTGCATAACACGCATCTTTGGGGATCTTGATTTATTAGCTTTGTTTGAAGAAAGTAATAAAAATGAAGTTTGGTTTATCATATCTCCATGTAAGGAGACAGATACAGCTTGTCCTTCAGTTTCTGGTTTACAGGACATTGAAATCTTTCTTGTGCGTAGCTTGGCATACCAAGAGAAGGGGAAACAGCCCTATAGCCCAGCCCAGTGCCTCCGTTCTTGGATGTTTTGTACTTTCCGAAATCCCCCATGGCACTGTACCTGTAGTTGAATCTCATGCAAGGCCACCCAAGATGGGGAACTCCTCACCCATCTCTCACCCCTCCCTCCCTCTTTTGCACATCAATATATAGGGCTGGTTATAACCTGGTCATAGACACATCCACCTTGGTATGCTGTAGGACATAAGAATTTAAATCTGGAAATCACTCTCACTGTGATTCTTTCAAGTTGGGGCAAACCCAAGCATAAGTTCAAATGCTTCTTGGCCTTGCACTCAAAGTTGCACCTGGGGGTAGGGAGGTGGTATCTATATCTAGCCATAGTTAGCAAACAAATGAGCAGAACAGAAAAGTGGCTCTAAAATGCAGGCATGGCTTCCAGCCTTTGTCCTGCTCAATATACAGGAATTGGACCTGAAGGATACAAGGCTCTTTTAAGGTTAGAGATGGATCAATATCAGTGGATAAAGCTTTGCTGTTGGCCATTGGGAAAATGAACATATAACATAGAAGTTACTATCTTTTCATGCTGTATATTTTATTTATTTATTTAATTTATATCCCGCCTTTATTTTTTTATATAAATAACTCAAGGCGGCGAACATACCTAATACTCCTTCCTCCTCCTATTTTCTCCACAACAGCAAACCTGTGAGGTGAGTTGGGCTGAGAGAGAGTGACTGGCCCAAGGTCACCCAGCCGGCTTTCATGCCTAAGGCGGGACTAGAACTCTCAGTCTCCTGGTTTGCCATTGGCTCCTTCCTAGGGCTGAGAGAGAGTGATTGGTCCAAGGTCACCCAGCCAGCTTTCATGCCTAAGGTGGGACTAGAACTCTCAGACTCCTAGTTTCTAGCCCAGCACCTTAACCACTTACCCAAACTGGCTATCTATATGTCATTCTGTCTGTCTGTCTGTCTGTTTGTCTGTGTGTGTGTGTGTGTGTGTGTTTGTGTGTGTATGTGTGTGTGTATATATATATATATGTATATATATATATATACACATACACATATACACATACATACATACACATACATACATACACACATACACATACATACATACACATACATACATACACAGTATATAGACACGTATATGTATATGTATATGTATATGTATATGTATATGTATATGTATATGTATATGTATATGTATATGTATATGTATATGTATACACAGGACTAGTAAAAAGGGCAATATGCATTCTATGCACTACTAACAGTACAATGATATCTTGAAAAAAGATGTTGCTATGTGTCACGAAATGCTGTCAGGGAGATAACTGGGGAAGAAGGAGGGGGCTCCCTCCAGGGGGGATAAACGCATGCGCAGTACTGAATCGCTTTGCTTTCCTCCCAAGAGGCTGAAGATGGTACCACCCTAATATCTTGGGCCTTTTCTCTGAGCATTACTAGTTCATTTTAGTTTAGCTGGATTCTGTCTAGCAGAGTAGAACAATAAAACACTAGAGCCTGTACACCAAGTCTCAGTGTGTTCCTTCACTCGAAGTCAGGACAAATGCTGCACATTAAACATGGGCAGGATTTTTCAAAACGATTGTGACCTTGGTATTTCAGCATGGGTGACTTCACTATGAAGTAATATCTTATTGAGAATTTATTTTTAAAATGAATTGAACAATAGCTCCAATCTCTTTAAAGAAATGATTATTAATGTGATTTGTTTCTGAGTGTATTAAAATATTAATTTAATTCACAGAGGACTAAAACTTTAAAACAAAGCAAAAAATCTGAAGCAAAAATTACAATACATTTGTCCTGTTAAAAAGCAGGTAACAGTTTAGGAGTGGGATTGAATAAATGTGATCCCTATTTTAAGTAAGTGAGAGCCAGTTTGGTGTAGTGGTTAAGGGATCAGGCTAGAAACTGGGAGACTGAGAGTTCTAGTCCTGCCTTAGGCGCCTTATTCTCTTTAAGTAATGTATTAAATGAAACTATTTGATCTAATTTTTATGGTAATAGTATATTAACTTATCTGATAGGTGCTGGCTGACTGCCAAGTGTATGTTGGTATCCATTTGATAACATTTAGTAAATTATGTTGTATAGCCTGAAATCTATCTTCTGAATTGGTTTTTGTACTTATTCTAATAAATTTACAAGATGAAAATCTGTACAAGAAGGTCTTAGGTTCTTCTGTACTTCATTATTTTTAAATTTTGCTGTCAATTGCCATGGTTAGACCTGTAGTAGAAATAATGAATAAAGGTACTGGCATAGATCTTTTGTTCTGAATGAATGAAATTTATAATTTTGCTCTTTTTATATTTCTTCTCTTTTATATTGTACATTTTTTATTTTTTCTTATATTACAAACCTCTCTAAAACTGTTCATAAGTTGAACATACCACTTTCCTTAGTTCATTTCCTAAAATTAATTATGTACATTCCTTAAATAAGTTATTCAAGCTTGATTTTGTTCCTTGTATATTTTCTTAATGTTGTATTTAATATACAGGTATTTGCCATTATAAAGGTCTAATTGGCTATTTAGTACTTGCTAGATTTTTCCATGCTTTCAGAATCAAAGCTGTTTTCACCATCCTTTAAGATTCTGATAAATATGTCCTTATTTATAACAAAAACAAAAATAAGTATGAGCATATGTCTTACCTATACGAAGTTAAAAACAACACTAGACCTTTATTTTTAAATATAATAATTTTATCCTCACTTCATTGACTTTATAAAAGCAATTTGCCTAATTATTTATGTAAACTTTTTCTGCATGTCTGTTATTTCTAGGCAGTATGCAATATTAAATACATTGTGTACAACTTAAAATCGAATAAAACCTCTAAGACCATAAAAATGTATTGAGCATAAATGTAATCATAAGTATATGTTATATATTGTTAATTTCACAGATCATTATTTCATAATTTAAATAGTTTAAAAGTGTATAATCCCTGATATAATATTTTCATTCTATGATAATCTTTTAAGTTTCAATCGAAGAGAAACTTAATAATTGGTAAATAATAATTGGTAAATAAACTCTTTTAAGTTTATTTACCAATTATTCATTCAGTATACATATTCCAGTTTTCAATTTTTCTACTTTTTCCAGTATGTTAACTTTAATTTTAAGAGCTAATTTAACAGATAAATTGTAACACAAATGTCATGGTCACTGATATTTTTGAGTACCTTACATATTCCTAAAAATAACACACCCTATTCTACAATATATTGGATGTTCTTGTGAAAAAATATACTTCTTTTTTGTACCTGATAAACTCACCAATACAAAATTTCTAAAACCTGAACAATCTGTTTTTAGGAAATCAGTATGGTGGACCACAAAAACTTGAGTCAGATTTTCTTTAAAAGTTGCTGCCAAACTGTATTTTTTAATGTGACAGAAGGAAAATTATTAAATACATAGAAAGTAATCATAGTGTGTTAAATTTATTTTTATGTAATGTTAATTGGTTTGTTATCTTGGGCATATCCACTTTTTAAAGTGTGGCCCCTTGGTTCAAAAGGAATTGTGCACCCTGATATAGTTTATTACTAGTAAACACTACCACCTATCATTGCAATTACATAATTGCAATTTAAAGAGAACTTCAAATTGCTTTCAGATTTGTCAAAATATAATTGGGAATAAATATAAATTCCAACAATGTTTTATTTATAAATTTTCTTTATAAAGTCTCTTTATAATAGAGAGAGCCAGTTTGGTCTAGTGGTTAAGGCAATGGGCTAGAAACCAGAAGACTGAGAGTTCTAGTCCCGCCTTAAGCATGAAAGCCGGCTGGGTGACCTTGGGCCAGTCACTCTCTCTCAGCGCTAGGAAGGAGCCAATAGCAAACCAGGAGACTGAGAGTTCTAGTCCCACCTTAGGCATGAAAGCCGGCTGGGTGACCTTGGGCCAGTCACTCTCTCTCAGCCCAACTCACCTCACAGGGTGGTTGTTGTGGGGAAAATAGGAGGAGGAAGGAGTATTAGGTATGTTCACCGCCTTGAGTTATTTCTAAAAATAATAAAATAAAATAAAATAAAATATAAAATAAATAATAAAATAAAATAAAATAAAATAAAATAATAAAATAAAATAAAATAAAATAAAATAAAATAAAATAAAATAATAAAATAAAATAAAATAAAATAAAATAAAATAAAATATAATAAAAAAATAAAATAAAATAAAATAAAATAAAATAAAATAAAATAATAAAATAAAATAAAATAATAATGAAATAAAATAATGAAATAAAATAATAATGAAATAAAATAAAATAAAATATAAAGTCAGCTGGGTGACCTTGGGCCATACAATACATAATTGTATGATTACCTGTATTAAAAAAAAACTGGAAAAAGTCTGTCTTGTTAATTGGGGCACCTTTTTCACCAAGCAAAATATTTTAAGTTTTAATTGATTAAAGCCAATGTAGTTTCTGAAAGAATTGTGGTGACCCCCATGTGTCTGGTAAACACAAGATTGAAGAAGACTGTAGTTAGATGGATGACACAGACCTTTCTTTTACTTTGATAACCTGCAGGAGGGGTGTAGATATACTTGAGTTATTCTCATGCATCTTGCAATGCATGGGAATGAAAAGCTAATATTCTCCCTCCCCATGCTAGTTGAACTAAATCCTTCCTCCTCATGCATGCACATGGTTGAAATACCTGGTTTTGAAGAACAACTTACAAATTTTACAAATCAACTGAACAAATAAAAGCAAAGCAAAACATGGTGCCTCTCCACATAACACCATTTTGATGTCCCAGTTCCTCACAAAGTGGTTTGAAGATAATATCTTCATTAATTAAAATGCTAAGAAGTCACAAATAGTACAATGATCCAGACACACCCACTCTATATGACCAATGTTGTTGTTATGGCCCTTCAGGTCAATGCCAACTCTTGGTGACTTCATGGAGCTGTCTATGCAGGTTTGATTGTGGTTTTTTTGGGGGAACATTTACAGAGGTGGCTTGCAAGTACCTTCTTACTAGGGCTGAGAGAGGGGGCCCAAAGTCTCCCAGCTGGCTTTGTGCCAAAAGGAGGACAGAACTCAGGCTACCCTGCTCCTAGTCCAGCACCTTAACCACTACACCAACCTGGCTATTTATTAACCAATAGGAGAGTGCAATAGGATTGATGCCCCACCCTAACTCACTGCTGGTCCTGGTGTAATAAAAATCCCCTCCCCCTCCACTCCATGCAAAAAGAAAATCAAATAAGTTGCTTGCACCACCTCTACATTTTCTGTACATATGTGCAAATAAACAAGCAAACAACCTTGAACAGTGGCTATAAGGGGAAGCTTCTGGGCTACAACAACCCCTTTTTTCATGCAAGCTGTGATAGTGAAAGAATGGCATAGCAACATTTTTTCCAACTATGTCTATGAAGGTTCTCAGTCATCCAGGTGAAGAAGAAGCTTTGAAGAAGCTCCTTGGATAAGGAGTGAAACGTTTCCACTAAGAAAATAGAAATCCAGTTGACATGATTCAAGCCACAGATTTTTCCAACTTGGTATTTTCCCCCCAAAAGTGCCTAATTGTAAGTAACCAGGGTTAGGTCTCGTGGTGGTGGCTGGAGTGGGGGGAGAGGAGATACTACATTCTAAACTAGTGTTTCTCAACCTCAGCAACTTTAAGATGTGTGGACTTCAATTCCCAGAATTCAACTCTGCAGGCTGGGGAATTCTGGGAGTTGAAGTCCACACACCTTAAAGTTGCTGAGGTTGAGAAACATTGGTTTAAACCATGGGTACACCAAGGTACCAGGAAATTTGCCTTGAGCCCAGTTGTCAGTGGGCAAAGTGTGAAAGGAGCTAATGCCAGTGGGAAAACAGATTGCCTGCAAGTTCTGCAGAGATGTAGCATTTAAAAAAGGCATTTGAAAGAAAATACCACCACCACCACACCCTGTATCTGTGGGATATACTTGTGTAGTGCAAACAGCTTGAATTTGGGGCTCTCACACATATTGACAACAAACTGCTCAGAATATGCCTCCTGACTTTCTCCCAGGAATTATCTGGCAACTACTTTCAGATGACAGCTAAATAAGAGGAGGATCATTATCAGCTTTGGCATCAAGCACAAATACAAAATGTGTGAAATAAATTATTTATGAGTAAGTTCCAGAAACTGTGAAGAAGAAAGGGTGGGTGGAAAAGAATCAGACATTAAATGAATATCTTTCTTTCTTTTTTTCATTTTAATCACCCTAAGGGAAAATGGTTAATCAAGAAATGGATGTTTGGGGGTAAATAAGGGGCATTTCTTGAGTAGTACTGACAAGCATGCCTAACTGGTCGTACATCCTTCTTACAAAGAGCAACTTTCTGCTTGAAGATCATCACAGCCTATATCTAATTTTACAAAAAAAATTATAGAAAGGGACAGCAATGATTATCTTTAAATAGTCCAACAATAGGAAGCTTCCAGACTGCAGAATGAGCTAGAACATGGAATCCTGGTCCCTGATACAGTCCCCCCTCTGGTGAAAAGAACTATAATACGTAATTCCATTACAACAATTTCTGACTGGACTCACTTACAGTGGTGATGAGTTCACCGTTGGGAGACTTGAGAGAACAGGTTAGGGATAAATTGTCATGGAGAAAATATGTCTATGTGGTCGCTAGGAGTCAAAAACAATTTGATGGCACATAATCAATCAATCAAGAGTGCAGAACATGTGGCTGTCCAGTGGTTTCTGGGCTATAATTCTCAGCAACTCTTACCAATGGTCCTGCTGCCTAAAGCTGCTGAGAGTTGGAGTTATATTCAGGGAAATATATTTGTTTGTTTCACAGTTGTTGTAACCTGCCCCAGTCTATAGCCTCTGAAGCCATTGGATTCTATGGTATTAAGTCTTCCCCACTCTGCTACTGTCTAGATTTTCTGGGCTATGATTCTCACAATGGCCATTGTTCTGAACTGCATCGACACTGCCCACACGGTTAGGTAATTACAGCAGCAGTTATCTAACATTTCTGGAAAGCATCGCATTAATATTACATACAGCACATACAACATGTTGATTGTAGAGCAAGGCTTAATGCTGGCAACGCAAAACTCCAGGATTGTGTTGCAACATCCAAGTAACAGCACAGGTACCAGCTAATCAAACCAGTGCACAGATCTATTTTACCAACAAACTTGCAAAAACGTTTTTGTTTTTCCTCACAGTGAAATAAAATTGTGGGAACTGCATATGCACAGATAGATGAGTAAATACTAATGTTCTGATTACCCATTAGCAGCCCAAACCTATCATAAGTATTTGCGGTTGATTCTACAAGAAGTGGCCCATGTAGATTCAGTAGCTGGCCAGGGCTCTAAAAGGACTCAGGACAAGTCACTTCTTAAAGCTTTTCTTTTCCACTTCGAATCATCCAGGGGTGTGGGGCCAGAGGTGAAGTTGACATGCCCACAGCTAGGATAAGTAATTTTAAAAAATTACTTCCCAGCTATGTATATCTGACACTAGAAAATCTTCTTTATTCCTTTTCTCTGCCTTTGGCACAATATAAAATAATGCTGTTGGCTGTTCTTCCTCTGTTGTGGTTTCCAATAGAATAGTTGGGTTGGATTCAAGGCCAATTCTTGCAATCCAGTTGGAGTTCTTGAGAGTAGGGGTTATGAGGAGGGAGGTGAGGCAGTTAAGTGACTGCTTTGCCAAGAACAAATCTACCCCATCATTGTTCAACTGATTTTTAACAGTTTCCTCGGTTGTTTTCCATTATTGCTTTCTCATATATGGAAAACAACCCAGGGGGGAGCAGGCCTATGGCCCAGTTCCTTTGCCCTCACCCCATTCCAGTATCTCCATTCATTAAGTGGAGGTTCACAAAGGAGTATCTACACATTAAGTGGAGGTTCACAAAGGAGTATCTACACATTAAGTGGAGGTTCACAAAGGAGTATCTACACATTAAGTGGAGGTTCACAAAGGAGTATCTACACATTTAGATAGATGCAAACACAAAATTCTCTCTTGAGTGAAGCCCATTTACTGGTATCTACTGTATATAGACACATCCATGTTATTATTTGACAATATTATGGATGTGATTTGTTGTTGCCTTTTTCTGGGATTGCTTTTTTTAACCACCCAGTCTAGAGATTTCCTGTTGGCCTCCCATCCAAATTCTAATCAAGTATGACCTTACTTAGCTTTTCAAGTTCAGCCAAAGATGGCTTGATGCTGCCACCTTTTGTGATAGTCTCCCTTGAGTTAAGCACAGGTAATAGGGCATATTATATGGCACAGGGCCAGTTCTGACATTAGGTAGAAAAAGTGTCTCTCCTAGGCAGAGGAAGCTAGAGTGTGGGGGCAGCTATGGCAGAATCCACCCAAACATTATTCCAAACATCATCATCATCATTATCATTATCATTATTATCATTATTGAATAAATAATTATTCAATTACTTCCCTGTATTGGAAAACAGAAATCTACCTGCAGTCTGATGTCTCCTAAGCTAGACTGCTGCTACAGGTATGATAGAACACTGTTTCTTAAAGGAATGTATGAAAGTTTCACCTTTTAGAAAAAGGGGGAGGTCTATTGAAATAAAACCTATGTTAATAAAGCTATTTATTTCCCCTTTTTCTTAATATATTGATGATACATCTTAAGAGATATATGAGTTCACAAATAAGTACAGATTTCATCATCAGTAGCAGGACTGAGATTTATTAAAGAAAGTCATAGAGTTGGCATAACATTCAGGTCTGTTTCAATAGCTGCTCTAGTGCTCACAAGAAGAGAAAGAGGAGGAATAAATCAAGGAAATAACTGTGAACAAACAAAGAAACAAACAAATGCTTGGTCTTAGGGGTAGTGGACGCTTAAAAATCATTTTCCCAAAGATATATTGAGGCAAACGTTGCAAACCGTTCAACACCCTTAAGACCAGCTTATGGAACACCTTCAAAGTTTCTGCAGAATATTGCTGTTCCATGGAATAGCATTTAAAAGAACATGGAGGTAGAGGACACTGTTCCATTACTAGTAAACTAAACTAAATTGCCAGTCAATGTGATTTGTTGGGTAAAAGTCATCTGACCAAAAAGCACTACAATATGATCATTTCTGAAATGATCTTAACACAGTAGAACAGTTGGCAGGGGAGGGGAGGGGGAGAATAGAACATTGGTAGATATATTAATTATATTTGAATATATTTTTTAAAAATAATAATTTAATACATTTGAGTGATCTTATTTCTTTTCTCATAATTGTAACCAGATAGCCCAAAAAATACTTCCCTTTCCAAAGTTTTTATGGTTTGTCAGCATTACAGTACACAAGTCCTTGGAAGACAAACCATAATATTTATTTATTATTAAGCAAATGTATGTATTTATTTATTTATTTGTTGAATTTCTATAACCGCCCACCTCCCCCCCAAGGAGGGATTCTGGGCGGTTCACAACAAAATATCAACAAAATACAATAAAAACTGTGATAAAAATAGAATTACAATAAATTACAATAAAAATACAATAAAATCCAAGAGGCAGATAGTTCTAAAGTGACGTTGACTATGATTAAAATATTTTAAATATCTAAGGTGGCTCTAAGGGATCAGCCATCCCCAGGCTTGACCACTTTCCCTCTTGCCCCAGGCGAGATCACAGAGCCAGGTTTTTAATTTTTTTCTAAAATCCAGGAGCGAGGGGGCCTGTCTTATCCCTGGTGGAAGGATGTTCCATAGGGCAGGTGCCGCTGCAGAGAAGGCTCGCCTCCAGGACCCCGTTAGGTGGAATTCTTTCATAGAAGGGGTCCGCAGCATGCCCTCTCTGCAAGATTGGGTGGGACGGGCAGATGTAATGGGGATGAGGCGGTCCCTCAGATAACCTGGTCCTGTGCCATGTAGGGCTTTAAAGGTGATAACCAACACCTTGAATTGGACCCGGAAGCAAACTGGCACCCAATGCAGCTCACGGAGCAGAAGTGTTATGTGTACCGATCTTGATGCCCCTAAAACTGCCCGTGCCGCCGCATTCTGCACCAGCTGTAGCTTCCGGATATTCTTCAAGGGTAGCCCCATGTAGAGTGCATTGCAGTAATCTATATGAGAGACAACCAGGGCTTGAGTGACCGTTCGAAGGGCCTCTCGGTCAAGGAAAGGGCGTAACTGGCACACAACACGAAGTTGAGCAAAGGCCCTCCTGGCCACGACTGCCACCTGCTCTTCGAGCAGGAGTCGTGAGTCCAAGAGGACCCCCAAGTTACGCACCGGGTCTGTCTGGGGAAGTGCGACCCCATCCAGAACTAAAGATGACAAAGTCCCAGAAACTGAGGGGCCATTAATCCACAGCCATTCCGTCTTACCAGGGTTCAGTTGAAGCCTGTTTTTCCCCATCCAGACCCCTACAGCCCCCAGGCACTTGGACAGGGTGGTCACTGCATCACATACTTCACCCGGGATAGAGATGTATAATTGGGTATCATCGGCATATTGATGATACCTCAGCCCATGGTGATGGATGATCTCGCCCAGTGGTTTCATGTAGATGTTAAAAAGGAGTGGCGAGAGTACCGAGCCCTGCGGAACCCCACAAAGAAGGGCCCATGGGCTGGCTCTCTCGCTCCCTATCAACACCGACTGGGATCGGCCCTGGAGGAAGGAGGTGAACCAGCGTAAAACCACGCCACCCACCCCAACTCCCTGAGCCGTCCCAGAAGGATACCATGGTCGACGGTATCGAATGCCGCTGAGAGGTCAAGAAGAGCGAGAATGGATGCACTGCCTCCATCTCGCTCCCGCCAAAGATCATCCATAAATGCGACCAATGCAGTTTCCGTCCCATGACCCGGCCTGAAACCTGACTGAAAGGGGTCTAGATAATCCGTTTCATCCAGAATCCTCTGGAGCTGCAATGCCACCACCTTCTCAACCACCTTCCCCAAAAAGGGGAGGTGGGAGACTGGACGAAAATTATCCAGTATAGTAGGGTCCAGCTATGGCTTCTTGAGGAGGGGGAGCACCAGTGCTTCCTTGAAAGCTGCCGGGAACACCCCCTCACTCAAGGATGTATTTACCATCGCTTGGACCCAACCACAAGTCACCCCCCGAGCTGCTTTCACCAGCCAGGAGGGACAAGGATCTAATTGACAGGTGGTGGCATTTACAGACCGGAGGACTCTGTCCACTTCCTCAGGACCAACAGGGTCAAACTGTTCCCAGATAACAAGGTGAGTACGTTCCCTGGGTGTCTCTTCAGATTCTGCCTCACGCTCAGAGTCCAACTTGGAGCGAATCCGAGTGATTTTATCCTGCAGATGCCTCGAAAATTCCTTGGCCCGACCCTGCAGATGGACTTCTGACTGCCCTTTCCCCAAAAGGGATCGGGTAATTTTAAACAGGGTCGCTGGGCGGCATTCTGCGGATGCAATAATAATATAGCCACCCATCTCACCACAAGTGACTTTGGGCAGCGTACAACAGTCAGATAAAATGACAAATATAAAAATAACAGATAAATATGAAAACTGCATTAATAAATATTCTAAAAACCAAAGATACAAACCATAGGCGAAGGGAGGGTAAAAATGGCCTCCTCAATGATGGAGCCATCTAAGCAAGTCTCCGGTTCCCTGGGAGCTCCAGGCCTGATCATATCTGATTTTGATATGATAATATCAAATAATATCTGTAAATCTGGCTATATTTACTTCCAGTAAATTTTATCTCACTCCTACAATAGTCAACAACTGAATTGTAAATGAATACCTTTTTTTTTGGGGGGGGGGGAGTGCCATTAGGCAGAAATGTAGGGTTTGGAAGGTAGCAAACACCAAAAATATATACCTGCCAAATTGCTGGAAGGTAAATTCATCCAATCAATGAGGTTCTGAAAACTTCTTTGGAAATTCCCCAATTTTTTCTTCCCCCATGAAAGGGCCTCCTTATTATAAAAGAGTCTGAACATTAATAGATGTGGTAAAGTGTTCCTGAGAGAGTTGTTGTTTTCCATGACATAACTTACCATCACTTTGAAGCCTTCCTGGCTGTCAACACTGTAAATCTGGGGGGGGGGGGGGGGATGGGATGATCCCTCATAATATCTTCTTTTGGGAAGCATAGGCTTTGCTTTCTGGTGAGGAAATGTTTGGTGGCACCCTCTGCCCAACATGGCAGCCATTTTGTGAATACACCAATGTCTAATAGCAGCTATTTGTGAGTAGGCTCATCACATTCTCTCAAAAGTCCAACCATGTCTCAGTTCCTTCCTCCCCAAATGGTTCCTATGATATGGACTAAAATACTATGAGTTTTTAGTATAGGACAGAATGGAGGGTAGGACTATCCCCAAAGACTTTAATGCAGTATCATAGGTAAAAAGCAAACATTCTAGAATAGGTATACTAAAAATGTGGCCTGGCGACAGATTTTAGACTACCAGCATCCTGTTGGCATCCCCCGGAGTCCTTGAAGAATGGTTGGGGCCAAGCATTTCAGGTTTTTCCCCATTTGGAGAGGATTTTAGAAGACCAAATGGGCTAATTATCCCTCGCAACGGATTTCACCCTTTTAAACAAATCACCCCTACCCTTTTTTGTTTTTAGTGTGGCCATCAATGTCCCATTCAAAGCCAAATGTGGCCCTCAGTCCAATAGAAGCTGTACACCTCTTTCCTAGAAGAATAGGAAATAGAAGTACTGTACTTGTTTCAAATGCTTTTATCAAGCCCTTTTCAGGGATCCAAAGCAAAAGATGTGTGTGTGTGTGTGTGTGTGTGTGTGTGTGTGTGTGTGTGTGTGTGTGTGTGAAAGAGAGAGAGAGAGAGAGAGAGAGAGAGAGAGAGAGAGATGATAGAATCACTTTCAACTCTTAAACTAGAACTTACAATGAAGAAATATTTAGAATGAATCTGGTGGTGGTAGAATGAGCTATGCTGACATCTTACCATGATATAAAATGGGAATCTTCATTTCCAATATATAAAGCAGGAGTGAAGAATTTCTGCCTGTGATTTAAAGTGTAGCTGGAGACTGTTCCTTCTCTAATGCCTTTCCTCCTCCTTGATACTTTGTCCTTCTCTTTGACTTGATAAGATCAAATCTCTTCCTCCATTTTCAAATTTCCCTCATTCTGTATATAAATAGAGGGACTGCCCTCTTGATATTGGAAAGAGAACTATAGACAACATCAGTTTGATTAAACTCATTTGTTTATATCAGTTCTCGCCATAGCTTCTAGTTACACAACTAGTAGTGTGAGAAGATGGCAGTGGATCATAAAGTACTCAAAGCAGGATCTGCATGTCCTGCTTCTGAATTTCCTGGAGGCTCATGACTGACTGGTTATAAGTAGAAAGATCCAGCAAAGGCGAATGTTCTGTTCTATGAATAGAAAGGCATGTCTGCTTCTTAATCAGAGTTAGAGGATTAGGACTGGTTTTCTCTTAGCAGCGATTATAAATTCAGATGGCCCAATATATACTTTTGAAATCAGTGAATTCCACTGAAAGATGAATATTCCATTTATTTTCTTAATCTGCATGTTTACTCCTTCTTATTAACTGTTTTTTGTTCTATCAAGACTTGTGCTGTTGTTTTAGAAACTGGTCTGTGTCAGCCTCTGCTTAAACCAGCTTAGCATCTGGCTAGATAAGTAGGACACACAGCTTGGTGCCTCCTTGTTATTAGGTTTGGCTGCATAATTACTTTTTTTAAAATTTATTCACTATGAAAGGCTGTAGATGTGAAACTTTTTTTCTTTTTAAGACACAGTGCAAAGATACATATGTATCAATTATTTGCTTGATATATATAATTCTTAGCTCTGACATGATATGCACTGTAGCTCAATAATCTTTCAAGGATCTTGAAAATTTAATTTTATAAAAGATTCTCATGGGCCCAGACTTGGAAAATGTTACCAAATACTTGAGTACAGCAGAATTGTGCCACATGATATTCTGGGTCAAAACATACCATGGGTGTGTATGAAATATTGGCCTACTCCTCCTGTACAGGAGAGAGGAATTTGTGAGCCTCCAGATGTTCCTGTACTACAGTTCCCAGTATACCTCAGCAATGGCCACACTGGGTTGCTGTGGCTTAGCAATATGCAGGGAGCCTCAAGTTCTGTACTCCTGACCTCAAACAAGGAACAAACAGGATCAACAATGACTAGGAACAGAATTTAGAAAATAAAATGTATTCCTTATTCATATAGCATTTAAGAGATGTCGCTTCAGCTTCTAGTTAAGTAGCTTCAGTGAGCAGAAGCCATCCTGTTCTATAGCTGCCTGTTCCATCATCAAATAATTTGTATCATGAAGAAGTTTACTTAACATTTGTTTTCCTTTAAAAATTCCCCTTAGGTCCTTTGGCCAAAAGATTTTATTCTATATCTACCACCTACCACCTACCACCTACCACCTACCTATCTACCTATCTACCTATCATCTATCTATCCTTTGACTCCAGGTGGTTCACAACGTGTAATAAAAAATAAATAACTCCAGAAATATTTATAAAACAATTAAAACCAAAATAATGATCCTACCTCGGCTGACGGTACCCAGTTCAAATTGGTGACCCAAACTGCCATCAGCCACTGAAAGTCCTGCAAAACAACTTCACCTCAAGACCTCCAATCTCAGTTAACATGAGACCTATCAAACAAATGGGGAAAACCTGCCTTTCTGCCTTTGAAATACGCCTGGAATCCCATGCAGCTACCTGGATTTTAACAGTGCCACATCTGAAGGAAGAGGGGAAAAATTGGCTAGTTATCAAATGCCAGAAACAAAGGTTCTGAGCTCCACTGTAGCTCCTGTTCTGGAGAAATGCACATTCCTGTATGTATTCCCTTGCCTTTGTTTTCCAGTTGGAGAACCTTAAACCACACCCTTCCTCCAAGCCTGCACATTGCAAACTGCAGCAATGTGGCTGATATGAAACATCAGCAGGCCAGGTTTGCTCTCTCCTGAGGACACCCTTTGAACCCAACAAGCCCTTGCAAGGCTCCATATTTCTCCAGAATCTTTTCTTCTTAAAGGCCTTTCAACCATCCCTTGTGTGACCCTCATCATCCTGGCTGTCCTCCTTTGGAGACACTTCAAGCACAGGAAGAAAGATGCTTTTAATGTAAAGTTTAATTCAGGCAACTTGATGACCCCATAATCCCTCGCCACTGGCTATGCTGGTAAGGATTAATGGGTGATGAATTCCAAAAGATCTGGAGGGCTTTTGCTTGTTTACCCTTGATCTAATTGGACTCTAATTATTTTGCTACTAAAAGATACTAGGACATAGAATAATGGATTTAGATTCCAGGAAGGCAGCTGCTGATTAAATGTTAGGGGGGGGGGAATCCTAAAAGTTAAAACTGTTTAGCAATCAGATCAATTAACCAGAGAAGAGATGGATTCTCCTTCATTGGATATATTCAAGAGAGACTAAGTAGGTATTTGTTAGGCTGCTTTAGTTTCGATTCCTACATACAGCAAGCAGGATGTGCATAGATCTAATAGTCTGAATGTCCCCTTCCAATCCTAGTATTCTAGGATTCAATTCTAATTCATGTAAGTCTGGTGGAGAAGCCCAAAATATGCCAAAATGTGTAGATCCCTGTTTCACTTTTCAAATAAAGTTTTGAAAATCTTATTCCTAGCCTCTGAGGCTGCTTTTTCATTTTGGCCTCAAAGGATCCTTCCAGGTTCAGTTGCCACACTTAAGGAAGCACGAAAGCCCCCAAGTTAGGTTACTAAATGACTTTTTTATTGAAAGGTGTCCAGGATATGAAAAGTTTCAACCACATCCTGCACATTTCTCACAGGGTGGGGGCAGGTCTCTAAGTCTGTGAACCTCCTAATTGTAGCATACAGGCCTTGCAAAGTGAACTTCAAACACGCTTGAGGAAAATCAGATTAGAGGCAAAATTATCCTCCTGTTATGACTTTAATATTTGTCTCTGCTCTAATTCTGATGGAATGAGATTTGAAAGGAAATAGAGCAAAAGGTGATGCCTCACTCTGGTTCTGTTTGTTTGAGACTGGGTGAATCACAGCGAAAGTCAAATCCTGATGGTGCCAAGATGTTCGGGTGCTATTCTCCCTGGGCAAGCCCCAGTTGGTGGCAATCAAGCAAGATCTGCTGTTCTTGTGAGAAATGCATCATCTGAGGAATCCTCTGGGAGAAACGACTCATTGTTTTTCCTGTAAAATAGGAACAGTGTCAGTCAGCCTTCCCCAACCTGGTGCCATCCAGATAGGTTGACATTTCAGGTCCAAGAATATTGACTGGGAAGTCTAGAAGTTGAAATCCCACCCATTTGGAGGTGACTGGGTTGGTGAAGGCTCCTGTAACTAAAAATCAGTTGATATCCATGCAACCTATATCAATGAAGATCAAGGACCAAAGCTCCTTCAGGGTAGAGGAGATATCTGATGCCTGTCTCATCTGCTTCTCCTGTAGTCACGGATGTAAAGGGAGGGGGTTAAGACCTAGCTAACCCATGCCCTTCTTGGAGGAAAAACAAAACAGCAGGCATTGCTTCTTCTCTGAATTCCTACCATTCTGCTTTTTACAAGCAGCATAATTTTATAATTGTGAGACATCTGGGTCTCTGGACAAGGACGGACATATTCCCTTTCTTGGGCAAGGAGACTGTCATCTTTCTCCATTCACTGGTTCTTGAAAATGCTGTCTTTCTTTGACTCTCCATCATACCTGCTGAACCTTCCCATGGTCAGTTGGGGAGCTCAAACTAGAAAAAAGCAAACTCTAGAATTTTTTTTAAACAATTCTGTTTGGAAAAGATAGGTTTGTTTGTTCTAGGATATACTATGTCCAGGGCTTTTCTGTAATCATGAAATACCCATTAGCAAAAGTACTCAGTAGTGGAAAGTAACTTACTGTACTTATATATCACTTCCTCAAGAAACCATTGGTAGATCCCACACATTTGGACAATGTTCATTCAGTCTCCAACTTTCTCTGTTTGGGAAGGTGGTTGAGAAGGTGGTTGACCTACAACTCCAAAGGAAGAAATAGATTATCTGGACCCTTTTTTATCAGATTTGAGACCGGGATACAATTTATTTATTTTATTTATTTATGTTTCAATTTATATACCGCTCCATCTCCCCGCAAGGGAACTCTGGGCGGTTTACAAAACACAAAAATTAAAATCCGACAATTAAAACAACCCAATAAAACACTCTAATATATTAAAATTAAATATAAAAATCCAAGATGCGGTGGTATGATGTTTGGATGTTTAAAAGGGCCCTATGGCACCAGCCATCCCCAAGAGGAACTGTTCCCCCCCTCCCCCCACGCAAGGCGGCAGAACCAGGTCTTTAAGTTCTTTCTGAAGGCTGGGAGCGATGAGGCCTGCCTCACCTCCGGGGGTAGCATATTCCAAAGGGTGGGCGCCGTTATCGAGAAGGCACGCCTCCTAGACCCCGTCAGGTGACATTCCTTTACGGACGGGATCCGTAGCATGCCCTCTCTGAATGACCGAGTGGGACGGTTCGACGTTATGGGGATGAGACGGTCCCTCAGGTAACCTGGCCCCATGCCATGTAGGGCTTTAAAGGTGATAACCAACACCTTGAATTGGACCCGGAAGCACACAGGCACCCAGTGCAGCTGTCGCAACAGAGGTGTCACATGCGCTGATCTAGGCGCACCAATAACTGCGCGAGCAGCCGCATTCTGGACCAATTGAAGCTTCCGGATACTCCTCAAGGGTAGCCCCATGTAGAGCGCGTTGCAATAGTCTATATGGGAGATGACCAGGGCATGAGTGACTGTACGGAGGGCTTCCTGATCCAGGAAAGGGCGTAACTGACGCACAACACGAAGTTGTGCAAAAGCCCTCCTGGCCACGGCTACCACCTGCTCTTCAAGCAGGAGCCGTGAGTCCAGAAGAACCCCCAAATTACGCACTTGGTCTGAATGGGGTAGTGCAACCCCATCCAGAACTAGAGATGACAACTTCCTGGATCCACGGGAGCCATCAATCCACAGCCACTCCGTCTTACCAGGGTTCAGTCGAAGCCTGTTGTTCCCCATCCAGACCCCCACAGCCTCCAGGCACTGAGAAAGGGTAGCCACTGCATCACTTATCTCACCAGGGATGGAAATATATAATTGAGTATCGTCTGCATATTGATGGTATCTCATCCCATGGTGACGGATGATCTCACCCAGCGGTTTCATGTAGATGTTAAATAGGAGAGGGGAAAGAACCGAACCCTGCGGTACCCCACAGACGAGGGGGCGAGGGTCGGACCTTTCCTCTCCTATTACCACCGATTGGGAACGGCCCTGGAGGAAGGAGGTGAACCAACGCAGAACTACGCCTCCCACCCCCAACTCCCTGAGCCGTCCCAAAAGGATACCATGGTCGATGGTATCGAATGCCGCTGAGAGGTCAAGAAGAGCTAGGATGGATGCACTCCCTCCATCCCGCTCCTGCCAGAGATCATCTGTAAGCGCGACCAATGCAGTTTCCACCCCATATCCCGGCCTGAAACCCGACTGGAAGGGGTCCAGATAATCCGTATCATCCAGGATCCTCTGGAGTTGCAACGCCACCGCTTTCTCAACCACCTTCCCTAAAAAGGGGAGGTGGGAGACAGGACGAAAATTGTCCAATATAGTAGGGTCCAGTGATGGTTTCTTGAGGAGGGGGTGCACCAAAGCCCCTTTAAAAGCAGCTGGGAACACCCCCTCCCCCAGAGATGCATTAACCATCACCTGGGCCCAACCACATGTCACCTCCCGGGCTGCCTGTACCAGCCAGGAAGGGCATGGGTCCAGATGACATGTGGTGGCCCTTACAACCCGAAGGATCCTGTCCACTTCCTTAGGTCCAACAGGATCGAACTGTTCCCAGATAACCGGGCAAAGACGTTCCCTCGGCATCTCCCCAGACTGTGCTACACGCTTAGAGTCCAACTTAGACCGAATCTGAGCGACTTTATCCTGCAGATGCTCAGAAAATTCTTCCGCACGGCCCTGTAGGTGGGTCACAGACTCCACCTTACCCAACAGAGATCTTGTTATCTTAAACAGGGTCGTCGGGCGGCATTCTGCGGACGCAATAAGAGCGGAGAAATATTGACGTTTCGCCGCTCTTACCGCCACAAGGTAGGTCTTAACAGCGACTCTAGCTTGTGTTCGGTCAGATTCAGACCTTGTCTTTCTCCAGCGGCGCTCTAGGCGTCTCTTAACCCTCTTCAAGACCCTCAACTCCTCCGTATACCAAGGGGAGTATCGGGTCAAGTGTGGCAAGAGAGGCCGCATAGGCGCGATCCTGTCCAAGGCCCCGGCCGCCTCCCTATTCCAGGTTGCGGCCAGGACCTCCGCTGGAGCATGCAGTAGATCCTGAGGTACAGCCCCCAGCTCCCTCTGAAACCCTATTGGGTCCATTAGTCGCCGGGGGCAGACCAATCGATTGGGTCCTGCCTCCCTGCGGAGTGGGGCAGCATAAGAGAATCTCAAGGTCACCAGGGCATGATCTGACCATGACAAAGGGGAAAGATGTAACTCTCCCCTCAGAGCATACTGCCACTGCTCCGACAAGAAAACTAAGTCCGGGGTGAGTCCACTGTCTCGAGTTGGGTCTCGAATAATCTGGAACAGGCCCATGGCTGCCATGGTAGTCATGAACTCCCGAGCTGCCTCCGAGGCACGTCCCAGGGACGGCAGATTGAAATCCCCCAGAACCATAAGCCTAGGGAATTCCACCGCCAGCCCCGAGACGGCCTCCAGCAGCTCAGGCAGGGATGTTGCTACGCAGCAGGGAGGCTGGTACAGCAGCAACACTCCCAACTGTTCTCGAGAACCCAACTTGAAAAACAGGGTCTCACAACCGGCTACTTGCGGAGCAGTGCCCCTGAAGGCCACTAGAGACTCTCGAATTACAACCGCCACCCCTCCTCCCCTGCCCCTGAGTCTCGGCTGGTGCCACACTTGAAACCCGGCTGGGCATATTTCAGAGAGGGCTACCCCCCCCTCCGAGCTCAGCCAGGTCTCGGTGATACATGCCAGGTCTGCCCCCTCTTCCGTGATCAAATCACATATGAGGGGGCCCTTGTTGTTAACAGACCTGGCATTAAGCAGCAGTAGCCGGAAACCGGGGCCCTGAAGGATCTGCTGACCAGGACCTGGGTATGAACGTGGAGGGCCGGAACACGCCACCGGTAATAAACACCGGGGGCGTCTTCCCCAACGATGGCCCGCCCTCCAGTTCCCGTCATAACATCCCCGGCCCGTCACCACTTCGATAGGGCAGCCCACTCCATAACCCCCAGAGCTTCCAGGTCCAGATGCCTCCACTCCCAGACCTTCAAAGACCCTAGGTTGAAACACGGGTCCCCTCCCACACGCACACATCTCTCAAACTCAGTCAACTTCTAGTGATGGTAGGCCCCCCCCAGCGCACCAGCCTAAGCTCTCGGCACTGAAAGGGCCTAACCACCACAACCACACCTACAATGTCCCCCCACAACCACTCTCACTGGTCGCAGAGAGATATCATCCACTCCTGCCCACCACCTGCCTCTCACTCAGGTGTGGGCACTCATACATACTATCACACAATCTTGGACTCCCCCCTGACTCTCTCACATCCAGGGGGGGCCACATTCACACTACAGGGACCCTAAAAAATCTCTGCCGCCTATAAATAAATGTGGGTACAGATGGGGGCTTCCTCTTAGTTGTTAAAATAAAATTAAAAGTCCAATAAAAACCTTCCACCGTTGTTGATTTCCGGGGGATATTATGGCTGGTCCCCCATTCCTGAACCCGTCGTCCCCCCTTAGACCCCCGCCCCCACAGTTAAAGACCACCAGGCCCACCAAAAGATCATCCAAATCGGTGTGCCCCAAGACCTAGCACGCTCCGCTGCTCTGCTCTCCCGTCTTGTTGTAGTGCCAAGGTCTCGCAAGCCTCCAGTGTATATTAAATCTCTGGGGCTCTCCAGGTCCATTAATAGTTGCGGGGGTTTGTCAAAGTCCGTTTTGGCCCCAAGTTCCCAAAAATATAGTGGAGTACTTGTCCACAAGGCCCACAGGCTTCTGATTACACTCCGCCACTCCGCCGTTTCCTCCGTTACACCAGAGGGCCGCCAAGGGGCCGCGCGTCCTTGACCGAATAGTAAGAAGTCACCAGGGATCACTGGGAGTCCGCCCAGTCCGCAATGGGCTCGCCCGAGCCCCCAAAGCCCGCAGGGAAAAGCACCGCGTTTCGCCGTTTTCGCCGTTTTCCAACTCTCCTCCTCCAAACGGCCATCGCGTTTTGCTGCCCCGCTTCGCCGCCTCGTCGCCTGCTGTTCCACCCGGGGGGGTCCAGCCATCTCCCCACCTCGGTCTAGAAATGAAAGCCGAGGGAACCTCGCAAAATCCCCTACCCACACCTCCAGGTAACAAAAAGGCAGGTAGGGTGGGATTCAGGAGACCAGGAACCCCTCTCCCGGAGCAACGCTCAGCGGCGGCCGCTCCCGATCGCCATCTTGGATAAAAATCCCCGCCAATACTGAGACAGCCTTGGCCACACTTGCAGATGACCTCTGGTGGGCTCAGGATGAAAGTGGTGCATTCATCCTGGCCCTCCTTGATCTTTCACCAGTTTTCAATACTATTGACCATAGTATTCTTCAGGACCAGCTTAAGGGGATGGGGGAAGGGAACACTGTTTTGAGGTGGCTCTCCTCCTTCCTCCAGGGCTGGTTCCAGTCAGTATTGTGTTGGGGGGAAATGGTCAAGTCCTAGGCCTCTGCTTTTTAGGGTACCTCAGGGCTCTATCCTCTCCCCACTCTCTTTAACATGTACATGAAACTGCTGGGTGAGGTTACCCATTAGCACAGGGTACACTATCATCAACAAGCTGAGGATTCTCAATTGTACATCTTTGCCCCTAGCCATCCAAGTGAAACTGTCAAGGCTCTGTCCCAGTATCTGAAAGCTGAAGGGGTCTGGATGGGGAAGAACAGGCTTTGCCTCAACCCTACCAAGACCAAGTGGCTGTGGCTTTGGGGCCCATGGATCCTGGAACTGGAAAAAAAATCATCCTTGAGTCTGAATGGGTTTGCACTGTCTCGTTTGGGTTCAGTGCAGAATTTGGTGGTCCTCCTGAGCTCACAGCTCCTGTTTGAAGAGCAGGTGGCAGCTGTGACCAGGAAGTCCTTTGAAAAACTTCATTTTCTTTTACAACACACCCTACATGGGCCTTTCCTTGAAGACCATCCAGAATCTGCAATTGGTCTAGAATGTGATAGCACAGGTAGTTATGGGCATTTCTCATTGTGACACCTCTACTCTGCGACCTGCACTCACTCACTATAGGCTTCTGGGTGTAATTCAAAACACTGGTTATCACCTATAAAGCCCCGATCCTATAGAAAGTCACTGAAAACCTGGCTCTTTCCTTGGGCATTTGGGTCAGAATGAGTAGAGTCCCCATTCTTAAGAGTTATAGTAGATTCAGTTTTGTTTGCCATTTACTATTTATTTGGTTTTAATCATATGGGTTTTGTTTATATTGTTGGTTTGATTTTCCTTTTTTCTTTCATGTACCACCCAGAGTCATGTTGTCAGAGTTGGGTGGCCATATAAATTCTTTAAATAAATTAATTAAACTTACAGAAACAGTCTTTTTCAGATGCATCTTTCAGAAAATGTTTTTGTGCAATTTTTTAATTGGAAAACGATGGATATAAGAATAGGTAGGTATGGTTTAAAAAGAATGTAAAAATAGTCTTGAGCAGCACTTGACTCATGGTGACCTCATGAGCATGTCCATGCAGTTTCCTGGACAATAATACGGAAGTAGTTTGTCACTGCCTCCTTTTGGGATTTTCTTTTCTTTTTTTTTTACTTCCCAGTCTAGCCTGCAGCTTTGGGATTTCCTGGAAATTTTCTATCCACCCCCATTTAGACTTCAAGCCTACACAAGGTAGTCCAGGTGCTGCCATCTACTGACACACCTGTGCCAGGCAAAAACCAAAAAGTGTGTCTAATTTATGGGGCTGATTGCCAAAACATAAAGTTGTGGACAGCGTTCTAAATACGGATAAAAGTGAATTAGATAAATTTATGGAGGCGGTCTCATCTGTTGCTTCCTGATACTAAGGTGGTCTACCTCTAATATTATTAGGAGTAAGAGAGAGCTGTCCCCCCAAATCATTGGTTGGCCACTAGAGTAAACAAAAACTGTAACAACCCACAGACCCAACTATTGTGGTGAGGAATTCTGAGAGATGCAATTCAGCCGTTTTTGGAGGTTTACGTGTTCTCCACCCTGCATATTCTGCATGGATCCAGGACGGCATCATTGTATCATGTCAATGTTACTCATTACAATTATCTACTGAAGTATATCCATCATTTCTAAACCAATTTCAATAAAATGAAGTAATAGTTAGACCCAATATACCACGCCCAGGTTTCCATTCCAGTCCTTCCCTGGACATCTGCAGGGCCCAGCCCTATCATTTCATAGAGTGAGGCGTGATGGCAAGTGATGAAGCAATTGCAAGTTGTTGGACCTTTGTGGCATGTCCTGTCACCTAGATAGCCTTCTATGCTCTAATGCAGTGGAAGAAAATGTTCTATCATTGATGTAGGAAAAAGATTCAACTCTCTATCTACTTGACCATCTTGTCCTTCCATTGTGGCAGCAAAATATCTTGATTAGACCACGCAATAACTACTTTCATCCTTAACTGAACCATATTAGAAATGAATTGAAGGAAGGGGTATGTTTGCACTTACAGAATCTCTACTAACTTTGTCTCTTCTTTCCCTGCCATTCCTCCATTGTCTCCTCCTTGTCAAAATGTATTAGTGCCTTATGATACTGTCAAAAGTATCTCATAGTGTGTGGTACTGTATAGAGCTCTCACATGTAACAAGCCATCCCTGACGGAGAGCAAAACTACTATGCTCATCCTTTCTGGGATGATCCCATCTTTTAAAATTGCTTTCTGGAGCTGATTGGAAGACAAGGGATATGACAGTCAGTTGGTGGGAGACTTACCTTCCAGTTGGTAGGGAAGGTTTGACAGCAACATTAAGTGGACAGGTTGCTTCTCGCTTTGAGGCAAAGGGATCTAAGAAGAACCTGGTTTTTGGGGAGGGACATTTATGATGCTTCATGAGATACTGCCATTGCTACATTGCTATCCCTGTGAAAGTGCCAGGAGAGTCACTGATTTTAAATGCAAAGTTTTGCCTTGTGTTATTGCACGAAAAATGCTGACCTTCTTGCATTTGGCAGTGTGCATTTGTTATAGATGTAATTTGTTGTCTTCGAACTGGACCTTAAAAAAAAAAGGAAGAGTGGGGGTGCCAACAGTGCACAGACTTCTTTTTTAATGCTTTGCTAGAGCTTTTCTCAGAGTACTGTGATCAAGCTGACAGTTTAGCCCTAAGGAAAGTTATAAATTCTGCACTGAATTGCGGGACAATCTTTCAGTGTGGCATTTCTGCCCTCCGGACACCCACTGGTTATCCATAAATGTGGCAGATGATGGGATTTTATGGCTAGAAACATTCTTTGCAGACACAAGTACAATAACCGGGTCTGAAAGTGTAATTAAAATGACTGGATGAACTCTCTTCTAGGAATCAAGTTGGTTATTAGTGGATTGTAACATCACTGATGCTTTAATTCAAATGGTTTACACACACACACACACACACACACACACACACACAGAGAGAGAGAGAGATTAATAAACAAGCAAGCAAGGAAATGAATCAACTAAAGTAGGCCAAAATTTAGACATAGCTATGAAATTATACAAAGTAAATTGAGATGTTGGAGAGAAGAGGTATCTGCAGACTGAGATCATCTCCCAAAATACAAATGAATGTGTCACTTCCCCCCCCACACCTCTGCTTAAGTAGTGGATGTGTCTTAAGGCAGGGGTCCCCAACCTTTTTAGCACCAGGGACCGGTTTCAAAGATGATTTTTCCGTAGACCAGGGGGGCGGGGTTTCTGGGATTTCCGTGGACTGGGGGGGCAGGATTTCTGGGATTTCCGTGGACCAGGGGGCGGGGTTTGCGGATTGGAGCCAATCGTGCACACTGGGGGCGGGGTTTGTGGGCAGGAGCCAATCACAAGCACCGGGGCGGGGTTTGCAGGTGGGAGCCCCGTGGCCCAGTTACTAACAGGCTATGGCCCACTAGTGGGCTGCGGCCCACAGGTTGGGGACTCCTGTCTTAAGGGCTTCTTTTCTTTTCTTTTTCAAGTTTCTAGAGATGGTTTCCCTTAGATCTTGGAGATCTTGGGGATATTTTGTTGAAATATCAACGAAAATAATCTGTAGAAAGATGATTATCAAGGAGACTCTATATACATTTTGTTTTAACATTTCAAGTAAGCATTGTCTTACTTTCATTTCTTACTTACTTTTAATTATTTCTTTTTAATTAAATTAAATAAATTATTATTAATTAAATTATTATTAATTAAATAAATAATTATTATTAATTATTTAATTAATTACTTTTCAAGTAAGCATTGTCTGCAAGCTCTTGCAGAGAATCCTTTGATCACCTACTTTTAGCTAGTTCTGTTTGCACCACTCTTTCTGAAATGTTGTCCATTGCTCATTGAAGTCAAAATTTGCAATAGTTTTGCAAATCCATATTTTGCTTAGTGGAGGTATGAGAAAAGGGAGAGCTGGACTGAGGACTTCTAAGTCATGGCATGGACTCCAAGCCATTCAGCTCCTAGTTCTTGACTGGGTGGTGCTGCCTGAAGCAGAAGAGGATGATATAAAATATATCAGCCCTCAAAAGACATTTGGGACGACTTGGGCTTGGCAGCTTTCGTTCATTGTAATGTGGTTGGTCTGACACTCCCAGTACATTTTAATTTCATTGCTTATACACCCAACAAGATAGTCAGGAAACTCCCCCCTCTCCTGTTGCCTACTACAGCCTGAAGGTTTTGGGAATCCCCATTACGATCCTGGAATGGAGGCTAATGCCTTCTTTCACCCCCCCAATGGGAAAACAGAATTGTTTTTCAGGTATCCTATTTTGATTTACACAGCTGTTAAAACCAATCACACCCATTTCATCAGTTGAGATTTCAGGCTTACCATGTTGGTTACAGGCAAGATATCACTGGCTTATCCCTCAGTGGCACCCCTGTTTGTAAATATTTTAATTTTAGTTAATATTAGAGAGCTCAATTTCATATTGTTCTGTCTAGTGGAGGGTGAGGGGTGGGAGAGAAAAGAAAAATAATAATTAGAAGATGACACTATGAACTCTGTCGTACTAAAATCAATACAACCTTTAAAAAAAAGAAAAAAGAAAAGAAAACATGCTCAATCTTCATTGGTTTTTGTGATTTGTGTTTAATACCCACTCCAAGGAAGACTAGGAGAGCAGGTTAGACAAGTCAATGCTGTTTGGGTTGTTTTTGGAGTTCAAATCCCATCAGCTCCTACAGCATCTCCCATTGGATGGGATTTGTAGACCAACCAAATCTGGAGAGTTACAGATTACCCAACTTTAGTCTACATGGTAGGAACTCCACAATCTTAACATGTCTGTAAGTCACCCATCCACTGTGTGTGTGCATACACATACACATACACATACACATACACATACACATACACATACACATACACACACAGTATGTATGCATGTATGTGTGTGTATGTGTGTATATATATGTATGTATGTATGTATGTATGTATATATATTTATTTATTTGTAGGGGGCGTGGTGGCTCAGCGGGTAAGAGGCCAGGCTTGTTGATAGGAAGATTGCAAGTTCGGAGGTTCGAATCCCTAGCCCTGCGTGATGGAGTGAGCTCCCACACTTACCCCAGCTCTTGCCAACCTAGCAATTTGAAAGCATGCAAATGCAAGTAGATTAATAGGTACCGCTTCGGTGGGATGGTAACAGTGTTCCGCGTCCGTCATGCCAGCCACATGACCGTGGAAGCGTCTTCGGACAGCGCTGGCTCTTTGGCTAACAAATGGAGATGAGCACCGGCCCGGCCCCTAAAGTCAGACACGACTGCACAAATGTGCGGGGGGAACCTTTACCTGTATATGTATATGTATATGTATATGTATATGTATATGTATATGTATATGTATATGTATATGTATATGTATATGTATATGTATATGTATATATATGAATTTTTCAATGTAGGAAAAATATACAAAACAAACAAAAGAAAATAAAGAAAATAAGAAATAGAGAAAAAGGAAGGAAATAAGAAAAAGAAAAAAAATACAATTTTGTCTTCCACCTTTCATTCTGTCCAGTAATTATCATCTTAATCTTTTCCCCAACTTCTTCGTCCCTCTTTAATCCCTGAAATTATCAATTCAATGTTTTCTTCTTTCAACAAAAAGTCCACCTAAGGCTTCCAGTCTTTCCAAACAAAAAAAATCTTTATCGTTTTTTCTCGGACCAGAGTGGTCAGCTTCGTCATTTCAGCAAAGTCTTGTGTTTCTCATCAACTTTAATTGCGGTGACTCAGGAATGGGACATCTAGTACAACACTGTTCCAGGTCAGCGCTGGCTGATGCAGGAGCTATACAGGGAGTGCAAGATTGTTTTCCCCCTAGGGTTATTTCAGAAAACAAAGATACTGTAAAAATGAAACCCCAATGTGTCCATGAGCAATTGGTGAGTTATTCCTTTGTGCTGTTACCAATTCCTTCCCACCCTCCTCACCCATGGAGACCATCTGAACTCCTTGCCCTGGCAGCAAGAATAGCAGACTCTGCTGCTGTGGACCTCTTCGAGCATCTCATTTCCACCATAGGTGGTTATTATGAGAACCACAAAACATGAAGAAACATGCCTGTTATCTCATTTTCCTTTCCCTCCCTATCTCTTTCCCTCCTGTCCTTTTCCATAATGAGCCAGACTGCAGAGGTGGCCTCTAAGCTAAACTTTCCTGGCTTAGGAGCAGAATATTACTTTTATAAATAATAAAGTAAAACACAGGGGTAGGCTCCCTGAATCCCCTGAATTCTTGCTATGCCAGTACTTCATGCATTGCCCCACTCTGTTCTTAGGGTACGTGTGATCTGGATAAAAAGGAACTAGAACAGGCTAATGTGAGTGTTGGCATCTGCAAGGATGGAAGGGAGGCAAATGACAAAAATGTGGTGTCCTGGTATAAAATCTGCCTCTTTTATAAGTGTGTGGTTGCTAGCCATTGAAAATGACTTGGTGGCATATCATCATCATCATTTATATGTGTGCTATAACAATGCATGCAAATATGTAAGAGATGATCTGGCATCATGACGTCTTGATGCACTTTGTATCATTCTGGTCCAGTAGTGGCTTGCTAAGGCAGTCTCTGAGAGTGAGAATAATTCACATTTATAGAGTCATATTTTTTCCTCTTCCTTGCTGCACCTGGATTGGAAGAAAAGTCTTCCCATAGTGCAACTGGATAGAAAGGATTAGCCCAGCACCTGGGGAAGTGAGCTCTGTTCCCTGTTTTCACACATACCTTGTACCACACTATGCCTTGTGTGCATCAGACCTTTCTTGGGTAGATGGTGGAGCTCTGTTAGCTTCAAGCTACAAGGGTTCAAATTCCAAAATTCCTGAGAAGTAGATGGGGGGGCGGGGGGAGAGAAGCAAACAAAAGAGAATAGTGGTATCAACTCTGCTGTGCTGCAATTCCTTGAGTATCCCATTGATACTTAACCAGATCTAGATAAATGCAGACAGTTTCTGGGATGCACTGATGAATGAGTTTGTCCTAATTTATTTATCTAATTACTATAGCCGCCCATCTCAACAAGTGACTCTGGGCAGCTTACAATCATAAAAATTATAAAACAGTTGAAGTAATTAAAACAATTAAAAATACAAAATAAATATACATGGCCGCCAAGCAAGCAATGCATGGATGTTAATATAGCCAAGAAACGGGGCCATTAACATGCTCTGGGCCCCAGGCCCGGGCACATAATAACCAGGTCTTCACGGCCTTACGAAAGGCCAACAGGGTTGGGGACATCCTGACATTTGAAGGGAGAATATTCCAGAGGGCAGGCGCTACAGCAGAGAAGGTGCGCCTTCTAGTCCCCACCAACCGACATTCCTTGGCTGACGGGACCCGTAGTATACCCAACCTACCAGACCGAATTGGACAGGTAGATACAACTGGGAGAAGATGGTCCCTTAGATAACCTGGTCCCAAGCCATGAAGGGCTTTAAAGGTGACAACCAGCACCTTGAATTGCACCCAGAAGCACACCGGCAATCAATGCAGCTCACGTAGCAGTGGTGTTAACATGTGTCGAATACCCGACTCCATTTACTACCCGTGCAGCCGCATTCTGCACCAGTTGAAGCTTCCGAATGCCCTTCAAGGGCAGCCCCATGTAGAGCACATTGCAGTAATCAAGATGGGAGGTCATGTCTTTAAACTCATCAGTGAAGCCTCTTTTATTCCAGTCCACATCCTGAGCTAATAATTGCAAGTCAGCAATATACTCCTGCACAGAGTGTTTACCATGACAGAGGTAAAGGATTTGGGGGCTGATGATCGATTATATGACTGGATTATTGAAACAATCCCTCAGAAGTGTCACATTGGTGCAGTTGCCCACTTTGGGGCTGTCTTGCATCAGAAAGGGGCTTTCCCATTTTTCAGTTCCCTCTGTCTTTTTTTTTGGTCTTTGAGTCATTGTTGACTGACTCCTGGTGACTGCCTGGACAAGTCCCTGCAGTTTTCTTGGCTAGATTTCAGAAGTGGTTTGCCATTGCCTCCTTCCTAGGGCTGAGAGAGAGGGACTGGCCCAAGGTCACGCAGCTGGCTTCGTGCCTAAGGCAGGACTAGAACTCCCAGCCTCCTGCCTGGTGCCGTAACAACTACACCAAAGTGGCTCCCTCTGTCATTAGGCTGATTATAAAACTTTTGTGAATCCAGTCTCTGGGAATATCCTCAGATCTTAGGGAGATAGATAGCTCATCTGTACTGGTGAGAAATTCCTTATAAAAATATTTGTATAAAGAAAGAAAGAAAACAAGGAAGGCCCCAAGTTTGCCAAGGCTTCTACCACCATTATACTTGTCAGGCATATACAGTACTTGGTGTTGGAGCCACTGGTTATGTCAGATCCTCCCCAACTCACTTGGCTTGGTCGTTCATCACCTGGTTAACTGGTCTACCTGGATCTCAACTTGTTTCTGATATAGATTTGATCCAGAGGGGTTGCAAGAGGAACTATAACCATTTTTTACTCACAGGGTTAGAGCACAGGCTCTTCCCCCACAGTACTAGAAGTATGGGTAGGCAGATCCTGCTATCAGACTCACATCAGGCATGGCAGTAAACCTCAACTCATCAGAAAACTCTGCCTTCAGTAACTAGCTAAGAGCAGAAGCTTCACAAACTTTACATAGCTGTGGTTGGATAAGTAATTTTATTCAAGACAAGAGAAAAGTCATAAATATGCAGGAGATCTGCCTACTGCAGATCTAGTTTATGTGTGTGTCAATGTCAGCCTTAGGGTTAAAATCATGAGTCTTTTTCTCTCATCCTTTCAATTCAGCGGACTTTAGACCATTGTTTTCCTGGCCCTGAGAGTCAGCAAAACTTGTTCCATATTTGTGTTTATGTAATATTCTGTCTGATCTGAGAATTATTACTTCCTGCCTCATCAGGTTCAGTCCTTACAGATATAACCCTTTTTATGATTATTTATAAAACAGTTACATTCCTTGTCTATGAAGGTTCTCAGTCATCCAGGTGGAATTGTCTGTAGCTTGAATCATGTCAGAAAATAGAAATCCAGTTGACATGATTCAAGCTACAGACAGTTACATTCCTTGAAATAAATAACAAATTTTCCAATCAAAATGCTGCTTATATACTTTTGTCATAGTCAATATCTATCCACACAAAGGTTATGCATGTGAGGGATGTAATAGTGGTAGAATTGACATATTTATCATATTTTTGGTCCTGTCAAATGATAAAAAGATACTAGAGATTAAATATTGAAAAGTTAAATAAATAGGGATAACCACTAGATTCATTGGTAATTTTATTGTATCTCAAAGACATACTTTATAAAATTAATATTAAAAGATGGGTATATTCATCTGCAGTCTGTGTGGTAATTACTTATCATGACTGGAAAACAACTCTGTCTTATTAATAAATTACTATAAAGCCATATGTGAAAATCTCAATTAACCCAAGCCATGATGATATGAAGCCATGAAGAGGTCAATATCTAAGGGCCCATCCAATAACTATGGTATGAAACATTGTGACCTGGGATGTAAATGGTAAAGGTTCCCCCCACACATTTGTGCAGTCGTGTCCGACTCTAGGTGCTGGTGCTCATCTCCGTTTGTTAGCCGAAGAGCCAGCGTTGTCCGAAGACGCTTCCGTGGTCATGTGGCCGGCATGACGCACACAGAACACTGTTACCTACCCACCAAAGTGGTACCTATTAATCTACTTGCATTTGCATGCTTTCTAATTGCTAGGTTGGCAAGAGCTGGGGTGAGTGCGGGAGCTCTCTCCATCACGCAGGGCAAGGGATTCGAACCTCCAAACTTGCGATCTTCCGACCAACAAGCCTGGCGTCTTACCCACTGAGTCACCATGCTCCTGGGATGTAACAGTATGTAAAGACTGGTAAATATATTATATGCCTGTAAAAATTAGAGAAAGGAGAAGGATATAATACATCTGACTAGTTTGATCTTGTGGAATAGAATTGATGAATACATGCAGGGAGGTGAAGGTGCTGGTTTAATTATGAATGAAAAGACTAAAATGTATGTCAGAAAGCAGAAATTGATGTCATCTAGGTTGATGTCATCTAGGTAATCCACAGGGTTGGTGACAGTTCTATGTTATCTTACAGTGAATAATAATGGACAAACCATATATTAGTCTGGGGAAAAATCTGTGCAGAATCTGTGCAATAAACTGTTTTGAATGAATGTGATTGAGGGGGAAAATATGTAAGGTAACATGACTAGATGAGTGAGTACAAGAATGGTTGTAAGACTTGTTTAATGTGTGTGTGAAGACTGGTTCTGTTCTTGATGATTGGTAGAAAGCTGTTATTGTTTTCGCTTAACACATGCAAAAACTACAGGGGGAATTAGTTTGTTCAGTGTGTCTGGAAAGATATTTGGCAGAATTTGACTGAAATGGTACAAGAAATGACAGTGAACAAAATCTGGGAAGTTCAATGCAGCTTTATAACAGGATAGGGATGTGCAGAGCAGATTTTTTTTTTCTCCCTGAAAATGAGTCATTGAGAAATGAATGAATGTGAAAAAGAAAGTTTACTGTATTTTGTTGATTTAGAGCATAGCATTCCAAAGGGTGTGTTGCGACACACTACTGTGTCGCTTGCAGTGTCCTGGTGTGTCGCACGCACACCTGGAAGCACTGATGGGGGGAACCGTAAGGAGCGGCACCCCTGCCAATCAGCGCCGCCGCCATTGGTGTGTGTCGCCAACATGAAAAGTTTGGAAAGCTCTGATTTAGAGAAAGGATATGATAAAGTGTCTAGGCTTGAATTATGGAATGTTTTGCATGAATGTAGAATTGAAGTTTGGTTGCTGAATGTGATAAGGGTAGTTTAAGAGCAGAAGTAAAGCATGCATGAAATGGTTCCAACATTGAATTAAGGAACTGAATTGAGGAATTAAGAAAAGGGTTGTGATGTTCCTCATTTAATGCATCTATGGGTAGATCTATAAGGAATATTTGTGGTGAAGTTAGAAGTGTGTTGGCCGGGGAAAGGAATATACAGTATGTGTACTTTTGTCTGAGGTTGATGCCGTCTTGTTAGCTAAGAATTTAAATGAATGCTAGATGGATTATATGATGCATCAATAATGTATGAAAGACTAAGGTAGTTGTGTTTGACAGGGGAAATGGACTGAACAACTGCTAATTATATATAAATGACAAAAAATGGAGCAAATAGGCTAATGTGTATTTTGTTGTTGTTGTTGTTGTTGTTCAGTCGTTTAGTCATGTCCGACTCTTCGTGACCTCATGGACCATAGCACGCCAGGCCTTCCTGTCCTCCACTGTCTCCCGGAGTTTACTCAAATTCATGTTCGTTACATCGGTGATGCTATCTAACCATCTCATCCTCTGCCGTCCCCTTCTCCTTTTGCCTTCAGTCTTTCCCAGCATCAGGGTCTTTTCCAGTGAGTCCTCTCTTCGCATTAGGTGGCCAAAGTATTTGAGCTTCAGCTTCAGTATCTGTCCTTCCAATGAGCAGTCAGGGTTGATTTCCTTTAGGATTGACTGATTTGACTTCCTTGCAGTCCAAGGGACTCTTAAGAGTCTTCTCCAGCACCACAGTTCAAAAGCATACATTCTTCGGCGCTCAGCCTTCCTTATGGTCCAACTCTCACAGCCATACATTACTACTAGAAAAACCATAGCTTTAACTATACGGACCTTTGTCGGCAAGGTGATGTCTCTGCTTTTTAATATGCTGTCTAGCTTTGCCATAGCTTTCCTCCCAAGGGGCAAGCGTCTTTTAATTTCATGGCTGCAGTCACCGTCTGCGGTGATCTTGGAGCCCAAGAAAATAAAATCTGTCACTGCTTCCATTTCTTCCCCTTCTATTTGCCAGGAAGTGATGGGACCAGATGCCATGATCTGAGTTTTTTTAATGTTGAGTTTCAAGCCAGCTTTTGCACTCTCCTCTTTCACCCTCATCAAGAGGATCTTTAGTTCCTCTTCACTTTCTGCCATTAGGGTGGTATCGTCTGCATATCTGAGGTTGTTGATATTTCTCCCGGCAATCTTAACTCCAGCTTGTGATTCATCCAGCCCGGCATTTCTCATGATGTACTCTGCATATAAGTTAAATAAGCAGGGTGATAATATACAGCCTTGCCGTAGTCCTTTCCCAATTTTGAACCAATTGGTTGTTCCATGTCCAGTTCTAACTGTTGCTTCTTGACCCGCATACAGGTTTCTCAGGAGACAGGTAAGGTGGTCTGGTACTCCCATCTCTTTAAGAATTTGCCACAGTTTGTTGTGATCCACACAATCAAAGGCTTTAGCGTAGTCAATGAAGCAGAAGTAGATGTTTTTCTGGAACTCTCTTGCTTTTTCCATGATCCAGCGAATGTTGGCAATCTGAGCTCTAGTTCCTCTGCCTCTTCGAAACCCAGCTTGCACTTCTGGTAGTTCTCGGTTCACATACTGCTGAAGCCTAGCTTGTAGGATTTTGAGCATAACCTTGCTAGCATGTGAAATGAGCACAATTGTACGGTAGTTTGAACATTCTTTGGCATTGCCCTTCTTTGGAATTGGAACGTAAACTGACCTTTTCCAATCCTGTGGCCACTGTTGAGTTTTCCAAATTTGTTGGCATATTGAGTGCAGCACTTTAACAGCATCATCTTTTAGGATTTTAAATAGCTCAGCTGGGATACTGTCTTCTCCACTAGCTTTGTTGTTAGTAATGCTTCCTAAGGCCCACTTGACTTCACTCTCTAGGATGTCCGGCTCAAGGTCAGTGTCCACACCATCGTATTTATCAGTGATATTAAGATCTTTCTTGTATAGTTCTTCTGTGTATTCTTGCCACCTCTTCTTAATCTCTTCTGCTTCTGTTAGGTCCCTGCCTTCTTTGTCCTTTATCATGCCCATCTTTGCACAAAACGTTCCCTTGATATCTCCAATTTTCTTGAAGAGATCTCTAGTCTTCCCCATTCTATTGTTTTCCTCGATTTCTTTGCATTGTTCATTTAAGAAGGCAATCATAAAGCAGAGTCTCTTTCCTTAGTATCTCTCCTTGCTATTCTCTGGAAATCTGCATTCAGTTGGTTATATCTTTCCCTTTGTCTCTTGCCTTTTGCTTCCCTTCTTTCCTCAGCTATTTGTAAAGCTTCATCAGTCAGCCACTTTGCTTTCTTGCATTTCTTTTTCTTTGGGATGGCTTTAGTTGCTGCCTCCTGTACAATGTTACGAACCTCCATCCATAGTTCTTCAGGCACTCTGTCTACCAGATCTAATCCTTTAAATCTATTCCTCACCTCCACTGTATATTCATAAGGGATATGATTTAGGTCATACCTGATTGGTCTAGTGGTTTTCTCTACGTTCTTCAATTTAAGCCTAAATTTTGCGATAAGAAGCTCATGATCTGAGCCACAGTCAGCTCCAGGTCTTGTTTTTGCTGATTGTATAAAGCTTCTCCATCTTTGGCTGCAAAGTATATAATCAATCTGATTTCGGTATTGACCATCTGGTGATGCCCATGTGTAGAGTCGTCTCTTGTGTTGTTGGAAAAGAGTGTTTGCTATGACCAGCGTGTTCTCTTGACAAAACTCTATTAGCCTTTGCCCTGCTTCATTTTGTACTCCGAGGCCGAACTTGCCTGTTATTCCGTTTATTTTTTGACTTCCTACTTTAGCATTCCAGTCCCCTATGATGAAAAGGACATCTTTTTTTGGTGTTAGTTCTAAAAGGTGTTGTAGGTCTTCATAGAACCGGTCAACTTCAGCTTCTTCAGCATCAGTGGTTGGGGCATAGACTTGGAATAATAATGTGTATATTTTGATATATTTTGATATAATGTTTACTAAATATGGGGAATGGATGAAGGTAGGTTAAGATGTGCAAATGCTTATAGAAAGGAAGGCCATAGTACGGTGTGTGGTGTGGAACGAATGTTTATAAAAAAATTTAAATGGTTGCGAATACAAGTGTGCTTCTGCCAACTGTGTTATCTGAAAGCAAGAGTTGGATAAGTTAGGAGAAACAAAAGTAATTGAATGCAATGGGTAGGGTACTTAAGAAGGGTGTCTGGTAAAACAAGAAGTGATAGGGTCAAGAATGAATGAGTACTGAATGAATCTGGATTGAATCTCACATGAATGGCCAGTCCAAAAGAAGTATGTTGTGGTGATTTGAATGAATGAGGATTGACTTGCAAAACAAATACAGGAAGGAAGAGTGAATGGGTCAAGAGGCTGGTGGGATTTAGTTGATGAGATCCTTGAAAAGAGAGGGGAGAAGATTAAAGAACAAAAGGCAGCATCTGAAGTGGGGGTACGGATCTGGTGGAAATAAGGATGTTTCCAAGAATAGGAAGGTATGAAGAGGTGTAGTAAATGGTGTTGGTGTAAATCTGATTTAGTTACATTTATTTCTCTTATCTTATGCCCTTAATTTCTTTGGCTATTTATTTCTCCCTTTCTGCACTGGAGTACAAGATATAGTACATATTTTTAAACTGATAAATTATGGAAGGGTACAGAAAGGAAAGCAGAACAAATTAGCAATTGTAGAAAAGGTTAGGGTTTTGTTTTTTAGTGTACAGAATTACAAAATACAAGATGTGATCAAAAATTGGGGTTGATTTAATATTTATGGATTGCTGAATGCAGGAAAGGCAGAAATCTTGAAAGTTAATATTTAATCATTTATAGATGGCTCTTCTTTCATTTTTTTTTCTAATGTTAAGTATATAGTGAATATTTTCACAAATGTTAACAGCATATACACCTCTTTCTGGATATTCACTGAACTCACCCTGTCTTATTAGCATCCTCATGTGAAGAAATATAATAAATGCACATCAAATAGTATCCTTCACTGGCCAGGTTATTGATGAATAAGCCACTTTAAGGGGAAGCTAAAATGGTTTTTCAGCCATCCACTGAATGAATCAGGTATTAGAATATAAATGACAACAAAGAACTTGGAAAGAAATGAAATTCCTTTACTGTGAAAGCACTGGAATATTATCTTTCTCTTCATTAGAAGAGAAACAGATTGGTAGGCAGACTGGAGCTTCAGGGCAGAGAAGAATTATAGTATACAATCAGGCATTTGTCTGTGGGAACACCTTGGGCACTAATATTGAAATATAATCATTTATATTTATTTGAAAAATAATCTTAACTAACCTTTGAGGTTGCAGTTTTCAGGTTTTTAAAGCACATGTACTTATAAAGTGGAGAAGGCAGTTGTGTTCCCTGGGCCCAGTTGCCTTGGGAAATGGCATAATATGAATAAGAGGCAGAGATGGTGCTGAGTCGGTATCTAAATTTTATGAACTCTGCTTTATGATTGCAGGTAATTCACCTGTCTTGTCTCTTTACAAAACCCTTGTGATCTTCTTAAGTCATAAACACAGACACACATATTAGATTTAAGGCTGCCAACCTCTTGTTTTATTGGCCCAGCTCCTGACAGCTGGTCTCACCGAAAATATTGACTTTGATGCCAGGGAGTGCTTCATCTGCTTTATTTATACATAGAAGCCTACTATTTAAATTACAAGCAAAAGGCCAATGTAAAAAGATTTTTTTACATTGTTTTATTATGAGATCCTTTGTGGGGACTTGACCTCAAAAGAAGAGAGGAACAGAAAGAGAGAGCCAGTTTGGTCTAGTGGTTAAAGTGCTGGGCTAGAAACCAGGAGACTGAGAGCTCTAGTCCCGCCTTAGGCATGAAAGCCGGCTGGGTGACCTTGGGCCAGTCCCTGTCTCTCAGCCCAACTCACCTCACAGGGTGGTTGTTGTGGGGAAAATAGGAGGAGGAAGGAGTATTAGGTATGTTCGCCGCCTTGAGTTATTTATAAAAATAATAAAGGTGGGATAAAAATTAAATGAATAAAAATGTATCTAAAACCACATTCCCCCCCCAAAGGTAAATGATGAGCATAGGATAGGATAATAATAGAGTAGAGTAGAGTAGAGTAGAGTAGAGTAGAGTAGAGTAGAGTAGAGTAGAGTAGAGTAGAGTAGAGTAGAATAGAATAGAATAGAATAGAATAGAATAGAATAGAATATAATAGAATAGAATAGAGAGATATAAACACTGTAATGCCTAGCTTCCTCACCTTATCAACCTAGGACTGTGAACTCCAGCTGAAATTGATCCTGGAGATTCCCCATCTCAAGAAATATCTGCATGTGACCCATTTATATATGGGAGTGCAAATGTATGTGTGAATATACACCTGCCAGAAACCACACTCCAAAAATGGGCAGAATCAGGAGAGAGAGAGAGGAAAAATAGATGATAGATAGATAGATAGATAGATAGATAGATAGATAGATAGATAGATAGATAGATAGATGATAGATATTAAAGTTACAATTACTAATTAAAATTCATTGCCAATAAAGTCATCAATTTATAAAATTCACTAATCCTCCATTTGCATACAATCTATCAACTATTCTGTCTCGCATAAAAACCACCCTTACTCATAGAAACACATATACATAAATATATTCCTTCCCTTTCCCCAGCAGAAAGAACAAAGAGGGAGGGAGGGAGGGAGGGAGGGAGGGAGGGAGGGAGGAAGGAAGGAAGGAAGGAAGGAAGGAAGGAAGGAAGGAAGGAAGGAAGGAAGGAAGGAAGCAAGCTGATAGTGGGGATGGGAAGGGAAATGCTATAGAAAGGAAAGGGAATAAAAAGGGAGGAAACCAAGTGCATAGAGATGATACAAGGGAAAGGGTAACTGGATAGAGAAGGAAAGAGAGAAGCCATGTTTAGGTGTTACACAAGGGTTAAATGTACTAGGCAAGCAGGCCCACTCAAGTAGCAATTAATGTTTAGGCTAATTTTCAGAGTCATCCATCTTTGCAGCAGCATTGTGGGCAGCCATTTGCACCTCCACCCATGTCTTTGTTTTCTATCATGCCTAGAGATGATAGAGCACACCATAATTTTCAGATGATGATTTCAGGTGAGCACAGATGATTTTCAGAACACACAAGAGGCCACTCCCTCCCCCCATTCAAAATAGGGGAAACTATTTTGAACGGAGAAAGCTCTTACTCCTATTGGGAAAATATGACCCATAATTAGAAATAACCCAAACTTGAAAGTTCATCAGAATTTTGGTTTTTTAAAAAGGTCACCCTACTAAGAACAGATATTGAAGCTGGTGGACACAGTGGGAGTCCCAGGGTCCTGAAAACTTCCCAAGTGTGCTGGGCACTGATTGCCCAAGTCTGCTCTCTCCATAAACCAGGAACCTAGATTTTCTAGGAGCAAACCCTGTTTGCCTATAGTTGTATGCAAGGATTCTTCTGTGACCTTTGAACGCAATCTGTGCATATTGCAGAATACCGTAAAACATACAGAAGTACATAATTTGGAGTCATCACCCAGATAATGCTTTGCTGAAATCTGGTTGGAAATTCTTCCTTCATCTGGATGTGGTAGAGGGTGTTAATGCTGGTGATGTTATTTTCTGTTACACATTTTCCCATCACTCTGAAGCTTTCTTGGCTGCCTACTCTTCCCAATGTGAAAAGGGGCCTTTCCTTGGGATTTAATGGAAGTGTGAGGAGCCAGAGAGACGACAGGTTGCTGAAGACATGATGGTACAATGAAAGGCAGAAAGTTCATGCACATCTTTCATCCACCTTATAAATATAAAACTGCAAGAATGCATATGCTACTGTGGAGAATCTCACCAAAATTCTATTCTTCTTGGGGGAAAAAATCAAAAGCAAATTCTATCAACAACTTGAATCAGAACTGGTAGGGAAAAAAATGCAGAAATCCCCCCACCCCACCCCTCTCTGCATGGCACTAGGCCCAGGCAAGATTAGACAAGCACTTTGGATTTCTAGAGGAACACCTGTCTAATTCTATATGTGCACACCTCTCTTTCTTGATAGGACATGCCAATATTTTGTTCTAAGAAACCAGAGTACAAAATGTAAAGAGAGATATAATCCACAGAATGTAGTCAAACGTTCTTCATGTTCAGCTCCAGAACTTTATATAGCATAAATGATTACTGTGTGTGTGTGTGTGTTTGTGTTTGTGTGTGTGTGTGTGTGTGTGTGTGTCTCAACATGGACTTTTGTGTATGTGTGCGTGCATGCACAGCTCTACATGAATATATTTACTTATTGTTTATTCAGAGGCAATCATTTCAGGCAGCCAACTGCAGGATGGAGAGTTCAAGGTGCAAATGTGATATGGTTAACAAGGGCAGTGTTTCCCAACTTCAGCAACTTTAAGATGTGTCCCGTGAAAACACTGGACTAGGGGAGCAACATCTGAAAGAAATCTTCTGAAGTATATTGTACTTCAGAAAGTCAGATTTTAATGAACTGAAGCCAAAGTTGGCTTTCACTCCTCAAGAACAGAAAAGCTGAAGAGGATGAACATCAAGACACTGAGGGCAGAATTACAAACAGTCCACATGAGTAGAAATGAGAAAAGCTTTAAGAGGCCTTTATGAATGAATATCAAGCTGGCTGACAAGATGAGAAGCAAAAAGGAGATAGATGGGAAATGGAAGAAAGGACTGACAACTAACCAGCTCAGGCCTATAGAGAAGGAGTCAGGAAGGCTGTCTTGATGCCTGTTTTCTCAGAGAAGAGAGAGAGAGAGACAAGCCTTTTTAACATGGTTCAAGAAAGCGGGGAATGGAGTTTAGGATTAATAGAAGTCTCTTTGCTGATTAAAATGGATTCAAATTTCCAGCACCAAACAAATTGCATCTGGTTGAAAGATGTGATCTCAGAACTCTTAACTATAATCTATGAAATTTTTTGGAAAACCTGTACAAGACCTAACCACAATATTCAAAGAGAGGAAGAGGGAGGACCCAGGAAGCTACAAACCAGTTAATTTAGTGTCTAGATTGGTGTTTCTCAACCTTAGCAACTTTAAGCTGTGTGGACTTCAACTCCCAGAATTCCCCAGCCAGCCATGCTGGCTGGAGAATTCTGGGAGTTGAAGTCCACACAGCTTAAAGTTGCTAAGGTTGAGAAACACTGGTCTAGATACTACATCAGATTGACAAACAGCATGACTGCAAGCCCTTAGAAAAGAAAAGTTGACCTGTTCTTTGTTGAAACCAAGAGCAGTAACAATGTGTTGAAATTAAAAGAAAGAAAAGCCAAGCTGAACATTAAGAGGAATTTCCTGGAAAGCTGTTAAGCAGTATAATAGCATGCTTGAGTCGTAGATTTAAGGCTTTCAGATGAGCCTTGATAGACTCAAGTCTTTCAAATGGGAGGCTATATGGCCACCTACCCAGGATGGTTTAATAGAATTCTGCACTGAGTAGGTAGCTGGGCTAAATCATCTATAACAGAGATTCCTAAACTTTTTGCCATCTCACCTCCCTTTAGTGTAATCTTAATGTACACACCTCCCCTAAAAATCCAAACACCAGCATGAACACAAATGAACAAAGAGTCCCTCTTTTGCGGGGACATGGGTGGTGGTGAAATTTGATAGATAAATAAATAAACAAACAAACAATACAATGAAAATTTGGGGAAGGTGGATTTATTGTAATAATGTAACTATAAGGCTCTTCACACCTCCCCTGGAGTCCATCTGCACCTTCCCAAGGGAGGTACACCTCACACTTTGAGAAACCCTGATCTATAAGATCCTTTCCAGCTCATATGTTCTATGATTCTATGCCATGCAGGCTTCTGTGCTAAGATGCTATGCCATTGCTGGGTGTACAAATAAAATACAAATCCAGCTGGGTCCTGGATAGAATAGAGTGCATATTTATGTTTTGTCTGAGGCAGCAACATATCTTGGGCACTGCCTTTAGTAGATCTCTTATCTAGGGCATCTTATAAATCCTCTGAATGATAGAATTTTTGGGAAGATCTATCAATTTATTTATTTATTTATTTATTTATTTATTTATTTATTTTGTTTGATTTGATTTGTCACCGCCCATCTCCTCCCACCAGAGGGACTCTGGGCAGTTTACAACAACATAGTCAATAAAACAATAAATTACAACATATAAGTTACAATATATAAAAATACAATTACAGATTTAAAAAATATATAAATAAAAGTGAAATCCAAATGGCTGATGATCTAACTCGGTCCTTGTATGCGACGAGCACTCTAGGGCACTAGCCATCCCCAAACATGACTACCCCTCTCCCCGCCCCAAGCCAGGTGGCAGAGCCAGGTCTTCAGATTTCTCCGGAAGGCCAGGAGCGATAGGGCTAACCTCACTTTCAGGGGTAGAATGTTTTAGAGGGCGGGAGCTATTGCAGAGAAGGCCCGCCTCCTGGACCCTGCCGACCAGAATTCTCTTACCAACGGGGTCCACAACATGCCCTCTCTGCAAGAACAGGTGGGATGGGTTGATGTAATGGGGAAGAGGTGGTCCCTCAGGTAACCTGGCCCCATGCCATGTAGGGCTTTAAAGGTAATAACCAACACCTTGAATTAGACCTGGAAGCAAACTGGCACCCAATGCAGCTCGCATTATAAAGGTGTTATATGTGCCCTCATATATTATAAATTTATATTTATAATTTAAATAAATAAATAAATAAATAAATAAATAAATAAATAAATATAAATACTGTATAAATATATAAATATATAAATATATTTATATTATAAATTTATATATTATAAAGGTGTTATATATGCCCTTCTAGGGGCACCAAAGATGGCCTGTGCGGCTGCATTCTGGACCAGCTGTAGCTTCCAGATTCTCTTCAAGGGTATCCCCATGTAGAACGCATTGCAATAGTCCAAGGGTCGGAAATGGCGGCTCGCGAGCCACATGCGGCTCTTTGGCCCCTTGAGTGTGGCTCTTCCGCAGCTGAACTCACCCCGCCCCTTCCACGTGATTGGATCCCGCCCCCAAACTCTTACGCTCTTACGCGCGCTCGCTCTCGCTGTCCAAGGCCGGGGCCACCCGCAGCCGCCCACACCTCGCGCACAGCCCGCGGGGCTCTCTGCCGCTCCCTTCAACGGAGGAGGGACCGGCGTGCCTTGGGAGCTGCTGCTGGCGGCATGTCTGGGCGAGGCGCGCGGGCGGAGCTGCCCGTCTGGCACTTGGGCGCTCCCGAGCCTCTTCCCTTCTCCCTCGCCACGTTCGGGCGTTGAGGCCAGGCAAAGCCGGGCGGTCGCGCAGGGGTGAGGTGAGGAGTCCCGCTCCTGCGCCTACCGCCACATCCGTCCGTTCCCGGCCTCTCTCCCCATATCCGGCGGGTGCCCATGCCAGAATCCCCGCGACCCGGAGGCAGCGACTGCTCGGAGGGGTGGGGGGATTGATGGGGCGGGAGGGTGCGCCGTCGAGGCCTCCTTGGGAGGAAAGTGGGGAAGCCCCGCGGCCCCTCGAAGGGATCCACCGGGGATCACGCGCCTCTTCTCGCTGGGGCCCTCCGTCGAAGGGAGCGGCAGAGAGGGTGGCCCCGGCCTTGGAGAGCTGGGGTGCAGGGGGACGGGAGCGTCGCCGGCAGCCCGCGAGGACCGGCCATGGAAGGTGAGCGAGGACCGGGGTGGCCGGCCAAGCGCAGCGCAGCCCTTCCACGCGATTGGATCCCGCCCCCAAACCCCGCCCCTTCCACGCGATTGGATCCCGCCCCCAAACCCCGCCCCCTTCCACACGATTGGCTCCTGCCCGCAAACCTCGCCCCCTTCCACGCGATTGGCCCCCGCCCGCAAACCCCGCCCCCTGGCTCTCGAGCACTTAAAAATGTGCACGAGCATACCAAAATGGCTCTCGGCTCAAAAAGTTTGCCGACCCTTGCAATAGTCTATATGGGAGATAACAAGGGCATGAGTGACCGTTCAAAGGGCCTCCCGATCCAGGAGTAACTGGTTGTAACTGGTGCACAACATGAAGCTGCGCAAAGGCCCACCTAGCCACGGCTGCACTGCAGGAACCGCCCAGGCCCACCATACTCCGCCGCTTCATCCGGGGGCTCCGACCAACTCTGGCCCATCAAATACAAGGATCAGGTATCCTCAGAACCTCCTTCCAGGACCCCAACTAACGGTGAGGTCAGGGGGGGAGGGTTAGAGAAAAGTGGGAGTCCTCCCCTCAGAGCAACAGCTGGCGTCTGCTCTCAGTCGCCATCTTGGCTGAGAAGAAAGAAACGTAGTTTCAATAGTAGTGTAAAGTTTCAAAGTTCTAGTGATTTTTTTTCAGTGTAGGAGTTATGTTATCTTCTGCTGGTTATTATTGTAAACCGCCCAGAGTCTACTGCTGTAGAGATGGGCGGTGATAAATTTGACTAATAAATAAATAAATAAATAACCTATGGGGCTCTCTGTCCTTTGGCAACTGAATAAGGGAGTAGAAGGGCTTTCAGGTTTAACAATTGTTTGTGACAAATTTCCTAACGGAAATCAGTGAATGAGGAAACCTTTCAAGAGTCTTTGCATTTGTCATTCAAAATTAATCCCTTGTACTCTTGTCTTGCTGTATATTTTTACTAGTGATTTAATTAGAGCATTAGGTCCTTTGAATATAAATAAGGCTATCTATTCTAGGAAGAGGAAATGTGGGGATGGATGGACAGAATGGTAGGTAGGTAGGTAGGTAGATAGGATGCCCTTAAGTTGAGCTTGATGGAAGCATCCATGCAGTGATCTTGGCAACAATTTAAAAGTAGTTTGACACTGCCTTCTTCTGAGAAGTTTGTCTGCCCAGTCTAGTATGTGGTCCCGGAATTCACTGAAGGTCTATCATTCAAATACTGATCTGGCCTGTTCAGTTTCTCAACCCATATAAGGCCAGACAGATGTTACCACCAACTCACACACATACACCTCAAAGCTATTGGCAAGTGGCCTTTTATAATTCTCCATCAATTAAAGGCAGGAGATTCTCCATCAATTTCTCAAGGGCAGGCCTTCCCCCTTAATAGGGATAGTAGCAAAGCTACTGGAAAAGCTCCTGGAAAGAGTTCCTCCTTCTGTTGAGATTTAATAGAAGCCTGAGAAGGCAAAGCAACTTTTGACCACTGGAGGTAGGATTGTAGAGCGAAAGACAGGACTTTCACATATATCCCCAACTTTTAACTAAATAAATGCAAGAACACCACACTCCACAAACAAGAATTTCAGCAAAAGCCTCTTTCCAATTCTTGTTCATCAGAACAATGAGAACAGGTAGGAAAAATTGCAAAGGGATTTTTCTCTTCTACTGCATTTTTAAACTGCCTAGTAGAAATATTGAAAACACTGTTCACAAGAAGAATACAGCACATCCACTTACCTTGGGGAAACCAAAATTGCAAACTTTGTCTTGATATTGTGTCATAAGCCATTATGTCCAAGAATGAGATAACTAGCAAAAATTGTAAATGTGATGCAGCTGACATTCCCATTCTATTATTTTTATGCCTTCAAGACAGAGAAGGAGTAGGCACTTCTGCATAGCATATTGCTATGCTCATCCAAAACAAATATGAAAGAAAGAAGTGATGGAGTCTTGAAGGTTAATAAAATAACTCCAAGCAGCTAACAACAATCTTGCAAAGTAGAAGCGTGAACCAGCAGGGAACTTGCACTTTAAGCTTAATTGAGTTCAGAAATAAATCCAGTCTTCACACATTAGTTAGATGAATAAAAATAGAGATAGCTTCAGTAGATCTGGATACGAGTAGATTCATAATAGATCTGCGTGCAAGCGAGATGGAATGGATGAGAGCTGCATGGTGCGGCCCTCCTGCTTGCAGGTGTGCCCAAAACATAATGGAGAATGTTAATCCCCCAAACCAAGAAGGAGGAGGAAGAGAAAATCAGGTGACCCAGGTAACATGCCACAAGCACAGTAGAGATGCGTTTACTAGAAAGACCCCTTATGCTTATGAGACAATGCTGAGTTGACTCCTGATAATCCCAACAAGAAGGTGGTCAGACGTGCAGAGGGAAGAACTCTATTTTGCTGTAGGAACAGCAGAAGCCTGTTTATGGATTACCTGCCAAAAAGTTCCTTGGGGGGACAGCTAGGTTATTCATTTGCATGTGAGCACTTCATGGAAAGCACGAACTGGAAATTTGCAACATAGAATCAATTTTATTTTTTTAAAAAAGACTCAACAAAGGATGATTTTTTATTTTAATCACTGAATTAGCTTGGTATAACCTAAATTTCTGATTAGCAGCAGAAACACTTCCTTTCTTCTGTGTTATGAAAGTGTTCCAGGTGTAAATGAAGAAATATACTGACTCACACACCCCTAAACTCTTCCATCTGGAATTATCTTCACAGAGGACATGTCAGTACTTTGCACCTATGTAGCTGACCCAATGTAATGGAGGGAGTGATCCTGCACTCCTATGCAAAGAGAGAAAATACTGGCAGGTACAGCTGGATATACCAATATTCCCAATCTTTCTACTCAGATTTGAATATGGAATTTTACATCAGACTGGCTTCTTTGGATTTGTTCATATTTCTTCTTTGTTACAGCAGGGGTCAGTTACAATACAACTGCCTCTCACCTCCAATCACATACTGCATCCCATTCCACGCCAATCATCCACTATAATCTGGTAGTGCCTTTAGAGATTATCTGGAAGCTACAGCTGGTGCAGGAAGAAGTGGCTTGATTATTGTCGGGAGTCTCTCACCAGCATAGAATATCACCAGTCCTTAAATTGCTGCACTGGTTTCTGGCCCAATTCAAATTCTTTAAAGCTCTATATTGCACCACATCAGGTATTTCAGGCAACGTCCACCCATACAGACTGGACAGCTAGAAAGAGCCTGCTGAGGGTTCGAAGTTAGGGTAAGATGTAATTACTACCAGGCACATGGTTCTGGGTTGCATTAAACAAAGGAATATATAGCAACTGAAATATAAAGCCACCAATTTCATTGAGCTCTCCACTCCACATCAAAATGCTTCCAATCTCAGTTCAAATCAACCTGGTAGATCATCAATACAGCACTCAATCATTGAAATTGACATATAATTCATCATGGTATAGTAAAAAGAGTAAAAACTGCCTGTCTACCTACCTACCCACCCAGCTATCACTAAATGGGGTTTCACACATGCAACTATGCTAGAATCACTCATGGTTTGAAGAATGGGGTGAAACTAGAATATTATTAGGGTAATGGGAAACACATGTTTTCTCTTAAGTGATAGCTCTGTAGATATCTGAAGATCTTTCTCAGGGCAGGATCTCAATTGGCCAGTTGGAGCATTTTCTACCCAGCCACCATTGAGACAATATAAAGCCTGACTTCATTATCCTTATTTCAGCACAACTATAATTCTAGAATATGTTATAAATTATAAATCACTGGTGGGGATATTGCCTACGTCTTGCCTACATCTTCACTTTAATTCTCTCTTTCCCAAGTTAAACATAGTTATTTCAAACATTCCTTGGTTTCCAGGATCAGTTTAATGTTCAGCTGGGAGAAACAGTCACTTCTGTGTTGGCCAAAAGTTATGTGTAGACAAAATGAGCTATCTGGTAGTTTATTGGTTCCCCCAACTATTTCTAACTCAAACTGAAGTTTTCCTTTGCTTCCTTTCAGAGGTACTCTCAGAGGCTTAATTCACATCATCCTTAGCTTCCAGCTATTTCCTAAATACAGTATTTTGATAACATGCATTGGTCAGTTATCCAGGAATTCCCTTAATAAAAGAAAGGTCCAGTAGTTGGACCAGGCCAGATGACTTGGTCTACTGTTAAAAAGAGTTTCTTGCCTCTTGACTTAATCCCATCCAAATCTATAAACCTAAAACATCTTGATTCCTTCCATATGCCCATTGTCACCACTCCCCAAACCCTCAGGGCTAGTTTTACAATGTCCTACAGTTGTGTTCACCATAGCCATTGGAACTGGTGCCCCTCCATCTGACCAATCAGGGAAGTGCCCAAATTTACCTCCAGACACTGCCCTTAACTTTCCATCCTTGTCTTTGCCTTACACATGTGGTATTGTTGCTGCAGAAACAAAAGCAGATCATTAGAAAGGGTCCTGAATCCCAGGGGAAGATATTGGGGTGCTACAGCATCTTAGTAGCTGCAGGGAATGGGAAGAGCTAAGAAGGTAGGACGTAGGGATTGGTGTGAACTCCTGGCTATGGGAAATCAGCCCACTCAGAACCACAAGAAACTCCAGTGTGGCAAATTTCAGAAAGGATGATTTGTACTTTGAACTGTGCTGCAGATGAGATGGAAAAAAATAATCTCAGCTGCCAATTAGTGCCAATTGCAGGCCCAATTTGGAAGGGATGCCAATTTCCCCATGGAAATGCCCTAACAATGTTTAGATGTATACTTCATGTTCATTTCTTGCAAAAGAACAACTAACAGCCTGGTAGCACTCTAAAATCTAGCAAATTTATTATAACACAAGCTTTTATGGTCACAATTACTTACTACATTTGTAAATAATTAAAGTTTATAGTTTATGATGCAGAGTATAAGCATTATCCTGGCTGGGGATATTAGTGGTAGCAGTCCAACACATCTGAAGGACATCAGTTAAAGAATGTTTTATTATGTCATGACAGGATTGAAATGTCAACTGTAGAGCTTCTTTTCTTTTTCAAATTGTAAGTGTCCTTTAAAAAACAAAAAGAAACATAGCTGTTTAAATACTAGCCTATCACATTGACAAAAAGTCCTGTCTACAGAATGAATGCAAGAAAAATTCAATTAAGGTTAATAACATGATAGAAAATAAAAGATCTCACATAAATAATCTCCCTAAATAAAAATAATTCCTTTTATAATTAAATGATATGGCAGAAGCACTGGAGCAAATCGGTGTCAACATTCTGGTGTATTTTTCCAAATGGGGTGTGAAATTCAACCACTGGGCCGTGCTAGTTACATTCAAATCAGATTCAGCTAATTGGATGAATGGTGCAATTTAAAAAAAAAATATATAAAAAGGGATTCTCAAAAGTGAACTTGGAACTCCAAAGGAAGAGGAGTTGAGTATGAAAAAGGAAGATCTTTTATATCTGTGTAATTTTAGAAGGGTTTGGCTGGTATGAAAGTTCGATATATTTTATTAATGGAGAAAGAACAAATGTCACTGTGAGATTATTGTACGCACAAAGATGGAAAGATTTGGGAATACCTACAACGGAGGAATGGTTGGTGAAGATGATAGAACTTGCTGAGATGGTCAAATTGACCTGTTTCATTAGAGGAAAGACAATATCTACGTTTATTGCTGACTGGACTTTTATTGCTGACTTATGGACTTTTTGCATAATACAGAAAAAAATGAATTTATGAGCTATGGTTTTGATGATTAGATAGGATAGATTATAGAAAGAAGAGTCACAATGCAACTTTAGAGAAAGAGGTAAATCTACAATATAACTTCTGTAAAGATAAGAAGCCACTTCTTTATTTTCTATTTTTCTTCTACCTTTTTTCTTTTCTTTTTCTTTTTGCACTCTAGCTTTTAATTCCTCCTTTTCTTTTTTCCTTCTTACTTTATTTTAGTTTGTATTAATTTTTACTCTTGTTTTTTAAAATTTTCTATAAAATTATATTCTAAAAAAAGAGAGAAGGAACAAATGAGAACAATATTTTGGATGAAACTGGGTGATTAGGGAGCAACTTTTAGGGACGGCTGGATATTCTGTTTGGCTCTTTCTTCTTCTGATAAGAACCAATCAAATTTCACCAAGTTCTTCATAAACATGGCTGATCCAAATTCAAATATGGGAGGAACTGAAGCTGACACATTTGTCCATCGAACCTGAAGGCTGGAAGCTGTTGGAGATTCTGGCAAATCCAGCATGCCTCATCAGTATATGGATGGCTGCTCTAGGATGCAAACTCTTCATGCTTTTGAGGAAGCTGTTTCTGGCCACTCCCACTTCCTCTCTCTCTCTCTCTCCTCCTTCAACTTGGAGCAAATCACACGGCTGTGTGCTGCTCCATCCTAGGCCATGGATGGGCCTAGGAGATTTTTCCCCCTTTCTACATGCATCTCTTGCCAGCAATGAGGGGCAAGAGTTAACTAAGTTTAGGGAACAGAAAGAAGAAATGGAACATCATTTATCTACCGAAAATGCTGTACCTGCAATGAATAAACGTAAGGACTCTTTTGTACTTACTTTTCATAATGGCCATGTCTAAGCACGTGTTTCTTTATGCTAAGGTGGGCTAAAGGTGTAAGACTAACCTGGATCTCTCTAATATGCTCATGGGCTCTGTTTTTAAACAATATTCTCTTTCTGTACATGAGTTTAGCAGCTCTGCTCCATTTCAGTAGTTCTAACAGACTGCTGAACTGAAGCTGACACATTTGTCCATTGAACCTGAAGGCTGGAAGCTTGGTTAGTTCTTAAAAATCTGAACTGGAATCCATAGGTGTTCACCTGGTCTTTTCATCTATATTAGCAGTATGAGAAGCAGGTTTTCTCTGTGCAAGTAACCTGAGGATGTGAGGAATAAATCCCTTTTATTTTCCACTTTTTTTCTGATTCCCCCCCCCCCCCAGATTTCTGGCATCATTCAGAAGCAGCAGAAAGACTTTTGGCTTTTCCTTTCATTAAAGGAACCCTGCTGAGAGAAGTACAGAGCTCTCAGGGAGGTTTGATTTATTATAGATTAATTCATTTATAAGGTTTACTGTATTTCCTGACTCAGTCCCAAGTGCTTCTAGGCAATGGAGATAATATGAAACATGGTTACAAAACAGTATAGAATAAAAATATAATTATTTAATAAGCAACAAATAGATTGATTCTCTTTTGTACAATTTCTTTGAAGACCATATGATCGTGGTCTTCAACAAATTAACTTTGTTTGATTGCATAGTCAGTTCAGGAAATGCTGCAAAGGAGAAGCAGCCTTTGAAGAAGGGGGAAAGTAGCATTCTTTCCTGCTATTATTTTCCATGGTGGGAACACAATACTCTATTATCTCTGTACTCAGTAAGATCAGCCGTAAAATTCTTTTATATCCCTAGTTGCAACCTCCGAATGTCATCAAATAGAGAAGGGTGAGAATTTTCTGGAAATATACCAACATTCACCAATTGCTTTATAACTGGGATAGAAATAATTTTGAAAATTTACACATCAGATGTGGGAGAAAGATTAGCAGACGCACGGAAGGAAAAATTCATTCCGTAGGTTTGTTGTGTTCTCATGAGAAATGTATCAGAATCCCATTTAAGAATATCTACCATTCCAGACTTCCTTAATAAGGACACTAAAGTGGTAATTGACTCATGTTTCAGTCAATATGCAAATGAAGATCCTTTTGATTCAAAAGATATTCTGGTCTCTGGAAATGTTGAGTTGATGAGAAATAGGGAAAAATGGGTGGGAAATGGTATGAAACAGGAATGGTAAGGAAAAAGAACTGTGGTTTTTCATTTACTCCAACAGGCTACTGATGCTTAGTGGATATGTCTTCTAATGGATGATGCCCAGGAGAGCTAATCCCTGAAGGAAATCCTGGGATTTCTTTGGAACTGGTTGCACACAGGCTTGGCTAAGTGCCAGAAGATTTTAGGATTGAAGTGGCAGGGATGTGAATAGTAACAGCCATTAGCATGAATGGGGCAATTGATGGCAGGCATGGGAGAACAGATTAAAATGACTAGAGTGACATATGTAGAATGCCACAAGACCCTTGAGACAGAACAAAGTTATCCAAGTAGACCTCTAGTGTTGACTCAGTTCTATTTATGTTCCATCGAAGAATTTAAATTCTGTGAGCTATTCTGAAAACCCTTTTAAATCCAGAAGTGGAGATACATGTTTTAATGAACAAATGATTTCTTTATTTTTATCACACTCTTCAGCTAGAAAAATAAGAATCCAGGTAAATACATTACTTGGGGGATTAAAAGTAATCTTCAGTGTTATTCTTTTAATGAAGCTTCTTATGTTTTAAAATCAATCACCTAGTAATACAAACTTTCATATATAAATAAATTTATACTAGCCTGAATCCAACTTCAGGAATGATTCAGCAAAGTCAACATCAGTTAAGCGTGCTGGTCTCTTTCCTTGTTTAGATAAAAATACTGAAGACTGGTGATCTTGGTAATCACTGTGCAACTTCCTTTAAAACTGTGGATAAACAAAAGAAGAAAATCCTTTTATAGCATAATTATTATTTTACAATAATGGAATGGACACATTTTAATTTGTCATATTTTCAGATCAAACACTGCACAATTAACATAAGAAACCAAGTCTGTATCAGAGCCAGAAATGGAAAGCTAATATTCAAAGTCAATTCATGTATTATGTAGTTACATCTATATGTGGGCATCCATAGGTGATGTTAATCTCATAGTAAAGATGTGGATGGTCAAACAATCTGAAAATACTTTTTATCTTCTTGGAACAGAGCACTTTTTTCATCAATTTGCAGTCTGAAATAATAATTCACAATGTTTCTGATATGTAAGCTATGTTTACATTTACATCATAATACCCCTTCATAGATCACTGCCTTGTCGTGGCGAAGGGGCTTGCGTAACTCAATGAAGTCAGGTCAAGAAGAACAGGTCATGACGGAGAGTTCTGACAAAACATGGTCCAAAACTGGAGGAGGGAATGGCAAACCACTCCAGTATCCTTGCCAAGAAAACCCATGGACAGTATCAAAAGGCTAAAAGATATGACGCCGGAAGATGAGCCCCTCAGGTCGGAAGGTGTCCAAAATGCTACTGGGGAAGAGCGGAGGGCAATTCCGAGTAGCTCCAGAAAGAGTGAAACGGCTGGGCCAAAGCCGAAAGGACGCTCAGTTGTGGATGTGTCTGGAAGTGGAAGGAAAGTCTGATGCTGTAAAGAACAATATTGCATAGGAACCTGGAATGTAAGATCTATGAATCAAGGTAAGCTGGATGTGGTCAGACATGAGATGACAAGATTGAACATTGACATTTTGGGAATCAGCGAACTAAAATAAAGTAAGTGTTGCAGTGGACACCCTATCTCAGTGCCTAGGGGCTGTAGGGGCCTGGATGGGGAACAACAGGCTTCAACTGAACCCTGGTAAGACGGAGTGGCTATGGATTGATGGCCCCTCGGCCTCCAGGAAGTTATCATCTTTAATTCTGGATGGAGTGGCACTACCCCATTCAGACTCAGTCCGGAGCTTGGGGGTCCTCCTGGACTCACGACTCCTGCTCGAAGAGCAGGTGGCAGTCGTGGCCAGGAGGGCCTTTGCACAGCTTTGGCTTGTGCGCCAGTTGCGCCCCTTCCTGGATCGAGAGGCCCTCCGAATAGTCACTCATGCCCTTGTCATCTCTCATATAGATTATTGCAATGCGCTCTACATGGGGCTACCTTTGAAGAGTATCCGGAAGCTTCAGCTGGTCCAAAATGCAGCCGCTCGAGTGGTTATGGGTGCGAGAAGATCAGCACATGTAACACCACTGCTCCGAGAGCTGCATTGGGTACCAGTTTGCTTCCGGGTCCAATTCAAGGTGTTGGTTATCACCTTTAAAGCCCTACATCTAGCGGGGTCCAGGAGGCGTGCCTTCTCTGCGATAGCGCCCGCCCTGTGGAACATCTTGCCCCCAGAGGTGAGGCAGGCATCCTCCCTCTTGGCCTTTAGGAAGTCCCTAAAAACCTGGTTCTGCCGCCTGGCATGGGACAAAGGTAGAGATAGTTCCTCCTGGGGGTGGTTAGTTTAATAATGACCTCCTTTTAAGATCTTACCATCCTCTGGATTTTTATATTCTTATTTATTGTACTGTTTACTGTATTTTAATGATTATTGATTTTTAACTTTAATTTTAACATTTGTTGTACACCGCCCAGACTCTACGGTGGTAGAGATGGGCGGTGATAAATTTGATTAATAAATAAATAAAATAAATAAAATGGACAGGAATGGGCAAATTTAATTCAGGAGACCATTATATATACTACTGTGGGCAAGAATCCCTTAGAAGAAATGGAGTAGCTCTCATAGTCAATAAAAGAGTGGGAAAGGCAGTACTGGGGTACAACCTCAAAAACGACAGAATGCTTTCAGTTCGAATCCAAGGCAAACCATTCAACATCACAGTGATCCAAGTCTATGCCCCAACCACTGATGCCGAAGAAGTTGAAGTTGACCGGTTCTATGAAGACCTACAACACCTTTTAGAACTAACACCAAAAAAAGATGTCCCTTTCATCATAGGGGACTGGAATGCTAAAGTAGGAAGTCAAAAAATAAACGGAATAACAGGCAAGTTCGGCCTCGGAGAACAAAATGAAGCAGGGCAAAGGCTAATAGAGTTTTGTCAAGAGAACACGCTGGGCATAGCAAACACTCTTTTCCAACAACACAAGAGACGACTCTACACATGGACATCACCAGGTGGTCAATACCGAAATCAGATTGATTATATACTTTGCAGCCAAAGATGGAAAAGCTCTATACAATCAGCAAAAACAAGACCCGGAGCTGACTGTGGCTCAGATCATGAGCTTCTTATCGCAAAATTTAGGCTTAAATTGAAGAACGTAGAGAAAACCACTAGACCACTCGGGTATGACCTAAATCATATCCCTTATGAATATACAGTGGAGGTGAGGAATAGATTTAAAGGATTAGATCTGGTAGACAGAGTGCCTGAAGAACTATGGATGGAGGTTCGTAACATTGTACAGGAGGCAGCAACTAAAACCATCCCCCCAAAAAAGAAAGCAAAGTGACTGTCTGATGAGGCTTTACAAATAGCTGAGGAAAGAAGGGAAGCAAAAGGCAAGGGAGAAAGGGAAAGATATAAACAACTGAATGCAGAATTCCAGAGAATAGCAAGGAGAGATAAGAAGGCCTTCTTAAATGAACAATGCAAAGAAATCGAGGAAAACAATAGAATGGGGAAGACTAGAGATCTCTTCAAGAAAATCGGAGATATCAAGGGAACGTTTTGTGCAAAGATGGGCATGATAAAGGACAAAAGAGGCAGGGACCTAACAGAAGCAGAAGAGATTAAGAAGAGGTGGCAAGAATACACAGAAGAACTATACAAGAAAGATCTTAATATCCCTGATAAATACGATGGTGTGGTCACTGACCTTGAGCCGGACATCCCAGAGAGTGAAGTCAAGTGGGCCTTAGGAAGCATTACTAACAACAAAGCTAGTGGAGAAGACAGTATCCCAGCTGAGCTATTTAAAATCCTAAAAGATGATGCTGTTAAAGTGCTGCACTCAATATGCCAACAAATTTGGAAAACTCAACAGTGGCCACAGGATTGGAAAAGGTCAGTTTACGTTCCAATTCCAAAGAAAGGCAATGCCAAAGAATGTTCAAACTACCGTACAATTGCGCTCATTTCACATACTAGCATGGTTATGCTCAAAATCCTACAAGCTAGGCTTCAGCAGTATGTGAACCGAGAACTACCAGAAGTGCAAGCTGGGTTTCGAAGAGGCAGAGGAACTAGAGATCAGATTGCCAACATTTGCTGGATCATGGAAAAAGCAAGAGAGTTCCAGAAAAACATCTACTTCTGCTTCATTGACTACGCTAAAGCCTTTGATTGTGTGGATCACAACAAACTGTGGCAAATTCTTAAAGAGATAGGAGTACCAGACCACCTTACCTGTCTCCTGAGAAACCTGTATGTGGGTCAAGAAGCAACAGTTAGAACCGGTCATGGAACAACCGACTGGTTCAAAATTGGGAAAGGAGTACGACAAGGCTGTATATTATCACCCTGCTTATTTAACTTATATGCAGAGTACATCATGAGAAATGCCGGGCTGGATGAATCACAAGCCGAGGTTAAGATTGCCGGGAGAAATATCAACAACCTCAGATATTTATTTATTTTTATTTATTATTTTTATTTATCCCCGCCCATCTCTACCGTGGTAGACTCTGGGCGATATGCAGACGATACCACCCTAATGGCAGAAAGTGAAGAGGAACTAAAGAGCCTCTTGATGAGGGTGAAAGAGGAGAGTGCAAAAGCTGGCTTGAAACTCAACATTAAAAAAAAACCCAGATCATGGCATCTGGTCCCATCACTTCCTGGCAAATAGAAGGGGAAGAAATGGAAGCAGTGACAGATTTCATTTTCTTGGGCTCCAAGATCACCGCAGACGGTGACTGCAGCCATGAAATTAAAAGACGCTTGCTCCTTGGGAGGAAAGCTATGGCAAACCTAGACAGCATATTAAAAAGCAGAGACATCACCTTGCCGACAAAGGTCCGTATAGTTAAAGCTATGGTTTTTCCAGTAGTAATGTATGGCTGTGAGAGTTGGACCATAAGGAAGGCTGAGCGCCGAAGAATTGATGCTTTCGAACTGTGGTGCTGGAGAAGACTCTTGAGAGTCCCTTGGACTGCAAGGAGGTCAAATCAGTCAATCCTAAAGGAAATCAACCCTGACTGCTCATTGGAAGGACAGATGCTGAAGCTGAAGCTCAAATACTTTGGCCACCTAATGCGAAGAGAGGAGTCACTGGAAAAGACCCTGATGCTGGGAAAGACTGAAGGCAAAAGGAAGAGGGGACGGCAGAGGATGAGATGGTTAGATAGCATCACCGATGTAATGAACATGAATTTGAGTAAACTCCGGGAGACAGTGGAGGACAGGAAGGCCTGGCGTGCTATGGTCCATGAGGTCACGAAGAGTCGGACACGACTAAACGACTGAACAACAACAAATCAGGTAAGCCCCAATTTACCTCTTAATCCTGGCTAGCTAGATTAATCCATATAATACTTCTTTGAATGCCAAATCTAATACAACAACCAGAAATCCCCATCATCAGACAAAAACCTTGGTCCCTGGGAAAAAGAATGAAATGAGAATATCGTCAATCTGTAGGAATATGGAAGTAAGAGAATGGTCTGGTATTTTAATGAGGTGACCAAGTTTCCCACTCACCCCTTTTAATTGGTTATAAAACTGCTTCAAGAAATGATATACAACTCAAGTACCAGGAAGTGGAAGCCAGAATGCCCCTTGGGGATTCCCCATTCTGTATAAGAATATTCCATACTACAGCATGAAAGCACCACACCAACCATCTTCCTATACTCCCCTCCCAAATGCTCAGGTGAGCAGTGGTCCATCTTATACTGTACTGTAACATTCCCCTTGGCCCCTGCAGCCCACATTTTCAGAGGAAACTGTAGTCCTTTGAAATAACTCCTTAGAATTCCTTTTAAGAAAACAAGGGGAGGGCATGGGGCTTGGCTACTTCATTAAGATGAAAGTCCATCCCAGATCCCATCTTCAGAGTAACATAATCTTCAGCTCTAGTTTGATAGGATGTTAAAGTTCATTTAGTTGACCTTCTGGGCCAATAGTTAAGCACAGAGAACCTTCCACCAATTAGTCCTTGCTTGCCCACCACTAACACTGCCCCTCATGTTGTGACTAAATACGCATTCCTTGCTTCTCTAGCATTCTTTTCCTTGAAACAACCTTTCCTTGTCAGTAATTAGAATCTCACCAACTCAGGGATACTTCAAAAATTATCACAACATTTTGGGAATATTTCAGAGCCAGTGAGATTCTATTTCACCAGCAAAAGGATGGTAAGCATATATGTAGAGCTTGAGTATTGTTTTGCTGTTTTTATATTGTTTTTAACTGTTTGTGAGCCATCCAGAGTCATGTATTGAGATGGGTGGCTATATAAATTTTATTAATAAATGCACAATAATTAATTAACAATCCCTCTTTGTTGAGATAAATAAAGCTGAAATAACTATTGCAACGTTTAAAATTACCAGCATCTAGCCTACACTGTTGAAGTATCAATGTGTATTTCAATAAGACCTTTTCTACTTTAAAGTCCTTGGAAATTCTTGATTCTTACAAAATCAGTCCCACTCAGTTCAGAGGGATTTACTACTTCCCAATGTGCACAGCCTTGTAACCCTAAGGATGCAACAGTGAATGTGTGGGAGTCTACACAAAACTATGTCCCATTGAATTAAATGGCACTTATTTTCCAAAAGGGTTGGTATAGGAGGACTGCCTTGGTCCATACTCCAAGATGTTGGATTCTTCCCCCCCCCCCCCCCGCTTTTCCTTCTTCCTTGCAAACCAAAAAAGGCCAAAATACAGGTATGCTATGAGTCGGACACGACTAAACGACTGAACAACAAAATAAGCATCCAGAAAGCTATTGTTACTGTTTACCTGTGAGATTGCTGCTACCTGCAGGTAGAAAAAGAAGCAGCAGCATTTACTGTTTTTGTTTTCTTTTTTCCTCCCCTCTATACCTGACTCCTTTGGAGTTGGGGGGTGGGTTTCCCCCTTCAAAATGAAGAGTCACTCCTCTCTGTGATGCCAATGCACCCCTTCCCTGCCCTCATCCCAGGTAGGATTTATTTTTTAGGAAAGTAACTGTATTTATTAGGGACGTGGTGGCTCAGCGGGTAAGATGCCAGGCTTGTCGATCGGAAGATCGCAAGTTCGGAGGTTCGAATCCCTAGCCCCGCGTGACAGAGTGAGCTCCCGCACTCGCCCCAGCTCTTGCCAACCTAGCAATTCGAAAGCATGCAAATGCAAGTAGATAAACAGGTACCACTTTGGTGGAAAGGTAACAGCGTTCCGCGTGCGTTATGTGGCCACATGACCGTGGAAGCGTCTTTGGACAACGCTGGCTCTTCGGCTAACAAACAGAGATGAGCACCGGCCCCTAGAGTCGGACACGACTGCACAAATGTGCGGGGGGATCCTTTACCTTAACTGTATTTATAAAGGGGAATTGCTTTGAAATATTGCAGCATATATTCCCCCGTGAATGGGTTCCATTCTAGATTTCTGTCAGCCAGCCATGGCTGGCTCTCTAAATGGCTGACAGGAGCAAATACTATTTAGATGATTTTCTTTATTGGAGCAAAGGAAATTGGTAAGATTTTTGAACTGTGCAATAATGTTTGGAACAAAGATGATGTTTGCAGTTACACATGGGATTCTGCAATTTGTGCACCCTACTCCTAAATAAGTAGGCTTGAGTATGTTGTGATTATGCAGGAGTATAGAAAAAACATGTTGCTGGGTACAAATTCATGTTCCTGGGAACCTCAAGAGTTGGGGGGTTTAAATTTTATTAAGATCAAGCTTCTATTTCCTGTATTATAACTCTGTGTGTGAAACTCTTCAGGCAATGCCTACTGAAGTCTTACACATCAGACCTATTTCCTGCAATTGAGACCAGGGCTCCTGGCCTGATTAGTTCCTTGAGTCTCTCCATGTTTAACAAAACCAGAAAAAAAATTCACATAATGGAAAATATGCTGAATACCAGGCACAAAATAAGAAAAGTGTTACATATTTGATCAGTTTCAGCAATTTTTTACCAGCAGAATATAATTTTTCTTAGTGAAAAGTTTGCTTTCATCGGTGCAGAATTTTAATTACTTTATTAGCATTGGGGATGCACTGTTGATGTATATATGGCTGTGATCACGAAAAGAATACCTACAGTAGCAGCCTGAGCATCATTATATGTAAATTCTTTTGGACAAGTTGCCTGTCAACGCATATCTACTTGGAAGTTTTGAAGGGGACAGGTATGCATATGGTGGGCGTCTAAAATGCACAATTCCCCCATAACTGTACTGTTATCCTACCAGTCCTACTTACCCATATTCCAGGTGACAGCTTTTATAAGAATCAGTTTGGCCTAGTGGTTAAGGCAACGGGCTAGAAACCAGGAGACTTAGAGTTCTAGTCCCGCCTTAGGCACGAAAGCCAGCTGGGTGACCTTGGGCCAGTCCCTGTCTCTCAGCCCTAGGAAGGAGCCAATAGCAAACCAGGAGACTGAGAGTTCTAGTCCTGCCTTAAGCATGAAAGCCAGCTGGGTGACCTTGGGCCAGTCCCTGTCTCTCAGCGCTAGGAAGGAGCCAATGGCAAGCCAGGAGACTGAGAGTTCTAGTCCCGCCTTAGGCATGAAAGCCGGCTGGGTGACCTTGGGCCAGTCACTCTCTCTCAGCCCTAGGAAGGAGCCAATAGGAAACCAGGAGACTGAGAGTTCTAGTCCCGCCTTGGGCATGAAAGCCGGCTGGGTGACCTTGGGCCAGTCACTCTCTCTCAAGTCCATCTCACCTCACAGGGTTGCTGTTGTGGGGAAAATAGGAGGAGGAAGGAGTATTAGGTGTGTTCCCCGCCTTGAGTTATTTATAAAAATAATAAAGGCGGGATAGAAAATACATAAATAAGTAAATAAATAAGTAAATAAATAAATACTGAAGTGACAGTTATGTAACAGAAATCGTACTGAAATCATATCTTTAACTGTTTGCTTCAACTATTTCATTGAGCATGCAAGCTCCAGACAGATATCAGACAACGCTTTTACATTCTGAATGCATTATCCATTGCAAAAAAGTCAGAAGTTACTGCAATATCTGCAATACAGTACATATTTTGTGGATTTGGCAGTAGCCAAAAGTGATACATAAATGAGTCACCTCCAGCCCTTAAAGTTGGGGGGGAGGTCACCCTAAAAGACGTAACCTTTGCCATTTGTGGTTGTGGTTGTCATTTTGTTTTGTTTACCATGCTCAAATCACCTGCAACTGCTCAGTGAGAATCATTCAGTACCCTTAGTGCCAGCCAATGCCAGTTCACAATCCAAAAGCTGCATTCTTGGTTTATTCTATGGCAATAAGACTGTGGTAGTCCCTTTTGTGGAGTCCATGGTGCTCTCTGAGCCTGGTTGTTTTCTTGCAGACGTTTAATTGCCAGGCTAGGCAACATCTTCAGTGCGAAAAGGGAGTGGAACTTGCTCTCTGTTTATATACTGTGGCTTGTCCTGCCTGTGTTGGTGGGGGTGTTGTACTCTCCTTGTTAGTACCTTGATTGGGTTGTTGGTTGATTGACTGAGTTAATAGTTCCTTGATTAGGGTCTATCGTGTTGTTTGATTGCTCCTCTGCTGCTAATCTTGCTGTTAATCTTTGCATATCTTGTTGTTGATTGCTGGCAAAGAGGTGTTCTGGTCTTCTGGCTTTTCTATTGTCTCTTATGAATGGTATGTAAATGTTGTTTATGTGTCTGTTGATGGCTGCTTTGTCTGAGTGCCAAGCTTCCAGGAATTCTCTAGCATTTTTGGATTTGGCTTGGTTTAAGATGCTCACAGTTTCCCAGTTGAAAGTATGGTTCAGTCTGTCCATGTGTTGTGAGATTAAGGAGTTTTCATCATGTCTTCTGACTGCTAGTTGGTGTTCATGGATGCGTTCTGCTAGTCTTCTGCCATTCTGTCCTCCTACATAGTGGCTGTTACAGTCCTTACACTGTATGTTGTAGATAACTCCTGTTTTTTCTTCTTGGGCTACTGGGTCTTTTGGTTTACTTACGATGTTCTGAAGGGTTTTGGTTGGTTTGTGTGCTACGGTGATGCCGTGTGGTTGTAACAGTCTATTAGTAGTTTCTGAGACGTTTCTGATGTAGTCCCTTTTCTATTGTTTTTTAACAGATCCCTCTCTATGCATTTCTGCACCATTAAAAAATTTCTCTAACCCAGTTTTTTAATTGCACCATGCATTATGAGAACATGATGATATGCCTTACCACAACATCATTTACTTTGATATTGCTAAGGTACAGCCCTTCTTGAACCTGAACTTTTATGTTAATTAGTTTATAATTATGAATGCAATTGCATGATTTATCTGAATGGCAAAAATAAATTCCAGGGTTATCAATCTACTCTGGAATGTTGCAGGGAGAACATGGAGAACAAGCCACAATCTTGACTATAGGGCTAGACTGGCAAGGTAAATTTCCCTTAAGCAACCATGTTCCTTCCTTTGGTGTACATAAAGAAGTGTGGAAAGGAGGATAGGACTACTTACCAACTTGGATAAGATCTAGCACTCCCTAACAGGACGCCTGCCTGTTCTGCATGAACATTAGCATGCAAGATCATGGTGAATCTGTCTCTGTTGAAGGAGGGGACAGCTAAACCTTAGCTACCGGCAGGTCTGGGCAGAGGTAAAACACTTAACAGGGCTGGGCACAGCCCAGGCAGGCCTGGTTATCATCTCATCTTGGGGCCTGCCCCACCAACTGCCTTAGCCCATAAAGCTGGGTGCCAGAAATACATGTCTGCCAAAGCTGAACTAACTGAGAAGGAGACAAAGGAGGAGAGGGAGGTGTCGCCTAACAGAAGAGAAGATCAGAAACTAAGAAACTACAAGTAGCAAACGTAATGCTGACACCAGTTCCATATTTGGCCATAGGCAAATCAACTGAACTCTTGTTCCTCTTGCTTTAAAGTAGTTATCTCCAGCCTAGGGTCCTACAAATACGTTTGGCTACAGTTCCCAAAATTAGCAGTTGGCATAGACTGCAACTTCCATAGACCCCAGTCTTTGCTGGGTGGAATTATAGGAGTCATAGTTCAATTTCTCTGGTATTTACCAGGTTGAGAAAGGCTGAATTAGACTGTTGCATTGGAAAATGTGACTTATTGAGGCACTTGTCAATGGCCATGCTGGGGCCCAGAAATATATTTCCATTTTCAAATATACCACATAGAAAACTGTTGTGGGTTTGTTCTGTTCCCCCTCCTCCCCCCCTCCCTGCCCACCGTTTTGTTGATCTAACTTTCTTCTGAGATGATTGATTCACTGTTAGGTTGGTCACCTCCCCAAATATCTTCCATGGGATTTTATGTGAGCTCATCTGGAGAACCCAAGAAATCTGATATAAATGAGTCTTGCTTTTGTTGTTGACAACATTTTGGAGAAGCCTTCAGTGATGCTAGAGATGCTCATGTTACTGGAAATTCTGGGGAAAGTATCTCAAAGACATTCTTGAGGTTACAGGTTCCTATTCTTGTTCTAGAAGGTTTGTAACTTCAATGAATGGGCAAACGCAATGAATTAGCCTAAAGCAACCAGCTTGATTGATAACTGGCAAATAGAGGGAGAAAATGTGGAGGCTGTGACAGACTTTGTATTTCTAGGCGCAAAGATTACTGCAGACTCTGACTGCAGCCATGAAATCAGAAGATGTTTACTCCTTGGGATGAGAGCAATGACAAATCTCGATAAAATAGTTAAGAGCAGAGACATCACACTGACAACAAAGGTCCGCATAGTTAAAGCAATGGTATTCCCCGTAGTAACCTATGGCTGGGAGAGCTGGACCATAAGGAAGGCTGAGCGAAGGAAGATAGATGCTTTTGAACTGTGGTGTTGGAGGAAAGTTCTGAGAGTGCCTTGGACTGCAAGAAGATCAAACCAGTCCATACTCCAGGAAATAAAGGCAGACTGCTCACTTGAGGGAATGATATTAAAGGCAAAACTGAAGTACTTTGGCCACATAATGAGAAGATGGGATACCCTGGAGAAGCAGCTGATGCTAGGGAAAGTGGAAAGCAAAAGGAAGAGGGGCCGACCAAGGGGAAGATGGATGGATTATATTCTGGAGGTGACGGACTCGACCTTGGGGGAGCTGGGGGTGGCAACAGCTGACAGGAAGCTCTGGCGTGGGTTGGTCCATGAAGTCACGAAGAGTCGGAAGCGACTGAACGAATAAACAACAACAACAAAAAATGCAGTAGCAGCTCTCCATTTCTTAAGAGCCAAGATTCTCCTCAGAGAATATCAACTAGAAATTGGCAATTGGTTCATGAATCTCTTTTCCATCATCAGTCATATGAACATGTAGATATGTGTGTGCATGTGGGTATACACACACACACACACATACACACACACACACACATATGCACACACATATATTTGCAAGATAATTTCAGAATAGCAAAGTTACAGTATTTTCCTTATTTGGGCATTCCAATGAAAATCAGTGCAGGCTCCTAACAGTTGAGGTCTTCAAGTGTGTAAACCGAAGATGTGCTGTCTGAAGGAGGAGAAATGAGAATCACTAAATTCAAGGAATCTTACAAAGCCTACAAGAGTGAAGCACTAGGAAATATTCACACCTTCCGGGATTTGTGCTTCTGATCTAGATATTGTTGCCTAAAGAGATTCTCCCTATTAAAGAGAAAATCAGATCAAAGGGAGATAAAACATGCTATGATGTGTAAAGAATGAAGATGATGATGACATCTGAATGACCCTTGAAATACCCTGCTGAACCTTGCACATTGTATAGTGTAGTAATTCAGATGAGTCCTCCTGCATTTTTCCCCTGCCAGTTCTCATTCAATTTGATGAAAGAGAAATTGCTTTTGAAATGACTTTCAAAGGAGAGGTTTTTTGGAGACATCCTCATGGGTGGAGTCTGAAGTTGGGGTTGGCCAAGAGATTAATGTCCTCCCTTTTTTGTACAAACATCTATCCACTGGACAGCATCTTTCCTGAGTTCCTACACTTCAAGTCAATCCCAAAGAGTAGTATCTAATAATGGTGATGCTGTCTCTGCCATGCAGCTTCCCTGCTCTTGAAAAGTTTCTGGAAAAGTTCTTCATGTAGAGAAATGTGGAGGGATTGTCCACCAGGTTTCCCTGCACATCAATTTAGTGGAGAATTTCAAAAGGCCATTTAGGCTCAATGCTAAATGATATGTTCTGGAAGTAACTTTTCAATGCTGAGTTCTTAAAAGTCCAGGTCTGCATTCGGCATTGCTTTGCTAGTGGCGTGGAATTAGAATTGCCATCTGCTTTTTTTTGCCAGAACAGGCTCCTCTCTCCTCATTATGGCAGGTAGATAAAACATCTTCATGCTGAGAAGAGCTATTCTCTTTGAACTTGGCTGCCTATAGAAGAGGGGACCAATTGTTTGTTTATTTCTTTGTTGAACTTCCAAAGAACATGTTCAGATACTCTGCAAGGGTCCAATGCATTTCCTACCCTGGCTTTCACTATGCACTTATTTCTGAGAAACAGCACATAAATCTTAAACCAACGGGGATTTTTAACACAAATATGAAATATAAAACACGTGTTTTAATATTTCAAATAAATGAAATCAAAATACAGTATGGATTGGACTGACATTGTGATCCTTACAACTTTCCCAGTTTGTTTATAAATAAATTGTAGTACATACATAAATACTCATAACTCTCACAGTTTCAAGTAAGAACACTGTTGTCAGTGGCAAGAAGGGCAGTTAATTGGATGAGCTTCCAATTTTGTATGTGTTGAGAGTTCTTAATCTGATTAGTTACCAATATTCTGTCTTTCCATTGTTGTTGTTGTAAAGCCTTTTAAAGAGAAAAACTTACTAAGAAAGAGTTGCTAAACTGGGAAGGAATTTCACCCATCCTAATGCCACCTGACCCAGAACTTTAATCTCTTTATTACAGGATATAAAGAGGAATTGGTAATCAGCCATTTCTTATGCTGTCCTTCAGAGCACTGAAGGTGATCTTTGGGCATTGGAGAGTTACACCTGTCCTTTTCCATTCCAGCAGACTTCCCTTTCATCTAGGCTAATCCTAAAATATAGGATTCCAAAAGAGCTTATCATGAGTCATAATTATCCTCACACCCCTTTACCCCCTGCCTTTGTGAATAGATAACTCAGAAGCAGCTTTCTTGTTTACAAGGCAATAATATTGTCTCTTCTTTGAAAAGAACTCATTTGAAAATGATTTCCTTTAGCTCCTCAATGCAACTTTTATACATATACAATGGCAGGCTTAAACATATGCTTTTTATTCCCCAAATACTCCAAAGGGTTGAGAAGTTGGTAAAATGAACAATAACTCATATTTAGAGTCCACTGTAAATCTAATAGTAACTAATAGTGACAGGGGTCTTCCCCACCCCCATTTCTGCAAGGAAACTTACATAAACTGAAGCAGTGTTTGCCAATGTAGTCTCCAAATGCATTAGAATGGGATTCCAATAATTCTCAGCCATGGTGGTCATTGGTCATGATGAAGACAGCATAGAAGGCCCACCAGCCACCCATGGAGGTGTTTGTTTGTTTGTTTGTTTGTTTGTTTGTTTGTTTGTTTGTTTTCCAGGTCTTGTTGCCCTCCCAAAGTTTAATCAAGTATTAGGATAAAAGATTTGCGTTCATGGTTTCTCAAGAGGATGGAACACGTACAGGAACAATTCTGCAGTGTTTTCCCACCAAGTGAGCCACTTCATCCTTGCAGAGTTCTTAATGTATTCCATTTCATTTTGTGATCCTTTGCACCTCATCATCAAGTTAAAGTGCACTAGCATAACTGCAGCAAAAAGAGATAAAAGAATGTGCTGAAAAGAGACCTCGGTGGGAGTGGCTTTACGCGACACACTACAATCTGTTGGGAGGGAGGGAAAGAGGGTGGGAAAATAGATCATGAGTTGAGTTCTAGAGGAAGTAATAGACATTTTGATAGCACTCGCTGTTGAGTGAAACTCATTTTGTTTCTGGCTCACTCCATAAACAGAAACTCAGGACAGGTTTATTTAAAAAAATGATCTTGGGATAAATGAATTCCAGCCAATTTGGAAGCTCACACGAAACCACAAGAAAGCAGAACACATGACAGGAAAGCTTGTGAAACTTGGTACTTTTAGCTGAATTTCTGCCTGCACTGGAACAGAACCACAATAATTAAATGTATGAAGTGGGAGACGGGGACTGAAATTAATCCTATTGCCTGAAATCTCATTGTTCTGAATGAGTGAGTCACTGTATTTCCTGACAGTGAATACTTGTCCTGCAGTTAATTAATTGTAAGCTGCCCAAAACAATTAAACTCAGAATTGGATCTTGTTAATGAAGTGTAGTAATTTAAAAACATAAAACAGCCATTCATAATCCATCATAAACACATGATAATGAAGACACACTAACAAAAAGTAAAAGATACAAACAGATGATAATCAGATGCTCCCCCCCCCCCCAAAAAAAAAAGCTTAAGCATATCACTTGTATGACTTTGATATGCATTTTTGGACCATATATGAAGGAAGAATTTACACAACTTCTCCCATGGACACCACTTCTCACTTCTTTTTAAATTGATCCTTCCACTTTTATATTTGCATATATATTCCACACTCTTCTGCCAACCAATTCTTCCATATGATTTTGCAGAGATTGTTACATGTATCATATGCTTCTGTTTTGTCTATGCCTGCCTATGATAAATAATGGAATATACAGTCATCGCTTGCAAACTCTACTTGCATGCTTAAGAGGTTAATGGTTAATATGAAGGAAGACTTATATAACTATAAGATGGTGCAGTGATGACTAAGGTACTGAAGTAGGACCTAAAAGTCTACCCTCAGCCTTGGAAGCTCACTGAGTTATTTTGGCCAACTGTTATTTCTTGAACTATTTTATTTTATTTTTATTTTATTTATCAAATTTATCACTGCCCAACTCCCCCAAGGGGGACTCTCCTTTTATCTCAAAGCCTTACTGTTGTAGAGAAAATCAGGGCAAACATTTTATATACAACCCTAGAAGAAAGGAGAACATAATAATAATCTTCCCCTTGGAACTTCATCTTATGACATAGGTCCTTCAGCATCTCAGGTGGCCTACAAAAGATGATAACATGTATTTCTGTTCCACGGCTAGGAAATGCACAGGTTAATTGGTGTAAAATCACATAAAATGAACTGTGATGGACCAGAGGACCATCTATGAGACCCACACATATGGAGGAGCTTTCAGTGCACATTGTTGTCAGTTGTCAATGGGAATTAACAGCTGTCCATAATAACTATGGACAGGACAACTGGCCTATATTGTAATTAAATCCCCATAATTAAGTCCCAGTTGGAATTGTGTGCTTTATCGTTGGCAGGCAGTGCTTCTTTGCTCTCATTCTTCAGCTATGTGCATTGACATCTGTTAGCACTAATTACTTCTTCAAACTTCATCCATGATCTCTTGCACTTCCTGTAAAGAAATGTTGAGAGCACCTTAATGAACAAATTAATTATGTGCAGCCCGTGTTGAGAATTAGCCTAATTAATAGCACTGCTGATCCCCTTTCTCCTAGCTTTAAAATGCAGTTGTCTAAAAAATCCTGCTATCCATATTTATAAGCCACAGGACACTTTGACAGGTGATAGTGTTGTGATGAAAAAGTGGTCAAGGTTGCCATATTTGTACCTTCTTACACGACAGCAGATTGTGATGTGTTCAGTTTATTTCATCACTGTGATTCTCTCTGCATATTTAAATGTGGAGATTAGGGGGTTTGTAATCTGATGGATGGCTATTAGCCATAACAGCTAAATACAATCTCAATATTCAGTGGCAGAATTATCTCTGATAATCAAATGTTCAAAACAATCCATCTTTGGCTGGCCAAGATCAGACAAAGGCTACTAAATGAGATAAACTTTTGGTCTGATTCAACATAAGAAGGCCTTGTGATCTTCACGTAGAGGTTCTGGTCCTGGTATTTCAGTCTGAAAGGCTCTCAGACACCTTGTGTGATGAATCCAGGCTTCTCTTCCCTATTTGCTAGACCTCTAAACAAAGAATGTGCCAAGACCCAAACCTACCCTAGTCCACTTCCCAGACTTATTTTCCTATGACTCAGCCTTATGCTAAAAAAGTACAAGTAGTCCAAACGTTTCCACTGAGAAAATAGAAATCCAGTTGACATGATTCAAGCTACAGAAAAAAGTAGTACTTGACTTACAACCATTTGTTTTGCAACCGTTTGAAGTTACGACGGTGCTGAAAACACATGACTTGTGACCAGTCCTCACACTTACAACCATCACAGCATCCTTGCAGTCACTTGATCAAAATTCAGGCACTTGGCAGCCGGCTCACACTTATGACAGTTGGAGCATTCCAGGGTCACATGATTGCCATTTGCAACCTCCCCGGCCGGCTTCCAACAAGCAAAGTCAATGGGGAAAGCTGGATTTGCTTAATAACCGCAGCAAAAAAGGTAGTAAAATCAGGCATGACTCACTTAACAACCACTTCACTTAGCAATGTAAATTCCAGTCCCAGTTGTGGTTGTAAGTCAAGGACTACCTGTATTGTAGGAATCAACAAGCTACTTGGTCAGATATCAAATGTCTTCATTGGTCAGTTTGGATTTCCTTCCTTGGAGAACACTTGCAATCCCCTTAGAAAAACTTGTTCAGGGAACCTGCTTAGATTTCAAGGAACTTAGTCAGTCCCTAAATCCAGGTCAGAGCAAGCACACACACCACGCAGTATAGCTAGCAAAACTATAGTTAGTTTTATATAGGGTTTATTTATTAAACACCAACAAACATAAAAACTGTGAACTAGCAAAAGCAGGAGAAAAGGAAGAAAAAAACAGGGAGTGAGAAAGTCATGAATTACATTATCTATATATCTATATATATATCAAAAGGCACACAACTTTGCAGAGCCACTAGAAACAATAATGTGGATAATTAGCAGGGATTAGCCTCCAGTTATTCCAGTTTGGTGTAGTGGTTAAGGCATCAGGGTAGAAACCGGGAGACTTTGAGTTCTAGCCCCACCTCAAGCACAGAGCCAGCTGGGTGACTTTGGGCCAGTCACTTTCTCTCAGCCCTAGGAAGCAGGCAAGGGCAAACCACTATCCTCATGCAAAGCTGTAAAACCTGCTAAGAAAACTGCGGGGACTTGTCCAGGCAGTCTCTGAGAATCGGACACATTTGAACGAATAAGTATAGAGTATCTATCTATCTATCTATCTATCTATCTATCTATCTATCTATCTATCATCATCATCATCATCGATAGATATTCCAGATTTAACCCTTTTATGTACTTAGCAATAGCAGAATAGAGGTGGAAGGTGATCCCTCCCCTATTCTACACCATTAAAGAAACAATTTGATGGGTGGAGATGATGTATCCAAGACAAATATCTTCAAACATTAAGATTCTTGATAGGTTTGAATAGCTGGGACTGGTAAATTTTAGTTAGCAAGATAAAGGCTATAGTTCTGAGCTGCAAACACATGGATGACCATGAGATGGCAGCACAGAGATACAGAAAAGTCCAGATCTTTGTTACCATCTAGTGGTTAGCTGGCTTTTTGAAATGCAGATCTAGTTTGTTGTTGTTCAGTCGTTTAGTCGTGTCTGACTCTTCATGACCTCATGGACCATAGCACGCCAGGCCTTCCTGTCCTCTACTGTCTCCCGGAGTTTACTCAAAGTCATGTTCATTACATCGGTACTGCTATCTAACCATCTCATCCTCTGCCGTCCCCTTCTCCTTTTGCCTAGTAAAATCTGTGCTTTGTTTTATTTTAAACTGCAGCTGACAGTTTTTTATTCTCTCTGCTGAATTCTTTAATAAATATACTGAATTTGGAATTGGATTTGGTCTTTTTGCCCTTGAAAAAGCAGTGGGCTTGGAAGGGAACAATAATGCCAGTCAGAAATATTAAAAATAAGTCCTAAAAAATGAAGGAACCGGATAAGATTAGTCTAGAAATGGGAAGATGGGGCAGGATTGTGTGATAATTTCTCCAATACTTCCAGGACTCTCACATAGACTTATAGTACAGCTGAAGTTCATGGTTGATCTCAAGTTGCTTAGGACTTTGAGCCACGCTTATTTACATTATTTGTTTGTTTGTTTGTTTGTTTGTTTGTTTCCTGACATAGATTTCCTGCCCCTGAAAAGCCAATAAACCCAAGGTCTAAAAAGTTCCTAGCTGCCCCTGTGTTTATAATAAGGCAAAGACCAAAGGCCAGATTAGACCTCAGAATTAAATTACAGGAAAGTTGATTTCATCTGAATAATAAGAGAAACTACTTGACTGCATTAATTGACTGCATTAATAGGTACCACTTCGGTGGGTAGGTAACAGCGTTCCACGTGCATCATGCCAGCCGCGTCGTCGGACAATGCTGGCTCTTCGGCTAACAAACGGAGATGAGCACCGGCCCAGAGAGTCGGACACGACGGCACAAATGTGCGGGGGGAACCTTTACCTTTACCTTTACTTGACTGCAAGAACACCTGAACAAGATAATGAATTGGCCTTTGGGCTGTTTCCCACTGGAGACACCCAGTGAGGTTCTCTGCTTCAAAAATTCCTGCACCACGCAAGGGGGTTGGGTGGATGACCTTGAAGGCACCTTCCAAATCCCTAATTTTATTGTGCTGCCAGGATTCAGCTGTAGTAGAAGGAAACTTAAACAAGAAAATAACATGGTCAATGCGTGCAAGCCTCTCTCCAACTGCCCTTTGTGTCTGATGATTGTAGAGAATTTTGTTCAAGTTCCCAAAAAAGAGAGTTCCCAAATTTTATTTATTTAATTTATTTATTTAATTCAATTTATATAACCAAATGCTTACAAATCCAATTAAAATACAGTTATTTGCACTAAACCCATAAAAATCTCTAACTGGCAGAAAAGCGTTTCCCACGTTTCTCTCTACTTGTGCTACAGGAAAACATCTGTATAAACCTGGTATATATTAAGTTGATTGAGCTGAGACTCATTCCCAAGTAACTCCATAGATTACAGTCTTAATTTGGATATTGGGTTTAATAGTGAAGTGAATCCAATCACTTGTTTCATTACTGCCATCTTAATTAGGATAAAGATATTCATATTAACCTACAGTAAAAATAGAGTATCAAAAGTATCAAAAAAAAAAAAAATACAGTATCAAAAGGCTAAAAGATATGACGCCGGAAGATGAGCCCCTCAGGTCGGAAGGTGTCCAAAATGCTACTGGGGAAGAGCGGAGGGCAATTCCGAGTAGCTCCAGAAAGTGTGAAACAGCTGGGCCAAAGCCGAAAGGACGCTCAGTTGTGGATGTGTCTGGAAGTGGAAGGAAAGTCCGATGCTGTAAAGAACAATATTGCATAGGAACCTGGAATGTAAGAACTATGAATCAAGGTAAGCTGGATGTGGTCAAACATGAGATGACAAGATTGAACATCGACATATTGGGAATCAGCGAACTAAAATGGACAGGAATGGGCGAATTTAATTCAGGAGACCATTATATATACTACTGTGGGCAAGAATCCCTTAGAAGAAATGGAGTAGCTCTCATAGTCAATAAAAGAGTGGGAAAGGCAGTACTGGGGTACAACCTCAAAAACGACAGAATGCTTTCAGTTCGAATCCAAGGCAAACCATTCAACATCACAGTGATCCAAGTCTATGCCCCAACCACTGATGCCAAAGAAGCTGAAGTTGACCGGTTCTATGAAGACCTACAACACCTTCTAGAACTAACACCAAAAAAAGATGTCCTTTTCATCATAGGGGACTGGAATGCTAAGGAAGGAAGTAAAAAAATAACCGGAATAACAGGCAAGTTCGGCCTCGGAGTACAAAATGAAGCAGGGCAAAGGCTAATAGAGTTTTGTCAAGAGAACACGCTGGTCATAGCAAACACTCTTTTCCAACAACACAAGAGACGACTCTACACATGGACATCACCAGATGGTCAATACCGAAATCAGATCGATTATATACTTTGCAGCCAAAGATGGAGAAGCTCTATACAATCAGCAAAAACAAGACCTGGAGCTGACTGTGGCTCAGATCATGAGCTTCTTATTGCAAAATTTAGGCTTAAATTGAAGAATGTAGAGAAAACCACTAGACCAATCAGGTATGACCTAAATCATATCCCTTATGAATATACAGTGGAAGTGAGGAATAGATTTAAAGGATTAGATCTGGTAGACAGAGTGCCTGAAGAACTATGGATGGAGGTTCGTAACATTGTACAGGAGGCAGCAACTAAAACCATCCCAAAGAAAAAGAAATGCAAGAAAGCAAAGTGGCTGATTGATGAGGCTTTACAAATAGCTGAGGAAAGAAGGGAAGCAAAAGGCAAGGGAGAAAGGGAAAGATATAAACAACTGAATGCAGAATTCCAGAGAATAGCAAGGAGAGATAAGAAGGCCTTCTTAAATGAACAATGCAAAGAAATCGAGGAAAACAATAGAATGGGGAAGACTAGAGATCTCTTCAAGAAAATCGGAGATATCAAGGGAACGTTTTGTGCAAAGATGGGCATGATAAAGGACAAAAAAGGCAGGGACCTAACAGAAGCAGAAGAGATTAAGAAGAGGTGGCAAGAATACACAGAAGAACTATACAAGAAAGATCTTAATATCCCTGATAAATACGATGGTGTGGTCACTGACCTTGAGCCGGACATCCTAGAGAGTGAAGTCAAGTGGGCCTTAGGAAGCATTACTAACAACAAAGCTAGCGGAGAAGACAGTATCCCAGCTGAGCTATTTAAAATCCTAAAAGATGATGCTGTTAAAGTGCTGCACTCAATATGCCAACAAATTTGGAAAACTCAACAGTGGCCACAGGATTGGAAAAGGTCAGTTTACGTTCCAATTCCAAAGAAAGGCAATGCCAAAGAATGTTCAAACTACCGTACAATTGCACTAATTTCACATGCCAGCAAGGTTATGCTCAAAATCCTACAAGCTAGGCTTCAGCAGCATGTGAACCGAGAACTACCAGAAGTGCAAGCTGGGTTTCGAAGAGGCAAAGGAACTAGAGATCAGATTGCCAACATTCGCTGGATCATGGAAAAAGCAAGAGAGTTCCAGAAAAACATCTACTTCTGCTTCATTGACTACGCTAAAGCCTTTGATTGTGTGGATCACAACAAACTGTGGCAAATTCTTAAAGAGATGGGAGTACCAGACCACCTTACCTGTCTCCTGAGAAACCTGTATGTGGGTCAAGAAGCAACAGTTAGAACCGGACATGGAACAACCGACTGGTTCAAAATTGGGAAAGGAGTACGACAAGGCTGTATATTATCACCCTGCTTATTTAACTTATATGCAGAGTACATCATGAGAAATGCCGGGCTGGATGAATCACAAGCCGGAGTTAAGATTGCCGGGAAAAATATCAACAACCTCAGATATGCAGACGATACCACCCTAATGGCAGAAAGTGAAGAGGAACTAAAGAGCCTCTTGATGAGGGTGAAAGAGGAGAGTGCAAAAGCTGGCTTGAAACTCAACATTAAAAAAACCCAGATCATGGCATCTGGTCCCATCACTTCCTGGCAAATAGAAGGGGAAGAAATGGAAGCAGTGACAGATTTCATTTTCTTGGGCTCCAAGATCACCGCAGACGGTGACTGCAGCCATGAAATTAAAAGACGCTTGCTCCTTGGAAGGAAAGCTATGGCAAACCTAGACAGCATATTAAAAAGCAGAGACATCACCTTGCCGACAAAGGTCCGTATAGTTAAAGCTATGGTTTTTCCAGTAGCAATGTATGGCTGTGAGAGTTGGACCATAAGGAAGGCTGAGCGCCGAAGAATTGATGCTTTCGAGCTGTGGTGCTGGAGAAGACTCTTGAGAGTCCCTTGGACTGCAAGGAGGTCAAACCAGTCAATCCTAAAGGAAATCAACCCTGACTGCTCATTGGAAGGACAGATGCTGAAGCTGAAGCTCAAATACTTTGGCCACCTAATGAGAAGAGAGGACTCACTGGAAAAGACCCTGATGCTGGGAAAGACTGAGGGCAAAAGGAGAAGGGGACGTCAGAGGATGAGATGGTTAGATAGCATCACCGATGTAATGAACATGAATTTGAGTAAACTCCGAGAGACAGTGGAGGACAGGAAGGCCTGGCGTGCTATGGTCCATGAGGTCACGAAGAGTCGGACACGACTGAACAACAACAAAAATAGAGTTGGGGGGTGGAATAATTTCCTTATTTTAGGGCAGATCCACATTTCTGGCTTATGGCAGCACACACATGAACCACCCACCACATCTGCAGGGCAGGCATGCAGGACATAATGCTTCAGGAGTTCTTTAGCCCTCCAGTTGGGTATTGTGGCCCATGGTGGGGATAGAGACCATGGAGACCACATGGTAGAATTGGATGAAAGGGAGAGATTTGTCTTGAAGAGATTGTTTTATCCTCTTAGAAGACCTGGAGTGCTTTCTGGGGTGATGAAACAGCAGCTGATAAAGCAGAAACTGCAGACCTGCCTTTCCCAACCTGGCACTTGCCTGTGCGCTGGGATTTTTAGATTCTCAAAATTCCTCAGCCAGCATGCATGTTTCATTGTCCCAATACATCTAGAGGGCATCATATTGGAGAAGACTTCTTTTGGCTTATTATTTATTATTTTATTTTATTTTATTTATTTTATTATTTTATTTTATTTTATTTTATTTTATTTTATTTTATTTTATTTTATTTTATTTTATTATTTTATTTTATTTTATTTTTTATTATTTTATTTATTTTATTTTATTTTATTATTTTTATTATTTTATTTTATTTTATTTTATTTTATTTTATTTTATTTTATTTTATTTTATTATTTTATTTTATTATTTTATTTTATTTTATTTATTTTATTTTACTATTTTATTTTATTTTATTTTATTTTATTATTTTATTTTATTTTATTTTATTATTTTTATTATATTATTTTATTTTATTTTATTTTATTTTATTATTTTATTTTATTATTTTATTTTATTTTTTTATTTTATTTTATTTTATTTTATTTTATTTTTTTATTTTATTTTATTTTATTTTATTTTATTTTATTTTTATTTTATTTTATTATTTTATTTTATTTTATTTATTTTATTTTATTTTATTATTTTTATTATATTATTTTATTTTATTTTATTATTTTATTTTATTTTATTATTTTATTTTATTTTATTTTATTTTATTTTATAGACATAGACAGACATAGACATAGACATAGACATAGACATAGACATAGACATAGACATAGACATACACATACACATACACATACACATACACATACACATACACATACACATACACATACAGGTTTTCTCATGCAATAAAACAACCCAGAAAGGAATTGACCTCTTCAGGGTGAACTAAATCACTTGTCCAGTGACATTTCTGAAGCAGCGCGGCTTACTAAGGGGTAATTCAAGAACATTCATCTGCTCCTTCCTGTAAGAGCGTATGGCTCTCTTCCCTCTTTCATAGTCCTAACATTCTTCCAAGGACAGTTAGACACATTTTCTGGCCCAGGATGGCCCAGGATCTTCATGGGTGAGCAGAGAATGGAAAGAGATTGGAATTCCACTCCTCTGGAACCTTGACACTACATTGGACGAGGGCAGAAAAAAACGAGAGAATTAGCGCTTTCTATGAATATATGCAGGTTGCAAAACACAACTATCCTTGACACAGAAATGAGCTCCATGAAGCAACTCTTCCTTTGATTTCCACCCCCACGAAGGCTTCTCTCTGTTTTCCTCTCTCTACCGGAGCATTCCCAGGCTGAAATCCAAATAAAAAGCCACAATTTTTCCTGGATGCCAAGGCAGCTGCAAGCTTTTCTTTCTCTTGAAAGCCCTTTCCTCACTCTCTTGCATGCTCTATCCCCACTGCATGCTCTATAAGAAACTGTTTTGAAAGAGAAAAGTGTGGATTGTTCAAAGCCAAAATTGCCACAGGGTTTTCAAGAAGGAGAGACCTCTCAGCTGGGTTCACACAACACAAGACACTAGGTTAAAGTGGGGATTCAGCCCTTGTGGAAATATTGGGGGAATCCAGCCATTGTCTTAGGATGTTTTGACTATCTCATTTAATATGGTTTGTTTGGGCTATGAACAGAGAAGATTTGTTTTGTAAACCTGGGTTTAGAATTTATCATTTTGTGTCAACCCACTTTTTCTTTTGTCTACTATTGTCAGCCTTACCAGGTAGACCAGACAGGAAACATGATCAGATAAGCTAATTCTACTTTATTGTAAAACAGAATCTTGCAAGTCTGAAAGTACAATTCTCCCACCATCTCCTTTACATCCCGAGAAACTAGGCAGGGTCCCTTCTGAGCCTCTTGCCCCACCCACTATCCAGCTGTGGGCTGCGGTGTCTCTTATCTGACCATTCCCTAGGCAGCATCTCCTCGCCCCGTCTCCCAAAGTCTTTCCCACACACCATTACTTTTATTAATTTTGCTTCTTTTGCATTCAGTAAAGAAAGCAAAGTATACAGTACAAGGCAAAGGTGACAAAACTGATGCTTTCTACCAGCATCAAGGGCAGTGTAGTAATTAAGGGGATGGACTAGAACCAGGGAGACCCAGACTTAAGTCCATCCTCAGGCATGGAGGTCACTGGCTAACTTTGAACCAATCACTCTTCTCTCTCAGTGCAACATACTTCACTGGATTGTTGTATGGAAAAAATAGAGGAGATAATACTATGAACATTCCCTTGTACTCATAAAGGAAAGGTGCAGTAGAAATCCAGAAAATAGATGGCTGAGATCCTATAAACTGAACATAGCAGAGAATACACTTTGACCTTCTTCAAGCAAAATTTGTGCTGTCCTACCTACTATCAGACTGCACTATGAATTTGAGTAAACTCCAAGAGACAGTGGAGGACAGGAAGGCCTGGCGTGCTATGGTCCATGAGGTCACGAAGAGTCGGACACGACTAAACGACTGAACAACAACAACACCTACTATCAGACTGCACTAAACTCTACTACTATCCATCTCCCCCATAGCATTCCTTTTTCCAAGTTTCTTGTTCCAATTTCTAGAAGTTGAAATCACTGCTTATTTTTTTTTCTTCCCACTGACTACTAATCCATGCATAGCGATTTCAGCAGGGATGGATAGTGCCTATTTTATAACTCATTAATGTAGTGCAGAATCTTTGCACTGCGACACTTCTCTGTTTTAAAAGAGCCGAGTTACATCCATTCAGCTTCTTTCAAAGGCGTCTTCATCTGTAGCTTGCCCAGTGGCATTTCAAGGAACATGGACAAAACTGATTGATGTGTAACTTGCTTGTAGGCTGACTGGCATAAAACTGCTTTCTAGAAAGTCATTTTAAACCAGTTTAAAATAACATGCCTCAATTATGCTAATCTAAGTTTGATAAACAAGAATCTATACAGGCTTCATTAAGCACCTTTGAATTACAAAGAGTTCACAGCAATTGAAGGGCTAAAGTAGAAAGCTATTCAACATATTGATGACTCTGTGTGTGTGTGTGAGAGAGAGAGAGGGAGAAGGAGAGGGAAAGGGAAAGGGAGAGAGGGAGAGGGAGAGAGACTCAGTAACTGGTTCTTCAATTTATTTCTTCTGCATTGTTGTTCAGAAGACTGGTGTGTATTTAGTGACTGCATTTGCACTACACTGAATTGATTTCCTCCATTTGCACAGTAAACTAACCAAAAGCATGGGTTCATACAACACCTACAGTAATTCTCAAAAATCCTCCTCCCCCCAGAAACAAAAATGCCTAACCAAAGTTAACACTAACCAAGTTTGCCACATTGTGCAAATGCAGCCACTTGTTTTGTAACTTACCTGCTGTGTGAACCAAGGGTGCCTGCAGGGAAAAGTGTCAAACAAGTACATATGGCAGCCATGACCACACACTGAAATTTTGTCCCCTTTCTATATTTGTCATACATAAAAAAGGGTTTCAGGATGTTGATCATGCAGTCATGATTGACATCTTGACTTTTTAAAAACACCATCCTCCTGTGAATGCCCCTGGTGTGAACAGAGCTGGTGTGTCAGTTCCAGAAGGTAACTTCCTTCCCGCAGAAGCAATGTAACATTGAAACCATGATATTTCACCATCCTGTTTCCTTCCTTCCTTCCTTCCTTCCTTCCTTCCTTCCTTCCTTCCTTCCTTCCTTCCTTCCTTCCTTCCTTCCTTCTTTTCATTCATTCATTCATTCATTCATTCATTCATTCATTCATTCATTCATTCATTTTAGTTGATGGACCTTGGCATGAATTTAAGTCTGGTGCATTGCATATAAATCAGGCAGGCAAGATGGTATGCAGGGAAAATAGAGGGCTGGTAGGCAGCACTCTTGACACCTGTCCGTTTCCCTTCCTGACTTATCCTCTCCTATTCCATGTAAATAATATCTAAATGGACTGGTGATGGAGTTTTTATCAAAGACGCTTCCACTTCACTTGAAGGATTCAGGTTAGATTATGAATTAAGGCAGACAAAGGAATATACAGGGGAAAATACCTTGTGGGCATCTCCCAACAGCTGCCAGCTGAGACTACTGCCTCATTTTGCCCAAGGTTAGGGCTGTCCAGTATAACTTCCAGTCATAGTTGGCATCAGACTTAGCATCCTTGCACAGATAAGTATTGCATGTGGATATCAACTTCCATCCCTATCAGCCCTTTCCACAGCATTGCATATTGTGTACCTGGGCCTTTGCAGTGGGCAGGTGTCTTTCAAATCTATCTCTCATTTCAGATTTTTCACCGAATTCTGGAAGGACTAAACTTGAATCAGTCCAGCACCCTTGAACTTAACAGGTACCCCATTGTCAAGTTCCCCTAAGAGTACAAGCTGGCCCAGTCTTTAATATTTCACAGAAGAATATAGTAGAACCCAGGGGCATCCACAGGATGGGTCAAAACAGTCAAGATGATGGATGGCTATGATGGCACAATTGAAGTCCTGCTCCTTTTTTACATGCAACATGACCTGGTAAAATCCTTGATTACTTGTAATACTGGAACATTCATACCAAAATTTAGTAGTTGGCTCTTCTTTCTGATGAAAGGCCTGAGATTCTTCTCTCCCTGCTAAACATAAACCCTGAATTCTCCATTTCTACCCTGATAGCAGAGGAAATGAGACCTCTCTGGATGGCCATTTATCTGATGATAAAAGGGTGATGATCTTTTGTCTGTGCATACCACACAGATTTATGTGCATATACATTAGTGGTGGCTCAGCAGGTAAGTTGCCAGGCTTGTCCATCGGAAGATCGCAAGTTTGGAGGTTCGAATCCCTAGCCCCGCGTGACAGAGTGAGCTCCCGCACTCGCCCCAACTCTTGCCAACCTAGCAATTCGAAAGCATGCAAATGCAAGTAGATGAATAGGTACCACTTTGGTAGGTAGGTAACAGCGTTCTGCGTCATGCTGGCCACATGACCGTGGAAGCGTCTTCGGACAACGCTGGCTCTTCGGCTAACAAACGGAGATGAGCACCGGCCCCTAGAGTCGGACGCAACTGCACAAATGTGCGGGGGGAACCTTTACCTTTTTACATTAGAATAAAACCTATGTGTCCTGGGTAATTTCAACCTCTCTTTGGGGTGGTGTCAGGGGGGCCTCAGGAGTTCATATCTGCCATGACAACCATGGGCTTGTCCCACGTCCTCATGGTGCCAACTCACATAGAGGGATATGCATTGGGTCTTGTTTTCACCTCAGAAGAACTAATGTGTGATCTGAAGCTGGAGAACATTAACATCAATCTGTTGTTTTGGCCAGATCACTATCTGGTCACCTTGAGACTTATTCCCATCATTGATCTCTAGAGATATCAGACCTATTAAACTGTCCTCCCAGGTGCCCTATAGATCCTCTTGGTTTCAAACAGGAGCTACAGAAGTTTCCCAATGACCTAGCAGGTAGCTCTGTGGGACAGAGGGTTGCTCAATAGGGTTGCTCCTGAATGACCACTCCTTGGGCACTAATCCATGAGTTCCAGGAGATGAAACACCAAAGGAGACACATGGAGCAATGCTGGTGAAAGACTATGATGAACCAAAACCAGAGGTGGGTATGAGCCCATGTTTGAACCTACACCATGACCATAGGCGTGGTGAAGCACCAATGCTATTCCTCACCCATCATGTTTGTAGAGTCCAAACCACAGCTTTATTTAGAATGACCATTCTGAGCCACTGGAAGAGCTCTCTGCTGGCCTATTTGAGCAGTTTCTAAGCATTTGCTTGTATTTGCTCTGAGCTGAAGACCAGATGGGCAATCTCTTGAGGTACAGAGGTAACATCTTGTGAGACCATCTGGAAGTCTTTCAAGGAAATTGACAGGATCCTCTGTGGGATGAGCTAAGCTACTTGCAAATTAGACCTTTGCCTCTTAGATGATTCATGTAACCAGAAAGGCATGACGGCATAGGTACAGGAAGTGGTGAATTTATTGTTAATGGAATGGGTATTACTGCTTGCCTTGAAATAAGTGGTGTTTCCCCCCCCCCCATTCTTAAAAAACGCCATTTCTTGAGTTGACTATTTTAAATAATGATTGGCCAGGCTCCAACCTACTGTCTCTCAGTAAGGTTGTTTAGAAGGTGGCTTGGCTTCAACTGGATAAGTTGCATTTTCTGCATATCTTTCAGTTGGATTTGAAGCCTGGACATGGGATGGAGGCTGCATTGGTCTCTCTTGTGGATGACTTGTGGGGGCAGGGAGTGATGTAACCCTCCTTGTCCTGTTAGATCTCTCAAGTATCATCGATCATGGCATCCTTTTGGGTGGCTGTAAGGGTTGAGGATTAGAGGCACAGTTTTATAGTGGTCCTGCTCTTGTTTGTGTGGGCAGTTCCAATCAGTGTTGTTGGAAGAGGAGAGGTCAAGCCCTTGGGCACTTCAGTGTGGGATACCTCTGAGTTCAGCCCTCTTCTCCATTTTATTTAGCATCTACATGAACCTGCTAGGAGAGATCATCTATTGTTTGAAGTTACTGTAGGTATTGTCAAAACACTGATGATACCCAAATTTACATCTTGACCCTGGGCCAAACAGGAGATGTACTGAAAGTCTTGACCAGGTTTCTGGAGACAGTGAGGGTCTGGATGGGACAAAACAGATTATGGCTGAATCCCAGGAAGATGGAGCTACTCTTGATTAAAAAAAACTTTTTGGTTGCATGGATGTTCCATCCTTCGATCTTGATGGGGTATCACTTCTCTGGGGTTGTATATGCCATAGATGGCAGTATCTTAGAAGAGGTATTTCCAATTTTGTACCCAATCAAGTGGTCCTGGGTGAAATTTATTTATTTAATCTTATTTATTTAATCTTATTTATTTAAAGACTGACTGCTCCCTTGAGGTTATGGTTAGCAAGCAGAAACTCACAAATTTTAGGTACAGTACATGATGTAAGCAGATGATGGTCTAGGGGAAAAAAAAGCTATGGCAGAGTTGACTGAAGCAGGAGAAAGCATAAACAAGACTTACAGTAGTTTGATGGAATCCGGGAGATAACTGAAATGTTTCTGGAAGATCAGAATGTCATCAGAGGCAAACCAAGAAGGTGGTCCCCACACAACAGTACCTATTTAAATGTTAAAATAATGTTTGTCAAAATTTCATTTTGCATTTCTTCAACTACTGTCATTGCATTGTATGCTGCCCTGGGAAAATTTGAACCTGAAGGATATCATAAAAATTGTTTATTAAATAAAACAAAAATGCATAATTAACATATATAATTTGATGGAGAATAAATTGCATCTATTTTTTCTATTTTAGAAAACTTTGGTGACCTTCTCATGGATAGGATGCAAAAACTCTTGAATATTGGTAATGAGGCAGATTGGGGATAGGAGCCTATTTTAATTTTTTCTTTGGGCAATAATCTCTTCAGCAGCCTCCAGCCTTCTTGGTTACCCAGAGTTCAATTAAATGGTATAGGGCCAGGCTACTTGTGGGACCACATTTCTCCCATTGTTCCTGTTTGCCCCACCAGATCTAGTGGAAAGGGTATGCTTTAGGTCCCTTCTAGGAAACAATGCCATCTTGTTGGACCCCAGAGTTGTGCCTTCTCAGTGGCAACACCTGTCCTGTGGAACAGGATTCCACCAGGGATTCGGATGGCCACAACCATGTTAAGCCTTTCACAAGGCATTGAAGACCTGGCTGTTTCTCCAGGCATTTGGGTCAAGTAGATAGATCAGCAGTGCTGTTATCAATGTGTTGTTTTTTAATTTTGGTGAGTGGGGTTATTGTTGATCTTTGAGCATTGGGGGTTATATGTGGTGCGTTTATCTGTGTTTTAATCCTTGTAAGCTGCCCAGAGTCACTTGTGTGAGATGGCAGCTATATAAATCAAATAAATCCAATCAAATCTCAGGAGAAGACATCATAAGAAAATTCCTCCTATGCAACTAGGAGTTAAGGGCAGCCAGGGATGATCAAAGTGACAGACAGATGTGTAACAGAAAAGCAACTTCCTTCACAACAATAAAGTACCCTCAAAATCACCTCCTAAAGAACTTATAATGCAGTCTTAGAATAAGTCAGAAAGACAAAAGCTTTCTTTCTAGAAATCTTGAATTTGGGAAATCAAAAGAAAAATTGTGAAGGCATTAGTGGAAACAGAAATAAGAACGCTTCCAATGATCCACTGGCAGTCTGTCCCTATAATTTTAAAAAAGAAATCAATTTAGCAAGGGATGGTGCCTTAGTTTTCAGAAGCTGTGCATTTTGAAGAGAAAAGTTCTCCACAGAAGTACTTAATTCCAGAATTTTGAACTCTGTTGGTTTTGAAAGCAGCAAATAACCAAGCGTAGATGCCAAATGTCTAACTTTGCTGTAGAAGAAAGGGGGGGGGGAATCATCCCAACCCAACACAACCAATCAAACAAAATCCCTTCCATGACTTTATCTATGTTCCCCATTTGTCTACAGTTTGCAAATAAAACAAAGCCAGTGGAATGTCTGGGGCTCAGCTCTTTCAAATCTCCTCTTCAGCAGCAAAAGTCAAACTGGATTCTTGCCGTGAGAAATGAATCATAAGTAGGTGGGCGTTTCCAGTGTACCTTAGGAACCGAGGTGCCCAGTTTCACTAAGTGCATTGCAGTAGATCAGCCATCTATAATAAAAACTCTGGAGGGCATATTTTATTATCTTTGGGATTGCTCAGTCTTAACAGAAATAATGATCCAAGTTAATGAGATAATTGTATGTAAATTCTGAATAAAAAATGCTCTCAAATTATAGTTTGGCATAACCAGCTGTTGCTATCTTGCCCCAAAGAACATGTAAGGCATAGAATCTCTCGACACAGAATGTTACCATTCCCTTTTCCAACTGAGCAGCTGGAATGAATGTAATGGGTGGGTATGTCAGCTTTCAGGTTCCAGGGAAATCTTCAGCAAGCAGGTTGGAAGGGTTGATAAAATTCTCATCTGTAGAGTGAGTGTGACCATGGCAATTAGCTTTTGTCTATTGGTTTGTTAATTTATTTCTTTTACTAATTTTACTCACTGATTACTTTCAAGTAAGTTAAATAAATAATTCTTTGTTAGGGCAGGTTTTACAATGGCAAAAAAAAAAAAAAAAAAACCCAAACCCATACTGTTATATTTCCTATATCATCACCAGAAGTGACTTCTCCTTAGCTTCTAATGTAGTAAATCAGAGGTTTCAGGCAGGTGTGCCAACATAGTCTGGGATATGGGACAGAGACTGCATTGGTTGCGCTTATGGATGATCTCTGGCGGGAGCGGGATGGAGGGAGTGCATCCATTCTCGCTCTCTTGGACCTCTCAGCAGCTTTCAATACCGTCGACCACGGTATCCTTTCGGAGAGACTCAGGGAGTTGGGGGTGGGCGGTGTAGTTTTGCGCTGGTTTACCTCCTTCCTCCAGGGTCGCTCGCAATCGGTGGTACTAGGAGAGGAGAGATCTGACCCACGGGCCCTTCTTTGTGGGGTGCCGCAGGGTTCAGTTCTCTCTCCTCTCCTATTTAACATCTACATGAAGCCGCTGGGTGAGATCATCCGTCATCACGGGATGAGGTATCACCAATATGCTGATGATACTCAATTGTATATCTCCATCCCGGGTGAAGTAAGTGTTGCAGTGGACACCCTATCTCAGTGCCTGGGGGCTGTAGGGGCCTGGATGGGGAACAACAGGCTTCAACTGAACCCTGGTAAGACGGAGTGGCTATGGATTGATGGCCCCTCGGCCTCCAGGAAGTTATCATCTTTAATTCTGGATAGGGTGGCACTACCCCGTTCAGACTCAGTCCGGAGCTTGGGGGTCCTCCTGGACTCACGACTCCTGCTCGAAGAGCAGGTGGCAGTCGTGGCCAGGAGGGCCTTTGCACAGCTTCGGCTTGTGCGCCAGTTGCACCCCTTCCTGAATCGAGAGGCCCTCCGAATAGTCACTCATGCCCTTGTCATCTCTCATATAGATTATTGCAATGTGCTCTACATGGGGCTACCCTTGAAGAGTATCCGGAAGCTTCAGCTGGTCCAAAATGCAGCCGCTCGAGTGGTTATGGGTGCGAGAAGATCAGCACATGTAACACCACTGCTCCGCGAGCTGCATTGGGTACCAGTTTGCTTCCGGGTCCAATTCAAGGTGTTGGTTATCACCTTTAAAGCCCTGCATGGCATGGGGCCAGGCTATCTGAGGGACCGTCTCATCCCAATTGCATCTACCCACCCCACCCGGTCATGCAGGGAGGGCATGCTGCAGACCCCGTCAACAAAGGAATTCCATCTAGCGGGGTCCAGGAGGCATGCCTTCTCTGCAATAGCGCCCGCCCTGTGGAACATCTTGCCCCCAGAGGTGAGGCAGGCGTCCTCCCTCTTGGCCTTTAGGAAGTCCCTAAAAACCTGGTTCTGCCGCCTGGCGTGGGACAAAGGTAGAGATAGTTCCTCCTGGGGGTGGTTAGTTTAATAATGACCTCCTTTTAAGATCCTACCATCCTCTGGATTTTTATATTCTTATTTATTGTACTGTTTATTGTATTTTAATGATTATTGATTTTTAACTTTAATTTTAACATTTGTTGTAAACCGCCCAGAGTCTACCGTGGTAGAGATGGGCGGTGATAAATTTGATTAATAAATAAATACATAAATAAATAGTCTGAAATATGGGGTTAAGGAAATTGCATCTGCTTGGGTCAACCTCCACATGTTTCTTTAATATTAAGGTCTAGGCTTTTTTATACTTTGGCCACCTAATGTGAAGAGAGGACTCACTGGAAAAGACCCTGATGCTGGGAAAGACTGAAGGCAAAAGGAGAAGGGGACGGCAGAGGATGAGATGGCTAGATAGCATCACCGATGTAATGAACATGAATTTGAGTAAACTCCGGGAGACAGTGGAGGACAGGAAGGCCTGGCGTGCTATGGTCCATGAGGTCACGAAGAGTCGGACATGACTAAACGACTGAACAACAACAACAACAAAAACTTTTTTATATTCCTTAAAAGTCTCTCCCCAGTTGTTTCTCTTTTCCGCTGGATTGTACTGTTTGTCAACTAACCTTCTTCCTATGCATGAGATCTTGGAGTATTGATGATAACTCTCCCCATCTAAAAAAAAAAGACCTGTTTGTAGCTTTTTCAGATGTTGAATGGGAATAAAATGAATGTCAGTAAGCGGTGCCACTAAGGACCATATACATTTTCTGGAATGTTCTTAGAGAATTGTAGAGAATGCAGTAGCTTTCTACAGATATACTAATGGCTGTGCATAACTGGGATAGAGTATTCCAATTATGAGACATGAGGTGTTCAAGGTGTACATATTGGCTCTATATGCCAGAAATTTATCTTGTATTCTTGCTGAATACAGAGTGTGAGATGAAGGAAGAACGTGCCACATATAAAATACATCTTTGCAGAAATCAGATCAGCTCAGTGGTGTTTTTACCATGTTACACCAAGCTGAATTGCAATGGCTGACAGTTTGTGTCCATACTCAGTTCAAGAAGTTGGGGTTCAAAGCACTGATGTTAACCATTAGACTTCTAGATGGCTTAGAACCTGGTTACTTTAATGCCCCCCTTCCTTGAGTTACACATTCCCCATTCTTGAGAAGATATGCACACACCCATAAGGCCTACAGACTTTTCAGTAGTTATTTCTCTTTATGAAATATTCTGCCGAAAGAGAAATCTGGCAGGGCCTGCGTTGTTTTCAATAACGCGTCAAAATATGATTCTTCAAAAAGGCACTGGGTGAAAAGTTAATAGCCTGGTTCTTTCCAAAAAGAAATTGTGATTGTTTGTTCCTTTTTAAAAAGGTTGTTTTAAACCTTTATTGCACTTTGTGTTTTGAGAGTTGTTTGAAATGTTTTTTGGGTTGAATGTCACCTTGAGTTCCCTTTATGAGAAATGGGTGGGACAGAAGCTTTTCCAGTAAATAAATTATTGCAAGGAATGTTGACATCTGGGCTAGCCAATACAATCTTGATTCACATCCACCTATTTCTTATAACCTGTTTTAGAGGATTCATTCAGAGCCAATATACTGTATAGCTCCACTAAGTCCAGTTTAGATTTATTTTTATTTTATTTACTGATAACATTTTTATACCACCCTACTTCTGACAACTCAAAGCAGTATTATGATGAGATGATACTATTGTTTCTGAGAATGTTGAAATCAGACCTTCAAAGAAAGCCATATTTATTTATTTATTTATTTATTTATTTATTTAATTTCTATAACCGCCCATCTCCCCCCATGGGGAACTCTGGGCGGTTCACAATAAACAAGTTAAAATAAGGTTTAAAAACTCAATTATACAATAAATATAAATTAAATTGAAAATATAAATTAAATTGAAAATCCAGATGGTAATGGAATAGTTAAAAGAAGGACAGTTATAAAATTAGGGGATTAGCCACCCCCATGAGGAACTGTCCCTCCCTCCCTCCCATGCCAGGCGGCAGAACCAGGTCTTCAGCTCTTTCCTAAAGGTCGGGAGGGAGGAGATCTGTCTCAACTCTGGGGGCAAGATTTTCCATAGAGTGGGCGCTGTCACAGAGAAGGCCCGCCTCCTAGCCCCCAGTATAATTAATTGTCATCCCCACTTTATTTATTTTATTTATTTAATTAATTTTTATCCCACCTTTATTATTGTTATAAATAACTCAAGGCAGCGAACATACCTAATACTCCTTCTTCCTCCTATTTTCCCCACAACAACCACCCTGTGAGGTGAGTTGGGCTGAGAGATAGTAACTGGCCCAAGGTCTCCCAGCCAGCTTTCATGCCTAAGGCAGGACTAGAACTCTCAGTCTCCTGGTTTGCCATTGGCTTCTTCCTAGGACTGAGAGACAGGGACTGGCCCAAGGTCACCCAGCCAGCTTTCGTGCCTAAGGCGGGACTAGTGCTCACAGACTCCTGGTTTCTAACCTGGAGCCTTAACCACTAGACCATAGCTTTCCAAACTGTGTGTCACGACACACTACTGTGTCGCCTGAAGTGTCCTCGTGTGTCGCGTGGTGTTGGGATTGTGCCTGGGGCTGAGGGCATGAGGGCATGTGCGCCCAGTGGTCCAGGTGAGGAGGAGGCAGGGCCCATGAGGGGAAAAAAAGCGGGATCGTTGGGAACAGGAGGAGGAGGAGGAAGGAGGGGGGAGCAGGCGCTCCGCTGAGGGGAAATGAGGTGGCTTGGCCCTGCCCCCGTCACCATGCACCTGCGCAGACGTGGACACGTGGGGCGGAGCCTGAGGCAAGGGAGGGGGAGAGGGATGAGTCACCCTGTCTCGCGCCGCACGTGGTGGAGGCGAAGTCGGCTGCACGTCTGTTTTCAATGGAGGCAAATAGAAGAGACGCCCCATGTTGGAAGTGCGATGCTGGTGGCTCCCCCCTCTTGGGGGCCATTCACTTGGCACGGGCAGCCTGCTTGCCCTAAGCCCTTTTTCGGATTTTGCGCTGCCTGCTGAGCCCCTGGTGGGTGGCTGGGCGCCTCATGGGAACAGACAAGTGGACCCCCGGGCCTAACCGTGCTTGACATGCCGTGCGCAGGCCTTTCCGTCACCTGGGCGTTGTGTGAGAACCTCTCTTGCATGTCAAGACCTCATGGAGAGCAGCTTTTCTGTGACCTGGTAGAAGGGTGTTGTGTGAATATGGCTCTTGCATGTCAGGACCCCGTGGGATGCAAATTGGGGTGAGGAAAGCACTCTTCCCTTTGGTTACCTATGCGCCAAGGAGAGTGCCCTTCCCCTTCCAAAGTGCCAGCCCAGAGCCTTACCAAGCATTGGATGCAGTTTTCCCATCCTCTGGCAGTGTTTCTCAACCTTGGCCACTTTCAGATGTGTGGACTTCAAATCCCAGAATTCCCCAGCCAGCCTTGCTGGGTAGGGAATTCTGGGAGTTGAAGTCCTCATATCTGAAAGTGGCCAAGATTGAAAAACACTGCTCTGGCATCTACCTTGGATCCATGACCTCCCCATCAAGCACATCTGGAGGGTATTTTTGTATTTTATCCAGAATTACATACAATACAATACATACATTACAAGACAGGGGGCGGAGTTTGCAGGTGGGAGCCAATTATATGGGCTGGGGGCGGGGTTTGCAGGCAGGAGCCAATTGTGTGGCGGGGTTTGCAGGCGGGAGCCAATTGCGTGGGGCGGGGCGGGGTTTGCAGGCCAGAGCCAATCGCGTGGGCCAGGGGACGGGGACCCCTGTTATTACTGTGTCATGAAGCGATGCATGTCTAAACGGTGTGTCACCAACATGAAAAGTTTGGAAAACTGCACTAGACCAAATTTATGTTGCAACTGTTTCAGTAGAAATAACCTTAATCACTTCAGGCGATCATTATCTGTACCTTTTTTGTTTTACATATTGTTTCTTTAAAAATGCATTCCTTGATTTCAGCGAGATGAATTCCAAGAAATTTTTAAATGTAAGAAATTGAGATATAAAACTTGGTTCAGAGATCCTGCGGTCTGCTTTGGAAATAATTAAAGATGAATCTAAAAGCACTGCTTTTAATGTTAAATTCTGCGTGAAAGTCCTGAAAACCTACCTTTAAAAAATACATGATTTCATGTATGTAGCTATTGACTATTGACTTTCATCTTGGAGGGACACAGTTTGCTGAATTTAGGATAAAACAAATCCAGCTGTAAATAATAAGCTGTTTGTTGAACAGCCATCTGAGCCCCCCATAATAAATGGTGTCCTAAGAAAACATGTGTTTTGAGAATCTCTTCAGGAGATAGCTGTTCTCCATTTCAAACGTTGCTTTGAAATAAAGAATGCAGAAGTAGTCCTGATATCCATTTCAGGATTTCCAGTGGATCTTCCTAAGTTACGTGGGTTGCATTCTGAATGCAGAAAAGCAGAATTCTTAAAACATCAGATCTGCCTTCTTTTCAAACTGAGCAGCAGCAAAGCTAAAGAGGAAAAAATTAGCCTCAAATTAGCATTTGATGATCTCAGCCCAGCCTTCTCTAATCCCTCCAACAAAGACTTAAACAGAATGTTGGGCAAAAGTGGACCCGAATTCCAGTGTTTTTAAAAATTATTGTTAATTACATTTTAAAAGCAAGATAAAACTTTCCTTCTTTTCAGTGCAGCTTATAAAGTGGTCAGGCATCTGTTCTGAAGAGATAAATGTTTTAGCATTTCTGCACCTACATAACAACTGTCTTTTAATGATTGTGGGCAAAAATAGTAGCAATGGGGGCCTTTCCCCCCCTTCCCCCCAAAGTAAGATCAGAAGCCTCTTTGTTTAATGCTTTGGCTTACTTTATAGTCTTTGGGGCAGATGCCTCTTAGAACCAATAAGTTTAGGGAGAGGAAGGGAGTGGGGAGAGAGTTAAGACACAGGAAACAAGCATTGAATGGCTGCCAATAAAAATGATCACAAATCAGGGCTTCTGATGTCATAACCCTAGGGGTCAAAGGTCAGGGGAGGAATAAATGGTTCTGAAAGGGACAGCCTGTCTGTTGCATTGAGCTGTTGTTGGCAGGCGGGCCCATTGGCCATGAGTAAATGAAGAACACAAAGAAACCCAATGTGCCTCATTAGCAGCGAAGGCGTGGGTGAAGAGAAGTGTTTGATTAGGCTTTCATGTCCCACTGTGTTCCTGTGTGATGTCAATGGAATAATGACCATGATCTAATGGTCGCCCCTTTTACATGCAGAAGCTCTGCTGAATAGAGCCTCTCTTTCATTGCATTCATCTCTAGGTTGGCTAAACTGTAGGGAGCCACTCTGGATGGTAGCCTGTGAGACTGACGGCAGGTCAGCTCCAACAGTTTGCATTCACCGGGAACTGAAAGAGGAGACCAAGTAATTTACTCGCCCCCATCTTTCACCGGAGGAGTGGCAGATTGGAGGTCACACTCAATTTGACAGGGCTTGAGTCACTTTCTATGCCTCACACCCAAGTTAGACAGATGCAAGGTACATTCGGGGAGGTGCTCACATGCTAACATTTAATTGGGATGCACTTGATTGGACCTGTGCTGAGCGAGCATTTTCTTCGGAGTGTGCTGCCAAGCAGACGATGCCCAAAATCGAGATGTTCCCCCCCCCCCCAATAAGCTGGGATGCTGGGCTATTTCATTGGGCATACTAAACAAGAAATAAGGACTTTGTGAAGTTTTGTCTAATTATAGATTATATAATTATAGATACATTTGCCTATAGATTTATAGATAGCTATCAATTTGTCTATCAATTCTTCTAATTATAGATACAGTTATCATTTATAATTACAAAGGAAAATAAGATGGATTAGTCCACTTCTCATAAAGGGAAGAATTACATGTGAGAATGCATGTACGTGTATGTGCAAGGGTTTTCCAGAGGTTTATGTCAAGTCTACAATCAAAAATTTGAGATTTAGCAGGTTAAATCAAGGTTTTAAAATGTTTTCATGAGATGCAACCCAGTTGCAAGATTAAAATCAGTCCATGAACAATGAGGTTACCTGATTTTAATATTGAGGCATTTTGTTGAATTATTCAAACGTTTATCATGGCAAAAATATGTTTTTAAAAAATCTTCTGTACATCTCACAATTTTTGCTATCAAGAAAGACTCTAATACACTTCAAGTTGTAAGAAATTAGAAGTGTGACTTGTTCTGTTTCATTATGTGAATTTCTTTTCCATGACTGAAGCTCTATTTGTAACAGAATGTAGTCTTTTGCAAACATATTCTTAAGGAAACATCTGCATATCTCAGTCCCAATCTTCACTGAGATCGCTAAGTGTTATAAGAAAGTTGTATGGAAATTAACAGTCATTTGAGTAGTATTTGGAGGAGGAGAAGGACTAATAATAGTAATCTTTCTGAAGTAGGCTGGAATATAGACTTCATCTGAACCAGAGTTGCACCCATTACATTAAATTTAATGCTAAATTAAAATAATTACCCCTTCTATAGATATTCTGGATTTTCCTTTTTTGTTGTTGTTTTCTCTTGGGAAGCTGAAGTATTCAACTCTGTCTGTGGGGCATACTTAAAAATTACATGGGGTAAATTATAGAGTAAGGATTATAGAAAAGTGCTTGTGTAATAAAATGTGACTTATTTTTAAAGTCAACCCTCCACAGTTTCTTCCAGATCTGTACTCACGTAAAGTAAAACATGCATTATCTCTGCATTTATTCTGAAGGTTTACATATCCTAGTAATAGTCCACATGGTTTCCACAATATGTAGTTTTGATCCATTCATTCTAGGAAGATGGTTTCTGAAAGATGCTGGCAAACTACACAAGTTTCATAAATTAAAAGTCAGTTTGGTACACCAAAGATGGAAAACCTGTGGTTCTCCTGATTGTATTGGATTCCAGCTGCCATTGTCCCCAGCCAGAACGGCCAATGGAAGCTGTAGTTCAGCACCTACAGTATATGGAATGTTGAACAGGGCTGTGGAGATCCTAGATCATTTCGCAACTCAAATACAAAGCTCATTGAGCGACTCCAGGCCAGTAACTCACTTCTATGTGAGTTACTATTCTATATACTATACTAGACTCCTTGTCTAGTAATTAGGACTTAATAAGGACTTAAAGACCTGGTTCTGCTGGCTTGCCTGGGAGGGAAATGCCAACAGTTCCTCTTGGGGATGGCTGGTCCCATGAAACCCCTCCAGTATTACCATCTTTAACATCTTTTATGCTTGGATTTTATATTATTTATTAATATTGTAAATTTCTATTTATGTTTTTAACTATGTTTTATTGTGAACCGCCCAGGGTCCCCGATGGGGGAGATGGGCGGTAATACAAATATAAATAAATAAATAATAATTGAAAATATATTGACAAATATTCTCTGGATACTCCTTATAGAACTGATGAATTGAGTGTACTGATACATATTTTAAATATTGGAAGATCAAAAAGAAATAAAGCTGTCTCTCTTTCTCTCCTCCAATACCTTAGTCTTAAGCTTCTCCTTATGAATACTTTAATAATTATAAATAGATAAAGATGTCCTCAAGTTGTCCCCTAATGACTCCATCCGTGAAGTTTTCTTGGCAGTGTTACAAGTGTAGTTTACCTTTGCTTTCTTCCAGGATGTTTTTTCAACTGTCCAGTCTAGCCAATATCCCCCATCCAATCACTGACCAAAGCCTGACTAGCTTCTGAGATCAGCCAAGGTCAGTCAGATGTGGTCACTTGCTAAGTCAATTAAAATGACAATACAGTAATATTTTTAAAAACACATGTACATCCCACAAGGAATCTACATGCCACCAATAGAAATATTTCAGAGAGCAAATTCAGGATTGATCGCTGCAGTCGAGTTCTTCTTCCCAAAACGGAGGGTATGTTTGTATCTTGTTTCCTTACAACCCCAAAATATGAGGCATAGATTATCTCTCTCTGCTCCTTCCTTTCTCCATTCTCTCAATTCTTATTAACTTCATCTCCTTTGCTTCAGAACCAGCTGAACAGACTGACTGGCTTTTTGCTTAGAGGACTTATTGCTTCCCACAGAATCTCACATGACAAGCAAACCCCCAGAAAAGAGTTTGCAATGGGATATCATGGTTTGTTTACATCAGCCATCCAAAGGTCATTTTAACTCAATGCTCTGTTGATGCTCAAGTTGTTGTGGCTATGTGGAATCCCATCTCACCCCCCCTGCCTGCAATCTTTTGAGGAGACATCACAGCCTGGCTTTCCTCGAGGCTACATCTCATTCTTTTGAAATAAAGGCTAGATTGTGGATCATTCTGGAAGGTCAAATGTAGGTCACCATCAAAGCTCCACAGCAGTCCTATTTGCTTTCCTGCTATGTTGAGCCCAGATTACGTTTGCAACATGAAATTAAATGTCACCCTGTTTTTGCAACCTGCATAAAAGGATATGACGAATATTAACACCCATTAGGTATATGTTTGCGGCCACTCGATTCAACCTATGAAATTTTAAGCCATGTCCCTAGTTAACAGATTGCACATCTCCTGTTGAATTCTACTGTTCTCACTAATTTATGTTAATCCATTTATTATTACGTTTAAGCTTTTTTTAGAGCAATAGTAAGTGATCTTAGAATAATAGAATCATAGAATTATGGAGTTGGAAAGGACCAAAAGGATCATCTATTCCAACCCTCTGTGTTAATTAAACAGCAACACCATCCAGATATTCACTTGTATATCCTGCTTAACCCTCTGGCCTGTCCATGATACTGCTTTTAAGTAGTTTTTAATGGGTGAACTTTATACTCTGATAAACAGGCAAGACATGGAAACTAATTATGCCAGGTATGGGCAAACATTATTTATGGCTCTTCCCCTAGACAACTCTGTGTGTGAGTGTGTGTATATGTGTGTGTGAATGTAGAAGGTGTATTGGTATGTGGGAATGACCTTGGGAGACAGGAGGGAGAGCTGCAGATTGGACAACCGGCATGTAAAATTGTCTCAGCCCACAGAAGCAGGGAGGGTGTGGGAAACGTTTCAGAAGGGACCCTCCCCAGTTTTCCAAAGAGTAAAAGGAAAGGAGGGGAGAAATACTTTCAGTCTTGCAAGATTCTGTTAATGTAACCTTACAATAAGGATAGAGCTAGTACTCGTGATTGTGCTTCTTGTCTGGACTACCTCACAGGGCTAACAGAAGGCCTCTGGGAAGCAATATGTTCCCATTCCATCCTTTAAGAAAACTACACCTAAACAGTGAATCAGAGTTATACTACCCCCAAGTTTCTATGATTTACAGAAAAGTTTAGCGATCCAGACAGGGTAGAATGTACATGGGGTAGAAAGAATTGTAGGTCCATTTTCTTTACTATAATTGCTTGAAATTGAAGAGCCTTGCCATAAATGAATGTGTGCCCAGTCGTGATGCCTCCTCAAATGTTCCTCCTTCTTCCTGATTCCTTCTGTATGCCCAGAGAAAATATTCTCCTAAATGGCCACTGGAAGTTGGTCAGGGAACAGGGAAGCAATGCAGGGACAGTGAACGGAGCTAGCCAACTCATCTGTACATTCATATCTTAGCTCTGGATGTCTGGAAGTGCTTGAGGTCCACCAATAAATGCATCTAATTCTCTATAACAATAATTTTTGTTCCCTTGGGATAGGGAAAACTCTCAGAAGCAGTATTCCAAACCTCCAGTTTCAAGGGTCATCTTCATTTCCAGACCTTGCTACCTGCTTCAATAAAATCGTCACTTCAGTCAAAAAGTGGCCACCTTTAGAATTATCCATAAAAAGGGTTAAGTAGAAATTAACCATTTCCTTGAGGTGTACTTATTGTAGGTGGAGTTTGGAATGCAGGGAAGAGCAGATCCCCCCTCCCTCCTGCATTTTTCCTTGATTATGTTTAATTACTTTTGAGGGTTGAACGAGCTAGTATTATCCACCCCCAGGCACCAGTGACTGACAAGTACGGCTGTGGGAGGCCATTTATGGGACTTGCCATCATCAAGCAACTAACAGACCAAAACTGACATGAAAAGAAACAACATTATTACTTTCATTATTATTAAAGAAGTTCTATTTGCTTTTGCAATCCTTCACTTATAACGCAGGAGAAAAATTTTAGGTGGTATTAAATTTTGCTAATATTAAACTACAGCTCAACTAAACAAAAGTGCAAGAGAAGCAAACCCTTAATGATCTGTTACATTTTCAGACTACACCTGTATTGCTCATCTCTACAAAGCCATCTGAAGGTTTCATAAAATTTGTTTTGCTTCTCCTGATTGGCAGGAGGGTTGTACCAGTGGTATTTTGATGCTTCAGGCAGGCAAAATATCCAAAATGATGCTGCCAGTTGGTAACATTTTTATTTTGCTTTGAAATACTATTCAGGTGGCAATCTAAATAATTGACCGATTGCTGCCTAAATAAAGGTAAAGGTTCCCCCCGCACATTTGTGCAGTCGTGTCCGACTCTAGGGGCCGGTGCTCATCTCCGTTTGTTAGCTAAAGAGCCAGCATTGTCCGAAGACGCTTCCACGGTCATGTGGCTGCATGACACGCGCGGAACGCTGTTACCTTCCCACCGAAGTGGTACCTATTCATCTACTTGCATTTGCATGCTTTCGAATTGCTAGGTTGGCAAGAGCTGGAGCTAGTGCGGGAGCTCACTCCGCACGCAGGGCTAGGGATTCGAACCTCCGAACTTGCGATCTTCTGATCGACAAACCTGCTGTCTTACCCGCTGAGCCACCACGCCCCCTAAATAGTATTCCACAAAACGCCAGCTGTCTTTGCCAAATAGTAGGACTGGTCTGGTCTCACATACCTAGAATTGACTGTGCCACAATGAAACACTGAATGCCTGGGTCAGCGGGCAAGCAATTCAGCAAGTGTTGGTGGCGGTGAGAAGCTTTCTTGTTTCAAAATAATGATCCATGCCATGCAAAGTGTGTAGCTTAGGAGGCACTAAAGACAGTGACTCCTGCCTTCATCGTATCTCAGGTTCCTGCAATTACAGAAGCTGCAGTTGGCAGAATAACACCTATTCTTCAAGGTGCTGGTTATTACTCATCATCATCACCATCATCATCTACAAGCCCATATGTGGCTTGACCTCTTGCTACTTTTGGGACCTTCTCCATATAGAATCTTTCCATCCTACACATCTTATACATATTCCCCACCAGCATAACCACCAAGAGATTAAAGGTTTAAGAACCTGGAAATGGCGTTTTATTTATTTATTTATTTTATTAAATTTATATTACCGCCCATCTCCCCCAACGGGGACCCTTTCAGGGGCAGCCTCCTTACTGTGGAATAGCTTACCCTCTGACAATAGGGCTGGCCCCCACTGTTCTAGCCTTCAGGAAGCAGTTGAAGACCTTTCATTTCTGCAGAGCTTTGGGACAGTGTCTTTGGAAGACAGCACCAGATCTTAAAGGCTTTCTTTAAAAATATGTTAGGATTTGGATTTTATGGATGTTTTTAATATAGTATTGTAGGCCATCTAGAGTCATTCAAATAGGTGGCATACAAGTAATGTATGCCACCTATTTGAATGTAAATACAAGATTAGAGCCAGTTTGTTGTAGTGGTTAAGGCACCAGGCTAGAAACAGGGAGATTGTGAGTTCTAGTCCCGCTTTAGGCACAAAGCCAGCTGGGTGACCTTGCGCCAGTCACTCTCTCTCAGCCCTAGTAAGGAGGCAAGGGCAAACCACTTCTGAAAAAATCTTGCAGGGACTTGTCCAAACAGTCACCAGGAGTCAAGACTGACTTGAAGACACACACACACACAGTACAAGATATACACATTTCCTCTTAAATGAATAAGGAATAAGAAAGATAATTGGGAACCATTCTTAAGCAGAATGAATAATATTGAGCCAAATGATAACAAATTATCTTCTGATAGCATCTTCTCTTCTCTGTTTGAAATACAGAGAGACCAGTAAAATAAATATCTAGAGCAAGGATGTGCAGCTTGCATGGTCAGAACAGAAAATTTTCCATTATAATAAAACGAATTAAAAGTGATGAATTGAATTCTCTCCATGTATTTTATCATTTCCCCTTCTTTTCACATTAAAAATTGCAGTTTGGTGACAAATCTGGTGTCAGTAACTCATGACTTGATCATCATCACCTCTCCGAAGTACTGTAATGCACTGTACATGGGGCAGCCTTTGGAGATGGCCTAGAAGCTACACCTCATTACTGGCAGATGAATCCTGCCATTGCAGGGTTACACATCTCCTGAAGACATTACGTTGATTACTAACAGGCTTCTGGATCCAATTCAAAATTCTGATGAAGCACTCCACAACATAGCACTGAGTTACATCAGACACCACCTTGCCAGAATTGAATCTCCCCCTTGGTGGGAACATCTGGTGAAGGCCTGTTAAGAGTCCCCACTCTATCTGCCCTGAGAGGGACATGGACAACATGACAGGCCTTCTCTGTGGTGGCTCCCATACTTTGGAACTCTCTCCTGTTAGAGGTCTGTCAAGCACCATTATGGTTTTTAGATGATCTTTAAAACAGTTTATTTCCTGGGGCTCTTCAACCGTAGCTAAGTTTTACTGGTATCCATCCTGGGGGAGGGTTGATTTATTATTACTATTTTTTATCATTTTGATTCATTTCTATTGTTGCTTTTATAATTTCAGTGAGTTGTAATCTGCCAAGAGTCTTTTGACTTGGTGGAGGGGGGATATAGGAACAGTAAAATAAATAAAACAAATTCACTTCTGAATGGGATGTGGGAGCCATAGTCAATGCTTGGAGGGGGGGCATGTTTTGCACCAAGGGGCATCTACCTGTAGTTGTATATCCAGGTTGAAATAACCCTTTCCATAACCCTGAACAAGAATTCAAGAAGTCCCATTCTACCTTTTACCACATGGACTACTCTGGATTTGGTGGAAGTTTTCTTAAGCAATCCAAAGCTTCTTAATTTGCCAATAATGTATAGTGCTAATTTCTGTAGTGGAAAAATACAGTAGTCAGACTGGATCTCTCTGGCAGCCAAAAAGCATGATGAAATCTTTAAAAATCTTCTTTCTACTGTTATTTATCTGATAAACAAAGAGCTGGAGACAGTTGTCTCATAGCTGTTTTATGGCAAAATACATGCTTAGTTTTGCATCATTTTTAATTGGCTAATTTTCTGGCAGAAATTTGCTTCCAGTTTAGTCAATGAAATTCTGGGGTCTGTTAAGACAGAAACAAGGAGGCAGCATCATGCCTAGAGGCTGGCCCTGGTTTCTGACCTCCACATGGTCATCCAAACTTCCATGTAGCACCTTCACATATCTAAGGTGATATATGACTAGGTTTTACAGCACATGAAATGAAACAGTCACTTCCAGATCTACTGAAGTACTCTTTCTATAGTCTAATGCAATTGATGTGCTCACTGGGCTGATAGGAATTGAAGTCCAAAAAAGCTGGAGTACATCAAGATGTATATCCTTGCTCTGTGTAGAAGATTAACATTTTACCTGGAGGCCAGAATGGGAAAGAAAATACTCAAAGTCATAATCAACTATATTGATTCAATTGTATTTTGGCCCATCATTTTTTTTTCTCTTGTGGCTGTTACAGGTGGGGGGGGAGACATCTGAAGTTTTCCTTCCTTGAATGCTTTGGCAAATGAATTATACTGGTATGAACATGATCTCACAATGTTCAAGATGTATCACGGAGTACGTATGAGGGCTGCACAGAGATTTGGACTAGGACAAACTGAACTTCAGAGCACATGTGGCATGCATATAGAACTTCTCAGGAACACCTTAAACAGCTGCATCTGGCATGCACTCCTTGGAAACTGTGCCCAGAGAGGGGTCCAGTGTGTGACAGCTTAAAATGGCCAATAGGAGCTGAGCAGACCCCAGTCTCTGACTGGCTCATACAAATGAAAGCTGCCTTTGCAATGGGCTGGGGATGAGACCAAGGCAACATTATGTGGATGTGTCCTTAAAAAAATAGTTAGTGAGGCATATCTGTAGCATAGCTAGGGAGATGTGAGAGTCCCACCCGATCTTGCAGAGAGGGCATGCTGCGGACCCCCTCTATGAAAGAATTCCATCTAGCGGGGTCCCGGAGGTGAGCCTTCTCTGCAGTAGCACCTGCCCTATGGAACATCCTCCCACCAGGGATAAGACAGGCCCCTTCACTCCTGGACTTCAGGAAAAAATTAAAAACTTGGCTCTGTGATCTCGCCTGGGGCAACAAGGAAAATGGTCAAGCCTGGGAAATGGCTGGTTTCCTAGAGCCGCCTTAAATATTTTAAATATGTTCAGCTTCACTGTAAGAACCACCTGCCACTTGGATTTTATTGTATTTATATTTTTATTGTTGTTTTTATTGTATTTTAATGATGTTGTGTTGTGAACTGCCCAGAGTCCCTCCTTGAGGGGGAGATGGGCGGTCATAGAAATTTAATAAATAAAATAAAATAATAAAATAATAAAATAAAATAAAATAAAATAAAATAAAATAAAATAATAAAATAAAATAAAATAATAAAATAAAATAATAAAATAAAATAAAATAAAATAAAATAAAATAATAAAATAAAATAAAATAAAATAAAATAAAATAAAATAAAATAAAATAAAATAAAATAAAATAAAATAAAATAAATAAGCACACTTTAACTTTCAACTCAGGGCTTCTTCTCCTTTCAATTGATTTTATCCTATATCTTTGCTGCTGTATTGACTACCAGAACATCTTAAAAGAGAATGATCATAACTCTTGTACTGTGGGAAGTGCAATTAACTGAAATATTTTCTTTGCCATAATAGTTTTTTTTGCAGCAGAACTTAAAAGAGAAGTCCTTTAGTGAAAACAGAATGTGGACGTAACACATATTCTAGCCACAAATAAGGCTCCAATCTGTAGAGAACTGTTGCTTATCCATGCATGCAACAAATGCAGTTGTAGATTTCTATTACCTTTTCCATCCAAGTATTTAAAGTGTCGCTTAAATGTTACAAATAGTCTCTTTCCTTCAAATTTTATGAATTCTAACTCTCAATAAGGTTGTGCTATCTGATTCCCAATTGGCTTGTAAGAGCTAATAGATTAAATTGGGCAATTAAATTCAACAGGTAATAAATAAAGCAAAAATAAAATAAATCCCACGGTGTATACTTGCTTGCTTGCTTGATTTCCTTCCAATTGAAGACTTGCCAAGATTTTAAAGGATTCTTATTTAAAGAACTGCATCTGCCAAAATCTTAAGAATTTACATGGGTTTAATAAGGTACTTCATTTTATAGGAGGAAAAGGTTTTGCGCAATACTGTCAGCTGTACCATAGCAATACTTCAGGTGTTTTCTTTAATTTCATCGCTAGCATCCCGGAGGAAACTTTCCATTGACATGGCAAGTTTTTATTAAAAAATGTGAATACTGTAAGCAAATTGGAAGAGGTGGGGGGGAAGGAAGAGGAGAAAAAGAAGAAGCTGATTCTGTGCATATGACATTCCTAGACAAACAAGCTTCTCTTTGCTAGACCAGACTTTCAACCTGGAGTGTGGAATAAATTTAGTGGTTCCTGTTCTTTTGCTTCTTCATCCCCTCCTATTTTAATGTTAGATTCCATCTAGCAGATGCTTGTAACTTTTTTACGTGTAGAATTTGCTGCCACAAAGTATGATGGTGGGCACTGTCTTAAACTTTCTATGAGGTATTTTAGACCCACTTATAGAAGTAAAAATGATGACCATTCATCATTATATGATAATGGCACTTCCACATCCACAGGCAGTATATTACTGAAGACCAGTTGTCAGGGAGAAGCAATAGACAAGATCGTCTGGCTTTTAGATAGTTTGAGGTCTCCTGAAGAATATTTGTTTGGTCAGTATGAGCCTGGTGGGTTGTCAATCCAGTTGTCTTCTATATTTCTGTCTCAAAATAAAATACGTTGGGCTATGAATTATTCCTAAGCATTCATTTCAGTTACAGTTCTGTGGGATATTTCTCTAGCATTTGACTCAGGCAGCTGGGAGGTATTTGGGATCTTATTTGAAGTAGTAGCCATAGGTTAAGAAAAGGGGGGATAAGCAGGTGAAGGGAGATTACATTTAAGCTTTCATATATGGACAGTTAAATTTAGACTGAATTCTGAACATTGCCCTTGGGTGCCCTCAGAAGCCCTCAGAAGCCTTCAGATTTGCTGGAATTCCTTTATATTCACAGTTCTTACCCTGTCTCTCTAATATCATTTGTAAGCCCTGTATATAATTGCAATTTCTATAATTTGTACACAGTAAAAGGTAAAGGTAAAGGTTCCCCTCGCACATTTGTGCAGTCGTGTCCCACTCTAGGGGCTGGTGCTTATCTCCGTTTGTTAGCTAAAGAGCCAGCGTTGTCCGAAGACGCTTCCACGGTCATGTGGCCGGCATGATGCATGTGGAACGCTGTTACCTACCCACCGAAGTGGTACCTATTCATCTACTTGCATTTGCATGCTTTCGAATTGCTAGGTTGGCAAGAGCTGGGGCTAGTGCGGGAGCTCACTCCGTCACGCGGGGCTAGGGATTCGAACCTCCGAACTTGCGATCTCCCGATGGACAAGCCTGGCATCTTACCCGCTGAGCCACCACGCCAATTTGTACACAACTTAGCAGATTTTTAAAAATCAGATGTTTTTATTAAACTCTTAATTTATAAAAAAAATAATAATAATAAAGGCGTGATAAAAAATAAATAAATAAATAAATAAACTCCTTAAGTTCAAAGGGCACTTGTACAGAATGAACTCATTTACACCGTCACTTTTAAAACTCATTACAACCAGTATCTGTTTCCATAAAAGAAAAGACTTATGTGGTGCCATTGCTTAACCTTCCCCCATCTCCCCCAAAGAGGAAAATTGAACTGTTTCATGATGATTTGGGGAAAAAGTCCAGGCTTTTTAAATGAACATGCACTATTCACAAAAATGGAAACAGTCAAAAGGATGTACATTTCCTTTCATATAACATGGAATATGTTTCTACCTATTTAAATAAATCCAGACTAAATTTTTAGTCTGGATACATGCATATTTTAGCTAATTCTTGCAACATCTAAACACATCTTTAGCCAATTTGCATTGAACCTGAAATCTCTCCCAATACTTCCATGCAGTGCTATGGAAATCCTTTGAAAGTAGTGCATGAGAACACGCAGAAGCACATACAAAACCCCTCTTTTCAAACATTTTTTTTGTTTTTTTTATCCCACCTTTATTATTTTTATAAATAACTCAAGGTGGGGAACATACCTAATACTCCTTCCTCCTCCTATTTTCCCCACAACAACAACCCTGTGAGGTGAGTTGGGCTGAGAGAGAGTGACTGGCCTGAAGTCACCCAGCCGGTGCTTTCATAGCATCTTTTTCTAGGAATGCTTGCCTGCTTTGGAAGTGCACATACAGCCACTTTCCCCCCCCAGCAAAATGAAGTGGCTTTGCATGTAAACTCATGCAGGGAAAATTAGAAACAGCTTCCAAAGCAGCTGCATGAACCTGGGAAAAATGCAAGGCTTCTTTAACAATTCAAATAGGGGTGCTTCATATTGCCTGTTCCAATGCACCTCTTTCTAAAGATTTGCACAGCAAGATTGTTTAATGTAATTTAATTTAATTTACCATATGTACTTGCAGATAAACTGAGAATTTTAGGTGCAAAATACACCCCCCAAATTGGGTTTGGCTTATCCACACATGGGCTTATCCACAAGTACTGTATATACAGTAATACTTTTTAAAACTACCCATATATCCCATATATACTTGTGGATAAGCCCATCCGTGAATAAACAGACCCTCAGATTTTTAACCAAAATGCCATGAAAAATGCACCACCTGCAGATAAGCCAGTTGTGAAAATTACAATGTGAACATTTTGAGGGTCAGCCTATACGTGGGTGGCGCATTTTTTATGATATTATCATTAAAAATTCAAGGGTCAGCTTACCCATGGATGGGCTTATACGTGAATATATATGGTATTCGTTTAGGCACCCACCCACCCTGACTTCCAATGATTTTGAGTGTATCATTACATTATAACATTATATACATTATATATATAAACATTATAACAAAGAAAATAAAATTCAACACAATTCAGTTTGATCTAGTGGTGAAGGCAACAGGCTAGAAACCAGGAGATTGTGAGTTCCAGTCCCACCTTAGAAATGAAAACCGGCTGGGTGACCTCAGGCCAGTCACTCTCTCTCAGCCCAACTCACCTCACAGGGTTGTTGTTGTGGGGAAAATAGGAGGAGGAAGGAGTTATAGATATGTTCCCCACCTTGAGTTATTCATAAAAATAAGAAAGGCAGGATAAAAAAAAACCTAAAAAAAACCATAGCCAGCCAAAAAAACCAAGCAAATAAGCACAAGAAGATAAAAAAACAAGATGGCAAATCCAGTCAGCCACAGAACTCACAAGGAACTTCAGCCACCTTAGCCCAAGGCCTGGAAGAAGAGCCGGGTCTTCAAGGCCCTCCAGAATGCTATCAGGGTGGAGCCTGAGCATTTTGGAGGGACCTTCATTCCAGAGGGCAGGCACTGCAACAGAGAAGGCGCACCTCCTGGGTCCCAAAAGATGACACTGTTTAATTAAAGGGACCAAAGCACGCCAACCCTGTTGGTTCGTATTGGCTGGGCAGACACTACAAGAGATAGACAGTCCCTCCAATACAGGTAGTCCTGTAGTTACGACAGCATTGAAAAAGGAGAATTACGATCAGTCCTCGAAGTTGCGGCTGTTACACCATCCCCGTGGTCACGTGATTGCAATTTGGGCCCTTGGCAACCCATGCACATTTACGATGGTCGGAGCATCCCGTGGTCATGTGATCACCATTTGTGACTTCACAGCCGGCTTCCCACTAGCAAAGTCAATGGGGAAGCCAGCAGGAAGTTGCAAGTGGCGATCACATGATGTCGTACTTAACAAGCACGGGTGATTCGCTTAATGACCACAGCCGGAACTGACAAACTGTCGTTGTCATTCAGGTGCAGTTATGTGACATTTCATTTTACAACTGAGTCACTTAGCGACAGAGTTGCTGGTCCCAATTGCAGTCAGTAAGTGAGGACTACCTGTAATTGGGCCATATGCCATGGAGGGCTTTATAGATCATAACTAGTACCTTGAATCACATCTGAAAGCAGATCAGCAGCCAGTGCCATCTATCAAGTGTAGAGAAAACAATACATGTGCATATGTGAGCCAGGCTTGAGTATATTTATTCATCAAACATGTTCAGTTTAAGATGTAAAGTACACACATCGTGCCCATCAGCTCAGAATAGTTGATTGTACACATGAATTTACCCAGATATATCCTTATGTGTTTGGGAAACAAATGCTGCCTTGAGGGGAAAAGTTTGACAAAGCCTTCTGCCACATAAAAGAATTTGGGTTTACAACTGAGGCTTGTGTAAGTTCTTGAACATCTCTTCCTTGATGGATTAAGGACCTGCCATGTTCAGATGTGAACACTAAATGTTTAGTGAACATGTGTTCACTAAATGGATCAGTACAACCAGAGATATGTTGGTATACCATAGGAAGATGGGACTCCCAGGTCGGAAGATGGTCAAAATGCTACTGGGGAGGAACAGAGGATACGTTCAACTAGCCCCAGATGTGATGACGCAGCTAGCTCAAAGCCGAAAGGACGGCTAGCGGCCGACGGTGCTGGTGGTGAACGACGAATCCGATGTTCTAAAGATCAACACACCATAGGAACCTGGAATGTAAGATCTATGAGCCAGGGCAAATTGGATGGGGTTATTGGTGAGATGTCAAGATTAAATATAGACATTTTAGGTGTCAGTGAACTGAAATGGACTGGAATGGGCCACTTCACATCAGATGACCACCAGATCTACTACTGTGGACAAGAGGACCACAGAAGAAATGGAGTAGCCTTCATAATTAATAATAAAGTGGCTAAAGCAGTGCTTTGATACAATCCAAAAAACGATAGAATGATCTCAATTCGAATTCAGGGTAAGCCATTTAACATCACAGTGATCCAAATATACGCCCCAACCACAGATGCTGAAGAAGCAGAAGTAGATCAGTTCTATGAGGATCTGCAGCACCTACTGGATAATACACCAAAAAGAGATGTTATTTTCATTACAGGAGACTGGAATGCTAAGGTGGGTAGTCAGACGACACCAGGAATTACAGGCAAGCATGGTCTGGGAGAACAAAATGAAGCAGGACATAGGCTGATAGAATTTTGCCAAGACAACTCACTGTGCATAACAAACACTCTTCCAACAACCTAAAAGACGACTTTATACATGGACTTCACCAGATGGTCGACACCAAAATCAGATTGACTACATCCTTTGCAGCCAAAGGTGGCAGACATCTATACAGTCGGTAAAAACAAGACCTGGAGCTGACTGTAGTTCAGATCACGAACTTCTTATTGCAAAATTTAGAATCAGACTAAAGAGAATAGGGAAGACCCACAGATCAGTTAGATATGAGCTCACTAATATTCCTAAGGAATATGCAGTGGAGGTGAAGAATAGATTTAAGGGACTAGATTTAGTAGATAGGGTCCCGGAAGAACTATGGACAGAAGTTCGCAACATTGTTCAGGAGGCAGCAACAAAAAACGTCCCAAAGAAAAAGAAAACCAAGAAGGCAAGATGGCTGTCTGCTGAGACACTGGAAGTAGCCCAAGAAAGAAGGAAAGCAAAAGGCAACAGTGATAGGGGGAGATATGCCCAATTAAATGCAAAATTCCAGAGGTTAGCCAGAAGAGATAAGGAATTATTTTTAAACAAGCAATGTGCGGAAGTGGAAGAAGACAATAGAATAGGAAGGACAAGAGACCTCTTCCAGAAAATTAGAAACATTGGAGGTAAATTCCAGGCAAAAATGGGTATGATCAAAAACAAAGATGGTAAGGACCTAACAGAAGCAGAAGAGATCAAGAAAAGGTGGCAAGAATATACGGAAGATCTGTATAGGAAGGATAATAATATTGGAGATAGCTTTGACGGTGTGGTCAGTGAGTTAGAGCCAGACATCCTGAAGAGTGAGGTTGAATGGGCCTTAAGAAGCATTGCTAAAAACAAGGCAGCAGGAGACGACGGTATCCCAGCTGAACTGTTTAAAATCTTGCAAGATGATGCTGTCAAGGTGATGCATGCCATATGCCAGCAAATTTGGAAAACACAAGAATGGCCATCAGATTGGAAAAAATCAACTTATATCCCCATACCAAAAAAGGGAAGCACTAAAGAATGTTCAAACTATCGAACAGTGGCACTTATTTCACATGCCAGTAAGGTAATGCTCAAGATCTTGCAAGGTAGACTCCAGCAATTCATGGAGCGAGAATTGCCAGATGTACAAGCTGGGTTTAGAAAAGGCAGAGGAACTAGAGACCAAATTGCCAATATCCGCTGGATAATGGAGAAAGCCAGGGAGTTTCAGAAAAACATCTATTTTTGTTTTATTGACTATTCTAAAGCCTTTGACTGTGTGGATCATAACAAATTGTGGCAAGTTCTTGGTGGTATGGGGATACCAAGTCATCTTGTCTGCCTCCTGAGGAATCTGTATAACGACCAAGTAGCAACGGTAAGAACAGAGCACGGAACAATGGACTGGTTTAAGATTGGGAAAGGAGTACGGCAGGGCTGTATACTCTCACCCTACCTATTCAACCTGTACGCAGAACACATCATGCGACGTGCTGGGCTTGAGGAATCCAAGGCTGGAGTTAAAATCGCTGGAAGAAACATTAACAATCTTAGATATGCAGATGATACCACTTTGATGGCTGAAAGCGAGGAGGAGTTGAGGAGCCTTATGACGAAGGTGAAAGAAGAAAGTGCAAAAGCTGGGTTGCAGTTAAACCTCAAAAAAACCAAGATTATGGCAACCAGCTTGATTGATAACTGGCAAATAGAGGGAGAAAAAGTGGAGGCAGTGACAGACTTTGTATTTCTAGGCGCAAAGATTACTGCAGATGCTGACTGCAGCCAGGAAATCAGAAGTCGTCTACTTGTTGGGAGGAGAGCAATGGCAAATCTTGATAAAATAGTTAAGAGCAGAGACACCACACTGACAACAAAGGTCCGCATAGTTAAAGCAATGGTATTCCCTGTAGTAACCTATGGCTGTGAGAGCTGGACCATAAGGAAGGCTGAGCGAAGGAAGATAGATGCTTTTGAACTGTGGTGTTGGAGGAAAATTCTGAGAGTGCCTTGGACTGCAAGAAGATCAAACCAGTCCATACTCCAGGAAATAAAGCCAGACTGCTCACTTGAGGGAATGATATTAAAGGCAAAACTGAAGTACTTTGGCCACATAATGAGAAGACAGGATACCCTGGAGAAGCAGCTGATGCTAGGGAAAGTGGAAGGCAAAAGGAAGAGGGGCCGACCAATGGCAAGATGGATGGATGATATTCTGGGGGTGACAGACTCAACCATGGGGGAGCTGGGGATGGTGATGGCCGACAGGAAGCTCTGGCGTGGGCTGGTCCATGAGGTCACGAAGAGTCGGAAGCGACTGAACGAATAAACAACATGTTCAGATGTGAACATCATTGCAGCTTTGAATTACTCTTTTTTTACCACAAAAAGAGAGTAAACTTTCTGTTTACACACAGTAATTTGTTGACCTCTTGTGATGACATTTGCAGTGGTGTTATTATCCACAGATCACTTTCTGCAAATAACACTGTTCTATGAACCATTGGCTGAAAACAAAAAAATCATTGGTTTTATTTCCCACAACAGCTATTTTATGGGAGATTCACTAACCGTTTTTTGATTGTCACCTTGGTGTTTGTCAGATTTTTTTAAAAAACCTGATATATCAATAAGATATGCATTATATGACAGAGTAGTTCTTGATTTTGCAGTGGAAACTAGAACAAGAAGGATTAAATGGCTGTAAAACATGCTGGAATCGCAGGAAAATAAATTACCAATTTGAGGTGAAATCCAGAGGTCCATCTCACCATACAGAAGGCCTGTCCTGCTTGAAAAGTACTTTTTCATGCATGAACTATGGTATCCTAAGACAGATGGAAAAGGAAATGGAGCTTTAGTCGCATGGGAGTGGGCACCTTCTTGACTTTTTTGACCCCCACCCCATAGATGTGCCTCCCCACAAATGTTTTAGTTGGCAGTTACACTCATTCCTCCCAGCGGGCACGAGGTTTGGGGAATAATGAGAGCTAAGGCATTATGTCAGAAACAAAATGAAATCCAGTATGAAATGAAATAATGTATGATAGCAATATTTCTGTTGGTGCATGGAGGCAGTCTAGCAGCACAGTCTCATGGGCCTTTAGCTGCAGGATGAAGAAGCCCCAGAAGCCAATTCACCATTACATGGCCATGATGTTCCCTTTGTCTAAGCTGAATATACGTCCTGTTTTGAACAGGACAGTCCCGTTTTTTTTAGCATTTTTCAACCGTCCCGTCGTTTTGATAAAAATCTCAATTTTCTCCCATTTTTTAAACCCAGCAGGAATGGTGCAGAAGGAGGATCCGAGCTGGAGCTGCTGATTGGAGGCAGCCCAGAAGAGGAAGCTCTCCCGCCTATCAGCGCGCGGCAAAGGAGGGCGGGGTTTGCAGGTGGAAGCCAATTGTGCGGACAGGGGCAGGGTTTGCAGGCAGGAGCCAATCGTGCAGACCAGGGGGTGGGGTTTGCAGACGGGAGCCAATCGCGCAGACTGGGGGGCGGGGACCCCTGTCTTTTTCATGAATACGTAATATTACATAAGACCTCATCCCGTTTTGCCATCCCAGTGTCCCGTTTTTGTCTCAAGGAAATATGGTCAGCCTACCTTTGTCCCATCCCCAACCCACAGTGGACCCAGCAGGAAGTGCCTTTAGTTGCCCCTGTTTTTTGGTAGAGCTTTACTTTCCCTCAGTTTTGGCCATGGGCATGATCTATGATGCTTCCTTCACAAAGTCCTATTGTGATGTTTTCTCCAGCTCCCGTTGTTCACTTCAGGCCATGGGGGACATGTCTTCTCCCCTCCAGTCACTGAGCACTGCCCTCCATGGCCATTTTGGCTTGAGCTGCAACTGGAGAGACTGGACAACTGTCTTCCACAGCGGTATTTGTATTTCAGATTTTCCCTTGCCTTTGTTGACAAGGAGTTTCACATGATTATAATGTCTGCTGTTTTTGTCACTTGTGGGGGGCACCATGTTGCCTACCTAGGGGGGGGGGGGTACATCTGGGTCCTGCTGGCCACAACCACATGCCACCAGCACTACTACTACTACTCTTGCAGCATTTATCAATCACTCTGTCCCGCTTTACCCTAAGGCCCTGCTCCATGTCTGCAACCTGTCATCTATTTTTGGACAGAGATGTGGTGCTCTTTTGAAAATCTGTGTTCAAAATAGCCCAAGCGAAAGATAACTTAGACCGCTTGAAAGGTAGCTAAACCCTCAGTCCCAGGCACCCACCTATCCTCACCCAATACTTCCTAACCACACATTAAGGAAAGCAATGAGTGGCCATTTTCCCCAACGAGCAGGTAGGGATCAGTGGGAGGGAATCCACCAATCAGTTTCCTTAACTTGTTCCACATTAAAAAGGTAAGTACAACATCACTTGCCATCCTCATTACTGAAGCAGAATAGAGCTCAGCTGTAGGGACAGCACAATTTATGCTGCCATTCGCACCCAATTTTATGACCTTTTTTGCTGTGGATGTTAAGTGAATCACTGTGGTCATTAAGTGAATCACGCAGTTTCCCCACTGATTTTGCTTGTCAGAAGCCGGCTGGGAAGGTCGCAAATGGCAATCATGTGACCCCGGGACACTGCAACTGTCGTAAATACATGCGGGTTGCCAAGTGCCCGAACTTTAATCACGTGACCGTGGGGATGCTGCAACAGTTGTAAGTGTGAGGACCGGTTGTAAGTCACTTTTTTCAGTGATGTCAGATCTTCGAATGGTCGCTAAATGAATGGTCGTAAGTTAAGGACTACTTGTGTTTCTAGTCTAGGTGGGACACAAGACAAATCCTTAAATCCACTGGCTGGCAGCATTTTCCTAATGCATATGACAAGACAACACATGTCCCCTCCAGCCTCATTTCAGCTTTCTATTCACACTGAGTTCTTTTGGGCCTAGGAGGAACCCTTGGATTAACGTCCTGCTTTTCATCTGCTTCTTCTCTTTTGCCTCTGCTGCTAGTCCATCAGCTACCGCCTGCTGAGCTTTTGAGACTTTTGCCCCAAGAGCCAAAGATGGCGGACCGCCATCCCCTCTCATATTGGGTCAGTTGAGTGAGTTTCAGGGTGGCACCTAGCTGGAAGAATATGAGAAGTGGCAGCACCTGATGCATCTGGGATTTGCTTCTTTTTCCAAACTCATCACCCAATACTAGGAAGGTTTGCTTGCTATTTTTTAATGCACAGAAAAAGGGAAAAAAATTAAAAAAAAGAGAAAACAACAAAAAGAAAAAAAATGCAAACAATGTTAGTGGGAATTTCTGCTTAGTAGAGCTACTGTACCTGGGCTGCAAAATTCTGGATGATTCTGTCTGTCTGTCTGTCTGTCTGTCTGTCTGTCTGTCTATCTATCTATCTATCTATCTATCTATCTATCTATCTATCATTTATCTATAACAGATATGGTAGCCCAATGCTTCGAATGGTTGGGTTCTGCTATAATTTTGAAAAGGTTTGGAAAATTTAACTGATTAAGCTTTCTTGGTACTAAATTTGTGTTTGTTCTAAACCATAATTCATAGTTAGTACATAAGGACAAGCTAAGAACCATACTCTCTTGAGAAGTCCATAATGCTGGGGAAAGTGGAAGGAAAGAGAAGAAGAGAACAGCCAGCAGCAATGGCTGGACAGACTCAATAACAGAGGCAATGGGTGCACCACTAGAAGACCTGAAGGGCCAGGTTGGGACAGATCATCCTGGAGAAAACCTACCTATTGTGGTTGCTAAGAGTTGACACCCACTTGATGATGGTGCATCATCATCATAAACAACTGTTGTATATATTTTTTATGTCTGTAGAATATGTGGCTGAGTTTTTAAAAAGCCAGGCCTCAAAACTTTTTTCCTGTTTGGGCTCAGGAGCACATGTTCACCCCCACTCAGGAATGTTAATTTACCTTTAGGAGCCAGCCAGTCTGGGAGTTCTGACCAATCAGAATTAGCTGTTAGAGCTTTGCCCATATTGGGAATCTGTTGCCTAGGTGTTTTGATCACATGCTGGATCCTGTCCACTCAGATGCTGGTCAAGTTAAGGTTTAAAATGTAAATGCCTTTTGTTCTTTTGTTCTCTGCACTCTGCTCTCTGCTATCTAAATGTAAATAGCCATGCTTCTTCGGTTGAAGAAGATTCAAGGTTTGTTCCTATGTTTCTGTTTTAAATAAAACAATGTTTTTTTTTACTACAAACTTATCTCTTGGTTTTTCCATAACTCTGATCACAAATTTTATAAAAATACAAAAGGTTATGGGCCCAGCAACTGCTTCTGGATCAGAGACAAAACTTATGGAAAAATGAAAAGAGGCTTCTTTTGTTTTTTGAAACTTGCTGGCAGTTGCAAGAAGTTTGAATTTGAGGCGGAGTTTTAAGCCTCGTGCAAGCCTCGTGTTTGGATTACTACAACAGGGGAGAGAAGAAGCAATGGCGGCTGCTGGAGCTTCAAATTTTCAAGGTATGCCCCTGGAAAAGCTTTCTAATACTAATTATTTGAACTGGTCTTTGAAAATGGAAAGTTTCTTGAGGAGAGAAAATTTATGGTCTGCAATTTCTGAACAAATTCCTCAGAATCCAGATCAAGCCTGGTTGAGGAAAGATGAGAAATGCAAAGCCTCCATTATTTTGGCTGTTCAGGATGATCATCTTATACACGTGAGAGGCAAAGAAACTTCCAAAGACTTATGGGACTATTTGCATGATTTATATGTGAAAACTAGTCCAGGCAGCAAGGTTATTTTAACGAAAAAACTGTACAAGGCTCACTTGCCTGAGAATGGAAATTTGCCAGATCATCTCCACAAGCTTCAGAATTATTTTGTGGAATTACAAGAGCGTGGGATGGAATTTACCCCCCTGATGAAAGCCTACATTATGCTTTCTTCGTTGAATGAGTCCTGGGACACTTTAATTTGCTCCATGGAGCGAATCCCAGAAGCTGATCTAACTCCATCGTTCGTGACTACCCAGCTGCTTGCTGAGTGGGAGAAAAGACAAGAAAAAGCTGCCTCCATTTCTACAATAAAGTCTTCTCGTGGCCAGCAGAGGGAGTGGAAGAGCTCTGAATTCCAAGCTTCTGCTTTTTCCACCACCAGGCAATGCTTTACCTGTGGATCCCCTGCTCATCTGCAAAAGGACTGTGTCAAGTTTAAAAGCAAGAAGACTTCTAAGAAGAAAGAAGAAACTTCTAGAAAAAAGATTCTTCATGCAAAAGTTGTTGAGAACTCTGATAATAAAGATTTGTGGGTTCTTGACAGCGGAGCCAATTCTCATATATGTCACAATAAAGATTCCTTTCTGTCTTTGTCTAAAACTAACAAACAAAAAGTTTCCTTAGCAGATGGATCTGTATCCAAGATCGTGGGTGAAGGTGAGATCAATCTTCCATGTTTGGGGGAAACTGTTCAAAATGTTTTGTTTGTGCCTAATTTTCAAAGCAATCTCTTGTCTGTGGGGCAGCTAGTAGCCTCAGGTTATGTTATAACTTTTAAGAAAGAGGGTTGTGATATTAGAAAGGATGGTAAAGTGGTTGCAAAGTGTTTGCAGAAAGATTCTCTGTACATTGTACAAAATGCTGAAAAGCAACAAATTGCTAAGGCTGTTTTTGAAAATAAGCCTATACACGATCAGTGCATCCATTTAATGCATAGAAGATTTGCTCATGCTAATTTTAAGTACATATCTCAAATGCCTAGTTATTCTGCTGATTTAAAATTGAAACCTTGTGATAAGTATCTGGATTGTGCAGTTTGCAAGGAGAATAAAACCACAAGGGCTCCTGTGAAGACGTTTTCTGATAGGTCCACCTCTAGGCCTCTAGAGATCATTCACTCTGATGTTATAGGCCCCTTTTCTCCTAGTCTTGGGGGAGCAAGGTACATTTTGACCTTCATAGATGATTTTTCCAAGTACACATTCATTTATTTGCTGAAACACAAAGATGAGGTCTTTGATAAATTTAAAGCTTTTGTGGCTTGGGCGAATGGAAAATTCCCAAGGCCAGTGTCTGCCTTGCAATCAGATCGCGGTGGCGAGTATCTATCCTCAAAGTTTAAAAACTTTTTGTTAGAAAAAGGGATAGAACACATTTTAGCTAACCGTTACACTCCAGAACAGAATTCTGTTGCAGAGAGAAAAGGCAGAACATTGCAGGAAGCAATGATGTGTTTGCTGAAGGATGCTAGTTTGCCTTTTAGGTATTGGGGAGAAGCTGTTTCTACAGCGTGTTATGTGCAGAACAGGCTGTTTAGCAGTGCAATTCAGGATGTGCCTTTTCATTTGTTCTGTGGTGTCAAGCCTAAAGTAAGCCACCTCAGAGTGTTTGGAAGCACAGCTTGGGTGCACATTCCCAAACAGCTGAGGCGCAAGGGGGCTTCCAGAACAAAGAAAGCAATCTTTGTAGGGTATGAACAAAGTCAGAGGAGCTACAGGTTCATACTGGATAATCAATTGATAATTAGTAAAAGTGCTTCTTTTGCTGAGCAGAATTGGGATAAAATAAACTCTAGTTCTTCAGTTGATTTATCCTTGGGGGAGCAGCAAAGTCTTGCTGATGGTGATTTGCAGGAATCACCTAGTGAAGTCAATGAGCAGGAAGCTGACTTGTCTGGAAACTTGTCTGGAAAGTCAGAGGTTTCTGAGGACAATGGTAGGATTCAGAGTGTAAGTCCTGTCCTACCTCGCAGGTCTGAAAGGATTAATAAGGGAGTTCCTCCTGATCGTTATCAAGTAGATGTTGTGAAGGCTTTTCACATTCATACAGAGCCTGAGTCTCTGGAAGAAATTAAAGAAATGCCAGCTGAAATAGCTAAGTGTTGGCATGAAGCCATGCAGCAAGAGTTGGATTCCTTAAAGGAAAATAAAACTTGGAAATTGGTGAGTTTGCCTCCCAATCAGAAGGTTTTAGGTTGTAGGTGGGTGTTCAAACTGAAAAAAGATTCTGATGGTAAGATTCAGAAGTACAAAGCAAGGTTGGTAGCAAAAGGTTTTGCTCAAAGAAAAAATGTGGACTATGACAAAACTTTTGCTCCAGTGACAAAAGCTGAATCTATCAGGTTGCTTTTAAAGGTTGCTGCCATGAAGAAACTGTCTGTTTATCACTGATATTCAAACTGCTTTTCTGTATGGTGATTTGGAGGAAAAATTGTTTATGCAACAACCTCCTGGTTATGAAAAAGAAAAACATCTTGTGTGTGAATTGCAGAAATCCATCTATGGATTGAAGCAGGCCGCGCGTTGTTGGAATATTAAGATGGATAATATTTTGCAAAAATTTGGGTTTCAGAAGGGAATTGCTGATCCTTGTGTGTATGTAAAAAATGATAAGCAAGGTGTAATGTACTTGTGCTTGTATGTTGATGATTTGTTGCTGCTCACTTCATCTGATGAACAGAAGCATTCCTTTGAGGTTTGTATGAAAAACAATTTCACATTGAAATGTCTTGGAGCAGTCAACAATTACTTAGGATTGGAAATACAGAGGGAAAAAGATGGCAGTTTTCTCTTAAGTCAGAGCAGTAAAATTAAGAAACTGCTAGAGGATTTTAAAATGCAAGACTGCAAGTCTGTCTCCTCCCCCATGCTTCCCGAGTTTCTAAAAGAGGAGGGGGAGAAGGGGGATGGTGAGTTATCTGAAGGAGATAGTTTCAGATCAGCCATTGGCAGTCTTCTTTACATTGCAAACAATAGCCGTCTGGACATTTCTAACAGTGTGTCCATTTTGAGCAGGTTTGTGGAAAATCCCACATCTGCTGCAAAGTCTGGGTTAAAAAGGCTGTTTCGTTATTTACAAGGCACCAAAGATTTTTGCTTAAGGTTGTCTGCTACAGACACAGAGGAAAAGTTAGAATGCTGGTGTGATTCAGATTGGGTTGGAGATCTCAGTGATAGAAAGTCTACTTCTGGAAGTGTAATTCAATTTGCAAAGTCCACTATTGCATGGTTTTCCAGAAAGCAGACTGTAGTAGCCATCAGCACAGCTGAAGCCGAATTTTATGCTTTAGCACAACTGTGCAATGAAGTAATTTGGTTTACTCAATTGTTGCAAGACATTGGAGTCATTTTAAGCCAGCCTGTAACAATTCATGAAGACAATCAAGCTTGTATCCATTTGGCTTTATCTGAAAGTTCCAGAAATCGCACAAAGCACATTGATGTGCGTTTTCATCTTGTTAAAGATTTTCTAGCCAAGAAAAAGGTTGTTTTGAAATACTGTGATACTAAATTAATGTTGGCTGATATCTTAACAAAGCCTCTAGTTGCCAGTAGGCACAATGAGTTAATTACCAAGCTGGGTTTGTTTCCATATTCTTTCTAGTCATAAAAAAAGGGGAGTGTTGTATATATTTTTTATGTCTGTAGAATATGTGGCTGAGTTTTTAAAAAGCCAGGCCTCAAAACTTTTTTCCTGTTTGGGCTCAGGAGCACATGTTCACCCCCACTCAGGAATGTTAATTTACCTTTAGGAGCCAGCCAGTCTGGGAGTTCTGACCAATCAGAATTAGCTGTTAGAGCTTTGCCCATATTGGGAATCTGTTGCCTAGGTGTTTTGATCACATGCTGGATCCTGTCCACTCAGATGCTGGTCAAGTTAAGGTTTAAAATGTAAATGCCTTTTGCTCTTTTGTTCTCTGCTCTCTGCTATCTAAATGTAAATAGCCATGCCTCTTCGGTTGAAGAAGATTCAAGGTTTGTTCCTATGTTTCTGTTTTAAATAAAACAACGTTTTTTTTACTACAAACTTATCTCTTGGTTTTTCCATAACTCTGATCACAAATTTTATAAAAATACAAAAACAACAGCATTTTTAACTCATGGGTTAGTGGGAGGAGTTGTGCAGGCTTCACTTCATCCATATAGATTATATTGTGACTAAGCATTCTGGGCAAACTGGACAATTGGACTTCTCTAGTTGCAGATTAGAGCCAGTTTGGTGTAGTGGTTAAGGCATCAGGCTAGAACCAGGAGACGGTGAGTTCTAGTCCCGCCTTAGGCACGAAGCCAGCTGGGTGACCTTGGGCCAGTCACTCTCTCTCAGCCCTAGGAAGGAGGCAATGGCAAACCACTTCTGAAAAACTTTGCCAAGAAAACTGCAGGCACTGGTTTGGGCAGTCTCCAAGAATCGGACACGATTGAACGGATTAAAAAAAATTATAGATGAAATTATAATGAAACCTGCACCTCATTAACTTACCTTGTAAATAAGAATGTTTCTCCAAAGTTGTTGAACATTTAGTAAAGTCTGATAGACTTGAGAATGAAAATTCACTGCTTGATTAGGACAAATTTATTTATTTATTTATTTATTTATTTATTTATTTATTTATTTATATTTCTAACTTATATCACCGCCCATCTCCCCCCATTCCGGAGGGGACTTTGGACAAATATGTTAATGGCCACTGAAAGGCATGGGAGTTCCCATTAAAAATTATTAAATGGAAGGGAAAATAAAGCAAATGTAGGTTTACAAATTAAAATGGAAAGGAAAAGCAAATCATTTTTAATGTATCTATGTATAGTCTATCATATAGTATATATGGCCTGTATGACAACGAACTCCATTAATTGTTCACAAAAGTGCAGCTAAGGAGGATATGCGCTACTTTTGCTTAAGAGAAATTCTTAGTCCTTTGACTGAACTATAATTTCCAGGGTTTCTTGTTTAAGATTAACATCTTTTTTTTCTTTTTGTATTCTTTTTTTTTTTTTTTTGCAGATATAATTTTTTATTATTACATTCAACATAAAACATAAACAAAACATATAACACATAACAATGATCATATATAACACATAACAATGGTTACATTTATGTATATATATTTACATTTGATTTTATATAATTGTTTTTATTATATTTAATACAATGTATCCTTCTTTTTTGTCTCTAATCTTTTCTCTCCTTTATCTTTCAATCTCTTCTAACCTATTCTCTCTCTATCTATTCCTTTCCCTTTCCTTTCCTTTTGATTCTTCCTTTAACTCCTTTTCTCTTTCATCCATTCCCTTCTTCTTTTTTAACCCTCTCTCTCTCTCTCTAATCTCTTCTCTCACTTACCTTACTCACTCTTTCTAACCCTCCCATCTCTCTCTTTTCCTTTCCTTTATCTTCCATTTTTATTCTTCCTTTTATCCTTTCATCCATTCCTTTCTTCTTCTTCTTCTTCTTCTTTTTTATTTTTATTTGACCTTCTCATTCTCTCTAATATCTTCTCTCATACTCCCTCTTTCTCTCTCTAACCTCTTCTCTCTCTTCTCTTCTGCTCTATCTTCTTTTCCTATCTTTCTTTCCCTTTTCACCCTTTCTATCCTCTTTTTCTTTCTAACCTAATCCTTTCTTTTTCTTCTTACTTTATATATATTTATCATTCTTTTTCTCCCTTTCCTTACATTATATTATTTATTTATTTATATATTTGTATCAAATTCAATCTTAAGTTTAAATCTTTGTTTTATAATGCATAATACATACATATACTCCATTAAAATTCTTCCAGTTTTTTTAACAAAAAAAAAATTCTTGTAAATACTTGATTTACATTTTCTTTTTGTATTCTGTGGATCGTTTTTATTTTGTGTGCTGCCCAGTGTGGCTATGAGTTGGGCAGCCTATACTGTAAATTTGATTAATTAATTAATTTTGTACAGATCTTCAGTGGATAGGTATTTTGGTAAGATGGAACTGAATGAACCATCCAATTGTTGTCTTCTTTCTACTTCTAACCTTCATGCACCCATCTGTGATTGCAATCATGTACTTCCTGACCCTAAGTACACAGTGTATATGGCTAAAAATCCACAAGAGAACATTTCACATTCAGACAAATATGGTGGTCAACTTAAGAGTTTTGATCTTCCACAGAATCATGTCAGACCTGACAGTAGCTACCAGTCTGGACAGGAGAAATTAACTAGCTAAAATCAAGGAGTGGACAGCAAGTGGAAAAGTTCTGGGTTATTTTTCTTAACTCCAACTGACTTGCTAAAAATCAGAGTATCCAATTATATTCCTTTCCCCCCAAACATTTCTGGCCATGACTGATGTTGAACTCAGAAGCATTTTGAAATCTATCTGAAACCAATTATGCTATGTACATTTGATCTGATATTTTTGGAACTAAACTTGATACATTCTAGTTTGTTTGTTTGTTTGTTTTCTGAACATATCAATTTAAATTCTGAAGCCGAAGCAAAACTTTTATCAATAACTCTTAAGTCCTGCAATGTTTATCTGCAGGACTCAGTTAAACTAAAGGATCCTATTCAAACTCCAAGATTGTATCAACCTTATGTATAAGTGAGTAGAGTGTACATTGTTCATTTATTTAAAACAACAATTAGTTTGCTTTCATTAAATGTGTATAGTCAAGCCTCCATCATGTGCCAGAAAAAAAAAATTCTTAAACACTTCTTAAAACAAGGGAGGGAGGACATGTAGCCACTGTGATGTGCCTGCATTGCAAATTCCCAACAGTGTCAGTCAAGATAGCTAGTAATAAAGAATCTTGGAAATTATGGTTCAGGTACACTGGGAGGACATGGAGACTCTTCACCCCTATCTTCAAGAACATGCTTCCTCAAAACATTTTTACATGTTCACTTACCAAAAGCAGACAACTTACTTCCTTCCTTCCTTCCTTCCTTCCTTCCTTCCTTCCTTCCTTTCTTCCTTCCCTATGAAGTTCAACCATTTTTAGGGGAGCTGGTACTGACAACACCTTATTATGGGAGTAATAAGGGAAGGTTTTTTTTTAACTCAGATAGGTTCATTAAGCCTCTTAGAACCTTAACACACTGGGGGAGGGGGTCTTATTTCATTTTTAAAGCAAATATTGCCACTAAAAATCACCATTGGTGCCCAGGTTTTGATGGCCCAACCTTGAAGGGTTTTGGACACTGCAAAAATAGGGTTGGAGCTACTTGTGGACTACAAGCAGCAAGTTGTCCACCACAGCCATAGAGGTCAGCATCCCAGAAGAAGACCCTCAGCCATAGATTTTAGCTGTACTTGGCATCTGATTTGGGACCAGTCAGCTACTGTCACAAAAGCAGTAAAAAAATGGATTAATGGAAGCCATGCATTGCATGACAGCCCTAAATAACACAACAAGTTCTGGTAAAAACAAAGTCTAGGTGTGGAAGGAGAATGTCAGTCCCACATTGAACATGGCATGCAACTTTGATTCACATGTTAGCAAGGGACAAATAGTTAAGGTTGGGATAGCTGCTATTGGCAGAGCGACTTCCAAAGTTTGCAAATTCTCCGTCACTGAAGTTATGCTTAAACTATGCCAAGTACATCATCTTTCTCTGACCTGCAGAGATTTAGGGGTAGGCTGACCATATTTCCTTGAGACAAAAACAGGACATTGGGATGGCAAAATGGGACGGGGTCTTATGTAATATTCCGTATTCATGAAAAAGACAGAGGTCCCCGCCCCCGGTCCGCACGAATGGCTCCTGCCTGCAAACCCCGCCCCCCGGTCCACACGATTGACTCCCGCCTGCAAACCCCCCCCCCCCTCGGTCTGCACGATTGGCTCCTGCCTGCAAACCCCGCCACCCGGTCCCTCCTTTGCCATGCGCTGATAGGTGGGAGTGCTTCCTCTTCTGGGCTGCCTCCAATCAGCAGCTCCGGCTCGGATCCTCCTTCTGCGCCATTCCCACCGGGTTTTAAAAAACAGGACAAAATTGAGATTTTTATCAAAACGACGGGACGGTTGAAAAATGCTAAAAAAAACGGGACTGTCCTGTTCAAAACGGGACGTATGGTCAGCCTATTTAGGGGTTGTGTTTTATTTGGAAGCCTGATTCTTAAAAACGATTCTCTGCCAGCCACTCGTGTTCTTTGCCCAGCAATGGTGGCTGGAGGGAAGGAAGCAAGAACTGAAATCCCTGTGAAGCATCTTAGTACCAGCACCTTTATTTATCGGGAGAAAATGGGGCTGATCAACAAAGAGTTTCACTGGAGGGGGGGAGGGAATATAAAGCTCTGGCTTGGTTGGAACACAAGGCATAAATTAAAGCATAACTGGAGCAAGATTCCTGACAAGAAGTGATGACAGGTATTGTGAAGAAGCTGACGTGAGAGGCCAAGACCCTGCTTAACAACTGCCAGTCACCGGCCATTTTCTACTTTCCAGTGAGAGCTTGGCAACAAATCATCATGCTTGATCATCTACAGTACATTCCTTGTAATGGGCTGCAATAATCTTCAATATAAATATTTGTTTTGGGAGGAGGCAACAAAGACGCATGTCTTGATGCAGCAGTGTTATTTCCCACGATTTCTTCTGAGGTTGAAGTTGACTCGGGCCACTGTTCTTGGGGGCTGGGGCAGTGACCAAGGGAAGGGAAGGAAAATATGAGACATGCTTCATCAAGTGTACAAGCTCCTTTACTTGTCTGGTACCAAATACCAGAATAATGATGAAGTTATGACATACATACAAAATAATCCTTTACGGATAGAGTAAGTAAAGCCACCTTCAAGTTGAGCTCACTGTCTGGGGACTTTGTGTAGTTTTCTTGGCTATCATGTCAAACAGATTTATTTTAAACTTCCTACCTTATAACTCTGGGATTTGCTGGTGGTCAGATACTTATTTAGCTTTATGAAATTGGCTATGTGTTTCCATGTAGCTGAGCACAGGTACTGTATCATACCATAAACAAAACTTCTCTGGCTCCTGATATCGCTTCAAATACTTCAGTCATATCTTGAGAGTATTTACAGTATTTGTATGTGGTATAGTGGTTAAGGCAGAGCTTTCCAAACTTTTCATGTTGGTGACACACTTTTTAGACATGCATCATTTCACAACACACTCTTACAGCAGGACACAAGGCAGGCACTAGGACCTGCGTGGAATCCTGGCAGGGCTCGGAGGCAGCAGCAGCCACGACACACCCAGACACTGCAGCCGACACACTAACATGTCCCGACACACAGTTTGGAAAGCTCTGGGTTAAGGCATCAGGCTAGAAACTGAGAGACTGTGGGTTCTAGTCCCACCTTAGGCACAAAGCCAGCTGGGTGACCTTGGGCCAGTCACTCACTCTCTCAGCCCTAGGAAGAAGAAGGCAATGGGATACCACTTCCAAAATCTTGCCAAGAGAACTGCAGAGACTTGTCCAGGCAGTCACCAGGAATCAACACTGACTTAAAGGCATACACATGCACACGAATGCACACACAAAGGGTGTTCTTAATAAAATCCATATGCTGGTGGCCACTCCTAGTTTTAGCCAAATATGCATCTCCATGGCCTTCATAAGAAATCTGGAGGTTTATTAGAAAAAGTGAAGGAACTGACCCATTTTCAACCCACTCCCTTGGATTGAAGCTTGAGCATGGAGTAGAAGAGAGGGAGTGGCCACTTTCAGATGTGTGGACTTCAACTTGCTGGCTGGGGAATTCTGGGAGTTGAAGTCCACACATCTGAAAGTGGCCAAGATTGAGAAACACTGCTCTATGGGCTACCTTCAAAAGTATCTCCCGAGTAGACTGCAGAGGAAACAAGCAATGGGGACCTCAGCATATTATACACCAGCCCCACAAGTTTTCTTTTTTCTTCTGATGATGATAGATGTGAATGATATACCAAGGCACATTCAGCTTCAACCATTTTTTGTTGTTCAGTCGTTAAGTCGTGTCCAACTCTTCGTGACCCCATGGACCATAGCACGCCAGGCCTTCCTGTCCTCCACTGTCTCCCAGAGTTTACTCAAATTCATGTTAATTACATCGGTGATGCTATCTAACCATCTCATCCTCTACCGTCCCCGTCTCCTTTTGCCTTCAGTCTTTCCCAGCATCAGGGTCAACTATATCAGAAGCCTAAAGCAAAATGTGAAAAAAGGTCAACCCATCATGCTTCAGTTTAGGGTATTTTTGAACCTGAGGCTTCCTGCTTCCTTCACCATCAGATGATCCTCATTTCACTACTCATTGCTCTAATTTAGTGGCTGTGGCACTCTTTCAAATACACAAAGCGACAGGCAAACTTACCCAGCAAAAGACCTGTTCCTAGACTGTTAATTCAGGTGCATCCTATATCTATAGCCACACCCTTTTTACTCATTCTCATGCTGTCACTGGAAACTTTTTCTTCTCCTTTCAGAACCTTTCTGGCTAAAACCCTTGTCTCTGGTTTCAAGAATAGCTCCTTCCTTGCAGTATTCCATTATATGAGGTTCTGGGTGCATTCAGACAATAAGCTTCACGTCAGTTTGGATCCAAACTAACAGAAAGGGCTTGGTGCACACAATATGTTAACCCACAAAAATTCAACCAAAGTTAAAAATGAAACTTAGCAAGTTGTGTGAATTCAGCTACTACTACTACTTGCAGCTACTACTATGTTTTGTAAGCATAATATATACATCTATTGTATGTTAACTCAAGATTTCAGTTCCTTAGTGTGGTTAGCTCATGCTTAATAGTTCATTTACCCCTTGCCCTTAAGAAGAGCTGAAAGAAGGAAACAGCAGAAAGGTAAATCTCAAATTGATTTTGACCCTGATTTTGCTATTGTGGGACAGTTCAGCTATTTTTCCAAGTGATAAATAAAGACAGAATTCATTCAGGCTGAATGAATGGGGGTGAATTTTCATGTGGATTTTTTCCCCAACAAATTTGTTAACTGATACAGAAATGGGAAAAATGAGATAATAGAGTGAAACCAGACTGGATAGATGAAGTCAAATATTTGTAATTGTAGAGAGTAAGGAAGATACCCCTTCATGGATCACTGCCTTGTTGTGGCGAAGGGGCTTGCATAACTCAATGAAGTCAGGTCAAGAAGAACAGGTCATGATGGAGAGTTCTGACAAAACGTGGTCCACTGGAGGAGGGAATGGCAAACCACTCCAGTATTCTTGCCAAGAAAACCCATGAACAGTATCAAAAGGCTAAAAGATATGACGCCGGAAGATGAGCCCCTCAGGTCGGAAGGTGTCCAAAATGCTACTGGGGAGGAGCGGAGGGCAATTCCGAGTAGCTCCAGAAAGAGTGAAGCGGCTGGGCCAAAGCCGAAAGGACGCTCAGTTGTGGATGTGTCTGGAAGTGGAAGGAAAGTCCGATGCTGTAAAGAACAATATTGCATAGGAACCTGGAATGTAAGATCTATGAATCAAGGTAAGCTGGATGTGGTCAAACATGAGATGACAAGATTGAACATCGACATCTTGGGAATCAGCGAACTAAAATGGACAGGAATGGGCGAATTTAATTCAGGAGACCATTATATATACTACTCGTAACATTGTACAGGAGGCAGCAACTAAAACCATCCCAAAGAAAAAGAAATGCAAGAAAGCAAAGTGGCTGACTGATGAGGCTTTACAAATAGCTGAGGAAAGAAGGGAAGCAAAAGGCAAGAGAGAAAGGGAAAGATATAACCAACTGAATGCAGATTTCCAGAGAATAGCAAGGAGAGATAAGAAAGCCTTCTTAAATGAACAATGCAAAGAAATCGAGGAAAACAATAGAATGGGGAAGACTAGAGATCACTTCAAGAAAATCGGAGATATCAAGGGAACGTTTTGTGCAAAGATGGGCATGATAAAGGACAAAAGAGGCAGGGACCTAACAGAAGCAGAAGAGATTAAGAAGAGGTGGCAAGAATACACAGAAGAACTATACAAGAAAGATCTTAATATCCCTGATAAATACGATGGTGTGGTCACTGACCTTGAGCCGGACATCCTAGAGAGTGAAGTCAAGTGGGCCTTAGGAAGCATTACTAACAACAAAGCTAGCGGAGAAGACAGTATCCCAGCTGAGCTATTTAAAATCCTAAAAGATGATGCTGTTAAAGTGCTGCACTCAATATGCCAACAAATTTGGAAAACTCAACAGTGGCCACAGGATTGGAAAAGGTCAGTTTACGTTCCAATTCCAAAGAAGGGCAATGCCAAAGAATGTTCAAACTACCGTACAATTGCGCTCATTTCACATGCTAGCAAGGTTATGCTCAAAATCCTACAAGCTAGGCTTCAGCAGCATGTGAACCGAGAACTACCAGAAGTGCAAGCTGGGTTTCGAAGAGGCAGAGGAACTAGAGATCAGATTGCCAACATTTGCTGGATCATGGAAAAAGCAAGAGAGTTCCAGAAAAACATCTACTTCTGCTTCATTGACTACGCTAAAGCCTTTGATTGTGTGGATCACAACAAACTGTGGCAAATTCTTAAACAGATGGGAGTACCAGACCACCTTACCTGTCTCCTGAGAAACCTGTATGCGGGTCAAGAAGTAACACTTAGAACCGGTCATGGAACAACCGATTGGTTCAAAATTGGGAAAGGAGTATGACAAGGCTGTATATTATCACCCTGCTTATTTAACTTATATGCAGAGTACATCATGAGAAATGCCGGGCTGGATGAATCACAAGCTGGAGTTAAGATTGCCGGGAGAAATATCAACAACCTCAGATATGCAGACGATACCACCCTACTGGCAGAAAGTGAAGAGGAACTAAAGAGCCTCTTGATGAGGGTGAAAGAGGAGAGTGCAAAAGCTGGCTTGAAACTCAACATTAAAAAAACTCAGATCATGGCATCTGGTCCCATCACTTCCTGGCAAATAGAAGGGGAAGAAATGGAAGCAGTGATAAGATCACCACAGACACTCCAAGCCTGGCTGGCAGCTCGACAAGTCAGAGTTTCTCAGAGCTCTGAGCTCTGAGACCTGGCTAACTTTCTATCTTGTTTGCAGGGGTCTACGGACCACTGAAGTTTCCCCCTGGAGAAGGGGGAACCAGAAGATTGCTCACAGAGCCATTGTAATTGCACACTCCTGTTTTTCTTTGTTGTTTCCACCGCGGAGAAGAACGGGGGGTGAATGCAATGAAATGGCCGAAAGAGGATTCTAGCTCTGCAGAGAACAGTAAGTCTCTTGGGAGACACAAGAGTGACAGCCAGCTTTTAGATCACCTTATATTAGTTTTCTTTTTTAGATTAGTTTATTTTTATTATTCTAAAATTTATCTTTGGACTCCGTTCAAAATGTTGGCTAATTTTGTGTTTTCTTTGCTATAATTAATTTTGGTGGAAGTTTGATAGATTTTATTTTGGCAACATAGTGAACAAGTTTTGTATTTTTCTGCCTTTCTTTTGTATCAGAGAAATTGGGACTTAAGAGACTTTGTTGGTATTTCTCACTCGACAAACTAACTGACTTTTGAGAAATTGTTTGTTTGGGTTAAGCAGCTTGCAGCCTGAAGAATAAAGAAGAATAAAGAATAAAGTATAGAGAATGTGTGCCTCTCTACCTTTTTTTTTTCTTTTTCTATTTTTTTTTAGAAAGGACTATTTTTCATTTGGAATATATTTTCATCTTTCCCTTTACAAACTGTTTGAAATACTGCTCTGTGGAATTTTTTCATCTCTTACTTTAAAAGCTTTTCTCACTTAAAGAAATAGACATTATTGATAAATAATAGAACAGCTGTTCCTTGCTCCCTGAGAAATTTTTTTGTTTTGACTACGGCAGTTGATTACGCTTTGAACAATAAATAATGGCCTTTCTCACAGTACTTCAGGATTTTAAGGAAGAAACCAGCAAAAAATTTTTGCAAATTAAGAAATCCATAGAACGTATATTAATAGTTTTGGTGGCTCAGGAACAGAAGGTACAAGGGACAGATTTAGAAACAGAGGAAAGATCTTTCGAACCAGTAGAGAAACAGGGAAAGAGGACTTTGAATGTATTGGTACAGAAGAAGATTATGATATCTTACAGGAAGTGGTCTATTAAATGTTTGGGCATAAATACATTGTGGCAGCTGAGACAGGAAGATTTTAATATGCAAATTGATAGATATGGCAAAATAAACATTTTGATATCCCACATGAGTTACAGAAATAAACAAGTTGCATATTGTGATATTGGCATAACCTAAACAGGAGATTTATTGATATTGATTTGGAATGCAAGGTGAATGAAAATGCGGATTTGGTACTGTACACAGAGTAAGCACAGATATGAGAAATTTACAGATGCATAAAAACATGATATTTTAAGTGTAAGATACAAGATTATAAATAAATATGTTGATATTATATATTACTCTTTCTGGAGACACATTTATGAGAAGACAATGAGATGATGAGATGGAATTAGAATGTAGGTTATTACAAGAATATGTTGTATGTATTAGGTTATATGTTATGTTAGGTTTTGTATTTTTGCTATATTATGTATTATGTTATGTAATATGTTAGATTATGTATTAATGGAATATATAGTCATAACATGAACAGAATATACTGTATTTTATTAGACATAGATAAGGCCTTTATTTGTTTTACTAATTGGACTTTATTGAAGATATAAATATAGATGTAAAAATGGAAAGAGCAAATGGAAAACATTTAATTGATGCAACAACGAACATTTGATTACTATTCTAAGGAGTAGAAACCAGAGATGGATTGTTGGAAGATATCAAGAAAGGCGAAACCTATATGAAGAACAGAAGATTGGATTATAGAAATCAAAGGGTATATGACAAAGAAAAGTTTCTGTGTATTGTATTAAGGACTAACATTTAAAGTTAATTGTTGTACTTAAAGTTCAAGGATAAATTGGAGGACATCTATTTTCTATATTTTTTCTTGTTTGTTATTTTTTGACTTCACTTTTTCTTTTCCCTTTTCTTACTTTGTATTTCTATTTCTTTTCTTTTGTATTAGCTTTTAATGTGTATTTTAAAATTAATAAAACTTATGGGGAAAAAAAAAAAAAGATAAGATCACCACAGACGGTGACTGCAGCCATGAAATTAAAAGACGGTTGCTCCTTGGGAGGAAAGCTATGGCAAACCTAGACAGCACATTAAAAAGCAGAGACATCACCTTGCCGACAAAGGTCCGTATAGTTAAAGCTATGGTTTTCCCAGTAGTAATGTATGGCTGTGAGAGTTGGACCATAAGGAAGGCTGAGCGCCGAAGAATTGATGCTTTCGAGCTGTGGTGCTGGAGAAGACTCTTGAGAGTCCCTTGGACTGCAAGGAGGTCAAATCAGTCAATCCTAAAGGAAATCAACCCTGACTGCTCATTGGAATGACAGATACTGAAGCTGAAGCTCAAATACTTTGGCCACCTAATGCGAAGAGACGACTCACTGGAAAAGACCCTGATGCTGGGAAAGACTGAAGGCAAAAGGAGAAGGAGACGGCAGAGGATGAAACGGTTAGATAGCATCACCGATGTAACGAACATGAATTTGAGTAAACTCCGGGAGGCAGTGGAGCACAGGAAGGCCTGGCGTGCTATCATCCATGAGGTCACGAAGAGTCGGACACGACTAAACAATTGAACAACAACAAAAAAAAAGGAAGATGACCTTGATAGAAATATGCAAGAACTGTTACCTAGGCAGGAGGGGCTGAAACATTTTTAAGTCCAGAGCAATGAGATAACATTCAGAAGCAGCTCAGAATGCTTCATTCAGAATTAGGGAGCAGATGCCTCCCTGATTCACTGAACCATATGGAGGAGGAGGAGGCGGCACAGCACAATCAGACTTGCAAGATTCTGTTATTATAGCCAATCTCTAGTTTTAGCCTTCCTGGGGATTTGATTTCCTGGTCTGGTCTACCTAGTGGGGCTGACAGCAATCTGAAGATCATGCCATCATGGAATTAGAGAGTTGGAAGCAAGGGTATACATGCAGAGAGTCAAAAAATTCAAGATGGCACCTGCTTCCATGCAACTGAACGTGCCATTTTACCATTTTGATACCCCCCCTCCAAATGCCCCTAGTTGAAAGGACCCATTTAGACCACAGAGTCCACCCCCCCTTCTCTTGCACCACTGAATTATTGGGCTCATTGTTTAGTACTATCTGCTTCTCTTGACTTTATTACGTCCAAAATGAGACATCTGTGGATATGAATTGTCTTAAAGACAATAAATGAAAAATTAGGGGGCAAATGTTGAGATTATGTTGATTCCTGACAAAACTTAATGTTCCGCATTTGATATTTTAGCTACTGGTTTGTCATTTTTAAAATAATGTCACTTGCCCTCTCATTTTAAAATATTAAGACATAAAAATTAGTTGAGTTCAAAAATCTTTCTGGCTGAGTATGTATACGCAGACCAGCACAATGCCTCTTCAAATTAGTATTAAGAAATCTAAATTCTCTTCGATTGGTAGAAATCTAAATTCTAAAAATTGCACAAAATGAAGGCAGTAAACAAATACATTTTCCAGTTAACACAGCTGAAAATATAATCTTTTAAAAATGCATTGAAAGGTGCAATTTTATTACAAATTGTACAAGAAAGAATCCTTTGTCTTGCACGCAAGGTGCATGAGCTATTTCAAATATTCCAGACAAGTGATCAGTAATGGGCATTCTCTTCTCAAAACAATTTTACTGTTCTCTGGAATTCACTTATTGTAAAATATGCTGTTATTTAAATGAGAAAGGGGAGGGGGAATCCATGGTGTCCAGTATTCCTGAATCAGGAACTTGGCAGACTTCTTTTACTCAAAATAAAGAAATGCTGTGGACAATTTTATCACTATAAGAAGGTCCCAACAACTTCCTCCAGGAAATTGCAAAGGGAAGTCATTATCTTGGGAGGGGTGGGGAGGGAAGAAAATCCTGCCTAAATTATACATGTGAATCCCAGATGCAATGTATATTAAAGACGGGTGGGGAGTGTTTACAAGGTCATTTGCTGTGTTCTTGTTTTTAGGGTTTCCTTTTCCACGATGAGTTGTTGACCATAATTGTTTCCATGCCTGTGACATAAGCCTTTGTACTTCCTATCAAGGTTTAACAGAGAGGTCTGGGCATTGAGCCTGCTAATTGCCTCGTAGTTCTTTTCCCCTGAGAATCTGTAGCAAACCAAGTTTCACTGATGTTACCCAAACTCATCTTAAATAAAAGGGGCAGCCACTTTGAGCTGATGACATACGTTGAGCTGATTCGGGAAATGGCTGAGCCAGGCAGATCAAGTTGCACCAAAAGGGAAATTAAAGGGGGCAAAACAAGCAGATTTCAGAACATGTAGGTGTATATGTGTGTGTTAATGCAAAACCATTTTTATAGGAAGGCCACTTAAAGGATTGGAGTATGATAATAAGATAACTCTGGCAAAGATAAAGTGGAACGCATTGATATACTCCATTGATATATCTGTCTCTATGTTTTAGAAATTGATATTTTACCCTTTTAAAATGTTTTTCGAGTGGCTTACACAATGTGATTTTAAAAAAAGAAATAACATAGTACAAATGCACATTTATAAAAACAGAAGTATCAAATGCAAATCTGGAAGCAAAGAAAAACAAAACAATCCAGCATCAGATATTAAAAAATTAAGATGAACAAGCATGGAAAACAAAGTACGTAACAAGCACGCTTCCTTGAAGAGACTGTCATCATTACCCTCTAATAGTTATATCAATCAACCAATTGACTTTGTAAGATGATGGATTTTCAACTGGTCTGTGTTAAGGACTGCCTGTGTGTCCAAACCAAATTGGTAAGTAATAGATTCACTTTTCAGGTACCTTTTCACAATTATTTCTTCCAGATGGAATTTCTGTTGCAAGAGAAAGCCATGTTTTAGGTAACATCTGGCCTCATAAAGACTTCTAGGCGACTCAAAGTTTTCACATTCATTAGTGTCGTAAGATAATCATTTGGGGTCAAAATTATCATCCTGCTATGGATTTTGCATGGTTTTTTCAGGGCTCTCAGGGCAATATTGGGTGGGTCATCCTTTTTATCCCTAGCTATAGTGACCACTGATCAGATAATATGTCTGATCCATCTGCCACCCCTATGCTAACAGTTCATAAGCAGTTTCTGAATCTCACTCCCTTCTTAGGGTTCCTTATCTTTAACAGAAAATGAACGGTGTATAGTTCAAACAGGGAACATGGAGTATTGTCTAAACACCTTTCAAACTAACAGCTTCCAAAAAAAAAAAGGTCATGCGAACAAGCTAGCAAGCACATCCATGAGAGTGTCAAAAAAGTGAAGATGACAGCTGTGACCACATGATTAAAAGTCTACCCTTTTAACATGCATTGAATGTGTGACACATATACAAGGAAGCAGAGGTTCAATTGTACCCTTTTGACTTTTTTGACCACCACCCCACAGATGGCTCTGAGCCAGCAGTGTGCTCAGGTGAGTGACTTAGACGTTGTGAAAAGGTAGGATAAATAAAGGTAACTCTGAGAAGGTTTTCCAAATATATACTTACAAAGTAAACTCAAAGCCTTATTGAGAACTTAAGAAAAATCCAAAGAGTGTTGAGACAGCCACTTATAATAATCTCTCTCTTCCTTGGGTTCGTGCCTACTGCAGAGAATCTGGTTTTTTCCCCTTCCCTGGCTACTTATACAATAGCTGTTTGCTGATTATACCACAGGAAGCAGGCCCTATAATGCAGGAGTTACTTAAAGTCAATGTAAATACATTAAATTATTTTTGACAACAAAAATGCAATCCCACCTGTTTTATGAAGATCTTTGGCCATGTTTTGCCAGCTTAATCACTTGGAGGTATCTAAATTGTAAGAAACTGATATAGTACAGTAAATAGTAAAAAAATAAAGCCTTAAAGGACTTTACATACACTAAACTGAGTTAAGGGAAAGCTGAAGCCAACAGGAAGTCCACATGAAATACTCAGGGTTCATTTTTTCTCTCTCATCAAATCTTCTTCCTTATTTAACGCCTTAAGCCAAGAGCAGGACAAAACTCAGCAGGAAACATATAATGAGTTGGAAGAAGGAACTTCATTTAGCTTCTATGATTTGATACTGTAGATATACAATTAAGGGAGCCACTTAATTTGCATAATGTTTGCAGGCTGATCCATGTCTTCTTCCTCCTCTAGAAAAGGAAAATGGTCAAATTGGGATCTGTTTCCACCTGCACCAGGACTCTCTGAACCAGTTGATGATGACCACAGTGAGATGAGGCTGTTTTCTTCTGCACTCACAGAGTCCCGGCCTTTCTGGAGCACTTAAAAGCCATCCTATGGTTGTTCTCCAAGGCAAGGGAACTACTGTTTTCATCTGCCCAACCAGGTAACAATAACCTTCTGGCAGTTCATGTGTGACAAGTTAACTTTCCCTGGAGGGAAAAAAACGATCCAACCTTCGTTGTCCTTCCCCTGCCTCATTTGCTTAAGAAAACCCAGAGAATGACTGCAGCGGTTAATTACAAGGCACTGTCTCTTTTCCAAAGGAATGTTTAATCTGTCTCTCCCCATCCCCCCCCCCAATCAGCCTGTTTCTTTATTGCTGGAGGCACCTAATATGAATGCGATTGACAACATCTAGCTGGTTGTGAGTTAAGGGTAGGACCAGGGTGGGATTGATGTGGGGTGGAGAAACACTTCAATTCCAACTCTGAAGATTAGCCCAAGGGATATAATGATCTTGTTGTAAACCGCCCAGAGTCCCCCCCCTTGGGAGGAGATGGGCGGTGAGAAAATCCAATAAATAAATAAATAAATATGTGGAGGTTGCAGAAGGGATGAAACAATTCTGGAGGGGAGTGGTACAGTAATTCGGGCATCATTTCCCTAAATTCTGTCCCTCCCCTCACTAATCTTAACAGCCCAGAACAACTGCCACAATTCTTCTTGAGTGCTGATCAAAGGGGCCCATTCAGATCACCTGTTTCCAAACAACTAAGTCCAGATTTTCACCCAGATGGACACTGAGGGAATGTTCCTCAAGGTGATGGTTTTCTTTCCCAGAATGCATTTATTCTTTTCCATTATTTAGATCCTGATTTTCAAACCAACAATCACCCCCCACACACACACACACACAAGTGGCTTACAGTACTGTACAAGCAATAGAAGCAAGTGTACGTAAATAAAAATGGAATTGGTATGATTGAAAAAACAAACTTCTCAAAATTCAACAGAGCAGGATGGAAGACGTTCAACCAAGCAGTGGGCCTGTAGTGGTTATCACCTGCTGTCCTCTCTCTCTCTCTCTCTCTCTCTCTCTCTCCAGAGATCCTTTCTAGATCTCTACACAGTGAATGGCAATAACCCTTGACATGGTAATGAAGAGAGCCAGTTTGGTGTAGTGGTTAAGGCACCAGGCTAGAAATCGGGAGACTGTGAGTTCTAGTCCCGCCTTAGGCACAAAGCCACCTGTGTGGTCCTGGGCCAATCCCTCTCTCTCAGCCCTAGAAAGAAGGCAATGGCAGAACACTTCTGAAAAACCTTGCCAAGAAAAGTGCAGGGAGTAGTCTAGGCAGTCAGCAGGAGTCAACACTGGCTCCAAGGCACAAATATATAAAATATGTTGGAGAAGAGTCCAGATTAACCAGATACCAGGGGAACAAGGTGGCAGGCATTTGCTTTTGTTATCTAGGCAAGACTGGATATGACTTTTTTTCCCTATGGTGTGTGCATGGGTGTAAATATATTTAACAATTTCGTGTTGCAGTGTGGACTGTTCTGTTTATCTGTTTCATGATGTTTCTCCAATATTTTTGCTTCCCAGCCCCACCAACAGGCAATATTTGTTGGGGAGATGGGCGGGATATAAATGTAATAAATAAAATAAAAAATAAATAAATATGCTCAGTTGACGCATCCCTCTTGTGCATGATGCTATTTCAGCCATGTAAGGATGCATGTGCAAGCAATGAGTCTAATACTTCTATACTTCATCTATTACATAATATATAGTGGGGACCTTGTCTGTGTTTACCTGAATGATTTAAGGAAATATAAGCCTAATTTATATAATTTGTATGTGTATGTATATGTGTATGTATGTGTGTGTATATATATACTAGAACTTATGGTCTAGGACTTATGGTCAAGGACTAGAATTTATGGTCTCCCAGTTTCTATCCCACTGCCTTTAACCACTACACTAAACTGCCTGTCCTTTACCAAAAACTGATTTAATAATTGAATGAATGAATGAACAATGTAGAGCTCACCTTTAAATTGAATGATCCTCAAGACAATTTAAAGTATATAATAATCACATGCAAAAATATATTTTCACACATATACGGTAGGTAAAAACAATAAATTGACACAATGCATCAGCCTTTAGTCTCCTGGCTCACACCTGAACACAAGAACAAGGAAACACAGAGATCACCTTCACTAAAGTAGGATTAGTATATTTCCAACGTAATCAGTCATTAGCAGAGCCATACTATGTCTTCCTTGTGGGAGGGGGTAGTGATGCAATTCCTCTTTTTAGGAAACATTGAAGTTTTGCATGGCTCCCTCAAGAGAAAGGGAATTTAGACGTAATACAGACAAATATCTCCTCAGGGGCATCCAATGGGGGATCAGAAAAGTCAATATGGTAGCCATAACTGTACAATCAAAGCTGCCATCTTCACTTTTTTGAACTCCCCCGAGGATGCCCCTCTGTTTCTCCATCCCCACTGAGCAAAACAACTTGTGGAAGTGATTTTAATCTGAACCATGACATGGAAAAGATTTAAAACTCACAATGTCATGCTGTTCACCACAACACATTAGACTGCATTTCGTTGTTATTTTATTTTAATTTTTAGTTGGAGACATAAATTGTAACTGGATCCTTACAGAGATGGGAAGTGTTTCTGACTTTTGAAGGTGCTTTATGAATGCAAAGTCTTCTGGGATGATTGTGTACAAAAAGGAACTCTTGGGTATGAGACATGCACATTCCAGCTGCTAAAATAGGTTGTATTCCCTAGAGTTAGTAACTAACTTTTATACAGTACGTTTTCATGCTGTAGCCAGTATTTATTTCAGTTTTTCAGCAGTATGTCCCAACTGAGTCTAACTCTAGAGTCTAACTTTAGTCAAGCAGAGACAATATTATAAGATAATAACAGCTGCCTATTCTGAAATATTCCCAGATAGTCCTTACTTTACCCCTGAGAATGGCAATTGAAGCAAACTAAAATTCAGAGGACATATTGATTTATTTTACCTGCACTTTCTTGTCTTAAAACGTATTTGGGCTTCAAATTTTCAAAACCAGCCACTCATCTAAGTGTGATTGATTTTTTTTTTGGGGGGGGGGCTATAGGCCAACAGGTTGGTCTCAACTATTAGCAACCACATAGGTAGATTTTCTCTATGACCATCTGTCCTTAACTTGCTCCTTCAGGTCTTCCAACGGTGCACCCATCACCACTGTAACTAAGTCCATCCACCTTGACTGTGTGTCGCAACACAATACTGTGTCGCCTGTGGGGCCCAGGTGTGTCGCGTCAAAACCCAGAAGCGCTGATGGCGCATGGTGGCGTGCACGGCAGCGGCAGGCCATCAGCGCTTCTGGGTTTTCACACGGCACACAAGGACACCGCTGCTGCCACCGCTGCAGCGCGTGAAAATCCGAAAGCGCCGCAGTGGCGGCGGCACTTCCGGGTTTCTGCAAGCCACTGCAGCAGCGGCGCTTCCGGGTTTTCTCGCGCGCCACCGTTGGTGTGTCGCCACGGGAAAAGTGTGGAAAGCCCTGATCTATAATAGATTTTTATCTTCTGTAGAACTAAAAACATGTGGGCTGAAATAATTCAGATGACCTCCCGGTTGGCAGCAGAGTTATTCTCTATCTCGTTGCTGCCCTTTAGTGGTGCATGGAATATTGCTACTCAGCTATCACAGCCCTAATCTTCAGAGCTTCTAGAGAACTCTGGTATAAGAACCACAGTTTGCAAATAGAGGCTATTGCATCAATGCTAAAACTTTTCTCAATAACTTTAATGAAGTTCTTCACATGTTGGAGCCATCCTGTTTAGATGAAGGCCCTGTGCTGCCTGCTCTCACACGAACCTGTCTAAATATTATGATTCTCTTGATGGTCCTTACTGTGGGTGTCTCTTAAGACCATTCCTCCATTAGGGAGATCACTAAAGTTTCCTCAAAACAGCTGTTTTGGGGGTGTCATGAAAAGGCAGGAAAGGGTCAGATGTTTGGTGCATTACTGAATTTTTATTATCCAGAAAGGACAATGTTAAGCCTCTTGTGACAAAATAGCTTGGCTAGCCTTGGATGCCATGTACCTTGACAGCAGCAGTTTGGGGAGGCAAATATTAGCCTCAGGCAGCAAGAAATCTTGGGCTGGCTGAAGAGGAGTAACTAATGACCGATGACAGACCTTTCCCTGCCTTTGTAATGTTCTCCCATGGAAACTTGCCTGCCACTAACACAGTTTTTTGTTTTGTTTTGTTTTGTTTATTGGAAACTTTTCTATTTACCCAGACCTTGTACTCTGCTTAAATCATAGATATACAGTAGCTGTGTTGTTTTGTAGTGTATGGAAATTGCTTTGGGAAAGCCAACTAAGGGAAGGTAGAAAGGTTAGAGTAAAATAAAATAAAATAATATAAAATATAAAATTAGCCAGTTTGGTCTAGTGGTTAAGGCAACGGGCTAGAAACCAGGAGACTGAGAGTTCTAGTCCCGCCTTAGGCATGAAAGCCAGCTGGGTGACCTTGGGCCAATCCCTGTCTCTCAGCCCTAGGAAGGAGCCAATGGCAAACCAGGAGACTGAGAGTTCTAGTCCCACCTTAGGCATGAAAGCCAGCTGGGTGACCTTGGACCAGCCACTCTCTCTCAGCCCAACTCACCTCACAGGGTGGTTGTTGTGGGGGAAATAGGAGGAGGAAGGAGTATTAGGTATGTTAGCTGCCTTGAGTAATTTATAAAAATAATAAAGGCAGGATAGAAAATAAATAAATAATATAAATAAATAAAAATAATATAACATATAACGCATAATGCATAACACATAACACATAACATAACATACATATAACAGAAATGAAATAAGCCATGTTAGATTATATTTACCCCCAGATCCGTGAACACAGGATTTTTGCACGAGGTTGTAATTTATTTTGAAGCGAGACACTTACTTACTTCTTACTTCTGAGCTGATGCACGTGGGCTTCACGTGAAATGGCTTCAAACATTACCAAGTGCTTCCACCCCCACCCCCCCTTCTGAATGCTCATCTGAAACAAAAGCGGTATGTTTGGTTTAAAGAATGAAGGACCTTTTTCCTGATTCTTCTATACGAGTGATGACATTGGAGGGAATATCTGGAAATTGGTCATGCGTGACCACTGTCGCTAATGCTACTGTAAACATTTCTTTCAGCAAAAGCTATAGAAACTGAGGAGAGGGATGTCAAAGCAGAGGATAATGATAAACAATAAAAAATACGGCTTTATTTCTGTCATTATCAGATTACCCAGCAAAAAGATGTAGATGCTTCTTCTTTTAAACCTGATTATTTGTGTAGCCTTATCACATCTCCAACTTTAGATACAGAGCTAAATGAAAATGCTAGCATGGCAGCAGCACAACTCTGTAAAATGCATATACTGTATTTAAGGCCTCTTAAAAGCATGGACCAAAGATAGGTCTGATATGGTGTCATCAGCATCTGTAGCATACCATGCTGACACCAACATTACAACACTTCGGCAGTGATGTCATCCCACAAATGCCACCCAGATGCATCCTGACATCTGAAGGAAGTGCAAAAGTTCTGGAATTTGCATGAAAAACATTGTCATGCCTGTTTTGTCATTTCCCCTCCTTGCTCCCCTCATCCAGTACTGCAACTTTCCCCAGCCTGTTGTTTTCAAGATATGTTGATACGCAACACATGCAAACAAGGAGCTGGCGCTTGATTGCATGGCTTCATCTGCCATATTGACTTTTCTGACCATGGGCAGCCCTCATAGTACCTAATAAAGTTGTACCTAATATCGTAATAGGCTGCACTATTCCAATAGTTGGAGCAGGTTAGATCATTGGACCAAGACAGTGGGGCATGCAATAAGATGTCTTCCCCTATGGCAGGGGTTGGCTTTCTTGCCCCATGACTGTTCATTCAAGAGAGAACACACATACCGGGTCTGGATAACGGTGCCCTCAGTTAGAGAATGAACATTATTTTCAGTGCATCCATTGATTAAAGTTGGATGCAGTTCCAGCATGAATAGGCTGACTTTACGTCCCGTTTTGAACGGGACAGTCCCATTTTTTAAGCATTTTTCAACCGTCCCGTCGTTTTGATAAAAATCTCAGTTTTGTCCCATTTTTTAAACCCGTCAGGAATGGCGCGGAAGGAGGATCAGAGCCGGAGCTGCCGATTGGAGGCAGCCTGGAAGAGGAAGCCCTCCCACCTATCAGCATGCGGCAAAGGAGGGCGGGGTTTGCAGGTGGGAGCCAATTGCGTGGACCGGGGGGCGGGGTTTGCAGGCAAGGGCCAATTGCGTGGACCAGGGGTGGGGTTTGCAGGCGGGAGCCAATCGCGCGGACCGGGGGGCGGGTACCCCTGTCTTTTTCATGAATATGGAATATTACATAAGACCCCGTCCCGTTTCCCGTTTTGCCATCCCAATGTCCTGTTTTTGTCTCAAGGAAATATGGTCAGCCTAAGCATGAAGAACTCAAGAGCAAATGTTTAACTTCATTTTATGGAAGTGGACAGATAAGTCAAACTGCCAAGCCAATGCAATGTCTTTGGATTTGAATGATAGAAGGTAACCTGAATATGATAGCTTTTCTCTCTGCCTGCCTGCCAACACACACACACACACACACACACACACACACACACAATCACATTTTTTTCAAGCCCCTTCTGGACCAAGCTGCATCAATTCTAATGCACGTGTCTTTTCAAAAGGTATCTCAACGATCCTTTGCTTTCTGCTCTGTTTCATTTCTTCTTAGAGGAATTACTGCCCTCTTCTGGCTAAAACAAATTGCAATCATTTCTGAGAACCCACGTTAATTTAGGAGGAAAATGTGAATTTAATTAAAGTGAAACAATTGAGAGGGAGAGAGGGATTTGTTTCAGACCAAATCAGAAATGTACAGGCCTTCCTAGGATAATAGCATTAGATCCAAGCAGCATGTCATAACCCCTAAATCAAAAGCAAATACAATTCTTTCTAGAAAACAATAACTTAATTTCACCACTGGTTTTATAACTCACAATAGATTCCACAGAAGTTGCAAGCCCACAGAGCACCCTAGTAAAGAACAATAAAAGCATCTCAACTCCATCTGAGTAAGTAAAACAACATCAGAACAGATTGCTAACAAAACCTTGTTTATTTTATAAAATGAAACATGGTAGGAACTATATGAAAACTCCTGGGATGTCTGATTTGAAAAGCTGTGGGATATTAGGTAAGCTATTTCCAGCTAAGGATATTTTTATCTCCCAAACATCAAGACTTGCAAACAGGGGCATCCAAGTGGGGTGTGTGTGTTTGTGTGTGTGTGTGTGTAAAAAGGGGGTGAGGCTTTGGTCACATAGTTGTAGCCACCCATCTTGACTTTTTTGACACCCCCTGCAGACACTCCCACTTGCGAACATTTAACTAGCAAAATGTTAAGTAAAATGGATCCACCATGGCCAAAGGTTTAGTATAAATTAGAAGTGCCATCTTACTGTCCTTGTCTACAACGGTAATTTGGAACAGAATGGAACAGGATTTTATGGCCTTAAAAATAAGATTGGTAGAATGTAAACGATGCAGCAATGGGACGAGATGAGGCACAGATGCTTTGGAGACCATAAAAATTATTTAAGCTTTAACAGGAATTTTTGCTTGTTATATTTCGAAATCAGGGTTTTTTTCCCCCAGAAATAAGAGGTACATTCTGGTAAATATAGAATTGCAATCTTAATTAACATTTGAATGTAAGATTTTTTTATTTATGTCATTTTCTGCAGTAATAAGATGTCCAACTTTTTTTTAGTTCAGGAACACAAATAAAAAGTTTTTCTACTGCACCATATCCAGCATCTGCAGTCACTTCACTCTGCCTAACAGTAAAGCCCACAGTGGATATGAAGACCCCCACTCTGTTGCAATCTTCCTGTGCTTCTGCAAACTTATTGAGTGTGCATCTGTGTGTATTTGTAGTATAGCAATGTAGCTATCCAGGGGCGTGGTGGCTCAGCGGGTAAGACACCAGGCTTGTCGATCGGAAGATCGCAAGTTCGGAGGTTCGAATCCCTAGCCCTGCGTGCGGAGTGAGCTCCCGCACTAGCTCCAGCTCTTGCCAACCTAGCAATTCGAAAGCATGCAAATGCAAGTAGATGAATAGGTACCACTTCGGTGGGTAGGTAACAGCGTTCCGTGTGCGTCATGCGGCCACATGACCGTGGAAACGTCTTCAGACAACGCTGGCTCTTCGGCTAACAAACAGAGATGAGCACCGGCCCCTAGAGTCGGACACGACCGCACAAATGTGCGGGGGGAACCTTTACCATTACCTTAATGTAGCTATCCACAACTTTGTTATATAAGCCCAAGCTTGCTCGCTTGCTCTGTCTCTCTCTCATATGATGCACATTGATGGATGCTTCCTGATATAAATATAATTTGATAGCTTTTCGTGGCTGGCGGTAAGTAGCTTTCACACAATCATACTTCCTTGGGTAGGGATTGGAAAACTATGGTTTGCCATCTGGAAAATGGCCAAAGAATATCCTTTTTCAGGCACTCAGGATCAGAGCACACTACCTACGTGAAGGGGAAAAGAGATGAGAAACTCACTTCTCCAGTGTTGCCCTCAATCATCTTCCTAACATCCTCCAATATCCAATAACATCCTCCAATGTTATTGAAGGCAGGGGAATCCACAAAATGAAGAACCCTGGGAAATTAAGATTCTAAATTGTTCAAGGAATATATATATAGTATCCGGAAGCTTCAACTGGTCCAGAATGCGGCTGCACGTGCAGTTATGGGTGCCCCAAGATCGGCACATGTGACACCTCTGCTGCGTGAGCTGCACTGGTTGCCAGTTTGCTTCCGGGTCCAATTCAAGGTGTTGGTTGTTACCTTTAAAGCCCTACATGGCATGGGACCAGGTTACCTTAGGGACCGCCTCATCCCCAGAGTATCGACCCGCCCCACTGGGTTATGCAGAGAGGGCTTGCTACGGACCCCGTCTATAAAAGAATTCCATCTGGCGGGGTCCAGGAGGCGGGCCTTCTCTGCAGTGGCACCCGCCCTCTGGAAAATTCTGCCCCTGGAGGTGAGGCAAGCCCCCACACTCCTGACCTTCCGAAAGCAATTGAAGACCTGGTTCTGCCACCTCGCTTGGGATGGGAAGAGTAATAGCTCTTCTTGGGGATGGCTTGCACCGTAGAGTTCTCGCAAACATAACATCACAGCTTCTTGGATTTTATTTATTTAATATTTAATTTATGATTGATATTGTATAATGTATTTTATATGTTTTTAATCACTAACTTGATTGTAAACCGCCCAGAGTCCCCTTTGTGGGGGGAGATGGGCGGTGATATAAGTTGGAAAAATAAATAAATAAATAAATAAATAAGCGCGCAGGGGCATGGTGGCTTAGCGGGTAAGATGCCAGGGTTGTCAATTGGAAGTTCGCAGGTTAGGAGGTTCGAATCCCTAGCCCCGCGTGACGGAGTGAGCTCCTGCACTAGCCCCAGCTCTTGCCAACCTAGCAATTCGAAAGCATGCAAATGCAAGTAGATGAATAGGTACCACTTCAGTGGGTAGGTAACAGCGTTCCGCACGTGTCATGCCGGCCACATGACCATGGAAGCGTCTTTGGACAAGGCTGGCTCTTCGGCTAACAAACGGAGATGAGCACCGGCCCCTGGAGTCAGACATGACTGCACAAATGTGTGGGGGGAACCTTTACCTTTATACTATATATATATCTCCATCCATCCATCCATCCATCCATCCACAAGCTCAACTTGAAATAATAACTTCCTAGTACCACCATGAGAGCCAGTCTGGTGTAGTGGTTAAGGCACCAGGCTAGAAACCAGGTGACTGAGAGTTCTAGTCCCACCTTAGGCACAAAACCAGCTGGTTGGCCTTGGGCCAGTCTCTCCCTCTCAGCCCTAGGAAGGAGGCAATGGCAAACCACTTCCGAAAAACCTTGCCAAGAAAACTGCAGGACTAGCCCAAGGAGTCACCAGGAATTAATAATGATTGGAAGGTGCACATAAAAAAAGTACCATCATAATAACCGCCCTCCGGAGTCCCCTCCGGAATGGGGGGAGATGGGCAGTGATATAAGTTGGAAATATAAATTATTTATTTATTTATTTATTTATTTGATTGATATAGCCACCCATCTCACTTTTAGGTGACTCTAGGTGGCTTACAATAAAACAAATTAAAACACAAATGCATAATATAAAACAAAATTAAGAAGACATAGAAGCCAGCATGATCTAACCTATCATCCATACAGCCAGGAGACAGGCTCTATCTCACACCCAGGACCCCAGACTCAAGCACAAAGCCAAGTTTTCAGGGCCTTACGAAAGGCAACAGGGACAGGGACAATCTAATCTCAGGGGATAGGGACCGTGGTGGCTCAGTGGTTAAGACGCTGAGTCAGAAGCCATTAAGGCTGACAGCTTGGCAGTTCGAAACCTGAGAGCGTGACGCGTGCCGGAGTGAGCTACTGGCAATCAGTAAAAATCAGTCCCAGCTCCTGCCAACCTAGCAGTTCAAACGCATGCAAATGCGATTAGATAAATTAGGGACCACTCCGGTGGGAAAAATCACAGGGACATGAAAGGAGCCTCCTTGGGCGTCCCCTGGGCAACGGTGATGTCACTGGCAAATCCTTTCACTACAGAAGCGCTTTGGAGCTTCTGACACAAACACACACACATCTCAGGGGGAATGGTGTTCCAAAGGGCGGGTGCCATGGCAGAAAAGGCTCTCCTTCTGTGCCCCGCCAGCTGACACTCCCTAATGGTAAACTGATCCATAAAAAAGGCTCTTCTCCACCCCAACTCTTTGCCACTTGGAAAAACAGAGAAACCAAAATGGCAAAATCATACCCATTCTGAAAATGGTGCATCAAATATTTTTCATTTAGATAGATGGAGAGAGAGAGAGATGCTTATATACATACATATATACAGTACATACACAACAGTAATAAGCATAATACTGTAAGCATATTTGGTCATTCAACTTAACAGTAAGAAAAGTATACAAAGGAAAAATATGTCTATGAAGGTTCTCAGTCACCCAGGTGGAATTGTCTGTAGCTTGAATCATGTCAACTGGATTTCTATTTTCTGAGTGGAAACGTTTCGCTCCTTATCCAAGGAGCTTCTTCAGTCTGAGCAAAGTTAGTAAGGGAATCCTAAATATGTTTCTAGGTAGCTGTGTGACCTTACACCTGGGGCTAGGTCATGGTTATATTGAGATGTTATTTTAAGTCCTTTTATCATCTAAAGGAGGATCATTAAGATCACCATGCTGCTGTTGAGCTTGTGAAATGGTCTTAATCTTCCTAGGTACAGAAGACAAGGCAGGGAGGAAGATGGGGGAAAGATTGTGCCTGAGGCCCCCACCTCTATTCAAGGAAGGATTTTCCAAGTTGGCATAAATGGATTCCTTGACCCCTCTCTCAAACCACCTATCTTCTCTGTCTAAAATGTCTAAAATACAAAGGAAATGTTTCATACTCTACAGCTACAAATGCTACAAGGGAACAAATGTATAAAATTATCTGAAAAATTATCAGATAGAGGGAGGGAGGGACGGAAGCTATGTTATGCTATTCTAAATAGCTATTCTATTGAACAGCTATATGCACCACATAATTCTATCATTAATAATACAAACATTTACTCAAATTTTCAATCAGTTCCTCCAATAACTCACTCTAAATTGGACTTCTTCTCTTTTCCAAAACAAAAAACAAACACATCCAAATACCCTGTACAAATTAATGTCAAATACAGTCACGTTATATGATTTGCAACAGGCCATAGGTACATAAAGCAAACATTTACAAAATGATTAATATGATGTTAAAATATAATTGGCATATAAAGATGTGAGTCCTCTTGCGCTAGATATCACAAATGTAGAATTTATTCATTTATTTATTTATCAGATTTTTATCACCGCCCATCTCCCCCTCAAGGAGGGACCCTTCATATAATTTATCACTATGTGAAGAATTACAGATTTATCCTGCTTACAATATATATTATTAATTAATTAATTAATTAATTAATTAATTAATTAAAAAGGCATCTATAGCCACTATCTCATGCACCATAACCCTGGGAGGCTCACAGAAAAACAATAGAAGCATAAAAACTATAAAAACCACAAAAAAACACCCAGTGCCCCAAAGGCCACACACCCCTACGCATCCCCATTCAACTGTACTGGGTTCCAGCCTTACTCTACCCGAATGCTTGCAGGAAGAGTCAGACATTCAAGGTCTTCCAGAACTTAAGGTAACAAAGCAGACAATATTTATTTATTTATTTATTATTTATTGTGATATTTATACCCCGCCTATCCCCTCCCTAATGGAGGACTCTAGGCGGCTTACAACCATATATACATTAATTATACAATTCACCATTAACCGCATGTGAGGGGAAGGGGTAAGGGAACCGACTCTTCCAGGCTCTGGACTACAATTCCCAGGATGCCTTGAGCCGGCTGGTGACGTCCTGTAGCTGTTGCATCCGGGTCCGTCGTCACCGCCGCCATTTGATCTTCCTCCAATCCTCTCCTCCGGTGGTACCGACTTCCCGACAGGACACCAGCAAATTAGCCCACTTAAGGTGGTACCCATTTATCTACTTGCAAAGCTTTCGAACTGTTGGGTTGACAGGAGCTGGGACTAGCAACGAGAGCTCACCTCGTTGCGCGGGGTTCGAACTGCCAACCTTCTGATCGGCAGCCTACAGCTCAGCAGTTTAACCTGCTGAGCCACCGCGTCCCAAATAATGCAATAATAATGCAACACTTGCAAAATAGAAAAATACTCCAGACTTAGAATCTTAGGTTCTTTTCTCTTTTCCCCCCTTTCTTTCCTACTTGCATTCCTACTTGGGAGTAAGAGCCATACCAAATCAATGAGCCTCATGCTTGAGCACAGGGTTGTATGATATCCTTCTCAAACCACAATATGTCAATGTGGGTACAAAACATGCACAGATATCAAAATCAAGGTGACCCTGAGATATTAGGGTTTGACCTCTGGCCTTACCCATTGTTGTACTCCTCGTGCAACAAGCCTTATGGTTAAAGCCTATACTAGGAAATGCTAGGAGTCACAAGATGGCTTTTTTGATGAGGAATGCCCTGGACAAGGGCAACAGCTATCACCAAAGAAACATTCTGTGTTAATAATGAATATCTATAGCTTCTTCTGGGAATCGTAGCAGTTGCTGCTGCTGGTGTAATAAACTATTATTGTTCTTTTTCTTATCAGTTCCTTTACTGATTGATGTATGTACAGAAGGGCCAGGTGGGTTTATCAGAAAGAGCAAATTGGGTAGTTCAGGAATAACATTGCATGTAATTAATTTTTTTCCCAGCCTATCCCAAGGGCAAGACTGGACCAGTTAAAAATATAGCATGTTTTCACCTTCCTTCAGATGAGGACTTTGATTAAACTGGAGCTTGCACAAAAACTGCCTAGCCAAGAAGTACATTTGTGTCTTGGACTTCAATCATCAAGGCTTCCAGAGATGGAAAATTGATGTTGTTGTTGTTGTTGTTTAAAAAAGCCAGGGAACAGGGCCAGCCCTACCATGAGATACAGTACTACTGGCTGTTTTTGCTAGATTTTATTGGGGGGGATTACAGTTCTACCCACTGATAAATGAGAGATACAAACAGGTTCAACTATATGTGTTTACAGCCTTCAGACAGTCTCACAAAGCAGACTAGGAAGAACACAAAGTGACACAGTGACATGGGGTAGGTCTGTCACACAAAATAGTTTCTGGCAGAGTGGAATAAACTTAAGTCCATGAAATAGGTGACTGAAATATTATGGGGGAGAATTTGGCAATGGACCTGTGCTGACTAATATCACATTCTACCCTAAACTTTACATTCAGCACCTACCTTTATGTTTTCTCTGGCAGCTGCATAACATTATCTCACAGCATTTTCCTAGCAATTTGAAAGCATGCAAATGCAAGTAGATGAATAGGAACCACTTCGGTGGGATGGTAACAGCGTTCTGCGTGCGTCATGCCGGCCACATGACCGTGGAAGCGTCTTCAGACAGCGCTGGCTCTTTGGCTAACAAACGGAGATGAGCACCGGCCCCGAGAGTCGGACACGACTCCACAAATGTCCGGGGGGAAGCTTTACCTTTAGACTACAACTAAGAATTTCCAGGCAATGTGGCCCAGAGGTGTCCAAGTGCGTGGGGAGTGGGAGAGATGTGTATTGTCAAAAAAGTCAAGATGGCAGCCAGGATGATACAACTGAAGCCCGACCCTTTTCATACATACCCTTATGGATGTCCCTGATCTTTGCCCCCCCAACTAGCCAGCTAATTCTGAGAGCTGTAGTCCCAGTCCATTCCAGTCCATCTGACATGGGGAAATGATACTTGTTAAACAACCCAAATGTCTGGGAAAGACAATTCCATGACCTTCTATTGGCTGATCAGATTAGAACATCAGAAACAGTCCCATTTCTTTAGTTAGAAAAATGTTGAAAAACAGCCATGCTGGTTGATAAAGGAAAACATTCATTCAGGGCGAACATCAAGCTACTGGTTGAAACAACTCTGAGCTTTATCTGATCTCCTTGAGCAAGTGGAAGCTCACTGAATTCAGCAAGCAACTTGTCTCCTTGGACATTCCTGAAACATGCAACTTGGTTGACCTTTGTATAGAGAAGACCAGGTCTACTAACTGGGGCCAAAGGGTGAGATTTGACAAATATCTAGTGATTCTGGACTCCTGTTTTCCCAAGGCTTCACTGCTGAGTGCTTTGCATGCATTGTAACATGATTCCTTGGGTATGAGAGCAGAATCATAGCTCATCAGAAATTCAGAGCTGCTCCTGGAATCAGTAGCTTTATGCCAGAGACTCTCCTCCGGAAATGAGCTCATTTTGGCTCAGTTTCTGTTTCTGACCCAGTTTGCCAATTGGGCAAATAAAATTTGCCTGGAAAGTCTTAAAATGTTCATGCACATTTCTCCCAGTATCCCCATGTTCCTATGCTGCTTTCCTAAACCCTGACATGGTGTCACTTTCTTGCATGGAATTGCCTAACATAGCCTTTTTTCTGTGCACTTTTTCCTGTAACCATGTGTTGCTTTCTGTGAGTTTGTTTGTTGTTTGTTTGTTTGTTTGTTTGGAGTTCTGTACCTATTGCAAAGTTCTGAAAACTGCAGATTTTGATGTGCATGTGGGATCCAGTTGTCACCTAAATTTACATCTCAAAGCAGACACATTTTTATTTTGTTCCTACATGTTCTCTCTCTCTCTCTCTCTCTCTCTCTCACACACACACACACACACACACACAGACACACACAAACACACACACATACATGCATACATACAAAACACTGTTCAGTTTATATTGCCTGCTGACATTCGAAGTTATTCCTCACTGCTTCCAGTCAATGCTGTGGAGAAAGAATAAAGAAACAAGCAATGGCACCAGGATATAAAATAAGATGGAGCAGGAGAGAGATGTTTTCGTGAGAGATTGCTCTTTGGAATATTCCCATCTCTCTAATGACATGTGAGCAAACCGATCTGAATGCATTTAATATGGCTATTTTCCTCGAAAATATTAACCACCCCCGCCCCAACAAGATATGGACCACAGAAGGAAATTGAGCCCATTTTACCTGTGACACAGTTCTAGTCCTTATCTCTCTTTCTCTGCTCCCATCTACTCTTGTGAAATGAATATAACCATGGATGGATGGATGGATGGATGGATGGATGGATGGAAGGGATGGACAAAGCTTCCATAGCTTACTTTTCTTAGAAATGCTGGCATTTTTTTTACTTCAAAACAACACATCATGTTCTGATTTCAGTGGAGAAAAATGTCTAGCTGGCATTGTAAAATAGAAACAGATATCTACAAATAAAAAGCCAAAGAATTACTGGAGGACAAAGATATCTACATTCCAGTAAACACCAACCCAATACAGAAACTGGACAATCTGATTCAAGAGAACCCTCAATGACCTAACCAAGAAAGGTCAAATCAAAAAGAATAATAGTGTAGATGAAAAGCAGTGGACCCATTCTCCATGCTTATATGGACACCCAAAAATACACAAGCCAACATACCTCTTCGTCCAATTGTATCATTACCAGGGACTCCAACATACATCATAGCCAAAGAACTCACAAAAAGCTTGGACACCTCACAGAGGGAAGCAAATATTCTATCAACTCCCCACTACAGTGACTCCAAAAAATCAAAACCCAAAACTAGAGGAAGATGAAATATGGTTTTCATTCAATGTCACAGCATTCTTTACGTCCATAGATCCAGAACTAGTGAAAAGAATCCATGTCAGCAGTACTACACAACTCATCCAACCTAGCCAAATAGTCTAAGATCGAAATACTCAGAATCATGGACCTCATCAACCTCTGCCTCACTACCTACTTTCAGTTTCATGGACAAATAGACAAACAAATCAGAGGAACATCCATGGGATCACCACTCTCAAGACTTATAGCAGAGACCATAACACAGCATCTAGAACAGAGCTTTCCAAACTGTGTGTCGCAACACGTTAGTGTGTTGGCTGCAGTGTCTGGGTGTGTCGTGGCTGCTGCTGTCTCTGAGCCCTTCCAGGATTCCACGCAGGTTCTAGTGCCTGCCTTGTGCCTTGCTGCCTCCAAACCTGCCCTGCCAGGATTCTGCACAGGTCCTAGTGCCTGCCTTGTGCCCTGCTGTAAGAGTGTGTCGCGAAATGATGCATGTCTAAAAAGTGTGTCACCAACATGAAAAGTTTGGAAAGCTCTGATCTAGAAACTATAACGGATAGGCGGGGTATAAATATGATTAATAAATAAATAAATAAATAACACTCTCACACATACAACCAAAAGCTATGGATCCAGTATGTACATCTACAACATACAATATGTAGGACAGACAGGCAGAAGACTAGCACGGAGCATCCATGAACACCAACTAGCAGTCAGAAGACACAATGAAAATGCCTTAATCTCACAACACATGGACAGACTCACCATAGTTTCAATTAGGAAACTGTGAGCATCCTAGGACCAAGCTAAATCCAAAAATTCTAGGGAATTCCTGAACGCTTGGCATTCAGACAAATCAGCCATCAATAGACACATAGATATAAACCACATTTATACACCATTCAAAAGACACAATAAAAAACTAAGAAGGAAACAAAAAGAACCAGAACACATCCTTTCCAGCAGCCAACACCCAGATAGCAGGATTTAACACTAGAGGAACAATCTAGCAGAAAACAATAACCTAATCAAGGAACTACCAAGGAGAAAACCATACCCCCACAAACACTGGCAGGGCAAGCTACTGTATATAATCAGGGAGCAAACCCCACACTCACTTGCACTGATGATGTTACCTAATTGGGTAATGAAACGTGTGCAAGCAAACAACCAAATAATTTTTCATCTGATTACCAAATACCAAATCATTGCATGTCACCTATTAAAAGGTAAAAGGTTTTCCCCTGAACAGTCGAGTCTGACTCTAGGGGGGCGGTGCTCATCTCTGTTTCTTAGCTTGAAGGGCCAACGCTGTCCAAAGACGCTTCCGCGGTCATGTGGCCAGCATGACGCTCGTGGAACGTTGTTACCATCTCACCGAAGTGGTACCTATTTATCTATTTGCATTTGCATGCTTTCGAATTGCTAGGTTGGCAAGAGCTGAGACGAGTGCGGGAGCTCACTCCGTCACGTGGCGCTCGGGGTCTCGAACTGCCAACCTTCCGATCGGACAAGCCTGGCATCTTTAACTACTTAACATCACGCCCCTTGAAGGTCACCTATTGCCTACTGTCAAAATATAAACTAGGGCTCTGCACAGTTTGAAGATGATTTGGAAGAAGGATTTGGACCTTGCATGACACCCTTTGCTAATGAAAGTAGCCACATTTTTTTCCACATTTCTGTACAAGCCTGAAAAAAAAAGGAGCCAAGTCATTAAAACACTTCTAAACACTGCGGTATCCTTTTTGTTCAAGTTTGTGGGCCTTGATGTGCTCGTTCAATGAGCAGAAGAGAAGCACTGTGTTTGAAAAGAGATCTGAATTATTTTTTATGTATGCACACTTCTGTCATATATTATGACATGTCAATTATCAAATACTATAAAAACAAATACTAAGACCATGGCATGCTAGTCATAAACTCCTGTCAAGTATGAAACAGATTTACTTCATTGCTAATAAACATGTCTTTTTTAATAACTGCAGATGATCCCCAACGAATGTTAAGTAATCCAATGCTATTTGTAGAGCTACCAGAACTGGGTTACAAAAAAGTAACACCATTTTAGATTTTAGAGGCTGATCTGGTAGCCATAGCTATTTGGCTGCTGTTTCCATTGTGGTGTGATTTTTTCCCCCTCAGAGGTGGTGATTTATTTATTAATTTTATTGAATTTATTTTTAAGATTTAAGGGACGGACGGAGGTGGGTAGTGCCTCCTGGGGTTGGCTGGCCCCATAGCTCTACTATCTATTCTGCGGGTCCAAGCCCATCCTGGATTTTATTTTATTATGTTTTGTTTGTTTTTAGATATTTTGTATAGTTTTAAATTTTTATTTATTGTAACCCGCCCAGAGTCCCTTGCATGGGAGATGGGCGGGGAATAAATTTGAAAAATAAATAAATAAATAAATAAATAAATAATAAATAAGATTTATAAGGCTGCCCAACTCAGTGTGATTCTGGGCGATGTACAGCATAATAAACAAACAATAAATCAAAAAAGGAAAAGGGGAAAAAACACTGTATAACAATAAACAAATATAAATATAAATATAAAATGGCAACCAGCATATAACAGAACCATCAAAACGGGATTCTCTCCTCAGCTGGCCCCTAAAGGCAAAGACGAGTTGGGGCCTTGTGGTCAACCTCCATCTTTTTGTTGGTAGGAGTGTAAAATGGGCCTGTTCCAGATTATTCGAGACCCAACTCGAGACAGTGGACTCACCCCGGACTTAGTTTTCTTGTCGGAGCAGTGGCAGTATGCTCTGAGGGGAGAGTTACATCTTTCCCCTTTGTCATGGTTCAGATCATGCCCTGGTGACCTTGAGATTCTCTTATGCCGCCCACTCCGCAGGGAGGCAGGACCCAATCGATTGGTCCACCCCCGGCGACTAATGGACCCAATAGGGTTTCAGAGGGAGCTGGGAGCTGTACCTCAGGATCTACTGCACGCTCCAGCGGAGGTCCTGGCCGCAACCTGGAATAGGGAGGCGGCCGGGGGCCTTGGACAGGATCGCGCCTATGCGGCCTCTCTTGCCACACTTGACCCGATACTCCCCTTGGTATACGGAGGAGTTGAGGGTCTTGAAGAGGGTTAAGAGACGCCTAGAGCGCCGCTGGAGAAAGACAAGGTCTGAATCTGACCGAACACAGCTAGAGTCGCTGTTAAGACCTACCTTGTGGCGGTAAGAGCGCGAAACGTCAATATTTCTCCGCTCTTATTGCGTCCGAAGAATGCCGCCCGACGACCCTGTTTAAGATAACAAGATCTCTGTTGGGTAAGGTGGAGTCTGTGACCCACCTACAGGGCCGTGCGGAAGAATTTTCTGAGCATCTGCAGGATAAAGTCGCTCTGATTCGGTCTAAGTTGACTCTAAGCGTGTAGCACAGTCTGGGGAGATGCCGAGGGAACGTCTTTGCCCGGTTATCTGGGAACAGTTCGATCCTGTTGGACCTAAGGAAGTGGACAGGATCCTTCGGGTTGTAAGGGCCACCACATGTCATCTGGACCCATGCCCTTCCTGGCTGGTACAGGCAGCCCGGGAGGTGACATGTGGTTGGGTCCAGGTGATGGTTAATGCATCTCTGGGGGAGGGGGTGTTCCCAGCTGCTTTAAAGGGGCTTTGGTGCACCCCCTCCTCAAGAAACCATCACTGGACCCTACTATATTGGACAATTTTCGTCCTGTCCTCCCACCTCCCCTTTTTAGGGAAGGTGGTTGAGAAAAGCGGTGGCGTTGCAACTCCAGAGGATCCTGGATGATACGGATTATCTGGACCCCTTCAGTCGGGTTCAGGCCGGGATATGGGGTGGAAACTGCATTGGTCGCGCTTACAGATGATCTCTGGCGGGAGCGGGATGGAGGGAGTGCATCCATCCTAGCTCTTCTTGACCTCTCAGCGGCATTCGATACCATCGACCATGGGTATCCTTTTGGGACGGCTCAGGGAGTTGGCGGTGGGAGGCGTAGTTCTGCGTTGGTTCACCTCCTTCCTCCAGGGCGCGTTCCCAATCGGTGGTAATAGGAGAGGAAAGGTCCGACCCTCGCCCCCTCGTCTGTGGGGTACCGCAGGGTTCGGTTCTTTCCCCTCTCCTATTTAACATCTACATGAACCGCTGGGTGAGATCATCCGTCACCATGGGATGAGATACCATCAATATGCAGACGATACTCAATTATATATTTCCATCCCTGGTGAGATAAGTGATGCAGTGGCTACCCTTTCTCAGTGCCTGGAGGCTGTGGGGGTCTGGATGGGGAACAACAGGCTTCGACTGAACCCTGGTAAGACGGAGTGGCTGTGGATTGATGGCTCCCGTGGATCCAGGAAGTTGTCATCTCTAGTTCTGGATGGGGTTGCACTACCCCATTCAGACCAAGTGCGTAATTTGGGGGTTCTTCTGGACTCACGGCTCCTGCTCGAAGAGCAGGTGGTAGCCGTGGCCAGGAGGGCTTTTGCACAACTTCGTGTTGTGCATCAGTTACGCCCTTTCCTGGATCGGGAAGCCCTCCGTACAGTCACTCATGCCCTGGTCATCTCCCATATAGACTATTGCAACGCGCTCTACATGGGGCTACCCTTGAGGAGTATCCGGAAGCTTCAATTGGTCCAGAATGCGGCTGCTCGCGCAGTTATTGGTGCGCCTAGATCAGCGCATGTGACACCTCTGTTGCGACAGCTGCACTGGGTGCCTGTGTGCTTCCGGGTCCAATTCAAGGTGTTGGTTATCACCTTTAAAGCCCTACATGGCATGGGGCCAGGTTACCTGAGGGACCGTCTCATCCCCATAACGTCGAACCGTCCCACTCGGTCATTCAGAGAGGGCATGCTACGGATCCCGTCCGTAAAGGAATGTCACCTGACGGGGTCTAGGAGGCGTGCCTTCTCGATAACGGCGCCCACCCTTTGGAATATGCTACCCCCGGAGGTGAGGCAGGCCTCATCGCTCCCAGCCTTCAGAAAGAACTTAAAGACCTGGTTCTGCCGCCTTGCGTGGGGGGAGGGGGGGAACAGTTCCTCTTGGGGATGGCTGGTGCCATAGGGCCCTTTTAAACATCCAAACATCATACCACCGCATCTTGGATTTTTATATTTAATTTTAATATATTAGAGTGTTTTATTGGGTTGTTTTAATTGTCGGATTTTAATTTTTGTGTTTTGTAAACCGCCCAGAGTTCCCTTGCGGGGAGATGGAGCGGTATATAAATTGAAACATAAATAAATAAATAAATAAATAAATACCTGTTTTAATCTTTCCTGTGGATATTAGTGGGATTCAAAAACTGCTTTGCCTGTTGTTGTTGTTGTTGTTGTTGTTGTTGTTGTTTTCATGCCTTTCTTTTTTATTATTATTTAATGTTATCACTATGAAGACATTGCATAGTTGTTGAAACCCAGCAAACATAATGGGGAATTTCCCATTTTGTGAAATAAGCTTGCAAGTTATTTCAGGGAGTTTTGAAACTTGCATTGGGTTCATGAACCTTCTGCTGGCTAATTTTAAACCTGTATTTATTTTATTTTATTTTATTTTATTTTATTTTATTTTATTTTATTTTATTTTATTTTATTTTATTTTATTTTATTTTATTTTATTATTTTATTTTATTTTATTTATTTTATTTTATTTTATTTTATTTTATTTTATTTTATTTTATTTTATTTTATTATTTTATTTTATTTTATTTTATATATATATATATATATATAGCGTGTGATGAATACATGACAGAAGAGAAAGCAAATAAATACACACAGTCCACACAATTATATGTCAACTTCTGCAGGGATACAGAGTAGTCTCATAACTGGATATCCTGTTCAGCTAACCAAGCGATCGCTTCTGGTGTTACTTCGTGCAGATCTTCTAAGGAGCCAGGGAATGCACGTCGTGGGCAGTCTTGCAGAATGTGTTTAATAGTTTGCATTTCGGCACCACAATCGCAACAAGGAGAATCCTTCCAGCCCCATTGATACAGAGCAGAGGCACTCCTACCAGTGTCACATCTGATTCTATTCAATTTCGTCCAGACAGAGCGAGGCAGGTTAAAACCGGGTGGTTTGGAAGAGGGATCACTAATGACCAACCCACAGGGAAGCAACTTGGACCATTCCTCTCTCCAAGCGTTCTTAGGTTTGAAATGGGTAGATGTTAAGTGTATGGCTGTTTTCCAAGCTGGCCTTCGAGATTTCAATCTTGTGGTGGTCTGTGCAATATCCTGGTGAATAGGGAGAACCTTATTGTTCAGCATCCTTGACCATAACCTGGTGAGGGCTTGCTGTCTTCTGATATGGGGTGGTATAATATCGCTGAGCACTGGTAACCAGTACACAGCAGTAGAATGTAATGTGCCAGAAATAATGTGCATTGTCCGGCGAAGTTGGACATTGACCATTTGGGTGTGGGAGCTGTTAAGCCACACGCCAGCACAGCACTCGGCTGTGGAATAAACGAGGGACTTAGATGAAAACTTTTCACATGTTAGTAAATAGTATAAATACAAATACCCCTAAAAGACAGGTAGGTAACATGAGACAGTCCAAATGTTTGGACTACAACTTCCATAATCCCTTTCCATTTGCCCTACTGACTTGGTGAACAAGTATTGCAGAGCGCTGCTGGTTCCTGCTGATATTGACAACAAATTAAAGAAATGAAGTAATATTTCAAAATATGCAAGTGTGTGTGCTGAGAACTAAGCTCACACAAAATTTTTGATTTATGTAACAGGAAGGAGTTCTCACACATACCATAAAATATGAGTAGCTGAGATTTCTGGGCTCAGAATTAGACCTTTGCTAAGTTTGTGAAATTTGCTATGAAAGAGATTTCTCAAGCTATTATGTGGAATAGAAAATGCTTCTTTTTCTTTCTTTTGCCTTTTTAACCTTTAAGAATTGCTTCCAATGTCCCCAGATGTACAGTTATTGGTTTGAGGCTTGAGAAGTAGAACATCCATAATATGTAAAAGCTGTTCCCTGCGGGTGTCCATACAGAAGTCAGGAAAACACACACTGGGTCTTATGAAACTGCCAACCAGAGATCTTCAGATAAATCTGAATTCATGTTAACTAAGCACCCACAATCCAGAATGCTACCTGGCATGGGTGTCCAGAACACTGTCAGGATTGATGATAGCTTATTTCTGTTTTCTTTAATGCAGTGTTTTTTTCAGAAGAACTTTCATGGATGTATTTGGCATAAAACAATTTCAATGACACCATTGTGCATCAATAGTATCTGAATATTCATTTAGTTAAAGACTTATATCCTAGTTTTCAGCTGCAAACCTTCTTTGATATAGCTCACAATATAACCAAAGGAATACAAATAAAATTCTATGGTATAAAATAGTCACCTAAAAGCAAACAGCAGGTGGCAGCACCTAGATGTCTTTGTCTGGCCTGGAAGCTAAGTAGGGCTGGGCCTGGTTATTACCTGGATGGGAGACCACCACAGAATATCAGTGCTGCTGGCTAGAGTGAGAAGTCAGTTGCCAAAAAAACAGTTCCAGGGGTCAAACTTGACCCAAAGAGTTTTATAACTTGTTGCTCAGCTCCAGAAGGACCCCAGCAAACCTTTTTCTTTTTTTGGTCCCAAAGAGACCCCATCCTGACTTTTCCCCAATTCTGAAGCTTGCTAATAGAGTTTTTCTCCTCTCCCTCAATTATTTAGAATGGGAAAACACCTCCTGATGCTTAAAACATTTTTTGCTTTTTATCAGAACGGGATGACATTTGGAGATGGAATATTCAGATGGGATTTACTTTTGAATGAATTAACTGATTCTCATGTTAACGTGTTTGTAATAACAGCTTGCTCACACCACTTTTGCAAAGTTCCCTTTTTCATCACTGTTTGAGCCTCGTTCCTCCATTCCCCATTCTCCATCTTTCATTAAGCTAATGTACTAAGATGTAAATTTGTTGTTGTTGTTTATTCGTTCAGTCACTTCCGACTCTTCGTGACTTCACGGACCAGCCCACGCCAGAGCTTCCTGTCAGCCGTCGCCATCCCCAGCTCCCCCACGGTCGATTCCATCACCTCCAAAATATCATCCATCCATCTTGCCCTTGGTCGGCCCCTCTTCCTTTTGCCCTCCACTGATGTAAATACACGCACTTATTTCTAGTAATAGGATCAAAACTTTAAAGTAACAAATCTGAAGTGCTGGTTTATCAATATGCGGAAAACACTGAAATTCAAAATGGCAATAGTCCTTGAGATGACTATTTCTGTTTTAAAGGTCTACTTTAAAATAGTTATATTTGTTTTATAACAATATGAAGCATTGTATTGCTGTAATGGAATAAGTTTGAATTTGTACATTTGAAAATGCGGGTGTCCCTACACATTCATACAGAGAGACACCCACATTCTAACATGTTACTTCTATATCTCAGTTACCGCATGGCAGTTGTAATTCATCCAAGGATGCTTCTCTGGATTTACTAACATGTGATTGTCAAATATTAAAATATAGATTAACCGTATCAATAGAGCCATTGCTGGAAATTTTTTATTTTATTTTATATTATATTTTGAAAGGAAAGGAAATAACTGGGGATAGCTATATTAAGTTTATCCTTGAAATAGTAACCTATTATTGGCTGTTTCTAATAATCTTGAGATCCAAACTAAGCCATTTGAGGAGTTAATGTTCCTTAATATTATCATAATAGCTTTTTTTCCTAATATGTGTTCATATGGAATAAACTCACCATTTTCAACAGTATTAAGAAATTACCATTATTGCCTGTTGTAATCTGATTCATGATGTTACAACATTCACTTAGCCCTTCCATCTTTGAAGTAATATTTTAATTAAAGTTGTTGCAGTTTCCCTTTATCAGAGCCACCTTTGAAGACATGGATCCAGTTTTAGGTAACACAGTTAGATATATTAAGCCCCGTTATTTTAAAGATTTGAACACATGAACACTACACATTTTCTACTCCCTTTCTGAGCCACAGCAATTCATTACTTCCCAAGTTAATTAACCACAGTTTCCTTTTATCTCTAATCTTAAAAAATGGTGGTTTTATGTTTTCAGACTCAAGGCAGCTAACAGAAAATTTTAAAAAGACAAAAGACTAAACTTGAAATGCTACTAGAACTAAAATCAGGTAATAATTAAAAGCCTAGCAAAATAGTTGTGTCTTTACAGATTTTCTAAAGGCAGAGAAGATAGGGGCCAAACATGGTTCTAAAGAAAATACTTTCCATGGTCTGGAAACAATACAGGAGAAGACCAGGTTAATGGGTCAGTGGGTCTTCAGACAGTCTGCCCCTAAGCAATATATAACTTTAAACATCAATAGCAACTCTTTCAACCTGTGTCCAGTGAGAAGCTGGCAATCAAGGCAGATCTTCCAATACAGTCATCATGGAATCCCATACCTGCATTGATTAAGAACTTAGCTATTGGAAAATCAGAATCTAAAGCCATTTGTTGCATTCACCCAACATGCTTAATCTGCTCGTTGAATTAACCCGTTTTCTATGTTCCTGCAATATTTTTGATTAAGTGCCATCAAGTCATTTTCGACTCCTAGCAACCACATCGATAGATTATCTCAATGATGATCTACCCCTAACCTGTTCTTTCAAGTCTCCCAATGGTGCACTCATCCGCCTTGCTGCTGGTCATCCTCTTCTTCTCTTTCCTTCCACCTTTCCCAGCATTAGAGCCTTCTCCAGAGAGCTGGACTCTGGAGTCTTCCCATAATGTGTTCAAAGTAGGATACTTTGAGCCTGGTCATTTGTTCCTCCAGTGAGAAGTCTGGGTTGATTTGTTTGATGATCCATTGGTTTGTTTTCTTGGCTGTCCATTGTATTCTCAGGTGTCTTCTCCAACACCAAAGTTCAAAGGCATGAATACTCTTCCTATCCTGCTTCTTTAAAGTCCAACTTTCACTTCCATAGAGTATCACAGGAAATACCATGGTTTACACAATTCTGATCTTTGTAGGTATAGATACATCACAGCATCTGAATATCTTTTCCAAGGCCTTCATGGCTGCTCTACATAAATTGACCAAATGGGATGTGTTCTCATGACACATTAAACAACAACAGCAACAACAAATCAAGGTTGACACTAATCAATTTAGCGTGTTATACCAATAGCTGCTAGATCTTCAAGTCCCCTAGGTAAGCACGTTGAGTGAAAACAGCCCACTCTTTCATATTTTGATATATTTTGGAACCCTGACAGTCCTACATGTTATTCATTCATTCAAGCACTTTCAATCTCCAATGGGTCATGAATGTACAAAGATGGATACTTTGGACAGTCCTGTTCACTACACTACAATTATTACATCAGATGTTAAACACATTTCAGAAACTTTTATTTGCACTGTTTGAAAATTATCTGTTTATAGGAACTGTTTCATTCTTTACTTTAAAAAGATATTCTGCAAATCTTCTATCTAAACATCCACTTGTATTTTGTGTCAATTTGCAGACTTTGATTTTTGGCCAAAACAGGCTGTTTTTGTTGATTGTGGCCTGATTTGAAGAACTGGGTACAATTAGTAACATTTGTTTGAAATCTATGCCAAGTATAAAAGGAATTTTTTTCTTCCTTCTGTAACTAAACGAAATGTGACCTAGTATTCCATGTTCATTTTTCCTGTAAATTTTCTTAATGTTTATTTGTTAGATTTATTTCCCACCTTTTCTCCAGGAGCTCAGAATGGGGATCCTTCTTTATTTAATCCCCCAACAATAATCTTGTGTGATAAATTGATCTGAGAGCAACTGGCTCAAAGTTATCCAGTGAGTTTTCCTGACTGAGAACTTACTGTAGGTTTTTCCACTCCTAGTCCATCACCCTAACCCAGAGCTTTCCAAACTGTGTGTCGGGACACGTTAGTGTGTCGGCTGCAGTGTCTGGGTATGTCGCGGCTGCTGCTGCCTCCTGGCTTCCACGCGGGTCCTAGTGCCTGCCTTGTGCCTCCAAACCTGCCCTGCCAGGATTCTGCGCAGGTCCTAGTGCCTGCCTTGTGCCTTGCTGCCTCCAAACCAGCTGTGATTCCACGCAGGTCCTAGTGCCTGCCTGGTGCCCTACTGTAAGAGTCTGTTGCGAAATGATGCCCTGCTGTAAGAGTGTGTCACGAAATGATGCATGTCTAAAAAGTGTGTCACCAACATGAAAAGTTTGGAAAGTTCTGCCCTAACCATTTTAAAATATCCTTGGAGGCTATAAATGGGAATGGAAAGTGGGACATACTGATCAAATCTTTATTTTCTCTCTTCGGTTATCTTAAAGCTGCACTCATGAAACAGTTTTCTCAGCTTCAGAAAAGATAAAATGATCCATAGTTAGTTTAGAGTAGTAAGACAGGACAGGGAAGGAAAAGAATTGGATAAGGAAGTTACCCTTCCCTTCTTCCTGTCTTAATATTCATGGATGCTTTTTACAAACTGCAGATGGTTTGACCCTTAAAAAATCCACTGTGTGTCATGAGAATTACATCGCTTGCCATTTGACTGAACCAAGTTAGGATCGCCATCTGCCCTACCTCATTTGATTATTTATTTGCTTGCTTATTCATTCAATTTATATCTTGCCATTTTGTTTGACGGAACCTTTAAGGCAGGAACAGTATATTAAAAAATGCAGAGATACCAAAACTTTGAACAAAACAAAAGGCAATAACAAAACACTTAGAACTCTAAACTAATAACACTTAGTATTTTACAGCCTTGTAAGATAACATATGCCTGCATCCCATCAACAAGGAAGTACATGCAAGGTACTGACACACATTTGGGATGCATATCTGAGTAAAAATGATGCAAACAACACATTGTAATAGGACAAACTATATCAACAATGCATAGAGCCAATTTGGTCTAGTGGTGAAGGCACCAGGCTAGAAACCAGGAGGCTGTGAGTTCTAGTCCCGCCTTAGGCATGAAAGCCAGCTGGGTGACCTTGGGCCAATCACTCTCTCTCAGCCCTAGGCAGGAGCCAATGGCAAGCCAGGAGACTGAGAGTTCTAGTCCTGCCTTAGGCATGAAAGCCGGCTGGGTGACCTTGGGCCAGCCCCTGTCTCTCAGCCCTAGGAAGGAGCCAATGGCAAGCCAAGAAGCTGTGAGTTCTAGTCCTGCCTTAGGCATGAAAGCCGGCTGAGTGACCTTGGGCCAGTCCCTGTCTCTCAGCGCTAGGAAGGAGCCAATGGCAAGCCAGGAGAATGAGAGTTCTAGTCCTGCCTTAGGCATGAAAGCCGGCTGGGTGACCTTGGGCCAGTCCCTGTCTCTCAGCGCTAGGAAGGAGCCAATGGCAAGCCAGGAGACTGAGAGTTCTAGTCCCGCCTTAGGCATGAAAGCCGGCTGGGTGACCTTGGGCCAGTCACTCTCTCAGCCCAACTCACCTAACAGGGTTGTTGTTGTGGGGAAAAGAGGAGGAGGAAGGAGTATTAGCTATGTTGGCCACCTTGAATTATTTATAAAAATAATAAAGGCGGGATAGAAAATAAATAAACAAACAAACAAACAAACTAGGAGGAAATGCTTCCAAAGTTGTGAATACTGGAATAAAGAATCTCAGAAATGTTATACATATTTTCCAGCTGACTTTTTGAAGAAACAAACTGCGATGTAATGCAGAAACCAGCCAAAATGAACTTAATGTCAGAAAAATGATAAACAAATAAAACCAAAATTGATACTTAAGCCTTTTCTCCAATCTAAGTTTCCAGGGTAGTCTGTGTCATTCCTTTTTTTCCTGGTATGGGGGCAAATCATTGTTACGAGACATAGTGGGTAAAGCAGCAGATTTGTTTCCTCTTTATATATTGCAATTCTGCACAATTGCAAACAGCTAACCCATGATGTTCAATACTTATTTCCAGAAGAATCTCTGTTTCTGTTTTCATTTAAATTTTGACACCTGACAAACCTTAGAAAAGTTATTTTTAAAATGATTTTGGTTAATGGCAGTTACTTGACTGTACCATGTAGCCCTTTCTGTCTTCAATCATTGTCGCATAAGACATTATGCGAAGCAAACTAGTTTAAAAATGCAAACTAAGCCATGGAAACTGGGAGAAAACCTTTAAAAAGGAGCAGAATTGGGATTGAATGTTTAAGCAGAGAGCAAATGCAGCTGGACCCATTTTGTGATTGCAATGCCTAAACACTGACTTTCTGCTACAGCTTAATGCTTGTGGTTTGATGCTAGATTAAAGCTATTGATGTTCTTTATATTACTGTTTATGCTCAGTAAAGAGCACCAGTGTTAATTCCGCAGAAGTCTTTTGTTTCTTATTGCCCGCGGATAGCACTTAAAACAAAATAACAAGAAAAATCCCAAACCTGAAACTGTTCCCAGTGGCCCATAGTCTTTAGAATATCATTTAAACTGAGGACCCTCCCCCCTCCTTTCCCCTAAGGGCAGATCTTGATGATAATGTGAATACCTGTGTAGAAATTGGCATCTCAGCTTGCACAAAACTGCAGAATAGTGACTTCAGGGCAAAACAGAGGTGTGTATGTAATGTGAAGCTACTTGGCAAATGGTTTGAAGTTTCAGCCTCCTTTGCAACCTGCAGTGAGATTGATTGATTTGCATGAAACAAACACTCGGTCTACAAATGCCGAAGACTGCACGCTCCCGGCCTTCTGTGACACTAATCCCAGTTTTGAAAAGGGGAGAGGGGCTGTTCCTCTCACACCGGATGACAGACAGATAGCCATTTGAAATTCCCTCCTGATATTAAGGAAAGTTGCAGAGTTCCCCAACAATCTCCTAAAGATGGATTTAGCAATTAGGGAGATATGAGGAGGTTTAAAGGCAAGTGGTCTGGATTTCTGTACTTTCACCGGATTGAGTTCTGTCCTCTAATTTCCTGATTTTTCTTCTTCTTCTGTGAACAGAGAAAAGAAGCTTCTGTTTTAATTGCATTCTCAGGATAGTGTTGGAGTGGATTAAACCATTCTCTTGGTGTTGTCCTTGAGCCTGCATTAAAATAGCAGGAGAGGAAAATGTGCTGTTGGCTTTGATGATGTAATTGTTCTCCATCACTGAGCAACCTTCCAGTTGCCCAGCTGCTTCCTGATCTGGAAAAAAAAGCTCTGGGAGAAATTCCCATACAACATCTTTCCTTTGGACTGAAGTATAAGTAGCCAGGGAAGCTACAGTTGCTCTGGGGAGAGAACAGTATCCTACAGTTTTGCTGACCAGTACTCATTCAGTCTGATAGAAGAGAATGGGCTTAATGACTAAGTGAACAACAAATCAATATCGCAGTTATCTGCATTTTAGACACCGCTCTTCTAGCAGGACTTTCACATTGACATTGAAAGTGACTAAGGTTGGCCCCCGAGTCCAATCTACTTTTCCTTAGGATAAAGCTACAGAAAAATACAGAAATCTAAAAAGCTATTTATAGTATGTTTATAGGATGATGGTTTAAACCATGAACATGGCTTTCACAAAAATGCTGCTGTTTAGTTTTTGTCTGTTAGTCACACATTTAAGTGTCCACAGTATGTGCCCTTATTTATATTTTTGATTGTTAATTTAGAAAAGTGCCATTGGTTATTTGAAGAACATGTTTACAGAGTTTACAGTCTTGGATCACTTCTCTTCAAAGCAGACTTCAAACACATCCAACAGCAAACTTGACAACTCATGTCAACACTTGGAATTGGACACTGCTTGTCATTTACTCATAGGTAAACTAAATGGACCTGGCACAAACAACATGTGTTAAGTGATGGCTACGTTTCTACTCCAGCCAAACATTTTTTACCGCTATTTTTATATCCACTTATGGTCTAAGAGATCAATAAAAATCTCATCAAAGGATTACTTTTCATTTCATTGCTTTTCATTACTTTTAATTTTATTCATTTTTTTATAATTCTCTGCAGATGATTTGCCTGGAAAAGACTGGTTTCTCCCCATCTCCTAGACAACTTCATCAAGTGATATTCTAGATCCTAGATTTGACTTCTCTCAAGAAAAACGTGCCTTAACTCAGAGGATTAAAAAGGTAAAAGTTCCCCTCGCACATTTGTGCAGTCATGTCTAACTCTAGGGGCGGGTGCTCATCTCCGTTTGTTAGCCGAAGAGCCAGCATTGTCCAAAGACGCTTCCACGGTCATGTGGCCGGCATGACGCATGCGGAACGCTGTTACCTACCCACCGAAGTGGTACCTATTCATCTACTTGCATTTGCATGCTTTCGAATTGCTAGGTTGGCAAGAGCTGGAGCTAGTGCGGGAGCTCACTCCGCACGCAGGACTAGGGATACGAACCTCCAAACTTGCGATCTTCCAATCGACAAGCCTGGCATCTTACCCACTGAGCCACCACGCCCCTAACTCAGAGGATTACAGCCTATCAAATGAAAAAAAAAACACCAAACCCAGCTACATTAATACTACATGGAAATAGGGATATAAAAAAAATCTACCATACATTCCTGAAATTTGGGGCATTTTTTCCCAGAAGAATCCGTGGTGGATGAATATGAGCCAGAAGCAAAATCTAGCTAATGTTTCTTCATCACACAAGAAAGATAGAGGGCAGTGAGTTGTACTTATCACTTCAAACCTTTCTTAAATTTTAAAAGGTGTGATATAATTATAGCAATGCTTGATTCCTGGTGGAAAGTCTGGTGTTTTTTTTTTTGCACTTTCCGGAATTACCAGATGACTGCAAAATAGAACCTACAAGTTTGCAGATTCTTCTTCAACAATATTAAGTTGATTAAATTGAATCCAATTAATAGGATGGTTTCCATATATTTAAGGTTTACCTACGTCTGTCCCATTACAAATGAAAGTTCACCAACAAGTTAGAGGGGACCTTAAAGGCCTTACCTGAATGTCCGTAACACCTTGTGTCCTTGGGCTCCTGCTTGTTCATGCTATACAATTGATAACCACCAGCTTTAAAAACTAGTAACCTATGGCTGTGAGAGCTGGACCATAAGGAAGGCTGAGCGAAGGAAGATAGATGCTTTTGAACTGTGGTGTTGGAGGAAAATTCTGAGAGTGCCTTGGATTGCAAGAAGATCAAACCAGTCCGTACTCCAGGAAATAAAGCCAGACTGCTCACTTGAGGGAATGATATTAAAGGCGAAACTGAAGTACTTTGGCCACATAATGAGAAGACAGGATACCCTGGAGAAGAAGCTGATGCTAGGGAAAGTGGAAGGCAAAAGGAAGAGGGGCCGACCAAGGGCAAGATGGATGGATGGTATTCTGGAGGTGATGGACTTGACCGTTGGGGAGCTGGGGATGGTGACGGCCGACAGGAAGCTCTGGCGTGGGCTGGTCCGTGAAGTCACGAGGAGTCGGAAGCGACAACAACAATCGTTTAGCTGACCTACATTTTATGTGGACTTCTGAACCTATTAATTGGACAGACATTCCTTTCACTGGATCAGCTCTCCCCATAAGGCAAGAAAGTAAGAATGGTACTGCAGGATGGAAGTGAAAGGTCCAAAGTTCTTTTTTTCCGCCAGCTAAACATTCTGGAAAGGGTTCAAGTGAGGCATGAAGTCAACTGCCCTGGAATATCAGAAGATCTAAAATACTAAGTTACATTACTAATCATAACAATTGCACAAAGCTTCAGACACAAGAGGGAAAAGATGCTTCATGTAGAGGTTCGTCCATGGCACCCATCGTTCGTCCATGGCACCCATCAGCAACTTCTTACACTAAATGCATCCATCTTTTTTCTGGGATTCTGCTGCAGATGTTAAATTATTTGCCAGTTGGAAAATTACTGTGGATAATTTCCAGTTTAGTTTCAGCCAGCATACACCCAATCAATTCCTATATCCAGATTACAGCAAGGATACCTGCCACTTAGTTCAGCTAGCAAAACTATAGTTGATGTTTCTTTATTTGTTGTTCTTTATTTGTTCAGTCGTTTCCGACTCTTCGTGACCTCATGGACCAGTCCACGCCAGAGCTTTCTGTCGGCCGTCACCATCCCCAGCTCCCCAATGGTTGAGTCCGTCACCTCCAGAATACCATCCATCCATCTTGCCCTTGGTCGGCCCCTCTTCCTTTTGCCTTCCACTTTCCCTAGCATCAGCTTCTTCTCCAGGGTATCCTGTCTTCTCATTATGTGGCCAAAGTACTTCAGTTTTGCCTTTAATATCATTCCCTCAAGTGAGCAGTCTGGCTTTATTTCCTGGAGTATGGACTGGTTTGATCTTCTTGCAGTCCAAGGCACTCTCAGAATTTTCCTCCAACACCACAGTTCAAAAGCATCTATCTTCCTTCGCTCAGCCTTCCTTATGGTCCAGCTCTCGCAGCCATAGGTTACTACAGGGAATACCATTGCTTTAACTATGCGGACCTTTGTTGTCAATGTGATGTCTCTGCTCTTAACTATTTTATCAAGATTTGCCATTGCTCTCCTCCCAAGAAGTAGACGTCTTCTGATTTCCTGGCTGCAGTCAGCGTCTGCAGTAATCTTTGCGCCTAGAAATACAAAGTCTGTCACTGCCTCCACTTTTTCTCCCTCTATTTGCCAGTCATCAATCAAGCTCGTTGCCATAATCTTGGTTTTTTTGAGGTTTAACTGCAACCCAGCTTTTGCACTTTCTTCTTTCACCTTCGTCATAAGGCTCCTCAACTCCTCCTCGCTTTCAGCCATCAAAGTGGTATCATCTGCATATCTGAGATTGTTAATGTTTCTTCCAGCGATTTTAACTCCAGCCTTGGATTCCTCAAGCCCAGCATGTCGCATGATGTGTTCTGCGTACAGGTTGAATAGGTAGGGTGAGAGTATACAACCCTGCCGTACTCCTTTCCCAATCTTAAACCAGTCTGTTGTTCCGTGCTCTGTTCTTACCGTTGCTACTTGGTCGTTATACAGATTCCTCAGGAGGCAGACAAGATGACTTGGTATCCCCATACCACCAAGAACTTGCCACAATTTGTTATGATCCACACAGTCAAAGGCTTTAGAATAGTCAATAAAACAGAAATAGATGTTTTTCTGAAATTCCCTGGCTTTCTCCATTATCCAGCGGATATTGGCAATTTGGTCTCTAGTTCCTCTGCCTTTTCTAAACCCAGCTTGTACATCTGGCAATTCTCGCTCCATGAATTGCTGGAGTCTACCTTGCAAGATCTTGAGCATTACCTTACTGGCATGTGAAATAAGTGCCACTGTTCGATAGTTTGAACATTCTTTAGTGCTTCCCTTTTTTGGTATGGGGATATAAGTTGATTTTTTCCAATCTGATGGCCATTCTTGTGTTTTCCAAATTTGCTGGCATATGGCATGCATCACCTTGACAGCATCATCTTGCAAGATTTTAAACAGTTCAGCTGGGATACCGTCGTCTCCTGCTGCCTTGTTATTAGCAATGCTTCTTAAGGCCCATTCAACCTCACTCTTCAGGATGTCTGGCTCTAACTCACTGACCACACCATCAAAGCTATCTCCAATATTATTATCCTTCCTATACAGATCTTCCGTATATTCTTGCCACCTTTTCTTGATCTCTTCTGCTTCTGTTAGGTCCTTACCATCTTTGTTTTTGATCATACCCATTTTTGCCTGGAATTTACCTCCGATGTTTCTAATTTTCTGGAAGAGGTCTCTTGTCCTTCCTATTCTATTGTCTTCTTCCACTTCTGCACATTGCTTGTTTAAAAATAATTCCTTATCTCTTCTGGCTAACCTCTGGAATTTTGCATTTAATTGGGCATATCTCCCCCTGTCACTGTTGCCTTTTGCTTTCCTTCTTTCTTGGGCTACTTCCAGTGTCTCAGCAGACAGCCATCTTGCCTTCTTGGTTTTCTTTTTCTTTGGGATGTTTTTTGTTGCCGCCTCCTGAACAATGTCGCGAACTTCTGTCCATAGTTCTTCCGGGACCCTATCTACTAAATCTAGTCCCTTAAATCTATTCTTCACCTCCACTGCATATTCCTTAGGAATATTAGTGAGCTCATATCTAACTGATCTGTGGGTCTTCCCTATTCTCTTTAGTCTGATTCTAAATTTTGCAATAAGAAGTTCGTGATCTGAACTACAGTCAGCTCCAGGTCTTGTTTTTACCGACTGTATAGATGTTCGCCACCTTTGGCTGCAAAGGATGTAGTCAATCTGATTTCGGTGTCGACCATCTGGTGAAGTCCATGTATAAAGTCGTCTTTTAGGTTGTTGGAAGAGAGTGTTTGTTATGCACAGTGAGTTGTCTTGGCAAAATTCTATCAGCCTATGTCCTGCTTCATTTTGTTCTCCCAGACCATGCTTGCCTGTAATTCCAGGTGTCGTCTGACTACCCACCTTAGCATTCCAGTCTCCTGTAATGAAAATAACATCTCTTTTTGGTGTATTATCCAGTAGGTGCTGCAGATCCTCATAGAACTGATCTACGTCTGCTTCTTCAGCATCTGTGGTTGGGGCGTATATTTGGATCACTGTGATGTTAAATGGCTTACCCTGAATTCGAATTGAGATCATTCTATCGTTTTTTGGATTGTATCCAAGCACTGCTTTAGCCACTTTATTATTAATTATGAAGGCTACTCCATTTCTTCTGTGGTCCTCTTGTCCACAGTAGTAGATCTGGTGGTCATCTGATGTGAAGTGGCCCATCCCAGTCCATTTCAGTTCACTGACACCTAAAATGTCTATATTTAATCTTGACATCTCACCAATAACCACATCCAATTTGCCCTGGCTCATAGATCTTACATTCCAGGTTCCTATGGTGTGTTGATCTTTAGAACATCGGATTCGTCGTTCACCACCAGCACCGTCGGCCGCTAGCCGTCCTTTCGGCTTTGAGCTAGCTGCGTCATCACATCTGGGGCTAGTTGAACGTATCCTCTGTTCCTCCCCAGTAGCATTTTGACCATCTTCCGACCTGGGAGTCCCATCTTCCGATGGTATACCGACATATCTTTGGTTGTACTGATCCATTTAGTTTTCATGGCAAGAATACTGGGGTGGGTTGCCATTACCTTCCCCAGGGATCGTATTTAGTCTGACCTCTCTGCCACGACCTTCCCGTCTTGGGTGTCCCTTCACGGTTTAGCTCATGGTTTCATAGAGGTGCTCAAGCTCCAGCACCACGACAAGGTAACGATCTCCTTTGCTGGAGTTTCTTTATTAAACATCAGCAAACATCAAAAACTGATAACTGTTAAAACAGGAGCAAAAGAAAGACAGGAACAACCAGAAAGAATTTACATTATTTATATATTTATAACTATCTATATCAAACAGCACAGAACTTTTAATTACTGGGCGTAATTAGCATGGACAGTCCCAAACAGAGTAAGGAATATTGGAAGGCATATTTCAGAGATTTGTTTGGGAATGATTATTTTATTTTATTTTATTTTATTTTATTTTATTTTATTTTATTTTATTTTATTTTATTATTTTATTATTTTATTTTATTTATTTAAATTGATTGTCTGCCCAACTCCAATGGACTCTGGGCAGCAGTGGTCATGATAGTGCTATGTTGAACAGTGGAATTAAAACAAATACTACGATGCTTGTGCCCATGGGGGAATAAATTGATGAAAAGGAAGTCATAAATGCTTTCAGAATGTTGAAAAATAGTAAGGGTGCAGGAGTAGATGGTATAACTTGAAAAATGTCAAAATTTGGAAGTGGTTTGCTTATGGAGTGCCTGTGCAACTTAACATGTGTGTGAACATGGCATGTTTGTTTGACTTAGTATTTCTTAATGTTTTAATGAGCTTTATATAACGGAATTGTGTGATGAGGATGTACTGTATATATGCATATATGTGTGTTGGTGTACGCTTCTTCTAAAACACATATTTGCCCTTATTTTTGTTACTGGAAAAATGCCCCCTGATGTTTAAAAAAGTGCAGATTTTAGAAGGCTAACTGTCTGTTGTTTTATGCATTTTGCAAGATACAGCTGTAGCACAGCGAAAGATCAGCTGCTCTGCATGCAGGGGGATCCATCCATGTCCAATCCTGCATAGCTCCCAGTGAAGTTGGAAAAGTTTCCTGTCTGAAACTCAAATAGCCACTGCTAGTCAGGTTAAGACACCTATGGCAGGCTTCAAGTTTGACGGAAAAAGCAGAGGAAGAATATTTCATCATTTTTTAATGCATCATTTGTCAGGTTTTACAAATCCTTTGCAAGAAGTACTTTGGTATGCACAGGACAGGGCACAAAGTGCCTCTTTTGGGATCATTAAAGCAGCCACATCTTTTTCCAATCTCAGGGGGCGGCTTCGGAAGCTGCTCCCCGCTGTCTCATAGCTAGGCACGCACATGTCTGCGGAGACAGCTAGAAGCAACTTCTGAAGGGGACCCATGAGTCTGGGAAGAGATGTGGCTGCTTTAATCATTCTAAAAGAGGAGCACCCCTATGTTCTCTCTTGAAGGACTTGCCTAGTCCTAATAACTTTTCTGCTAAAATTATCTGTCCAGAACTATCTTCTCCTTGCCAGATACATGGACTCAGTACCTTTCTCCAGCAGAAAGAAACCAGGTAAGTTAAGTTCACACATTTATTTCCAGAGAAGGCACAACTATTTGTGAGAAGATATTTCCCCTTCTGCATGTGTGCACACACATACACCCAGAGGAGAGGGTGCCAAACAAACAGCAGGAGACATGAAATACTGCAGAGAGAAGAAATCAGGTGAAACTCAATACAGATTGTTGCTAAAACTGCATGAAATGTGAACTCATTGCTAGAGGCTACATCTCTCTGAGTTGCCTGTTAAACAGATTCCTGTCAGCTTAGAAGGGAAAACAGAAAACCTTTAAAAAGTGACGGTGCTTTGATGTCAAAGTACAGCTTGCAGTGACAAATTTATCCTTTCTTCCCCTCCTTCGCAATGACTTACTGGTATTTTCTCTTCTCTACCCAATTTGTGAATGGTCCCCCATGTCAATAACGGAGTGGTGGCTGAGCAGCTGGACAGTAATTGTTTCTGTGCAAGAGATTCATGTAGACCAACTGCAGATGCCTGGAATTAACATGGAATAAACAGTTGATTAGGTTGAATAAGATTGCTAGTAAATCGCCTTCCCACACAGTGGCATCTGCAAGCTCTCCTGGCTTTGGTCAGAATGATGAAAGTACCCTCTCAGTATCACACCTTTGCGGTGCACATATGACATTGTGATGCATGTACAAAAGGGATAGACTTGCACCATGACACTGCTTGCATCTCCCCTGCCAGATCTGCAGACACTACTGCTTATAATAAGAATTGTTCCTCAGAAAACAAATCTATTTTAAAGAGACTTGTTAAAGCTTTGAAGAATCTTGTGAGAAGGGACAAAGAAGAAATGAAAAGAAATTCTACGACATTATTTGAATGGACTAAAGGTTAAGACTGTTAGAAGTAAAGGGAGGGAATATAAAATTGGTTTATTTGATCAAGGTTAAAATAAGATGTGTTGTTATTTCTGGTAACCCTTACTGGACTTTCTACTAACACTAGGACTGAAAAGATGATGATTTATGGATTTGTCTATACAGTAGATAAGAGATGGGATACGGGAAGAAGAGATCTTTGATTGTAAACTCAGAGGGGGTGAAGAGATACAAAAATTGTTTATACTACTTGTGATGAAGGTTGGAAGTCACTTCTTTATATATATTTTTTCTCTCTCTTTGCTATATTCTAAGGGGGCACAATGGCTCAGCAGTTAAGACGCCAGGCTTGTCGATCGGAAGGTCGCAAGTTTGGAGGTTCGAGACCCTAGCCCCACATGACGGAGTGAGCTCCCGCACTCGCCCCAGCTCTTGCAAACCTAGCAATTTGAAAGCATGCAAATGCAAGTACATAAATAGGTACCACTTCAGTGGGAAGGTAACAGCGTTCCACGCACGTCATGCCGGCCACATGACTGCGGAAGCATCTTCAGACAACGCTGGCTCTTTGGCTAACAAACGGAGATGAGCATCAGCCCCTAGAGTTGGACACGACTGTGCAGGGGAACCTTTACCTTTACTATATTCTTACTTTTCTTTCTTTTTTTCTTTCTATTTTTTATGTTTTTTCTTCTCCTTTGCACCTTTCAGTCTTTCTTTCTATTCTTCTTTCTTTAAGTTTGCATTAGATGTTACTGTTGTAATTAAAATCCTTAATACAAGATAGATAGATAGATAGATAGATAGATAGATAGATAGATAGATAGATAGATAGTAACGGTTCCCCCGCATATATATATATAATTTTTGCAAGGTGCAGACTGTGCAGAGAGGCCTCAGAGACAGTCCAACACATACTGGCAGGGTGTAAGATGCAGGCAGGAACAGCATACACTGAATGGCACAACCAAGTAGCTGGCATTGTGTACAGGAACATCTGCACAGCATATGGGCTAGACCCTCCGAAGTCGAGAGATTCCACAGAAGGTCATGGAGAATGACAGGGCTAAGATCCTGTGGGACTTCCAGATCCAGACAGACAGGCAGGTACTGGCCAATCAACCAGACATTGTGGTAGTAGACAAGGACCAGAAAATGGCGGTGGTGATAGATGTAGTGGTGCCAAGTGACAGCAACATCAGGAGGAAGGAGTATGAGAAGCTGGAGAAGTACCAGCACCTGAAGGAGGAACTAGAGAGGATGTGGAAAGTGAAGGCCAAAGTGGTCCCAGTGGTGGTAGGAGCACTCGGGGCTGTGACTCCTTAGCTGGGAGAGTGGCTTCAAAAGATCCCAGGAGCAACATCAGAGCTCTCTGTCCAGAAGAGTGCAGTGCTAGGAACAGCTAAGATACTGCGCAGAACCCTCAAACTCCCAGGCCTCTGGCAGAGGACCCGAGGTTGAGAAAGACACATACCACCCATAGGGGTGAGAAGGGAATATGTATATGTATATGTATATGTATATGTATATGTATATGTATATGTATATGTATATGTATATGTATATGTATATGTATAAATAAATAAATAATCTATTTCAGGCAAAGATACAAGATCAAGGCACTGGATTATACAGATATGGTGGCAACAGCAACAGTCTTCTGACCAACACTGGACACACTCCATATTAATTTCGCAAAATGCCCCTGTGGTTAATGGTAGAATCTCCTTTGAGCAAAGCTTCACTTCTGATGACTTCATGGATGTATCCATGCAGTTTTCTTGGCAGCAGTATGGAAGTGATTTGCCATGGCCTTCTTCCAGAAAGCACCTTGACTTTCCATTCTGTCCAACAGTCCTGGGATTTTTTGGTAGTCTCCCATGCATGCACTAACCAACTTTGACTCTGCTTGGTGGGACAAGTTCAGACAGGTGACACCACCTGCTGAGATGCTACTACAGTAGGGCACGGAAATTCGAAGGGCAACCCCACGGCCGCCCGGCGCCAAGCACTCAAAAAAAGAAGTGACAGCCCAGGCTGCAGATGTGCAACCTGACGCTTCCACATAAGCATCCCAAAGCTTTGGAGGTAGTACTCAGCCCTATAAAATTGTGAGCAAATTACAGTGTTCAATGTGACAGAAAGGGAAAATTATTAAATACATTACTGGAGAGTGATTGTGTTAATGATATGCAGTGTTAAGAAAATGTAACTGAAAAGAAATGAAATTTTTCTCCTGGTCCCATTAACTATTTCTAGGAGTGTGGAAAGGCAAAATGTGGCCCTCATCCAGAGAAAGTCATATGCCTCTGGTAAAGGGTGTATTGCTGGGATCCTGCATCCTTAACAATGGCCTGAAGTGGCCTGCATAGAAATAATGGAAATATTTATTACAGAGCTTTCCAAACTTTTCATGTTGGTGACACACTTTTTAGACATGCATCATTTCGCGACACACTCTTACAGCAGGGCACAAGGGAATCAAAGCAGGTTTGGAGGCAGCAAGGAACAAGGCAGGCACTAGGACCTGCGTGGAATCCTGGCAGGGCTCGGAGGCAGCAGCAGCCGTGACACACCCAGACACTGCAGCCGACACACTAACATGTCCCAACACACAGTTTGGAAAGCTCTGATTTATTAAGTTTGCATTTGAATGAAAACTTTCCTAGTGTTATATTTTTGAACCATGATACAAATCAAATGTAAGTTATTCAATATTTATAATTCTTTGAATTTTGCAATGTCAGTTTGCCAATTATTTTTTACAATATAGCATATGCTACAGAAAAGTATATACCGAATGCATATATTTATGGAAATTATCTGGGGAAATTCATTATTTACAGATTTTTAAATTTCATGTATTGATTAAAATAATCAAAGGAAATACATATCATCTGGGGACATTGTTTGCAAAATCTACACATTAGGCAAAACTATGCATTTCTCAAAGTGCATCTTTGTGGAGAAAATGTGGTCCAAAGTACATGCAAATTTTAGTGCAAACTTTGGGGAAAAGAAAAAAAAAAGAGTACCAAGTGCAATGAACTGGACTAGACATATTCACAAATATGAACATTTTTTAAAAAAAGGAATTGGACAAATTCTCCCACCCCTCATCCTGTTTCCAGCAGTTGGCATGGTTGCTCAAAGGCAAGTATCCAAAGGCTACTGAGCCATTGCAGCTTAACCCAGTTTCCTCTCTAAATAAGTCCTCTCTAAATAAATGAATAACCAATTGAAGAGAATATCTGTAGCTCAGGGTTGAACTGTGGAGTCCTTGGTGCTCTCTGAGCCTGGTTGTTTTCTTGCAGATGTTTCATAACCTGCACCACAAGACTTGTCCGGGTTGCAGCTGCCATTACCACTAACTTCCTGGTATCTGATGAGCCCCATGTCTAATGGGCTGTTGAGATAGTGTTGGCCAAAGCTAGAGCAGACTTATAATTATAAATAATAAAGTATAAATAATTATACAAAACACCCCATTTCCTAATTTGTCCAGAGAAATAAAGAGCTGCTTAGCTCCCCACAGAAAGGCATGAAAGCCGGCTGGGTGACCTTGGGCCGGTCACCTCACAGGGTGGTTGTTGTGGGGAAAATAGGAGGAGGAAGGAGTATTAGGTATGTTCCCCGCCTCGAGTTATTTATAAAAATAATAAAGGCGGGATAGAAAATAATAATAAAATAAAATCCAATAATTCTAGCATGGTTTTTAGCTAAAAAATTTTAACTATTCCTAGAATAGACAAGCCTGAAAGCAGAACAGGCTGAATCACTTTAATCAGAGGCAACGGGAAGCAATGAGGATCTTCCTTTTCCTTGCCTTGGTTCAAACAATCTGCAATGAATGAGTTCTTTCTGCATGAGGAAACTGGGGGGGAGATCCATTCTAGGGGGAAAAAAGTAAATCAGTTTTTAACGTTTGACTATTATAGTGTTTTCTTTGTGCTTATATGACACAATTCTCTTTATGCCTGAACTCATTTAGGTCAAAGCTGGCTTCTATTTTTATGAGACTCTTGTCATTTTAGGCAACTTAATCTAGGTCAGTAAGAACTTGCTGTGTGTGAGGAAGGAAGGAAGGAAGGAAGGAAGGAAGGAAGGAAGGAAGGAAGGAAGGAAGGAAGGAAGGAAGGAAGGAAGGATAAAAAAAGAGAAGAAAAAAGAAATGAAAAATATTTCAATGATATTAAGGAGAGTGTGTATGAGATAGACTACTGAATGTATGCAATTATTTACAGTACAAAGTGTACATACACACATACAATTATTTATGAAGTATATTGTTTATCCCTCGTTTCCATTGAGCACAGACACATTTTCTAATGAATGAAGATGTACAGTATATTTTATCATATCACATCAGAGGCCTAGATGTAGTCATCTTAACAATAGTTAGAAGAACAAGGGTTCCTCTTCTCATCCTGCCATGGAAGATATGCTGGATCATCGTATCTAGTTAGACCTGCTCAACAGCTTGGGAGGTAGAGGGACAATATTGCAGTACATTTGATCCCATCTACTCAGTTGATTCCAGAGAGTAGCAATAGTATAGCTCAGAGCTTTCCAAACTGTGTGTCGGGACACGTTAGTGTGTCAGCTGCAGTGTCTGGGTGTGTCGCGGCTGCTGCTGCCTCCTGGATTCCACCCAGGTTATAGTGCCTGCCTTGTGCCTTGCTGCCTCCAAACCAGTTGTGATTCCGCACAGGTCCTAGTGCCTGCCTTGTGCCCTGCTGTAAGAGTGTGTCGCAAAATTATGCCCTGCTGTAAGAGTGTGTCGTGAAATAATGCATGTCTAAAAAGTGTGTCACCAACATGAAAAGTTTGGAAAGCTCTGGTATAGCTGAACAGTGATTCAACTTCATAGAGCTGTTAAGCTATGTGGTACAAGACTGAGTCCCCTTTGCTGTTTATCCCCTATATGAAGCTGTTTCATGAAGTCCTCAAGAGGAATGAAGCTGGATGTCAGAGCATGCTGGGGAAACCCTGTTCTATTTCTCCAGCTAGGCTGTGAATCTGGAGGATTAATGCCTGGATCACATAATGCAAGAGCCGGCAATCTGCAACCCACATGCAGCTTCCCACTGCTCCAAAATCACTTTAAAATCATACCACCAACATTTAGTGGACTTTCTTAGCGGTTTATCTTTCCAAACATCTTTCCTGCAGAGATATGCTTGGTTCATATTGATATCAATGTAAGAACTAGTTGTTTTTTCAGTGATCGTATACACCCTTTTCTCATTTAGCAATCACATTCTGTTCCAACAACTTGGACGTTAAGTGAAATGGTTGTTAAGTGAACATGTGACTGAGAGAGAAAGAGAAAGACACTGCGAAGATCACTTGTTGCTGCCATCTCATTCAGATAAAATTCTCTCGTACAATGTCCTATGTGTGACCTGTATTTTCCCCCTTTTTTTGCCCCCGGGCAGGATGGAGAGATTGCTAAAACAAGCTATCTCTTTCTGAGCTGCTTTTCTCCACAGCATAAGGCTTCCCTAAAAAGTGCTAACCACAAGTTAACAAGCTCAGCATTGTGACCTTAATTAGTTAATTAGAACTCTCTGGCCAGCTCCTGCTACTGCCTGAAACTGACCCGAGCTTAATCAGTTTCACACTGAAGATTTTTGTTGTCAGGTGCATGAAATTTGGTCATAAATGTGCTCATTGGTTGGAAAATGAATTTTTTATTACTGCCTTATTTGCAAATGGTCGCTATACGAGGTGGTCGCTAAACGAGGAGCGGCTGTATTATGTTGAAGTTGGATTACTGTTGTTTTCCATTGTAATAGCTGATGTTAAATTGTTTTATTTATACTCCAAATCCAAACCTATGTTTTAGGGCAAGTTAGGAATATTTTTAAATTGATTTACTTTTTAAAAGAACACTCATCATTTGTGGTGGGTTTACACATAGGAACTTGATATTACGATCCTGTACTTATTTGCACTGAAAATCTAAATAATTTCATCAACAACATTCTTGTCTGATAAGAAAAATGCTTGAAATAAATACAGTTGATCTGATGTGTTAGTTCTTTTAAGACTCTGTGATTTGGATTTCATGCTTGAGGCTTTAAATGAAAACATCTCAATCCTTTTCTTTATCTTGCTCATTCCTCCCCCCAAAGACATCAACAACACCTTAGAAGAAAAATAATATTCTTGCTATGAATGTGTTGTGCTTGTCTCTCCTTCTCTGTGTCTGTGCCTGTGCCTGTGCAGGGTGCATTCATACGGTGTATGTATAAGCAGACAGACATACAAAGGGGGTAAAAAATGCATAATAAGCTTATGCTTATTTTAGTCTATTTATAATTGTATTTTAGTTCATTATGTTTTATTGTAAACCACCCAGAGTCCCCCTTGGGGGAGATGGGCAGTGATAAATCTGATAAATAAAATAAATAAATAAAAATAAGGGGGAATAGTTTAAGATCAACCCCTGTTTAACTAAAAAGGCAGAAAGTCATAAAACATTCTGCTTCTTTTTCAGATGAAAGGAACATGATGCCAGATCTAGTAGGCAAAATGCTATTTTATGAAGCTAAAGCCATGGGACAATTCGTATGGTTTTCAACAATGGCAAGTCTCATAAAGGTTAACCTACTCATGGTAAATATCTATCTGCTAGGTGAATATTTATTTCTACTTTTGGTTGCATGTTCTATTAACTAAGCACAAAACATTTCCCTGACCTTAACAAACAGAGTTAAAAACAGAGTCTGACTCTCGCATCTCCAGGATCAATGAAGATCAAGCAGGGGGACTTCAAGGATGGTATCTACCTTCCTGTGCAAAAAGCAGCTTGAAAGGGAAGATGGTAGAAGCCAGGAGGTCACCAACTCAAGGGCAGAAATACGACTCTGGGCAGATAATTCAAACCAAGATGCAAGGGGCTGAGCATTCAGTCTGTTCAATTACAGAAGCTATTTTCCAGCAGTAGGCACTCTGGAATACCAAGAGCATTTTTTCAAGATGCCACTTGAGAAAAAAAATTAATTAATATTATCTCTCCCCCTTCCCTTCCTTCTTGCTGAAAGGAATAATTTTACACTTAAGTTTTAACCTCTCTTGTCATAAAGGACTGATGGAAAATTAAAAGTAGCCCCAAACTCACAACCTTCCAGCTGAAATCTTATGGTACATAGTGCTAATATAGATTAATTTCTGTAATGTAGATAAATTCTTTGGACACGGAGAAGCTGACAGGCTGATAATCTGTTTGCCACCCAATGATGACAAAACTCCAGTGCTTTCAAAAGGAGTTAAAAGAAATGCCTGGGGCATTTTTAAAATTAAAATTAGATAACCTCTCCGAAATGCTTACAATTTGTACTGTATAAAATCACTTTGGAATATTATTCTTCAGCCTCAGGTTGTTACAATTGATCAGAGATTTATTTATTTATTACTTATTTGGGGGAATTGCAACACGTTACTTTGTTAATGAGTTAGTACTACATAGCACTGAGAAAGACAACTTGACAAGGTAAGAAGAAAGTATAAACAACCCCTTTGTTTAATAAGGTGAGCTACTGAATACTGAATAGGCCACGATGATTCTCTACCTAGCAAATCTTTTATGTCTTGATGAGATATGAATTAGAAAGCCTGAGGGTTATTTTCCCCCTTCTGTTGGCAATATAACCTGAAAATCTGCTCCTGTTCATGCACAAAGCATGTCAGTATTTTGAGCCCATTGGTAATTGAACATGATTGTGGATTTGTAATTTACAGGCTATTTTGATGTGGTGATAACAGCAGTACTGAAATAGTGCCATCGGTGAGCAAAATGGTGTACCAAGACAAGAGATAAACCTTTTGCCCCAAGGAGGTTACAATCTAGAATGCAACACAAGGACATACTCAAGCAACAGAGGTATGGAAGTGCATATATTTCAATCATGTACTGTATACTTAGGCTAAGTTGTACTGAAACTACAGTAAGGAGATACGCCAAATGCTACTGTCCTGTGGAGTGAGTAATTTTAGGGGGGGGGGGGGGAATCCAGGATTTAATCCTAAAGGGTGGCATTCAGAACAGCAATTGAGATGGGCTCTGATCAATGCAGAGCAGAGTGAAATTATTACTCCCCATAGTTTGGAAACTGTACCTGTATTGATGAAGCCTAACACTGGATCTGCACATTTTGTAGCCACACCATACTTCTGATTTATATTCAGTTTCTAATCAGCCTCAGTTCCAAGATCTTTTTTGCTGGATCAGGCACCTACTTGTCTGATTTCTGTCAGTTAAATATCATTCTGTCTGTTTCTTTAATCAAGATGATTTTGAATTTTGCTTCTGTCTTATCCCATCAGAGGCGTCTGCAGGGGAGGGGATCAAGGGAGAGCAAATGGCAAAAACAGTGCAAGCTCTGCCCCTTTTGGGTATGCATACTAACATCATATGAAAAGGTAAAGCTTGCATCACACTGGCGCAATGCTGCTTTTTTCATTTTGATGAAAGCCTTTGATCCTGCAGACATCTCCATATCCCATCTTGCTCTGGATTCCACTCTTCTTACATTTCCAGCTCCCTGTCTTTCTATAATTCCCAAGAACTGTTTAGTTCTATATGAGTAGAACCACCATCATTCAAGAAGAAGCTTGAAGGGGGAGGAATTATTTTTTTAGATTTTGTATCCTACCTTTATTATTTTTATAAATCACTCAAGGCAGTGAACATACCTAATACTCCTTCCTCCTCCTATTTCCCCACAACAGCCCTGTGAGGTGAGTTGGGCTGAGAGAGAGCGACTGCCCCAAAGTCACCCAGCCGGCTTTCATGCCTAAGGTGGGACTAGAACTCACTGAGTCTTGGTTTGCCATTGGCTCCTTCCTAGGGCTGAGAGACAGGGACTGGCCCAAGGTCACCCAGCCGGCTTTCATTCCTAAGGCGGGACTATCTCCACCATCTCCTGGTTTCTAGCCTGGAGCCTTAACCACTACACCAAACTGGCTCTCAAAATTGATATGTATTTCTGCTGAGAAGCTGATCATTCTCCAAAAGCTGTAAAATTGTTACAAACTCTGATCACCTTGAAGAAGATAAACTGAACTAACAACCATGCATGTCTGAATTGTAATGGGATGAGGAATCAAATTCCATTCCCTTGGTATTGTTTTTACTTGTATTATTAATTGCAGGGCTATGACTCCAAGCTGCGGATTCTAACTTGCCAGTCGATGTTATTATCTTCTTGGCTGGAACTGAGTTCTCTGCCTCTTGAGAAACCAAAGAAAGATTCAAACTGTCTGACTATAATGTTGAAAGGTCTGCATCTCCTTCTTTGGCGCAAGAAGCACATTTGGTTTGCCCTGTTTAGGTTAATTTGGACCACATGTGTTTAACCTTCAGTTCGCTGAGTTGTTTATACTCTGTGATTCTTCCTTAATAGAACTGCAGAACAGGTTACCTTTGAATCTAGTCCCATGGAGGCAGGGGGCCAGATTACATTTCCTCCCTATACCCTGAGTAAGGAGGACTAATTTTCAGTGAGCAGAGGGGAAATCAAGGAAGCTACCTAGGCCCATTGCTACATTATTAGCTCACTCTCTTTCATCTCTCATTGAAAAAAGGGAATGCCTGTCTCTGTGGATAGAGAGGACACATAAGGAATTGGCAGCGCAGGACAAAAACAATATTTTTATGCTTCATGTGGTTCACTTTCCTTAGGGATGCAATGGGGACAAGAGGTGAAGGGCTATATTTTGATGGAAGGGGCCTGGCAAACCAAAACAGATGCATACCCTGATTTACAGAAGCAGAGATCCTGCCTTTAGCTTCTTGTTTGACCTTCAGCATGTCAATTAATATCTTGCCGTGTTGATTTCCAGAGAAGCAAACATGCTTTCCAGTCCAACCACACTGAAAGCTTCTTCTTATGCTAAAATATGTCAGTTAAATATGCCAATACGAATGTACAATTCCTTTTTTAAGGTACACATATGGATTGACTCAGGTTAACGGAAGACTTAGGATGAAGGAGCTTTTTTCCTTTAATTAAATGTTTTAAACAAGAACTGTAGCAAAATAAAACAGTTCAATGTAAAACACATGGGAGGACCAGAATGATATCTGCAAAGACATTTAGTAGAGAGGGGGGGAAATGAAGTAAGTGAAAAAAAATCAACACATACAGCATGGTCTCCATGCTTTTTTAGACTTTAAAGCAGCATTGTTGTCAGTTTTTTTATGATATGGTTCTTGCTTTGTCTTATTTTATGCTCAGTATATCACCAAGGTAATTTGTTATGAGGCAACTAATAGATACAAATAAGAAGTAAATAAAATAATGAATGTAGATGGAAATGGTCCAGTTTTTCACTCTTACATGATGCCTTCCCTACAGAAAGTGTTCTCAGCTTGACTAGTACATCCAAATATTTAGATTTCGGTTTGGAAGCTTCTCCCCTTCAAGTTGAAACTGGCTACTTCTTTCTCTCTTCAAAGACATTCACCGACCAGACTTTTGTGGCTCCAGAAATTCAAGGAGCTGGCACCGGGGCTGGGTTTGTGTCTGCACTGTAAGAATAATAGCCAGGAATTTAAAATCTATGTGAAATCAGGATGGTTTCAAAAAAGGAACAATAATTTCCTTGTTGTTGTGTTGGTCCTCTTAATATTCTGTCTTTTGCTTGGGCAGCATATTGTGTCAAGATAACTTTCCACAGAGGATGTTTTGGGGTCATCATCTTTTCATACACTATCCCTTTGTTGTTTATTCGTTCAGTCGCTTCCGACTCTTCGTGACATCATGGACCAGCCCACGCCAGAGCTTCCTGTCGGCCGTCGCCACCCCCAGCTCCCCCACGGTCGAGTCCGTCACCTCCAGAATATCATCCATCCATCTTGCCCTTGGTCGGCCCCTCTTCCTTTTGCCTTCCACTTTCCCTAGCATCAGCTTTCACTATCCCTGGAACAGCTTTAATTCTCTGTATCAGCTGCCTTGTTTCCTTCTTCCAGTCAATAATTGACCTATTTCAACATTTGGTTCCTGGCTAGTCCAGACTAAAAAGAACCTGAGAAGAATCATGCTGAATCATACCAAAAGCCTATCCAATCCTGCACTTTGTTCCATAGTGGTTGATACCTCTGAGAAGCTGACAAACAGAACATAAGTTCAATAGAAATGTCCAATCTGCACGTCCAAATGTATTGCCTCTGATACTACAGATATACCTAGCCATCATAACAAGTAGCAATTGATAGCTTTTTCTTCCATCAATGTTTCAAAGCCCCCTTTTATAAGTATCCAGATTTATAGTCAGAACTGCACTTACAACAGAAATTTCAGTTACAATATATTTCTTGAAAAACATACTTTTTTTCCCTCCTCGAATCTTCCACTATTTAGCTTCATTTCACAAGCCCAGTTTTTCCCTTTCATGAGAAAAGGAGAAGGGAAAAAACATTCTGTCCACTTTCTTCCCATTAGGCATAACAGTGCACTCTTCTGTACTGTATATACTTATGCCTGTCTACTTGCCTTTTTTGAAGATTTTTTTCAAAGAAAAAAGAACCAAGAGCAAGAACCATTAACTTTTTCTGGTTACTCCTTGCAATCTTTTTTCCCCCTCTTTTTCTGTCACTTTCTTTGATTAATGGGTAGAAGAGAAGTATAGGAAATAAAGATGATGATGGTAATACAAAGTCATAAAAAGCAATGTGGAAAGAAGAATAAACAGTGATAGATCCTACATTTCTGCTTGATCTTCCTTCATTTTGACCTTTTCATATGCAAAGTTGCATCTCATCCATCTGAACATTTTGTAACCAGCTTCAATAAAGCTTTTGAAAGGATAAGAGACTTATTTTAAAAAAAAGTCTGATAGAAGAATAGGTGAGATACTTTCAGTGAGCTGCATGTCAAATGTAATGAGGCCTTTGACACAATATCAAAGCCAACTGCCTTGGGAAATAAGTTGGACTCTCTCCCAACTGCAAAAGAGAGGTACTGTATCTAGGCCAAATTTAGGTATAACAGAGGATTGGGGGAAAGAGGTAAAGTTTCATCCAGAAAGCTCTTGCAGGTCTTATCAAATATTGTCTCCATCTGAAGACCGTTTGGGCTATTGCTATCCTTTACCACATCTGTTGTCTCTGAACTGTTTTGTAGTGACCCCTGAAATCTCTCTAAAACTTGCCATCAAATTGCAATTTTGAATATAACAGAAGGGATAAATTATTTAGCATATATTGGGATTATTACCGGTACTGCATGGAATTAACTTCGTTTTGATTACATTCAACGAAATTAAATCAAAACTACCTTTTGTGCTGCCTCCATCCACATATTTGTCAGGTCATGCTTATTTTTTGGGATTGTGCATTTTCATGCATTCCTCAAAAGCCATGTGCAACTCACAAACTGGGGAAAAAAAGTTATGCATGCCTGACATATGATTGTGCTCTAATTCAGTTAAAGAAATGATTGCTTGGAGTATGCTCTGCCAGAGCAAAATCCTTTTGTAAGAGTTAAAGACTGAGGAACCTTCAGGCCCTGGATATTGGGAATCTACTTTTGCTCTAGATACCTGAGGTCACCCCTGTATTCAACCTCATGTTGTGATCTTTAGGCACAACACACACTGATCTCCTGAAGAGCAGTATTTGCTAGGTTGCACCCATAATGAGTTGCTTTTGTTCAGGGTGCCATGAAGTCAATCTTTCATCTGCTGAGGGTACTTCAAATAAATCTTTGCTCTCTTAATGAGTTCTTTATAACTGCTAAATACTTATGCTGGAGATTGACAAGTGTAACTGGTAGCTTCAGACCTTGGCACGCAATGAGACAATTGGCCCTAGCCTTCCCCTCTGGCATCTCATCTAAATGATTATGATAAAAGAAAAAAAAAGGTTTAAAAAAAACACTGGAACTTTCTTGCTACTATAAAAAGTGATTTTGTGCAATTAAATTAGGAATCTAGTCAGCAAAGTAACATACTTTGTAACTTCATTTTCCTGACTGCCTCATCCCACTGAGAAGTCCCTACCATCATGCAAGAGCAGGAGATTTTGAAATTTACAATGTCTCAGGACTGTACTAAAAAAATGCACAAAACAGCAACAGAATCATCAAAGGGTTTGGGACATTTGAGGCTTTTTAGATTACAATAAAGGAGACTAAACAGAAAAATGAGAGAGATTTATAACATAACATATAAGGTGCAGAAAATGGATAGAAAGTTTTTCTCCCTCTTTAATACAAGTACAGTAATACACAAACTTGGCATCATCCAGTGGAGCTGAATGGTGGGATGTTTAGGTTAGATACACCCAAACAGTTGGTAAATCCACCCGCTTAAGCAGCTTTAAGAAATTATTAAACCAATTCATGGAGGGATACCAGTAGTTATTAGTAATGATGCATAAATACAACGCTCCAGGATCATTGGTAACATGCCATTCAGCAGCAATTACTGGAAACAATTGTGGTGCTGGATATTTGCTGCTAGTCAAGCTTATGGCTTCTTTTAATTAAAAAAAAGGAAGATAGTATGCTATAAAACAAAGTTTTGGCCTCAGTATTTATTTACTATATCTACGCAGACGTAAGATGACCTTGAATTTAAGATGAGGAGGAGGAGGAGGAGTCCCAGAGAGTAGAAAAAATAAGGGGTAGCTGAGAAGAAGAAGGAACTAAGGAGTAGTTGCACTGGGACAGGAGGAAACCAGTTGTTAGGATCTGGAGAATGACTTATTTGGGTATTTATTGGGAAATAGTAAGATTTAGCTGTAAGAGGCCCGCATTCATTCAGAAAATTGGTCCTATCTAGTCTAGATGTGTTGATACTGGCAGTCAATGGCTCTCCAGGGATTTTTCCAGCCTTGCCTGAAGATGCTAGGATTGAGTTTGAGGAACTCTACATGCCTGTGTCCCATCTGAGTTATGGCTTCTTTTCAGTTGTTCCAGGCAATGTCCACATGCTGCATTCAAGGGGAACTTTGTTGTTGTTGTTCAATCATTTAGTCGTGTCCGACTCTTCGTGACCCCATGGACCATAGCATGCCAGGCCTTCCTGTCCTCCACTGTCTCCCAGAGTTTACTCAAATTCATGTTCATTACATCGGTGATGCTATCTAACCATCTCATCCTCTGCCGTCCCCTTCTCCTTTTGCCTTCAGTCTTTCCCAGCATCAGGGTCTTTTCCAGTGAGTCCTCCCTTCAAATTAGGTGGCCAAAGTATTTGAGCTTCAGCTTCAGTATCTGTCCTTCCAATGAGCAGTCAGGGTTGATTTCCTTTAGGATTGACTGATTTGACCTCCGTGCAGTCCAAGGGACTCTCAAGAGTCTTCTCCAGCACCACAGTTCAAAAGCATCAATTCTTCGGCGCTCAGCCTTCCTTATGGTCCAACTCTCACAGCCATACATTACTACTGGGAAAACCATAGCTTTAACTATACGGACCTTTGTCGGCAAGGTGATGTCTCTGCTTTTTAATATGCTGTCTAGGTTTGCCATAGCTTTCCTCCCAAGGAGCAAGCGTCTTTTAATTTCATGGCTGCAGTCACCGTCTGAGGTGATCTTGGAGCCCAAGAAAATAAAATCTGTCACTGCTTCCATTTCTTCCCCTTCTATTTGCCAGGAAGAGATGGGACCAGATGCCATGATCTGGGTTTCTTTAATGTTGAGTTTCAAGCCAGCTTTTGCACTCTCCTCTTTCACCCTCATCAAGAGGCTCTTTAGTTCCTCTTCACTTTCTGCCATTAGGGTGGTATCATCTGCATATCTGAGGTTGTTGATATTTCTCCTGGAAATCTTAACTCCGGCTTGTGATTCATCCAGCCCGGCATTTCTCATGATGTATTCTGCATATAAGTTAAATAAGCACGGTGATAATATACAGCCTTGTCGTACTCCTTTCCCAATTTTGAACCAGTTGGTTGTTCCATGTCTGGTTCTAACTGTTGCTTCTTGACCCGCATACAGGTTTCTCAGGAGACAGGTAAGGTGGTCTGGTACTCCCATCTCTTTAAGACTTTGCCACAGTTTGTTGTGATCCACACAATCAAAGGCTTTAGCATAGTCAATGAAGCAGAAGTAGATGTTTTTCTGGAACTCTCTTGCTTTTTCCATGATCCAGCGAATGTTGGCAATCTGATCTCTAGTTCCTCTGCCTCTTCGAAACCCAGCTTGCACTTCTGGTAGTTCTCGGTTCACATACTGCTGAAGCCTAGCTGGTAGGATTTTGAGCATAACCTTGCTAGCATGTGAAATGAGCGCAATTGTACGGTAGTTTGAACATTCTTTGGCATTGCCTTTCTTTGGAATTGGAACGTAAACTGACCTTTTCCAATCCTGTGGTCACTGTTGAGTTTTCCAAATTTGTTGGCATATTGAGTGCAGCACTTTAACAGCATCATCTTTTAGGATTTTAAATAGCTCAGCTGGGATACTGTCTTCTCTGCTAGCTTTGTTGTTAGTAATGCTTCCTAAGGCCCACTTGACTTCACTCTCTAGGATGTCCGGCTCAAGGTCAGTGACCACACCATCGTATTTATCAGGGATATTAAGATCTTTCTTGTATAGTTCTTCTGTGTATTCTTGCCACCTCTTCTTAATCTCTTCTGCTTCTGTTAGGTCCCTGCCTTTTTTGTCCTTTATCATGCCCATCTTTGCACAAAACGTTCCCTTGATATCTCTGATTTTCTTGAAGAGATCTCTAGTCTAGTCTAAGGGGAACTTAGGAAAGACAAATAGTTGGACAGCCATGGGGCACATCCATTTTGACATACATGCCTATACAGATCAGGTCACTCATATGTATATGAGCTGGGTGATACATAAGCACTGGTAGGGTGCACTATGCATTTTCATAGAAATAAAAATAAATAGAATAAATACAGTCTCACTTTACTGGTCACTTCCCATTCCCTCCCTTCCCCAGTGATTTTATCTCACCTCTGAAATGTGATAAAACAAAACAGCCAGTTTTGAGAAGTCTTGGCAATTCAGTCAAAATTTAGCTTATATTCTGCCAATTAAAAATATGCAAGCTACGCTACTTGCCACAAGGCTTCTGAAGATGGTAAAGTACAATTTAATTAAATGTACTATCTGTTCTCCAATACCTTGTAAGCATTAAATTACCCTTTCACTCTTAAATCTTTGAAGAATGCTCTTTTAACTTATTCTACTTGCTTTCAAACTGAACTTGGAAAATAATAAAGATGAGCCATGCCCTCAAGTCACAATTTCCTCCTCCCATGCAGAAAAGCTTGACTGGATTTAATTCCACAGCTGTCTTTCAGACTCACTTGAACCCAATGAATTGAAGTCTTACAAACATCCATGAACCAGAAATGTGCTTGACTGGATCTTTAAGTTTAAACTTGCTGTTTGCAATGCCTCTAAATATTGACCGGATGACATTTATTTTATTAAAAAGGAAAGAAGGATCCGTTTTAATCAGCTAGTACAAAGAAAAATATATATTGCCAACCAAAAAGAAAACTTATGACTATGATTGATGATGATTTATAAAATAGATGTTTTCACGTTCCTGATGAAATTATATAAGATGATGTAATATAGTTTTAACATAGTACATTGATCCCTAAGGTTGTACATGCCATAAAGCAGAATTTTTCAAACTTTTCTGCAGAACCCCAGGATTCCTTGAGAACTTGATAGGGTTCCATTAGAGACTAAGAGAGGGAAAAAAATATTCACTCAGACACAATCAATTTTCTCTCACTAAAGCTTTGCCTCTGCTTGAGTGCATATTTCAGGATATTTTTTTTAATGAACAAATTCCATGGTCTGAAAATTTTGAAAACTGCTGGGATAAGGCATAGGTGGATGGGCATTTTTTTTCAAGGCCACAGGCTGCCAGGGTAGAGATCAGCATGCACACTCAGGTGCCCACATTTACACAACACGCACATTATTCATCCATACAAGTCCATCACACATTTGGGAACACAAACTCACACAGCCAAATTGTCAATATTAGACTCATGTTCTACCTCCTAACCATCGGTATCCATTTACCACACTCCATACACATGTTGGTGTACCAATCGAAGAGAATATTTGTAGCTCAGGGTTGAACTGTGGAGTCCATGGTGCTCTCTGAGCCTTGTTGTTTTCTTGCAGACATTTCACGGCCAGGCTAGGCAACATCTTCAGTGCGAAAAGGGAGTGGGACTTGCTCTCTGTTTATATACCCTGGCTTGTCCTGCCTGTGTTGGTGGGGGTGTTGTACTCTCTTTGGTAGTACCTTGATTGGGTTGTTGTTTGCTGCTTGGTTGATTGACTGAGTTAATAGTTCCTTGATTAGGGTCTATTGTGTTGTTTGATTGCTCCTCTGCTGCTAATCTTGCTGTTAATCTTTGCCTATCTTGTTGATTGCTGGCAAGGAGGTGTTCTGGTCTTCTGGCTTTTCTATTGTCTCTTATGAATTGTATGTAAATGTTGTTTACCTCTATGTGTCTGTTGATGGCTGCTTTGTCTGGGTGCCAAGCTTCCAGGAATTCTCTAGCATTTTTGGATTTGGCTTGGTTTAAGATGCTCACAGTTTCCCAGTTGAAAGTATGGTTAATACTTTCAATATATATATTGAACAATATATACAAAAAGCCAAAGATTTACTTGAGGGCAAAGAAACCTACACACCAGTAAACACCAATCCGATACAGAAACTGGACAACCAGGTCAATTCAATATTCAATACACTTTATTGCGGTCGTAGACCAGTACAATATTGGACTTATTTTGTGAGATAAACATACTCACAGCTAGAGCATTAACAACATACAATAAATATATATTAAAATCCAATTAAGTCAGTTAAAACACATTTACCATCTGTCCATCTCCATGCATAAAATCCAAGGTGTGGCCCATCTCGACCACCCAAGAATACAGAATTTTAAAAGTATATTAAACCTAAGATAAAAGACATAAAAGACTACTTCACGGCCATATTGCAAACATAGAGGACAACCAGGTCAAAAGAATCCTCAACAACCTAACCAAGAAAGGTCAAATCACTAAAGACCCAATCAAGGTACTACCAAGGAGAGTACAACACCCCCACCAACACAGGCAGGACAAGCCAGGGTATATAAACAGAGAGCAAGTCCCACTCCCTTTTCACACTGAAGATGTTGCCTAGCCTGGCAATGAAATGTCTGCAAGAAAACAAGGCTCAGAGAACACCATGGACTCAGCATGTTGGTGTTTTATAATCTTTTCCCCGCTGCTCATAAGGATTTTTTCCTGTTAAAGGTTATCTATACTTCTGCAACCACAGGGCTGTTGTTTTCTCTCTCTTGGGTGCTACATAAAGATTTGTTTATTTGTTTATCAAGAAGAATTGTTATCAGCTTTTCAATGTAACCTTAATAATCCCCAAGACAGTTTTTTTAAGGGATTAAAAACTATTAAATTACTTCATTTTAAAAATCCTAAAAAACCTCTTCCTGGATGGATGAATATGTCCCTTTCACTTCCCCCCCTGGTTACACATTTTAATCTCAAGTTATTTCCACCCCATTTAAGAAGAAATGTGAAGACTTTGGGGAGTTATTTTTAAAGGAATTCTGATCCCTTACACACACACACAGCAGCATTAATAGGAAAATATATATTTAAATATTAATAAATATAATATATTTATTAAATATATTAAGGTAGGTAGGTAGGTAAGTAAATAGATGATAGATAGATAGATAGATAGATAGATAGATAGATAGATAGATAGATGATAGATAATTTAAAGCAGCATTGATAGGAACGTGGACAGAAGAAAAAGGTTCATTTTTCAGCTCCTGTTTCACAGAAAATCAGCAAGAGAGTTTTAGATGCAGGTTTTATATGGATCCCTTTACATGCCACTCCCATGATGGACTTGAAAATACAGAAGGGACAATTTACAACAAAAAAAATAGCTTTTGTGCTGAAAATTGCTTTGTTTTCTTTTAGCAGTCACTGACTACATACATATAGTTGCAGCTGGAGGCCACATATTGTCAGTGAAGTGACCAATAATTGGGTGATCATGCAATGCACATCTCAGGGTCTTTCCTTGCATGCACCTAACTAGGGCCCAAACATGCCCCATTAATCTCTTTTTTTCTGCAAGGTTCTCATGACATCATCTTCATCTGATCCCCAATACATTATTTGAGTTGTCCTTAGCTGTTCTGGTGTTTTCCTTAAGGTTTTCTTGCCTTAAGCAGGCAAGAAACCATAGCAGAATTTTGCCAATCAATTCTGTTGGTGGTGTGTTCAGTGACCCTCTAAGGCAGGTGTGTCCAACCCGTGGCCCACGGGCCGCATGTGGCCCTGAACAGCTACTAATGCGGCCCCAAAAAATCGTAAACTTTTAACATTATTTTGTGACTCGATCATGCAGTGCTCAAGCGCGGACTGCGTAGGTAGAAACAATGGAACACTGTGTAGGGGAGGGGGCAGTGCAGTGCTAACGCCGCCGCCACCCGCTACACACGTCAGCTTGTGGCAACTTGGCGTTATATATAATATTTCAACCTACCTACACGTGTTCTGTGATGACAGGCATTTATTGTTATTATTATTAAGTAGACATGTAAGTTTTCTTATTTGATCATTAAACTTTGTTTATTTGCCTACCTAACAATTTGCGATGGGCTTATTGTGTTATTTCTTAAAAATATATTTATTCCTAAATAAATTTATTCCAGCATGGCTTCAACATCATTTCAACAGAAAACAGAACCAAAAAAGAAAAGAAAAAAAGAAAAATCGCGGATGAAGGAAGAGTATTCAACGAAAAATGGACAGGTGAGTACTTTTTTGTGGAGACAAATACTAAGGCACTATGCTTAATTTGTAGGGAAAATGTGTCAGTTTTCAAAGACTACAATTTGAAAAGGCATTATACGGAAAAACATGCTGCCAAATTCGAAGCGTATCAAGGAATTTGTCATAAAGACAAATTAGTCAAACTGAAAAAAGTCTGTCGTCTCAACAATTTTTTTTAAAAAAGTAACAATTCAAAAGGACTATATTATAAAAGCTAGTTATTTGGTAGCAAATCTGATTGCAAAAATATCAAAACCATTTACCGATGGTGAGTTTATTAAGCAATGTATGGAATGTGTGGCAGATATAATTTCTCCTGATAAAAAAAGTGATTTTTCTAAAATCAGTTTGTCTCACCAGACTATACCCAGGCGAACTGAAGAAATAGGAAAATCTATTGAAAGAGGTTTGAAGAGTAACACTGCTAATTTCAAATTTTATGCTTTGGCGATGGATGAAAGTACTGATGCTACAGATACGGCTCAACTTGCCATTTTTATTAGAGGTATTTATAATGAATATAATGTCACTGAAGAAATGGCTTCTTTGGTGCCATTAAAAGACACAACTAAATCTCTTGATTTGTACGAAGCAGTAAAAATTACATTAAAGCGATTTTCTTTAACCATTGTCAACATATCTGGTATATCTACTGATGGCGCCCCGGCGATGGTTGGTAAAAGTGAGGGACTTACAAAATTGATTGAAGATGATGCAAGTGCCGCCGGCAACTCACGTTTGAAGTATCACTGCATTCTACATCAAGAAAATTTACGTGCGAAAGCTTTAAAAATGGATAACGTCATGCAAATTGTCATCAAAGCAGTGAATTTCATAAGGGCCAAGGGATTGAATCATCGCCAATTCCAGGAGTTCCTTAAAAGTATGCATGCTAATTATGGGGACATCATTTACTTTTCTGAAGTAAGGTGGCTAAGTCGGGGTAAAATGCTGAAAAGATTTTATGATTTGCGAAATGAATTCAAGTCATTTATGGAATCAAAAAGAAAATTTGTGCCAGAACTTGAAGATGAAAAATGGCTCACAGATTTAGCATTTTTGGTGGATTTGACCGCTCATTTAAATGAGTTAAACATGCGTCTTCAAGGTGAAAACCAACTTATCACTGCAATGTTTCAAACCATAACAGCGTTTGAAATGAAACGTAAAGTATGGCAAGCTCAAGTTATGGAAAATAATTTTATACATTTTAATATGTTGGCTAAACACAGTCCTGTGAACAGTGAGAAATATGCAGCCTTGCTTTTTGGTTTGATACAGGAATTTGATTGTATTTGATTGATGTGATTGTAAACCGCCCAGAGTCTACCATGGTGGAGATGGGCGGTGATAAATCCAAATAACTAACTAACTAACAAACAAACAAATAAACAAATAAACAAATAAATAAATAAATTTGAGAACAGGTTTCAAGATTTCCGGAAAAATCATCAATATTTTGGTATATTTTCGACTCCATTTTCAGTTGACATAACTACAGTATATTACCTCTGAATTTTCAAATGGAATGCATAGAGTTGCAATCAGACATTCAACTGAAAGAAAAATATGATCATGTCTCTCTACTGGAATTTTATAAGATCTATCTTCCCAGAGAAAAATATCCCTCACTTCACAATCACAAAGTATTCATGTATTCATGTATTCATGACATCGCTTTTTGGCAGCACGTACATTTGTGAGCAACTATTTTCAAAGATTAAGCAGACGAAGAGTAAAATTAGAATTAAAATTTCTGACGAGCACCTTGAGAACTCACTGAGAATTAAAACCACTTTCATCGAACCAGACATTGATGCATTAGTTTCACAAAAACAAGGTCAAATATCCCACTAGTTTTATGTTGCCCTCTTTTTTAAAATTTTATAATAAAAAATATAAAAAATAAACGAAGTTTTATTACTTATTTGCGGTACATTAACTATATTATATATTTTATGTGTGGCCCAAGACAATTCCTCTTCACTCAATGTGGCCCAGGGAAGCCAAAAAGTTGGACACCCATGCTCTAAGGCAGAGCTTTCCAAACTTTTAATGTTGGAGACACACACCAACGGCAGCAGCAGCGGCGCAGCCTGCAGTGTCCTGGTGTGTCGCACGCAAACCCGGAAGCACTGATGGGGGGAACTGGAAGAAGTGGCACCCCCACCAATCAGTGCCACCGTTGTCGCTTCCGGGTTTGTGTGCAACACACCAGGACACCAGAGGTGACACAGTAGTGTGTCGCGACACACACTTTGAAAAGGTATGCTCTAAGGGTTAGAATCAACCTGGAACCAATTGGCCATTTCAACTTGTGCAAGCACACCCCTCTCCAATCTCTGGGCGCTGTCTTCCAGAGTCATTTTGTTTGAGGCAGTGGAAGAGTCTTCTTTTTTTTTAACCCAAACCAACTTCTCTTTCAGGTCTCCAAGCAGATCCTTGATTTGGAGACCTATCTCTGAAAGATGGATCAGTTTGAATAACAGGTGAGGTACTGGGGTGAGGATAGATGATACACTGGGGTGAGGACAGAGCATGTGGCAAAGGGACCGTGGTGGCTCAGTGGTTAAGACGCTGAGTCAGAGGCCATTAAGGTTGACAGCTCGGCAGTTCAAATCCTGAGAGTGCGAGCCGCATGCCGGAGTGAGCTCCCGGCAATTTGTCCCAGCTCCTGCCAACCTAGCAGTTCAAAAGCATGCAAATGCAAGTAGATAAATAGGTACCACTTTCTTTGGTGGGAAAAATCACAGGGACATGAAAGGAGCCTCCTTGGGCATCCCCTGGGCAACAGTGATGTCACTGGCAAATCCTTTCATTACAAAAGCACCTTGGTGCTTCTGACATGAAAAAAAAAGAGCATGTGGCAAGATGGAGGCTCCTGCTGCTCTGTGCAACCCCTCCCTGTCTGTCATCTGAAATTTGGGCTATTTTTAGAAATGGGTTTAGAGTACCACTCTTTCAAAATGTCAGCTCTTCGGTAGCCATCTTAAAGCGAGAAGTGATTCTTTCCAGCATTATATACACAAAGTTTTCTTTAGCAAGTTTTATTGAGAAGAAAGGGATAGGTTTACAAAAATTCCAGCAACTAACCTATTTCTCATTTAGAAGCAATATTTCCTTTCTTAATGCCTTCCCATAATCCAGCAAGAAGGGTTTTTTTTTTCCTATACTGATAATGGAGAGGCTTGCAGCTAGCTGTTTACATAATAGCTTCATGAATGTTTATCTGTCTGGAAACCACCTCTCACACTGAAAATGTCAATATGCATATTTAAAATGGCCTGGTTCAAATGCTCTATACCAGTGTTTCCCAACCTTGGCAACTTTAAGACATGTGGACTTCAACTCCCAGAATTCCCCAGCCAGCATGCTTTAAGATGTGTGGACTTCGACTCCATGAATTCCCCAGCCAGCATGCTGGCTGGGGAATTCTGGGAGTTGAAGTCCACATGTCTTAAAGTTGCCAAGGTTGAGAAACACTGCTCTACACTATCCCCCCAGATGTCATCTGTTTTTCAGGCTATAGCACTTCTGAAAAGGAGATAAATTCAGCCTGAACACAGTTGTAGCACTCTTTCAAAAGAGCCCTAAGCCTATGTTCAAAAACAGTGCAAACTCCCTGCTTCACCACACACACACAATACCTGTCAGTTTTTTTCACACTTCACTAACAGATGTTGGGAGGAGGCTCTACAGTGATCTCCAGGGTGGAAGATATTACAAGAAATGGTGAGGAGCTAACTCTTCAGCCACCCAGTCTCTGATCCCACTGACCAGCTCTGTGGGATTGGACACCTGACAGATAAAAAGTTGGCTCACATGCAAAGCCTGGCGTAACTTAACAGATGGCTAAACTCACCTCCTCCCAGCCTCAGCCCAATATCCAAAATATTTGGATATTTTCCTGCCAGCTGGTGGTGTTTGGTGGAAGGAGAGGATAAAAAACCTGGGAATCCACCAGTCCCTATTATATCTGTTCTATATCAATATCAGGGTTCACACCAGTTTCCTGAACCAGTAAGATATCCCCATATCCAAAGCAAATAACTACTCAGTGGAGAGATTTTGTTCAGGAGGGATAGCATGGTCCTGATGATCCCCAATATTAATGCAATCCTAATCATTATTTCACATATCCTGACAGTGCTTTCGCACAATTAAATCAAGTGCACTGTGACAATTCTCATATGGGTTGGACTTAGTCACAATGTCAGGGAACTGCAAAAAATTCCAAGGAATTCCAGAACATTTCATGCTTACTTTGGCTATTATAGATTGATGTGGTCTGGAGGAAAAATGGAACATTGTAGAGCATAGCTTTCCAAACTATGTATCGCGACACTTTAGTGTGTCACAACACACAGTTTAGTGTGTCGCGACACAACCTGGAAGCGGCAGCGGGGGTGTGCATGGCGGCGGCACAGGGGCGCACACGGCGGTGGCGGTGTGCACATCGGCGGTGGCAGCAGTGGCGTGCCATCAGCGCTTCCGCATTTTAGCAGAAAACACGAGGCCGCCGCCATGCACGCCGCCGCCGCGCGCGCTCCCGTGCCGCCACCGCTGCCACCATTGGTGTGTCGCCAACAGCGGCAGTTTGGAAAGCACTGTTGTAGAGATTCCCAAAACATTTGATATACAGTATCCCTAGGAAACTCTGTCTGTCTGTCTGTCTGTCTGTCTGTCTGTCTATCTATCTATCTATCTATCTATCTATCTATCTATCTATCTATCTATCATCTATCTCTGCAAATTATTTAATTCCAAAAATGGTCTGATGCAAAGAGACTCTATTTTTTAAAAAAAACCATCAGGTATAGATTGGCCATAAATCTGATGAGCAGAACAGCAAAACTACGAAGTTAAAATTGGCAACTTTTTTACCATTGTTCTAACCTTTATTTTATTCTCTATTTTTTACCCATGGAGCTGAAGTATTTTCTGTATTTTGTGAAACAAGAAATTAGCTTCCTGTTTCCAAAAAGGCACATATTGTCATAAGCACCTTCTGCCTTTGCTTCTTTTGTCTAACACAAATTGCTTCCCAGATCTCAAACATGGTAAGAATAAAATAAAGGGGGGGGGGGTTGCTTGAAATTTGAATTTCTCGGTTATCTAACCATCAAAGGGCACTGTGTAAATAAAAGACTGATAAACAGGAACTAATCTTCATATGGATTGTTTGTGGTTTTCCACAACCTTTCTTGTTATTGTCTGAGGCATTCCATGCCCTGTCAGTTATAGAAAAGTTGGAAACCATCTTGTCTACAGATTATTTCCAGGTTGGGATTCCAACACCCAGGGGTCTCAGCTAGGGCTACCATATTTGAGATGAAAATTCTAGTCAACCAGAACATGGCAGCCAAGAGTGGGCATTTTCTGTGTTTCCCTGCTGCCCTCTAGTGGCCATCTGGAGGTTTGCATCCCAGTATGGTAGCCCTAGTCCCACCAGCACTGCCACGACCACATTGGCTTAGAACGAGGAGTTGTAGCTCCATGCAGTGATGCAGCTAGACTGAACCTTGGAACATGTTCTGAAGTTGTACAGCCCAAGAACACGGGACTATCACCCAGAGAGAAGGTGGTGGCGGGACCATTGAAAAGAACCTGGCAGATCACCTGGTTCAACATAGAGATGCCAGGGCCCACTGGGACTCAAGGCTGCTTGCTACAATATCTTTTCTCTCTTTATATTTGTAAAAATATTTTGGTGGAAGGAAGAGACCATTCAGTTATGGAGAGCATCTACACCTTATTCTTTCCCATATATTTTAGCAACACTTTTCTTGTGCCCCTCACCCCCAGCAAATGAGGACAGCAGGAGCAGCCTCTGATTCCTGAAATTTATGCTGGTGTTCACTGAAATAAGTTTTAAGTTGTGTAACTGCACATATTTGTTTATTTACAAACAGTTATTCATTATTAGAGGCCCCTTCACGTGTTCTTCCTCTAATGTGATATAGGTCATCAATCTGCCAGCAATGCCCCTCTGGTTCTAGATAGGACAAACAAGTCAAACTTTGCACAAAAGAGCTAATGGACATAAGCTTGACCTCAAGCCTCAAAACAAGGACAAAGTAATATCAGAACACTGCAGCTTCCCAGGATACACCATTACAGATATCAAAGTAGCCATTTTGGGGGAAAAAAACTTTACCAGCTATACATCAAAAAGGGCTATCTCAAAAGGCCTCAACAAACAAAATGTTGGTTAAAAACACATTATGATTGTTAATTGATCTGTTTTACATGTAAACTGCATTTGCATAATCACCCTGTCTTCCCCACACCTCCACTTCCCAATTTAAATCCTATGTCAGTTTAGCCACTCCATGCATCTGAAGTGAGCTGTAGCTTGTGAAAGTGTCTGCCTTCTAATAAAACTTGTTAGTCTGAAATGGTGCTACCAGTTTCCTTCTGTTTTTCGGCTTGTCCTCCATCTGTTTTTTGTTGGATTTAATGTTGAACCTTTCAGATGTGTTGGTGGTTCCATGGTCAGAAATCATGCACCACAAAGAGTCTAAAGTTCATCAGTTCACTAAATAATAAATTTAATCTAAAAAATAAATTAGATTTGAACTGATGCCTCACATGGCTATCAATCTACATGTTCACAGCAAGGACATCAAAGAGGATTCCCCTTTCTCAGAGAGCGTACAATGTAAAATCAGGAACACATCTGAAGGAAAGAAAGGAGAGATCAAATGATGAATGTGATCTCATGCCTGTTGAGCTGATTCCCTTAAATGCCTTTTGGTTGAATAATGCTTGTATGAATCCTGCAAGCTGTACTTGACTCCCTGTGACTTCATAGCCACATTCATGGTGTTATCGAGGCAGCAATGCTGAAGTAGCTTGCCATTGTCTTCTGTGATTTTGTTTCAACATCCCCATCTAGCCTACAGCTCTAGGATTGGTTGGTAATTTCCCATCTAAATACTATCCAGGCCTGATCCTGCTTAATTTCTAGGCCCAGTCAAGGTCAGCCAGATGCTGCCACAATAGAAGTGTCTTTCTAAACAGCAAGTGACAGAAATTATACCACAGATGGACCTGGTAGTTGTTACGCCTACAACTTGCAATCCTGCTTTAAGTGACTTTTCCCATTAATTTGGAAGACGGTTGTTGTTGTACCATTTGAGGCTGCAACCAGAAAGGTATTTCACAGAATCTAATTGCAACTTTCTGCTTTTCTAGCTCAAAGAAAGCAGCAAAACCCCAAAAGGCTTTTCTTTGAGGAACAGTGTGGATCTGCAGTGTATCTTCTAGTCGACACTGCTACTTCTGTATTTCATGTCTGATTCTCAAATGGGTGGCAAGTGTTCTCCTCCGGTCATAATTCATTGCAATAATTCAGCCTAGACCTTCCTGTTTTGCATTATGAACCCTCAAAAGTGATCTTATTTTTTTTTCAAATCATTGCTTTACTTTCTTTTCCTTCTAATATATTCTTATCTGAAATCTTTCAAGATTTCAGTAAATAATTTGGTAGGAAAGAAAGCACTATTTGGGATACTAGCTAATGCTCTGCTGACCCCTGAACAGGGAGCACAATAGGTGCCAGGAATAGGATGCAGTCTTATTTGCAGTGAGGCAAATAAACCCACTGAAAATCCATAGGGCTGGGTCTGTGGTGGCATAAGGACTCTATAATCAGGAAGTGCAACTGACAGATGTTTTGCTAACCTTTCAGAGTTGTTGCGCTGAGGAAATAGGATCAAGATGCCATTTGTTTCCTTCTCCTGTGGTTTGTTTAGAGCCAATAGATATTTGACTGAAAGTTAACTGAAGTGAAAAACCACAGCAATCCTGAAGTTTATAAGATTCCAGCCTTGAGGTAAAAAATTGTAACTCAGATGATAGCAAGACCTTCCAAAAGCAAAGATGTTTGGATTGGAAGTGGAATCAGAAGGGACTCCTGACTATTGTCTCAGGAAAGAGGATGTTCAGCTACAAATCACAAGCAAGATGAGAAGGAAGCACCATTTCCCACAAAAGTAAAGTTAGAAAGAGACCTGGTTGGTGTGGTGGTTAAAGGCACCAGGCTAGAAACCAGGAAACTGAATTCTAGTCCTGCCTTAGGCACAAAGCCAGCTGGGTGACTTCGGACCAGTCTTCTTCCTCCCAACCCTAGGAAGAAGAAGGCAATGGCAAATCACTTCTAAAATGTTTCCACGAAAACTATAGAGACTTGTTTGGGCAGTTGCCAGAAGTCAAGATTGACTTGTAGACACACACAAAGTTGGAAAAGACTTTCCTGACAGTATTTCTATCTCCAGCAAGGACACCCAACTTTTTCCAGACCAAACACCACACTTAACATCTGAGTGGCATCTCCTCCCTGCTCTTTATTTATCTTAAGTGAACCTTAATTTGGAATAGGACCAGTGTGTAACAGCTTGATCCGACTATGTTATACTTTAATAGGCCTCCATATTTTGGCCAGATATCTTTGGGAAAAAAATGTCTCCAAGTTCCCTCTCGTTTTGTCCAAGCTCTAATTATAACCCTGTTGTTTCATCCCCAAAAGTAACCTGAATCCAGAAGTAGCTTCTTGTTGAATGAAAATATGGGTCAACAGGGTTTCATAGGTCAGAAGGTCAGGTTGAAACTCCATCTGTTTTAGTTCCCTTCTGGAACTATGGGAGTTGTTTTAAACTTCAAATCTTCTGTAACATTCCTGAGCTGCCATTTACCTGTAAAATGGTAGTCTGGAAATGTCACATTTATACCCCCCTGCCCTTGCTTTTCTTCTTTAATCTACACTGGCAAATCATCAGCTTTAGGAAGAGAATTCAGTTCAGCTGCACACAGGTCAGTGGAAAAGGAAAGCTGACGTGGGTGTCTGTGGCCTATAAAAATCCTGCCCTACTGAGTACTGGCTCCAGGGCTTATTAAAGGACGGCCATTTTTGACTAGTAAAAGACCAAACAAAACACGAGGACTTTGTTTCCTTGCTCTTTGATGATCAGATTTTGTCTTTAAGTGAGAAGTATTATTTATATAAACACATACTTATATGTGCAGGCTGTCCCAAAAAATTAGCACATCTGCCTGCTCAGGGTTGAAAGCTGTACACAATCTTATCATGGATACTACAAGGCAGCTGGCATCTGCTTGGCTGGATTGACATGGGAAACAATTCATGGTTCATTTTTAGAGCTGTCCGTATAATGTTTCTCAGCGTGCGCGCGCACACATACACACACACACACACAGCCCTCCTGCCTGATTTTAAGCCAAGAGACCAGAAGGCTCATATAGTGTCTTCAACCTTCATATGGCTAACTTCTACTTATACTACTTATACACATGGAATTTCCAAATATTGGAGGATATTAGTTAGCTGGAACACTGTGTGCTTGCTTGCTTGAAAATCAAATCTAATAATTATGTTAATGCAGCCTAAAAAAAAATGACATTTTCCGATGCATCTTGGATGTGACTCTTGACCTACTGTAGGTAAAGGTAAAGGTCCCCCTGCACATTTGTGCAGTCGTGTCCGACTCTAGGGGGCGGTGCTCATCTCCATTTCTTAGCCAAAGAGCCAGTGCTGTCCGAAGACGCTTCCGTGGTCATGTGGCCGCATGACGTGCGCAGAACGCTGTTGCCTTCCCACCGAAGTGGTACCTATTCATCTACTTGTATTTGCATGCTTTCGAATTGCTTGGTTGGCAAGAGCTGGGGCGAGTGCGGGAGCTCACTCCGTCACGCGGGGCTAGGGATTCGAACCTCCGAACTTACGATCTTCCGATCGACAAGCCTGGCGTCTTACCCGCTGAGCCACCACACCCCTACTATGACCTACTATGACCTACTATGGGGGCTAAGTAACTTACAGAGACTTGTAACTTGAATGACACATTCAGAAGGAAGCCCAAAATTTCACCATGGTAGTTCAAAGACTGGATGAAACAAGCTAACCAGAACAATTCAAGGGATAGTCCAATGACAGTTGGGGGGACAAATATCAGGTTCAAAGATTCAAGGCTAGAGTAGTGGATGAGCTAAGCATAAATAAATTTGCAAATGTTGCTTCAGCATTGGCCTGTTCAGAACAGCAGACTTGGCTGCTCCAGCCTTTATGCTGATGTTATTAGTAGCCTTTAACAATTCACCAACCAGGACAGCTCCTACAAATAAATCTTCCCTCACAACACATCCAGTTATCTTGAGGAGCCTCTAGGACAGGGCTTTCCAAAGTTTTCCCACGGCGACACACCAACCGCCATTGGTGTGTCGCCGTGGGAAAACCCGGAAGTGCCGCCATTGCGGCAGCGAGCAAAAACCCGGAAGCGCTGCTGCCGCATTTGGTTTTTGCGCGCCGCTGTTGGTGTGTCACCGCGGGAAAACCCGGAAGCACTGATGATGATCAGCGCTTCCGGGTTGTGTGGCGACACACCAGACTGTGTGTGGCAACACACTTTTGTGTCACGACACACAGTTTGGAAAGCTCTGCTCTAGGACTTTTACATGTGGCCATTCTCTGGTTTTACCTATAAGCATCTATGCTCCTGGGGTGCAAAGAACCCACTTCCATCTTAAAGTTTGGTCCCACCCTCCCTGGCTCCTACAGTAGTGTCTGCAATGACCCTTCCTCTAATGCAGAGTTTTCCAAACTTTTCAGTTGGCGACACACCAACGGCGGCACGCGAAAACCCAGAAGCACCGTGACAGTGGCAGGCGAAAACCCGGAAGTGCCACCACCGTGGGGCTTCCAGGTTTTCGCCCGCCGCCACCACAGCGCTTTCGGGTTTTCACATGCGGCAGCAGCAGCAGCAGTGTCCTGGTATGCCGTACGAAAACCCAGAAGCACTGATGGCCCACGGCAGTGCACCATCAGCGCTTCTGGTGGTTTGCGCAGCACACCTGGGCCCCGCAGGCGACACAATACTGTGTTGTGACACACAGTTTGGAAAGCTATGCTCTAATGAGAAAGGGGCATCAGAATCTGCCTTACCAGGATCTGCATCATTCTCAGAAGAGGATTCTTCTTTCAGGGGTTTATGGAGCACATCCAACCCATACAGTTAAATAATCAGTGTACACCAAAGATGAGGAAAACCTCCAAAGGAATTTAGTGTCAACAAGCCACAAATAATCAAAAGAATCATTATTGCTCATATTATTTAACTAATCCCTACAGGATTTAAATGTTAATCACAGAAATGCATAGCTAAGGGATGGAGCCCAATGGTTATAGGTAGATCAAGGGGCAGAGCTGATTTTATGAGTCAAAGGATAGCCAAGCTATCTTTTCTCAAAAATGGACAGCTAAAATAAGAAAAGACTGGATACTGAAGACAACTAACAACATTATTTGATATTATTCCCATTTATCCTAAACCAAAACAACAGCATTCAGAAATCAAGTGTACTATTGTTTTCACTTATATGGCATAGTCAGGATCTTAAGAAGTCTAGATCTTCTAAGTAATTTTAAGGGAGAGCTAAAAAGTATAATGTGTTGGAGTGTGTGTTTTCTTGCACACGCAGAGTATCAGAAAGCGATTAGCTTCAGAGACCAATAAATGATGCCTGTCATTGTAGTAACTTAGTTGCAGTTGTAATAGTTACTCATACAAACATATACTATTTACAGTTCTCTTCCAGATCCCTGGAAGTGTTACAAATCCTCATACCAGAAAAGATAAGAAGCAAGCAGAAGCAAGAAGCAGGAAGCGGGGCGGGGCGGGGCGGGGCAGGCAGGCAGGTTCTTTTATACTCTTCAGCCTGGATCACGTGCTGCCTGACCTGATCCGGGTCCGTCGTCACCGCCGCCATTCGATCTTCCTCCGATCCTCTCCTCCGGTGGCACCAACTTCCCGACAGCGGGACACCAGCAAATTAGCCCACTTAAGGTAGTACCCATTTATCTACTTGCAAAGCTTTCGAACTGTTGGGTTGACAGGAGCTGGGACTAGCAACGAGAGCTCACCTCATTGCGTGGGGTTCGAACTGCCGACCTTCTGATCGGCAGCCTACAGCTCAGCAGTTTAACCTGCTGAGCCACCGCATCCCCCCATAATACACCAACACTCCTCTTATTATGCTAGAGGTATAAGTCGCAACCCAATTTTTTCAGTTAACTCCTTGTGTTTTACTGCATCAAGGGGCTTTGTTAGAAAATCAGCAATCATGTCTTTTGAGTCACAATACTTTAACATGATTTCACCTTTGGCTATTAAATCCTTGACATTATAGTATTGTATGTCAATATGCTTAGTTCTGTTCCTACAACCCTCAGACTGAGCCATATGAATACAAGCCTGATTATCTTCAAAAACAGTTACAGGCTGGTGCAATTCCATGCCTATATATTTTAACAATTGTTTAAACCATACAATCTCATTACAGATTTGCACTAGGCTATAAAATTCTGCTTCTGCTGTAGAAAGAGCAACAAGTGTCTGTTTCTTAGAATGCCAGGCGATTGTTGAGCCAACATATTGTATTATAGCTCCAGAAGTTGACTTGCAATCATTTAGGTCTGCTCCCCAGTCTGAATCAGCATATGCCTGTAATACTCCTGTCCCAGAAGCAGAAAGCCTCAGACAGTAATCCTTTGTGCCTTGCAAATACCTAAACAGTCTTTTCAATGCTGCTTTTCCAGTAGAAGTTGGTTTTTCTACTTGTCTGCTTAAAATTGAAACAGCATTAGAAATATCTGGGCAAGAATGATTTGCAATGTACAATAAACTTCCAATCGCAGATCTAAACCCTTCTGCCTCAGATAACTCAGGTTCTCCCACCTCCTTCTGGAATTCAGGAAGCATAGGGGTTAAGACTGATTTACATTCCTGCATGTTAAACTCCTCTAGGAGTCTCTTGATCTTATTACTTTGGCTCACCAAGAAGCTACCATCTTTTTCTCTGAAAAATTCCAAGCCTAAGTAATTTGTCACTATACCAAGATTCTTTAACGTAAAATTGTTCTTCATGTACGTTTCAAAATCATGTTGCTGTTTGTCTGATGAAGTAAGTAAATCATCAACATACAAACACAAATACATAAAACTTTGTCTTTCTTAACATAAACACATGGATCTGCCTTCCCCTTTTCATAACCAAAACTTTGCAGTGTTTCATCTAATTTTAGATTCCAGCAGTGAGCTGCTTGTTTCAAACCATAATTGATTTTTGTAGTTCACACACCAAATTGTTACCTTGTTCAAAACCAGGTGGTTGTTGCATGTACAATTTCTGGTCTAACTCACCATACAAAAATGCAGTTTGAATATCATAATGATAAACTGACATTCCTTTTAGTGCAGCAACTTTCAGCAACAATCTGATTGATTTACCCTTTGTAACAGGTGCAAAAGTTTTGTCAAAGTCTAATCTGACTTTGAAAACCTTTGAGAAAATCCTTTAGCAACTAACTTTGCTTTGTATTTTTCAATTTTCCCACTAGCATCGTTTTTCAGTTTGAAGACCCATCTACAACCCAGACAGCGTTCATTGGGAGGTAGATTAACTAATTTCCAAGTTTTATTTTCTTTCAAGGAATCTAATTCCTGTTGCATTGCATCATACCAAACACTCTGCAATCTCAGGTGGCATATCATTTATTTGCTGTAAAGACTCTGGTTCAGAGTAAACGTGGAAGGCTTTAACCATGTCCACCTCAAAACGTTGAGGAGGAATTCCTTTATTACTCCTCTGTGACCTGCGAGGTATTACAGGGCTAACAACCTGTCTTCCATCACTTTCCTGAGTAGCATCTGTCTCATCAGACAGATTTTCAGCTTGCTCCTCTTGTTTAATGATCTCATTTGGCGAAGAATCTTGTGAAATTCTATCAGCAAGTTCTTGCCTTTGCCCTGGTTTCAAATCAACTTGCAAATTGGAATTTATTTTTTCCCAGTTTTGTTCTGCAAATGGAGACTTTTGCTTATAATTAATTTATTGCCTAATATGAACCTGTAGCTTCTTTGGTTTTGTTCATACCCAACAAAAATTGCTTTCTTTGTTTTGGAACCTCCTTTTGTCCTCTGTTGTTTTGGTATGTGAACCCATGCTGCACTGCCAAAAACTCTGAGATGGTTCACTTTTGGTTTCATACCATAAAACAAATGAAATGGAGTGTCCTCAATCACACAATTAAACAGTCTGTTCTGAACATAACAAGCAGTTGCTACTGCTTCACCCCAAAAATTAAAAGGTAATTTTGCATATTTAAGCAAGCACATCATAGCTTCTTGAAGTGTTCTACCTTTCCTTTCAGCAACTCCATTTTGCTGTGGAGTGTAAGGGTTAGAAAGAATTTGTTCTATCCCCTTCTCTTTTAGGAATTTTCTAAAAGCATTCGAAAGAAATTCCCTCCATGATCACATTGTAGGGCAGACACAGGTTTTGGAAATTTTCCATTTGCCCATGTTACAAAACTTTTAAATTTATCAAATGCCTCATCTTTATGTTTCAACAGATAGATAAATGTATATCTTGAAAAATCATCAATTATGGTCATTATAAATCTTGCTTGTCCCAGACTTGGAGCAAAAGGACCAATAATGTCAAAATGAACAATTTCAAGAGGTCTAGTTGTAACTCAGTCTCTGTGCTTACTCACAGGAGCCTTCTGTGTTTTACATTCCTTGCAAACTACACAGTCCAGATATTTATCACAAGGTTTCAACTTCAGGTCAGCACATAACTGTGGCATTTGTGCTATGTATCTAAAATTTGCATGACCAAATCTCCTGTGGATCAAGTGTATGCACTGATCATGAATTGGTATATTGCCAATTACAGCTTTTGCAGCTTGGCCGTTAACATTCTGTACTATGTACAATCTGAAATTGATCAAACATGCAATCAAGATGCTTTGTTAATTATTATTTTGGAATGCAAAAGTTGGAAATAAAGAAGAAAGATCAGTAGTTGGAAAATATGGCCTTGGTGACAAAAACGAAGCTGGAGATCATATAATAGAATTCTGTAAGGCCAATGATTTATTTATTTGCAACACTTTTTTCCAACAACACAGTCAACGAGTATACACATGGACCTCGCCAGATGGATTACATGGAAACCAAATTGATTATGTTTGTGGAAGGAGACGATGGAGAACTCAATACTATCAGTTAAGACAAAGCCAGGAGCTGATTGCGGGACAGATCATCAATTGCTTATGTGCAAGTTCAAGCTGAAGCTGAAGAAAATTAAAATAAGATCAAGAGCACCAAAGTATGACCTTGAAAACATCCCACCTGAATTTAGAGATCACCTCAAAAATAGATTCGATGTACTAAACCAGAGCTTTCCAAACAGTGTGTCGTGACATGTTAGTGTGTCAGCTGGAGTGTCTGGGTGTGTCGTGGCTGCTGCTGCCACCTCCGAGTCCTGCCAGGATTCCACGCAGGTCCTAGTGCCTGCCTTGTGCCTTGCTGCCTCCAAACCTGCTGTGATTCCATGCAGGTCCTAGGGCCTGCCTTGTGCCCTGCTTTAAGAGTGTGTCGTGAAATGATGCCCTGCTGTAAGAGTGTGTCGCAAAATGATGCATGTCTAAAAAGTGTGTCACCAACATGAAAAGTTTGGAAAGCTCTGTACTAAACACTGATGACCGAAGACCAGAAGAGCTGTGGGAAGATATTAAGAACATAATATGCAAAGAAAGTGAAAGAACATTAAAAAGGCAAGAAAGAAAGAAAGAAAGAAAGAAAGAAAGAAAGAAAGAAAGAAAGAAAGAAAGAAAGAAAGAAAGAAAGAAAAGATCCAAATGGATGTCAGATGAGACTCTGGAACTTGCTTTTAAACACCAAGTAGCTAAAGCTAATGGAAGAAAGAATGAAGTAAGAGAACTAAATAGAAAATTTCAAAGGGCAGCTAGAATAGATAAGGGGAGATATTATGATGAAATATGGAAAGACCTAGAGTTAGAAAATCAAAGAGGAAGAACATGATCAGCATTTTTCAAGCTGAAAGAGCTGAAGAGGACATTCAAGCCCCGAGTTGCTATCCTTAAAGACTCTATGGGCAATACATTAAATGACACAGGTAGTATTAAGAGAAGGTGGAAGGAATATACAGAATCACTGTATAAAAAGAGTTAGTCGATGTTCAACTATTTCAGGAGGTAGAATATGATGAAGAACCATCGGTAATGAAGGGAGAAGTTCCAGCTGCATTGAAGGCACTGGTGAAAAATAAGGCTCCAGGAATTGAGGGATTGAGATACTTCAATAATCAGATGCAGCAGTGGAAGCACTTATTCTTCTATGTCAAGAAGTTTGGAAGACAAAGACCTGGCCAACTGACTGGAAGAGATCCGTATTCATACCCATTCCAAAGAAAGGAGATCAAACAGAATGTGGAAATTATCGAACAATTTCATTAATTTCACATGCTAGCAAAATTTTGCTGAAAATAATTCAACAATGTTTGCAGCCTTACATCAATAGAGAACTACCAGAAGTCCAAGCTGGATTTAGAAGAGGATGCAGCAAAAGAGATATCATAGCTGACGTCAGATGGATCTTGGCTGAATGTAAAGAATACCAGAAAGATGTTTACCTCTGCTTCATTAATTACACAAAGGCATTTGACTGTGTGGGCCATAACAAGTTAGGTTAATATTACGAAGAATGGGAATCCCAGAGCACTTAATTGTACTCATCTGGAACCTCATCTGGATCAAGAGGCAGTTGGTAGAACAGAAAATCATGATATTGAGTGGTTAAAAATTGGGAAAGGTGTGTGGCAAGGTTGTTTACTTTCACCCTATTTATTCAATGTGTATGCTGAACAAATAATTTGAGAAGCAGGAATGTACAAAGAAGAGAAGGATATCAGAATTGGTGGAAGACTCATTAACAACCTACAATATGCAGATGACACAACTTTGCTTGCTGGAAATGAAGAAGACTTGAAGTACTTGCTGATGAAGATCAAAGATTGTAGTCAGCAATATGGACTACACTTGAATGTGAAGAAGACGAAGATTCTCACAAATGACCAATAAGTAATGTCACAATAAATGGAGAAGAAATTGAGGTTGTCAATGATTTCATTCTACTCGGATCAACGATCAATGCGAAGGGAAATAGTAATCAAGAAATCAAACGACGTATCACACTGGGAAAATCTGCCATCCAAGACCTATCTAAAGTTTTCAGTAGTAAAGACATCAGTCTAAAAACAAAGGTGAGTCTGACTCACGCTATGGTCTTCTCAATTGTCACATATGCGTGTGAAATGTGGAAATTAAAAAAGGAAGATAGAAGAAGAATTGGTGCATTCAAATTGTGGTGCTGGCGAAGATTACTGAAAGTACCATGGACTGCCAGAAAAACAAACAAATCAGTTTTAGAAGAAATACAACCAACATTTCCCTAGAGGCAAAGATAACTTTGAGAGGCGTAGACTCTCATACTTTGGGCACATTGTCAGGAAAGACCGATCACTTGAAAAGGACATCATGTTTGGTAAAGTCGAGGGCCAGCGGAAAAGAGGTAGACCTTCAATGCGATGGCTTGACACAATTATTGCAACAATGGATGCAAACATTGGAACAGTCAGGCAATTGGCGCAAGACCATTTAGCATTTCGTTCTATTATACATAGGGTTGCTATGAGTCATAAACGACTCAATGGCAACTAACAACAACAACTATGTACAATGAATCTTTTTATACACAAGTTGCACACAACTTACCATTCTTACGTATCTCACAATCATCTTTCTTAAATGTTATGACATATCCAGCTGCTACTAACTGGGCTACAGATAAAAGGTTAGTTTGCAATTTAGGAACAAACATCACATTTTTAACAGTTTCTCCCAAACAAGATAGATACATGTCACCTTGACCCATGATTTCTATTGTAGACCCATCAGCCATAGAAACACTTTGTCTATTAGTTTTAGACAGTGAAACAAAGGAATTTTTACAATTTGATAAGTGACAATTAGCACCAGAATCTAACACCCAGAAATCAGAGTCATATTTTTCATGAACTTGTGCAATATGTGTTGTTTGCAGAGCCTTCTTTCGCGTTGCCTCTCTGTTCTTTTTTCATGTCTTTCGCTCTTTGGGCAATAAATTAGTTTTTCTGTAAATGTCCAGTTGAGCTACAATTGAAACACAAGCAGCTGGCAAGGACTGTTGCCTCAGCCTGATTGCTCTTCCCTCCTCCTGCTTTTCCATGCTGTAGCTTATCAGAAGAAATGGGTGGAGCCAAATGCCATTTCTGTCATTTCTCCCATTCAGCAAGCAGTCGTCCAGAAACATACGAAGGAGTAAGTTCAGCCTCGGGCATTGCTTCCAGGGTGCAAATTAACGTATCCCACGTTTCATTCAGTGAAGATAAAAAAATGTATACTTTTGTTAGAGGTGTAAACTCCATTCCTCTCTCTTGCAATTCTACAAACAGCTGCTTTATGGAATGTAAATGTTCAGGCAGGCTGCCCTCTTCTGACAAAAAAAGCTTTGTAAAGTTTTCTAGTCAGAGAAACTTTACATCCTGCTGTTGCTTTTATATGCAAATATCTTAGTGCCTCCCAGAGTTGTTTTGCAGACTGCAAACTATGCAGATTCACTAGCTGACTGTCTTCAACTCCCAAAATAATGGACGCTCTGGCACGCTCATCCAGCCTAAGCCATGCATTGGAGGGATTTGCTGGAGTTGGCTCACTAATCAGAGACCATAAATCTTCCCTCCGAAGAAACATTTCCATTTTTAAACTCCAGTTTATGTAGTTAGTATCTGACAATCGCTCAAGCGGCATTCCTAAAGATTGATAAGCAGCCATGGCTTCTATCTTCACTAAGCACCTCGTAAATTCCTCAGCTTAGCTTTTCTGCAAACAGATAGCTGCTAGAAGCCTCCCGGTAGCTTCAAAGAGAAAAACACTTTACTTGCCTTGTTTACTTGTCATCAAATGCAAACAAGCTGCTGCTGAGCTGGTCTCTCTTTGTGCTTTCTGGGCCCATAACCTGTTGGAGTGTGTGTTTTCTTGCACATGCAGAGTATCAGAAAGCAATTAGCTTCAGAGACCAATAAATGATGCCAGTCATTGTAGTAACTTAGTTGCAGTTGTATTAGTTACTCATACAAACAGATACTATTTACAGTTCTCTTCTAGATCCCTGGAAGAGTTACAAATCCACATACCAGAAAAGATAAGAAGCAAGCAGGAGTAGAAGCAGAAGCAGGAAGCAGTGAGAAGTAAGCAGGGCAGGGCAGGTAGGAAGGTTCTTTTATATTCTTCAGCCTGGATCACGTGCTGCCTGAACTTTTAATGTTTGCAGGTGCTTACCTAATAAGGTTCTATTGCTGTGACTTACTCCTCAAAGAATAATACACCAACATAATGCAGTAAAGTTCACAGGCCAATTCTGAATCATTTGTTTCTCAAATTCTATCACCATGTTTCCCAATGTAGTGCTTTTTGGAGGAATGGAGTCTCCTCCCCCCAGAATTCTAGTTAGCATGACTTTTGGCCATGTTGACAGTCCCAGCCCATCTGCTGAGCACAAGCTAGGGAAACTTGATCAACCATAATGGCAAAGTTTGTAAGTTCTTTGATCAATGTACAAACATTTTACTTCTTCTCTGTTGGATTCTTAAAGGTTAGAATAAGAAGTCCAAGCAGCAAACAACAATCTAGCAGAGTACGAAGCGTGTACCCAAGGAAGGCTTGCACTTAAAGCTTAATTGTGTTCAGAAATGAATCCAGTCTTCACACATCAGTTAGATGAAGAAAGATAGCTTACATTTATTCTGTAGATCTGGCTACAAGCAGATTCACGGTAGAAAAAATACTTAATCAGCTCCGGTGCGTGCAAGCGAGATATTCAGACGGGACCCACATTTTAGCGGCCCCCCTGAAATGCACATGTGTGTTGGAAGAGAGTAAGATGGAGACAGACTCTTTTCGAGTCAGAGAAGAAGCAGGAAGCGGAAGTCAGGTGACTCAGGCACGTCCCACAAACACAGTAGAGATACAGTACGTTTTACTAGAAAAGCCCCTTTATGCTTGTGAGACAATGCTGAGTTGATTCCTGAGATTTCCCACATTCTCAACCCAGGAAACTCTCAGCCAAAGAATGCTGCAAAGCTGAACCCTGGATTTTGACGCTACTATTTGATATTTTCAGCCCAAATTCCATGAAATCCAAACTGTAGAAGAGCCTCACCAAGGGATGATCAATCACTGTGCTAATGGCTGCAAATGTCTCAGGAAGTAATTTCAGCAGTTCCTAGTGGTAGAACAGAAGACGGGCTTCTCCAATTAGTTGCCTGTCCCAATCTGCTGATCATGTAGCCTAATGGTAAGACTAGCTCTGTTGACCACTGAGATGTATTGCTACTGGGAGACTGCACTCATCACAGCAAGCTGGAGACCACTTTGGCTTGCTCTAGTTGCCCCTGAAAGAGCAGCTATACCGTAGCCAACTTGCTTCCTCCCTCCTTGCCGGAAAGAACCTCGTATTTCCTCTCCCCTACCTTCCATTTGGACCATGTCTCCTAGGCAAGGCCCTGAGATGCTTGTGTAGGCAGGACCTGAGGTCTCACTTTGTATCTGAACAGTGCTAAGAATATTTTAAGGCTTTTGAGTTTCATCGCCTCCATCCTCTGCTCTTTGCTCGAGCAAAGTTCAGAAATTCCAAATATTAGCAAGTGTTCTATAGCCTGTCAAAAAAGTTCAAAGGACTTTCTCTCTTTGCTCTTTGGAAGGATGCTGATCCAGTTAGCAAACTGAGGCAGGGTTTCTTGTTTTGGGTTTGGTTTGGTTTGGTTTGGTTTGGTTTGGGGTTTTTTTTGCTATGAGATACAATTCATGCAAAAATGCCCTGCAACATTTCCTTGAGCTCTCTGCAGGGATTTCAGATATACAGTAAATAACATACGCATATTTTGCACCAGGGTGTAAATAACATACACATATTTTTTACCAGGGTGTTTTTCTTCTTTCTAATTAGGGTTACTTTATATCACGCAGACCACCACAACTGCCTTGCATCCTCCTTCCCTCCCCTCTGACCTTTTAATGCAACCACTCCTTTGCCCTTTCACCTCCTACAGGACAAAGCTGAGAACCCAACTCTTTGCTCCAGACTACAGTATAATAATTAAGTGGAGTCACGCTAGCTATTACAGTTGCAAGTCTGCGACTGATTAAGAGGCCTATTTTCCCGCAATTAATTTTCAGAGGCAAAGGGATGTTTGATGTTAAATGTCTTTGTTCTTGTTAATTGTCTCCTATTTGTTGCAAGTTCTCAGACCCTGTGAAAATGGACATTGCCAAATTAGCTTGTCCAGCAGCTCAGAGATGTACATGGCTTAACTCAGTCCAGGTGTTCTTTATTCTTGGGGGGGGGGTGTTTCCTCCTCCCCCGCCTCCCCCCAAACATGAGTGTTACACAGACCTCCATCAGGAATGCTACTCCTGTCATTCAAAAGGTTTTTTTTTCTGATTGTGCTCTTAAAACACTTTCTTTTCCTCAGAAATCTGGGTAGCCAGGTGTCCAACAGGACGATTTAGAATTTTAAAAATAATAAGATGCATTAATAGGAAGGATAATAATAATGCATACAGTAACACATACAATTACTTTAAGAATTCATTTGTTTTGAAAGGAATGCACAGGTAAAGCAGCCATTCTCTACCACTCCCCCATTTTAAAAATTATTTTTGATTTAACACTACATACAGTCAGCTGATGTTTTGCAAGACAGACAGTATATAAATGTTATAAATAAATAAGGAAATCATGAAAAAATGCAATATTAATCACATTTCTAATTATTTTTTTCAAACTATAAACTACATTAGATGCAGCTTTTGAATAGTTTCAAGGGGTGTCATACTGTATACAGTATATCAAGTTTTTTGCAGTGATCTCATTGGGATAATATATGAAAGCTGACCTCCAAGTCTTCAATACTCAGACACAGATGGAATTGACCAAAAGCTTCCTCTTGAATTTAGGATTCCTTGAGCAAAACCGAATCCAGAATTAGTGTTATAGATAGAATAATGTCTTCAGTAATACCCTCTGATTTATCACAACAGCTTCAAGTGAATGAAGAATCCCTAGGTAGAGAGGGTTGGTTATTTCTTACTCCCAAACTTCATGTTAGTCAACTAGGAGATTCACCAAATTTGATGATCTATTAAATCACTGAAAATAAATTGCCCTTGTCAATATGCAAAAACAGATTTTAACACAATATGAAAGCCCAGCCAAAAAAGAAATTTACAAAAGGAAAAAGAAGGGATATCATGCATGTGTGCTCTTTGTTGACCCATGTGGGGATGATTTTATACTTTATACTTATATTTATACTCTATGTAATATATTTGTTTTTATTGTATTTTAATCTTTTTTAGCTTTGTTGTAAAACACCCAGAGTCCCTCTTTTGGGGGAGATGGGCAGTGACAAAATTTGATAAATAAATAAATAAATAAAGTCTGATACTGAGTTAAATTTGTCAAGGTCATTTACAGTACCTGCAGCTTGGACTTTGCCTCAGTAATAGCATCCAAGAGATTTTATCTGAAACATGTTACAAGCCATTTATTACTATCATTTATATGGTCAGACCACTGGCAAAAAAAGAACTGTTCACACATGGAATAACTTTAGTACAGAGCTTTCCAAACTGTGTGTCAGGACACGTTAGTGTGTCCACTGCAGTGTCTGGATGTGTCGCGGCTGCTGCTGCCTCCAAGCCCTGCCAGGATTCCATGCAGGTCCTAGTGCCTGCCTTGTGCCTTGCTGCCTCCAAACCTACCCTGCCAGGATTCTGCGCAGGTCCTAGTGCCTGCCTTGTGCCCTGCTGTAAGAGTGTGTCACAAAATGATGCCCTGCTATAAGAGTGTGTCACAAAATGATGCATGTCTAAAAAGTGTGTCACCAACATGAAAAGTTTGGAAAGCTCTGCTTTAGTAGATAACATATCATTGTGTGTGGTGGCAGTGAAGAAGAAAGCATGGTTTGATACAGCATGTTAGCTAAGTGTCTTCAAAATGGGTTTTATGTCATGTTCATATGGATATAGCCCCACAGCTCAGCTGAATGAGTTGTAAAGTCATGCTCCATAGCTTTGCCAATAAGCAACTAAGAAGATCTTACAGTGAAAGAACATTGAAGTGTAGTAGGGGAATTACTGAGTTCAAACTCTCAACAAACATGATCCCCATCTGAAAGTACAACTATCATTTTTTCTTGCATGATATATAAGAATATATATAAGAATAGGGCATCCATCAACTATCTTAGGTCTACATACTTTTCATCCCATTATCTGGATCTGGGCCATATTGAAATTTAAAGGAAATGTAATTATTATAATAACTATGATGGCTAGGAACAAAGTTCTCTTCTCATAGGAAGCTTTCCTTCTTTACTGACTTCAAAACTTTATTTCAATAAGTGAAAAATGGTAACTGTCCCCTGGATTGTGGCTATACATAGAATTACAAGGAAGAGGAGACAGTGTCCTTAGATCTGGCTGTTCAATTAATGAACAGAAATGTGAAATTCTCCTGTTTTGCAACATGTTATTCATATACAAATACTTTTCTATGCACAGTTATGTGGTCTGTGGGAAAGAATTAATAATAACATTTTCATCATCTCAACCCATGGAAAAGAATCTCTTACCAAATTCCACCAGGATATTTTTCCACTCTACCATCAATTTTAGTCTCAATCTATCTACCAAACATGTTTACTTTCTTGATGTCATGGTAAACTTACACAAACTTACACAATGTACACATAAGCACCATATTATATAGGAAAGCTACAGATCGCCATGCATAACTACATGCTTCAAATCACATCACCAAATCTACACTTACCACCATATTTGTTCTGGCTCACATGACAAAGATCTAAACTGATGGAATTAAACCAGGCATTCAGGAGTCTAAACTACCCACCTAATGAGATCAGAAGAGATCCTGATTGATTCCCAGAGAGGACTATTAAAAGACAGATCATAGAAACAGAACAGCAGACCACTGGTTGTCACCCATTGCTCACAACTCAAGCTACTCAATGTTATTAATGAGCTGCAACCCATACGGAGCACTGACATGGTACTTTCTCAGGCACTGGGTAACAGGCCCATACTTGCATAAACACAGCCACGCAACCTGAAGCAGATTCTCACAAGCAACCAGAAACCACAGGATAATGATGCTAACATGGAAACCAGACCCTGCAACAAACCCACATGTCTACTTTGCCCCACATTTACACCAACAGCATCTTCTCAGGCCCCAGCAACTTCACACCCAAGATTAGAGGTGTGCTCTTTCTCTAAAGTGATACATGTCATCAGCTGCCAGCAATGCCCCTCTGGATTCTATGTAGGACAAACAGGCCAAACTTTGCAGAAAAGAATTAATGGACACAGGTTGGAGACTCCAAATAAGGACAAAATAATATCAGAACATTTTAATCTCCCAGGACTGCAGTGCAGATTTGAAAGTTGATGTTTTTGACAAAGACATTTTACCAACACAATTGGTCAACAGATTACTGAATTTACATATATCAAAAGGTTTCAGGCTGCTTCAGAAGATCTCAACAAACACAATGGGTTTTTTACAACTGTTAATTGATAAGGTATTTGTAATCTGTCTTACAGTATGTGTAACCCGAATCTCCATAACCACCCTATCTTCTCTTCTCTTTTACCCCCACCTCATCCCATTTTAAATCCTACATCAGTTTAGCCACCCCATGCATCTGATGAAGTGAGGTACATCTCATGAGAGCTTATGCGTTTGAATAAAAAATTTTGGTCTAGAAAGGTACTAGCAGATTCCTTTTGGATTTTGGCTTTCCAAGGATAGTTGAACTGACTTTCAGATGGGAAATGTGTTTCAGAGTCAGCAAGGGATAAAAGCAGGTACCTTAAATATACAGACATCTTAATGCAGTCTGAGCTAGTTACAATTCACTCAGAAGAAGTAGTGGCAAATAGTTCAGTTACTGCATTAACTGTGCACATGTAACTATTGTGGATAGGAGAGGTAAAGTCTGCACTGGGGATCGTTAGAAAAGGAACTGCCAACACTGTAAATTGTTTATTTAAAAAAATTGGTAGGTTGACAAAATTCAGAATTCTACATACAGTTCTGGTCACTGCACTTCAAAAAAGATATTGTAGAACTGGTAAGGATGCACAAAAGGAACCAGAATGATCAAGGATTAGAACATTTTCCCATGAAAGAAAGTTTGTGCCACATGGAGCTTCTTGGCTTAGAAAAAAACAAGTGAGGTACACGAGAGAGGCATATTTAACATTTCAACTATGCAAAGGAAATGGATGTGGAAGTTGTCCAGTAAAATGGTGGAAGACTCAAGGGAAAAAAAGTGCATTTCTTCTTACATTTCTTAGATAAGCTACCATGCTTTGATGGCCAACAATTTGGATAGCTTTAGCCAATGGAGGAGAAATAGCTACAACTGGGATGCCACTGAATACCAGTTATTGTTGCTATTGGGCAACACCAAAGAAAGAATCTGCCATTCATGTTCCATTTGTAACCCGCCCAGAGTCCCTTGTATGGGAGATGGGCGGGGAATAAATTTGAAAAATAAATAAATAAATAAATAAATTTGTGGCTTTCCTGTAGGCATCTAGCAGGCTGGTCACTGTTTGGAAAAGCATACCTTTGTCAGATCCAGCACAACACTCTAAAAGTTGGCTTACAACTCCTTCGGGTTCTCTTTAAAATGTTTCTCTTTCATTCTTAAATTGTTCTTCAAGAGGATGGGAAGCTTCATTTAAAAGAAAAGCCCAGATTTTGAAATAATCTGGTCAACATTAGACTGATTGTGTGTTTGTGTGTGTGTGTGTGTGTGTGTGTGTGTGTATAGTGTGTATATGAATGAAGGGTACACACAATCCTTCTCTTAGGATTCTAGAGCTATCCTGCTACAGTTGATTATCCCTGCTATTGGGATAATTTTGTGCTATTAGAATATCAGGATCCTCTGAGGATCAGATATCAGTGAAAGAGGGAGGAAGAAAGGTTGCAGGAAAGTATTTTTTATTATAACACCTTTCAACAAGTAACAGCAAGTTTTGAAAAGAGAAAAATATATCTATGTTAATTGGAAATTTTCCTTGTATGTGTTCCAAATGCAGCTGTATATCCTTTCCAGCCTCCATATACAGCACCTTTTGACAAGTGTAGAGGAACTTCCTAAAATATTATCTCCGGATGAACCATTATATTCCTTCCAAACACTGGGAGTTGTGAATTGTTGCATTGGGCCTGTTTCATGCACTTTTTTGAAATATTTTCTGTAATGGGCAAAAGTCATGCTCACTCTTCCTTACTGTACACAATGTAAACATCTGATCATTCAGGTCTAAGGAATTTATATCACAGATTTCATGTGACACAGTAAAGACCTATTCCAAGGAATCTGCAAATAGCACTGTGCATGACGTTGGAGAGACCCAGATCTGCCAAATTGGAGTAGTTCACTCATATTCCAGTCCAGCTGGGTGGACATAGTCATGTCAAGGAACTTGCATGGTATATTTTCTGGAGTGCTGGAGGGTAGCTTTAACTCCCTATATCCCCTCTTAGGACAAATCATCATCATAAATGCCGAGTTACAAGACATGCCAAGAGCCAAAAATATAGTGTTAAACTTCGAAGGAGCACATCACAAGACCACATCTTTCTCTAATATTGTTTGTATGAAATTATCCACAATATGTTCTTGTTTGGTACACAGCTTTCCAGGGTTATAGACTGGGCAGTAAAAAAAAAAATCCAGAAAAAATCAGTGGCCCACCATTTCTGGACCGTTGCCATGAAAAAGACATGGACATGATCATAACATCACAGGGAGTCTTTACTGTTTTCTCCATATATACTTGCTTCTCTTTGCAAATTTCCCAAATAATTTTTTTAACTGTCTGTGAGGTATAGTTCATATTCTATGAATTATATGCCCATTTATCTTGTGGCACGTACCATTTGAGCAGATCACACCATTTCACTTAAAAAATAATTTCGGATAGAAGGTGGGATTGGTCAAATCTGGAGCACCATCCTTAATTTTCCTACCACTTTCTTCTGTTATTACTACTTTATGAAAATAACACCCTGGTTAAAATCTCCATTGTGAAATGCACGTAAACAAGCAAATCCTAATGAAATCTCTCATCTTGTGACAAGTGTATGAAGATTGTTCTTTGCATAGTTGCCTTGGAGTAAGCTTCACTGAAATTAGTGACCTTTACTTTTGACTTCATAGCTCAGTTTATAAAATACAGTACGCTTTACCCAAGGATCTTTAAGCAGCTGTAATGACATCTTTTAATCAGAAATGCAAACTGTTTAAAAGAATGTCAAGGATTTAAAAGAAACTTTGCTCCCAATTTTCCTCATTTGCTAACTTTCTCTATGCTAATTTTGCAGAAACAAGAGAGGGACTAAAAGTCTTGCCATTGCTTCTTCCTGACATTCTAGTGGATGACATCATTGCTTCTCCTTTTTGAAGAAAAAAAAGTGCCTGGAATTGTCCCATGTTAAGCCTTGCCTGCCACTCCCAAATTCTTGGGAAGCAATTTCAGACAGATCATAAAACACTGCCTGGACATGGGTCCTGCAGAAGACCTGGCCCTGCAGATAAGCCATGCACATTTCTTTAAGCTTTGCTCTGTGTATGCCTGGAGTTCTTTGTGGGAAAGATAGGATAAATAATGTATTAACTTAAAATTAAATTATTTATTTTCTTTATGTATTTCATTTTCTTTCTTATGCACACTCCTGGAGAAAATCCATCTATGTGGTTGCTAAGAGTTGACACCAACTTGATGGCACATAATCAATCTTACACAGAGAAACTCACTCTTTCTTTCTTTCTTTCTTTCTTTCTTTCTTTCTTTCTTTCTTTCTTCTCTCTCTCTCTCTCTTTCTTTCTCCCTCCCTCCCTCCCTCCCTCCCTCCCCCCCCCCCCTCTCTCTCTCTCTCTCTCATTAAAACCAGTCCCAAAACTATTTAGAAACTATTTTATCCATGTATCTTTAGCTCCCTCTGTGTGCAGGTAATAGAAATGTTTTCCACACTGAGTTTCTTTTCTCTAAAATTTGCCTCTGCAATGGATGACTATAGGAGTCAAATATGTATGTGGACCCAGAACTGCCCATTTTGGTACATTTCCAAGATGCTTATTGTTTAAAGAAAAAAATCTGTTTCTCAGAAAACTAAAACAAATTTCAAGGCTCTTGCATCATGTGTACTGGTAGTGCTGTCAGAAACCTCAAGCTAAAAACATATGAAATAGAATTTAAAAATAAAAATAATAATTAAGTCATAATTAATATGCATGCAATAAACCCTAAAGTCACAGAACAGTTCCAAAAGCCTGAGTGAATGTATCAGTCTCAATTCTTTTCCTAAAGGTGTGGCTAATTTATTAAATTAATTAATTAATAATTAATTAAATAATAATTAATTAATTAAAAATAATAAATTGATTAAATTGATTAATTAATAATTAATTAATTTAACAGAGATTAAATGCAACTCCATCAGAATTTAAGGTGGAAGTTCTGCAGGATCTCTCCAATGTTTCTAACCAATAGGTCCTGCAAATCAGAAGAAAAATAAGATGACATTTATCAATGATCTTACTTAATGATCCAGGCTGCCAGAGAGTTTATTTATGTTGATTTATATGTCCGCCTATCTTACACTCATGATTCTAGGTAGCTAACAGAGTTTAAATTATCAATACAACAAAATTAAAAGCAATTGTAATCACAGACAAAGAAGCATAAAATGGCAACTGAGGAAACCAATCAACCAACATTTCATGGGCTCATTTAACATCCTGACCCCCATGCCCTGGAAAACAACCAGGTCTTGAGGACTTTCTGAAAGGCCAACAGGGTCAGGACCAACCTAATTTAAGGAGGTATGGTTTTCCAAAGGGCAGGCACACTTCCTGAGTCCTGCAAGATGACATCTTTCAATTGAGGGGACCCAGAGAATACCCCTCCTGCTGGATCTGTGGGGATTGGTAGAGACCTTTGTAGGGATTGAGAATCCCTCAAATGCAGTAGGCCCTTCCATTGTTTAAATCAGAGGACCATTAATCGAAGAGGACCATAATGGTCCTCTGACCATTAAATCAGAGGACCATCACCTGAGGCCCCAGGTGAAGCCTTGTCTGCAACCCTCTGATATTTCCAAAAGTTGTTACCAAACTAGCAGTATGGAGAAGTATTAAATATGTGACTGAAAAGGAACTATACTTCATTACAGTTCAATGTCAATGTGACAATATCGAATTTTGGAATTTGGTCTTCAGGAAAGACCAAATAAAACTCTCAGCTCAGAAAAAGTGGTACAATCCGAGTTTAGAGATTTTAGATATTAAAACCAACACTTTCCAATTACTGGAGTTGAGCCAGCTCTCAAAACAGGCATGGTATGGATCAGTATTGTACACCCATTAATAACCAATTTCCTGCATTTTCCACCAAGTGGCAAGATTTGACACTTGGTGATAATGCAGGAATGGACAAGTTAGGTGTTCCCAACTTCAAGTGTGCCACTATTTGGAAATCCGGACACAGCAGAAGAAGAATAACAACAATAACAACAACTTGTTACTCACCTTTACCAAGGTACATGTCAAAGAGCCTCAGCAATTACAAAAATCCCATCCCATATAAATAATTCACAACTTAACACCTTAGGTAACTATCTACAACTAAAACAAATCTAAACACAACAACCATACATATTTATAAATATAGATTACAATACAGCAGACTGTGTAGAACCATAATTAATACTGTATAAAAGAGACACTAACCTAGGAACCATTGACATTAATGAGATGAGAGTCTCTGTAGTAAGCTATTAGCCAAATGTCTCAGCAGTCTCAGCCAGAACAGGTCAAATCTGACTTTGAGTCAAGTCTTCTACTATCCAATAGCACTTCCACCTTGCTTGAGTTTAATTTCAGGTTGTTTGTCCCTCACTTCATGAATACTCATGTTGTAAGATGTTTGCTTGTTGATCAGAAGATCGCAAGTTTGGAGGTTCGAATCCCTAGCCCCGTGTGACGGAGTGAGCTCCCGCACTCGCCCCAGCTCTTGCCAACCTAGCAATTCGAAAGCATGCAAATGCAAGTAGATGAATAGGTACCACTTCGGTGGGTAGGTAACAGCGTTCCACGCGCATCATGCGGCCACATGACCGTGGAAGCGTCTTCGGACAACGCTGGCTCTTCGGCTAAGAAACGGAGATGAGCACCGGCCCCTAGAGTCGGACACGACTGCACAAATGTGCGGGGGGAACCTTTACCTTTTAAGATGTTTGCTTAAGACTGTTTTCCCCAACCTGATCCTATCCTTTGTTCATGCTATCAGGGAATGACAGGTCACCAGTACTCCTGTCTAACATATCTGAAGGCCACCAGTTTGGGAATATCTGGCTACTTTCGCTACAATGCAATTGATAGTTACTAGTGAGACTGCAAGGAATTCTAGTCCAATTGACAATCCCTTTTGCCAGCAGAGGTCAGCAAACCTTACTAAAATGCTTTGGGAATCTCTGTTGCGACTCAAAGATGATTAAAGAAAACAAGCTAGAGGTTGTTAAACCTGATGGTTAATTGGACAGATGCCATTCTTTTCTAAGATATAAATAGCATTCACATGAGGACTTTCACACTACTGTAATAAGATTGGCAAAGGATAAAAAAATGTTCCTCAAATGGAGCTTGACTCCTAGTAACTGGACATTTCAATGTTACTTTCTTACCAATAATATGGAAGTAGTTTACCATTGACTTATTGCATGTTTTTTTAGCTCTCTAGTCTAACCTTGAGCCATGGGATTTCTTGGGGAACTGTGTCATAGCACTAACCAGGTTTAATTCTGCTTAGCTTTTTTGAGATTGGAGTTGAGAACATCAAAATCATACAACGTTAGCCTGGAGTAGTTCAATAACTCTACCTTCCTTATGCTCAGCACTTTAACATTGAAACATTTCCCAGATCAACCTCAGACTGCTTTTGGGGAAGCAGACGCAGTGGTAGCCTAATTGTGCCCAAAGATTCCTTGGAAACTGAAGACAGAATTTAACACAGCGCTAACACTAGTTCTGGATTTCTTATTCATCATCATCATCATCATCATCTACTTATATATTGCTTTTCAGGATAATATTCCCGCCTTATGGAACATCTTGCCCCCGGAGGTGAGACTGGCCCCTTCACTCCTGGCCTTCCGGAAGGCCCTCAAGACCTGGCTCTGCCGCCGGGCCTGGGACGACAGAGGCGGCAGTGCCTCCTGGGGTTGGCTGGCCCCGTAGTAATACGATCGATACTACGGTCCCCAATCCATCTTGGATTCATGTAATTTATTATTGTATGTATTTTAGACGATATTTTTGTATAGTTTTTTAAACTTTCAATTGTTGTAACCCGCCCAGAGTCCCTTGCAAGGGAGATGGGCAGGGAATAAATTGAAATAATAAATAAATAAATAAATAAATAAATAAGAAGCTTACAAACAATAGAAATACGATGTATTGTCGAAGGCGATAGCAAGGGCACAGAGATTTCGCTTCTGTCTGTGCTCCTGCCCTCTGAAGATGCCGGCCACAGATGCTGGCGAAACGTCAGGAACCACAACTTCCAGAACACGGCCACACAGCCCGGAAGACCCACAACAGCAATAGAAATACAATAAATAAAAATGCAAAAAAAATTATTGGAAAATAAAGAAAACAACTTCTAGGATTCCCCTCACAGGGAAGTTGGTGGTAATGGCCCTGTGAGATAAGGAATAAAATTTATTTATTTATTTATTTATTTATTCATTTATTCATTTATTCATTTATTCATTTATTCATTCATTTATCCCCGCCCATCTCCCCGAAAAGGGGACTCTGGGCGGTTGTATGTAAGAATTTTACTCTCTTGAAGAGCAGCTGTATAAAACCATTACCACAAATGACATATCATTGATATAGCATACACAGAAAGCACTGTAGGAGTATATTGAGACCCTCACTGGAACATGGAACACAAAGAAAACCCAGTTGTTTCATGAGAATGATCTCTACTGTTGGGTAATACCTTTATTAGAACTGACCAAAGTATCACCAACAATGACAACCATCTCTGGTGTTTCAAGAATGCTTCATCAGGCAAATCGCTTAGAAAGAAGGGTGAGAAGATTGGTTTGCAAGAAATGGTATATGGAAGTCATTTCAGCAGAGAGTGCAATTTCCATAAAGGTGGCCTAAAGAGGTTCACTAATGCTGGGTATTCATTCTCAACAACTACAATGAGGAATACAATGATAAAGCAAAACGTTAACTATATTTATTTATTTATTTATTTATTAAATTTCTATGACATCTCCCCCTCAAGGAGGGACTCTGGGTGGTTCACAGCCATAACAATATCACTAAAATACAATAAAAACACAATAAAATACAAATACAATAAATATAAATTTAAATTAAAACCAAGTGGCAGGATCAACTATAATTGCATATATTACATTGTATTAAATTAATATTGAATAAAGGCAACAACAGTCAAAAAGGCAAATAAAATATATAGTGGGAACCTAAGTATAGGACAAAAGATCGTTCAGTATAATGCTGCATGAAAGGGGAAAATATGAGGAAACTGGAGAAAGAAAACATCAAGGACATAGATTAGGTATTAAAAGGATTGATGGATTGATAGCTTGATTGATACAAACATCCATCTACTGCCCCACTTCAGAAATTCTGGGTACTTTACAATTACAATGAAATCAAGATAACCCCCAATCTTAATGAAAGTACCCCAAAAAAAAACCATCTGAGTAATCGAGAAATATACCTAATTCCAAGTGATAATACCCCCAAGGCAGCCCATCCACACTATTAGATTTCACCAATCGAAGAGAATATTAGTAGCTCAGGGTTGAACTGTGGAGTCCATGGTGCTCTCTGAGCCTTGTTGTTTCCTTGCAGATGTTTCATTGCCTGACTAGGCAACATCCTCAGTGCGAAAAGGGAGTGGTGTTTGCTCTCAGTTTATATACAGTGGTTTTCCAAGTTGGCATAAATGGATTCCTTGACCCCTCTCTCAAACCACCTATCTTCTCTGTCTACCTATCTTCTCTGTCTTTTGAATGGTATGTAAATGTTGTTTTTCTCTATGTGCTTGTTGATGGCTGACTTGTCAGAGTGCCAAGCTTCCAGGAATTCCCTAGCGTTCTTGGATTTGGCTTGGTCTAAGATACTTACAGTCTCCCAATTGAAAGTATGCTTGAGTCTGTCCATGTGTTGTGAGATTAAGGAGTTTTCATTGTGTCTTCTGACTGCTAGTTGGTGTTCGTGGATACGTTCTGCTAGTCTTCTGCCTGTCTGTCCTACATAGTGGCTTCTACAGTCGTTACACTGCATGTTGTAGATGACTCCTGTTTTTTCTTCTTGGACTACTGGGTCTTTTGGATTACCTAAGATGTTTTGAAAGGCTTTGGTTGGTTTGTGTGCTACGGTGATGCCGTGTGGTTGTAAGAATCTGTTGGTAGTTTCTGAGATGTTTCTGATGTATGGCAGTGTAATCCTTTTCATAGCTTCTGTTGTTTTTGCTGTGGTGGGTTGAGTGGTCAGGCACTTTTTGATAAAGTTGCATGGGTATCCATTTTGCTGGAAGATGCTATATAAGTGGTCTGTTTCCTTTTTCTGGTGTTCTGGGTTGCTGCAGTGCGTTTGTGCTCATCTGAATAAGGTTCTTACACAGCTCCTCTTGTGGGAGGTTGAGTTATTGCTTTGGTAGTGGAGCACTTGGTTAGTGTGGGTTGATTTCCGGTAGTCTTATGTTTCTAGCTTGCCATCATTTCCTCTACTAATGAGTATATCCAAGAAGGGTAGTGTGTTGTTGTTTTCTTCTTCCTTTGTGAATTTTATTCCTTTGAAGATGTTGTTGATGGTTTTTTGTATTTCCTTCAGTTGTTCGTTTTTTATTATGACGAAGGTGTCATCTACATACTAGACTCCACTATTAGATCTAAAAGCCCATAGAACAGAATGGTCTTTCATGCCTTATAAAATGCAAGCATGGTGGGAGTTGCACAAACCCCGAGGGGAGGACGTTGCTCCATAGTGTGAGGACTGCCACCAAGAAGGAGTGCCTCTGGACCCCCACCACTTTCCCTCATGTAAAATGTAGGATGGGGACCTGAAACATACCTATTGGGAGTCGATAGCCCTTCTATCTAGGCTTCTCCCTCAGCCCAATTCTAGGAAAGTCAGAGAAAAGGTGCTTTGGATCTTCCTACCCAATACCAAGTAATATAAAATTTAATAAACCTTATACCGATTCTGAAACACAAGAAGTAGCTACATAACTGTGCAACTTTGCACATGGGGAAGCTTTTATAAAACCAATGGAGTCACCTCTATAGACATAAAAAGGAATTCATTGGGGGGGGAAGAAATATAGGAAAATCAAGGGAAGTTAACAATGATACATAAATAAAGTCAATATTGCCACCTACCTAAATGAGTTCTAATTATCTCATTGAATAAGCTCTTGGATTTCAGCACATGGTCCCTGAAGAGTGAATGGTCATCTTGGTCACCTGCTTGGACATCTGTAGATAGGCCCTCCTTGTTCCTTCTTTTCTCCCTCTTCTTTTCTCTTGCTTCTGAGATCTTCTCCCCAGTTTCGTAGAATGTGGGGAAATAAGTAAAGGCCAAACTTTTGGGGGAAGAACTGTGGTTTTACCAAATCAAGACAATGCTCCATAATGTCATGAGCCCAGCCAGCAAATTGGAAATTATATAGGAGCTAAACCCATCTTTATGTATTTGGACATGTTTCAATACTGAGAAAGAAAAGGGAAAAAACATGTTTAAAAAATGACAAAAGCTCAAACGCATATAAATACATACAGGAACTGCCCATCAAGTGAGATTAGACAAGGCTTACTGAAGGCCTCCCTCCAGAGACCCCATAACCAAGCCTTGTGTGTGTGCCTTCAAGACAGTCTTGACTCCTAGCAATTGCCTGGACTAGTCTCTGCAACTTTATTGGCAAGATTTTTGTAAGTGATTTGCCATTTCTTTCTTCCTCAGGCTGAGAGAGAGTGAATGGCCCAAGGTCATCCAGCTGGCATTATGACTATGATGGGACTAGAAGTCACAGAACCCCAGTTTCTAGCCTGATACCTTTAACCACTACACCAGTGCTTTCCAAACTCCCGCTGTTGGCGACACACCAACAGCGGCGGCGGCGGCGCGGCAGCGTGCGCGGCGGCGTGCACGGCGGTGGTGCGGGAGTGCGTGCAGCGGTGGCGGCATGCATGGTGGTGGTGGCAGCGGCAGTGGCAGTGGTGGCGGCCTCGTGTTTTGCGGTAAAACCCGGAAGCGCTGATGCCGTCGCCGCTGCCGTCGCCGCTGCCGTCGCCGCTGCCGTTGCCACTGTGCCCGCCGCCACCGACACACTAAAGTGTCGTGACACACAGTTTGGAAAGCACTGCACTACACCAAACTGGCTCTCAGTCAAGCCTTAGAAAACCATGTTTTTAAAAACACCATTCAGCCTCAACTGCGTGGAGTAGCATTGTTCTATTGCACTGATAAAGATCCAGTTCATAGAGAGTGAACACCCTTCATTAACTCAGGACTATAAATCTGGCATAGCACCTGCACTGTAAATCAGGATCAAAAGTATACTTCCACCACAACTTCCAAATATGCCTTGCAGACTTTCATGCTTAGAAATACAGAATTTTGCCTAAAAAGGAACCAAGCTCCTGCTATTATGTCACAAGGATCACATAATAAACTACTAATTGGACCCATGATGTTTTTGAACTTGGTTGCTTGGATTCTATAGGGAAATAAAAGTCAAAATGTATACCTAGCGATACAGCTGAAATATAGGAAAATTAAAATCCCCACCATTGTATGATAACTATAATTTAAAGACAATCTAGAGGATTGTCCTTCTCATAAAAAAATTAACAGTTTATCAATCTACATGAAATACCTAAAAGTTATTAAGATACAAGGGGAGTCTTTCTAAGCACATATTTCAATACTGAAGTAACATTGACTTTTACATTTATCTTTCCCCACAAGCTCACTGGGATTTTTAACTACCTCTTTTATATTAATATTAATCTGAGATAAATAGCTTAAAATATTTACATCTGTAGGAGTCAAACTTTTCTAATAACCCTTGATGGAATTATAAAAGATAACCTGCTTTACTATACATGGAAGTAGCTCTTTTGGGGAACAAAAACTGAATTCAGACCTCTCAGCACTGGGTCATTTTACAAGATGCTTTAGAGGGCACTGTGGTTCCATAACAAAACCAGGGGATTATCACAAAGTGCATTTGTGAAAAAAAATAACAAATGAATTATCAATGCATAAAAAGTATGTAAAATTATTAAATTTTATGTGAACAGGAAAGTTATTGGAAATGACTGCTCTACATGGAGACCAGAATGGCAAGAGCCGTAAAATGTATGCATATTTTAGATTAGAGAGTTCAGAGTGGTGGTATGGATATGAGGCTTTGAAAGTGCAGCCAATAATGTTCTAAAGAGGATGAAGCTGTACTATGAATAACTGACAGATATTCATATACAGCCAAGTATAAGGGTGGGACCAGACAACTTCTTGAAAAGGAGACTGTCCTAACATCAATGCATCATCCAAGTTTCTATAATGACACATCTGACTTAATGAGAAGAACTGATAACATCACAGATGTTTCGAAAGTCAGGGAGGTGATACTACTCTTATCGGAAGGAAGACTTAAAATAAGATAACAAGTTGTAACAAATACACCAAGAGGTTCAGCAGTCCCATCAATTCCACAACAAGACTAGTCAGACTCTGAGTTTTTCAACCCTGAGTTGAAAAAGGATTTGGAGTTGAAAGATAGCTACAACTATCAATGCTAGCTATTCAATAGCTACAACTATCAATACCAGTTTCACAAATAGGAATATTTTTCCTCAACTTCTTATATTATTTTCACAGCCAAATTTTCACATTTGGGAACACAAACTCACACAGCCAAATTGTCAATATTAGACTCATGTTCTACCTCCTAACCATCGGTATCCATTTACCACACTCCATACACAGGTTGGTGTACCAATCGAAGATAATATTTGTAGCTCAGGGTTGAACTGTGGAGTCCTTGGTGCTCTCTGAGCCTTGTTGTTTTCTTGCAGATGTTTCATTGCCAGGCTAGGCAACATCTTCAGTGCGAAAAGGGAGTGGGACTTGCTCTCTGTTTATATACCCTGGCTTGTCCTGCCTGTGTTGGTGGGGGTGTTGTACTCTCCTTGGTAGTTCCTTGGTTGGGCTGTTGTTTGCTGCTTGGTTGATTGACTGAGTTAATAGTTCCTTGATTAGGGTCTATTGTGTTGTTTGATTGCTCCTCTGGGGCTAATCTTGGTGTTAATCTTTGCCTATCTGGGTGTTGATTGCTGGCAAGGAGGTGTTCTGGTCTTCTGGCTTTTCTATTGTCTCTTATAAATGGTATGTAAATGTTGTTTACCTCTATGTGTCTGTTGATGGCTGCTTTGTCTGAGTGCCAAACAGAAATCAAGTCCCACTCCCTTTTCGCACTGAAGATGTTGCCTAGCCTGGCAATGAAAAGTCTGCAAGAAAAACAACAAGGCTCAGAGAGCACCTCTGAGGACTCCACAATGAGCATTATTATAAGAGAGAGCAGAAGCTTTGATAAGAAAAAGCAAATGGTTATGTTGATCATGAAAAGTCCAATAGATCCAATATCAATGTATTGTCGAAGGCTTTCACGGCCGGAGTTCGATGGCTGTTGTGGGTCTTCCGGGCTGTGTGGCCGTGTTCTGGAAGTTGTGGTTCCTAACATTTCGCCAGCATCTGTGGCCAGCATCTTCAGAGGGCAGGAGCACAGATAGAAGCAAAATCTCTGTGCCCAGGTAGAGTGGCAATGTTCTATTTATAGAGCTAAATTATAGGAGATTAGGTGGGGTTTTTTTGTTGTGTTGAAATGTTAACGAGTGGCTGATGAGCGTGATTAGCATGTTCATTGTGAGAAGTATTCCCATGACCTGGTGGTTGGACTGAGTTCGTTGACCTTTTGCAGGCTGTGTTTTTCAGGACTGGTAGCCAGGTTTTGCTAATTTTTAAACTTTCTTCTTTTTTATTGTAACTGTGCTGGTGTTTGTGAATTTCAATGATAGATGCTGGCGAAACGTTAGGAACCACAACTTCCAGAACACGGCCACACAGCCCGGAAGACCCACAACAGCCATAGATCCAATATCCTTTGTCTTATTAGCTTCTATCCTTCAAGAGCTGCACCAGCAGAAAGTGAAACAACATCCCTGCATGTGAAGAATCTCTTACAGCTTCCCCAGATCCTCAAACATTTTGGCATGTAGTCTGTATCTTCTGTTATAAGACTAGTAGGGCAATCACTGTCTGTCATATTTCAGAGCCCTGTAATATACCATTTATATAAACAAAATGGTTATATATACAGAGAGGTTAACAGACCATCAGCTCTAGATCCTCCTCCCTATTTTGGCAAAGATGAGGACCCCACTTCCTTCTATTCTGGATCTTGCAAATCACTATGTACTGCTTCTTCAACCCTACATTTGATTGCAAAGACAAGACCCCTACTTCAAATGTATTTTAAGCTTGTAACTTGATGCACTGTCAAAATATACATTCCAATATCCAAAAATATATGTTCAAATAATAAATCCAAAGAAATGAACAGAAAATAGGCATTTACTCTGGACAATTTAAATTATAATGAATACAATCAGCTTGGTAAGAACAACTAAGATTATATAATAAGCATGGAATAGAATTAGTAAATAAAGTACAAATCATATAAAGGGATATATTGAACCCAGCAACAAAAAAGTTAATAATGCTAACAAAAAATGATAAATCAGATGATTCATTGGAAATCTAGATACGTAGAACAAGAACAAGCTACAACATACTATATGAAAGAAGGAAAGGATCCAGGTACGTTATTTTAAGTCACATAGTAAGACCTTGTTTTATTGACTGAAGTTATTCAAATCTGTACACATTTGTATTAATTTCAGGTGCTTTCATATATTTAAAGATTTAAAATAATACTTGATTCACATACACAAAGGGTCACTTATTTTTAATGATGGGCAAACTAACTTTGACTTTGATTCAAATTAGCCTGATATTTCGAAGCTTGAATATTCAAGAAAGAAAACATGTTTTCAAGAGAGCTCTCCTAATTCATAAAATCAATGTATGCACTGACAATATTGAACACTTGAGCATTACTGTCTCATTACCTTTGGGAAAAGTATATTACATTAAACTGTCTTCTTCCTGCCCTCTATTGCAATAGCTATGGTAAAATTCAGCCTGGAAATTCACTCACCATCACTGCCCCTTCTCAAATACATCTAATCCAGCAACCACACAGATAGATTTTTCTCCATGACAATCTGGCCCTAATCTGGCCCTTCAGGTCTTCCAACTGTGCACCCATCACCACTGAAACTGAATCTTTCCACTTTGCTGGTGGTCATCCTGTTCTCTTTCCTTCCACCTTTCCCAGCTTCAGAGCCTTCTCCAGAGAGGCATGTCTTTGCTTGACATGTCCAACGTAGGATAATTTGAACCTAACCTTAAAATGAAAACATGAGATGACATGTAATGAAATTGATTAGTTTGATGATCCAATGGATTGTTTTCTTGGCTATCCATGGTTTTCTCAGGCACCTTCTCTGTTCATTCAGAGAGATTAAACACCATCCCCAATTTCTTTGTTTGATGTACCTCCTAAATGGGTCCTACTTTATCCGAGGAGATTCCAGCAGACTTTAGGGATGCCATAATTATCACTCTCTTTAAAAAGGGTGATAGAACAGACTGTGGAAACTATTGAGGCATCTCCCTTCTAACCACAGCAGGCAAAATCCTGGCAAAGATCATCGCAAACCGTCTCCTATCTGTATCAGAAGACATCCTCCCTGAAACGCAAAATGGCTTCTGCCCTTCCAGGGGAACAGTGGATATGAACTTCACTGCACGACAGCTTCAAGAAAAATGCAAGGAGCAAAACCGCCCTCTGTACATGGCGTTTATTGATCTGACTAAAGCTTTTGATACTGTAAATTGTACTGCTCTCTGGACCATCCTTCTGAAAATCGGATGCCCTGATAAATTTGTGAACATCTTGCGGTTACTCCATGACGACATGATGGCAACAATCCTGAATAACAATGGCTCTCAAAGCGATCCATTTAAAGTGGAATCCGGCGTTAAACAGGGATGTGTTATTGCTCCAACCTTATTCGCTATCTTCATCGCTATGATTATGCACCTTGTTGAAGAGAAACTTCCTACTGGTGTAGAAATTATATATCGAACAGATGGAAAGCTTTTTAATCTTAGTAGGCTGAAAGCAAAAAATAAGGTAATTGCAACTTGTGTTATAGAACTTCAATATGCTGATGATAACGTAGTCTGTGCACACTCCGAGGAAGATCTTCAAACTATCCTAAACATCTTTGCAGAAGCATATGAAAAACTCGGCCTCTCGATTAACATTAAGAAAACCAAAGTGCTTTAACAGCAAATTCGAACCAATCCCTCTGCAGCACCATCAATCCAGCTTAAAGGTGTGTATCACTAGAAAATGTCGATCACTTTTCTTATCTCGGCAGCCATCTATCTACAAAAGCCGACATCGACGCTGAAATTCAGCATCGCTTGAGCTCTGTGAGTGTAGCTTTCTCCCGAATGAAGTGTAGAGTGTTTGAGTATCGGGACATTCGCAGGGAGACCAAAATGCTTGTTTACAAAGCCATTGTACTACCAACCCTTCTGTACGCCTGTGAAACATGGACCCTCTACAAACGCCACCTCCAACTTCTTGAAAGATTCCATCAACACTGCCTCCAAAAAATTCTGCAAATTACTTGGGAAGATAGGCGGACTAATGTTAGCGTATTAGAAGAAGCGAAAACCACCAGCATTGAAACAATGATCATCCAACATCAACTTCGCCGGACCGGTCATGTTGTTCGAATGCCTGACCATCGTCTTCCAAAGCAGCTACTTTACTCCCAACTTAAGAATGGAAAATGGAATATTGGTGGACAGCAAAAGAGATTCAAAGATACTCTCAAAGCTAATTTAAAAAAATGTAATATCAGCATTGAGAACTGGGAAGCCCTAACTCATGAGCGTTTCAATTGGAGGTCATCCTTTATTAATGGCGCTATGGACTTTGAAGAAGCACGAGTACAGGGCGAAAAGGAGAAAAGAGCTAAAAGGAAGGCACGTCAGGCAAACCCTCATCATGACCATCTCCCACCCGGAAACCTATGCCCTCATTGTGGGAGGTTGTGCGGATCCAGAATTGGCCTTTATAGCCACTTACGGATCCACCGTTAAAATTTTACCTTTGGAAGACAATCTTACTCAGCTATGAGTGATCGCCAATGAATGACTTTATCACTACTTCAAAGATGTTGTTCCATAAAAACCCAGCTCTTGGAAGTATCTGAAAGCACCTGGACCAAGTTTTAATAAGCAAATTGAAAATGTCCTTCCAAATATTACAGAATCTAGAATATTGCCCTTAATTAGCCAAACAGTGGTATCTGTGGGAGAAAATATCAAACAACACAAAAGGGCTATGCAAACTTAAAAGAGGAAAAGACATGTATATATGTAAGAAAATGGCACACTGGCTGATACATTTTAAAACTGAAAAATTAGGGGGGGGGGAGAATATGACTAGAATGTCCAGATCTCCCATTTCCTAGACAACAATTGATTTAAGAACCCATTTGGCATCCGGGGGCATCCCTGATGCTTGCACAGAATGGCTGCTGCAGGGAATGCCCATAGTCTTAAAACAATCCTTTATGTTTTAGTGATCTAATATAATTTGTTCTATTTATTACAGCTAGTTTATATATTTTTAATGTCTGTAAACCACAAGAGTGGGCTAGGATTGAGGCCATAGGGAAATTGCACAAATATATAAATAAGTGGATGAGGAGGCAACATGGGGAGGGTCTTAAGAAGTTACCCCCACCCATAACCCAATTGGAGGGTGCAGCATTTGGGTCCTGTATATGAGCATTCTTGATAGCGGGAGTCTAAACTGAGCAACGATTAACAAAGCAGGTTAACAGGAAGATTTATTTAAGGAAATACATGATCGGGATAGACAAAGCTTATCTAGCTTCTTCCTTTCAGGCCCAGAGTCAGAAGATCAGAGCTCTGCAATTTGGTGCTGGAGAACAAAGGCTGAAGGAAGTGCCCCTGAGATTAGCCATCTGTTAGTTAAAGAGCCAGCGGAGTGAGAGAGACAACAGAGATACAGAGCAAATCCTTAACTATCTTCACCCACTGCCCCTTGTGGCCAGTAGGTTGCAAGGCCCCGAAGAATCAGGGCCCCTCAAGTCACACTTCCAACAGGTGCAACCAAAGTTAGACATTAATGTGCACTGCACCCAAAAAAATCATAGAGGAGGCAGCTAAAGACTCATAGCAGTACCAACACATTCCTTCCATCTTGACTGTATTTATAGACATTGGTCATTTTTAAGTCCTCCCACAACAAAGACATGTTCTGGGTACCCCACAAAGTAGAATAAAGAATTCCAAAGAGGCAACAGTGCTATAAACATACGGATAAAATGCAGAAGAAGTGTATTTGTTGATTGATTGGTTTACTCATTTACTTACTAGATTTAGAAGGCTGCCCAATTCAAACAATGTGTTAGATAAAATCAAGAAGAGGTTAAGGAAAGAGAGTAGTCTCAACCAAGTTATCAAGCTACAACTGGATGAAAAGTCTAATAAAGTAAAAGAGATGCTAGAATAGGCATTTTTTGCAAAGGGAATTTCTACGGCCAGAAATTTTACAAGCCTACAGATTGGGGGAGGGTGTGTGTGTTGCAGCCCTGTCTTGGAAAGACTGTGATTTCATAGGCAGGGTACAACTCCAATTGTTTTTCTTTTTTTAAAATTGCCATAACTTGTCACCATGACTCTTTTGGCAAGACACTCAGAGAAGGGCTACCTATGAAGAACCAGGGTCCAGATAAGTACACAGGTGAAGAGGCAATCATTTACATTTCTAAAGCCTTGAATGAAGTTTCCTCTTGTGACCGGCATGCAGCTGATTAATTATTTATTTATTTATTTATTTATTTATTTATTTATTTATTTATTTATTTGCTTATTTATTTATTTGCTTATTTATTTCCATGTCATTCTTTTCCCACCAGCTTTGAGCAGCATACAGTCATCTGAAAAAAGGATTTAAAGTACCATCGAATTACAACTATGTAGAAGCTAAACAGCAACACAAGGAGCAGTTGGGATCTTAGCATCCTGCAAATGCTCTATCAAAGAGCAATGTTTTAACAGCCCAGCGGAAACTCAACAGGGAGGTGATCATCTAGGTGTGCAAGGGGAAGCTGTTCCATAGAAGGGGGCCACCACTAAGAAGTCTGAGTCCTGCAAGTGGAATTCTCCCAGGAATGGGACCCTGAGCAAGCCCTTTCTCCCTGATCTTATTGGATGGGCAGTATTACTGTGGGATATTGCTGGCCTTATGGGGTTCCAGGCGCAGAGTAATCCAAACAACGTGTAGGGCCCACAATATTTTATTGTAGCATAAGGCAATAATGGATATATAGTACATTATTGCAAAAGGGAAAAAAACAACAAAGCATACGCAGAGTTTCATCAGCAGATGTGAAGGAAAAATCATGGCCCATACAAAGGCCAGGCATATTGCCCTAGACATTACCAGTGTGCCACTGTATAAAACAAGCAGACTTTAAGAACTTCTCTTTTCTTGCCATCTTACCCTTCCTATGTGATTGCATACCAGATATATGTGGACATCAGAAGAAGCAACAGTTTCTTGAGGTTTAGGCTTCTATCCCTGGATGTGAACACTTTCCGTTCCCTTTTTTTCCCAGCACAGCCATGAGGAAAATATCAGAATATTTAGCTTCTGTTTTTGATTAACAAGACCTTGATATGCTGTCTGGATCATAAACTGTGGTTAATCTTAACTACTGTTTGGGGGGGGAATCTAATTTCAGTACCCAGTGATAGGACTCTTTCACCCAAATGTTAGCTAAGATTAACTACAGTTTGTTCAGAAAGGATGAAATGAAAAGCTACAGCTGATGAAAAAAGAAGTAAGGGCTACAGCAGAAAAGAAAGGAGAGAGAGCACATGAGTTAATAAGAAAGATGGCTTATTTCCATCTATAAACTTGGTTTATTGTTATGTCTGAATGAAGCCATTGCTATCCATCTCTATTTTTATTGCTGGGTCTGATCTCACTCAATTTGCATCTTTCCTTTCAGTTGGCCATGTTGACTAGAGATGATGGGAGCCAGAGCCAAGCATATTTCAAGGCTGAACAGATTAGGAAACTTTATTTATTTACCTACTTCCTCACAAGATTTAGTAAGTAAGCACTTACCTGTAAAAAGAGATGTATCACCTCTTTTTGCTCTGCTACCTGCCTGGCTCCAAAAGGACTCTAGGTGGCTTACACTAACAGAAGAAAAGAATTAAAAGGGAAATCCTATGTACCCAAAGACACTCCCCACAACAGAAAACATAACCACAAGCATCCCATAATTGCTTCTGGATTTTCCTGAGGCTGGGAGACCTAGATTTCTAGCCTAAATAGACCTCTTTCTTCAAATCCAGCTCTTTAAATGAGGTTGGTTGACCTGCATACTGAATTGTTGTTGTTGTTCAGTCGTTTAGTCATGTCCGACTCTTCGTGAAATAATGCCCTCTACAGTAATCCGATCAGACGATCAGCTACGCTCTCTTGCATCCATTACAAAGAAAGTATGTGCAAAATTCAGGAACTTGCTTGATTTAAATGGCTTTGTGAAGACTCCAAATGGAGGTTTGTTAAAAAAAAACCCTCTTTTTCCCTCTGCTACCTCTACAGTTCTGATAAGAGCTCCTCGGAGTTGCAGAAGTGGACAGACAGCAAGGGGTAGCCTATTTTAAGAACTGTTGTCAGCTACAGGGCAGATAGGAAGTCAACTACTTTAGAATGATCTGTGGTGAATGAGACCTTGTCTCACAGCACTCACTTCAAATAAATAAAGTGATTTATATCCCTGCTCTTGGATACTACCATCAAAGTCCATAAGTTGGCCAAAGGCCAGCCTTCCACACTGAACAGTTGAGAAGGATAAAACCTGACTGATAATTTCCTCATTTTATGATTAGGAACAAATTCCTGATTCCTGTATTTTCAAAGTGACTTTAAGTAGATCAGTGGCAGCTCACATAACAGAAGATGTATGAATCTTCTCTGTAGCAGAAGATCCTAGTTAAATCCCAGTTACAAAGAGATAGGTCGCTAATGATAGGAAATGTTACTAGAAAACTCAGGTGTGTTTCTTATATACAGTACATGTTTAGTTAACCCTTTGATTTTTTTTTTCTTTGACATTATTCTGCTACCCTATCACAAGAATCCATTTTCTTCTGGGGAAAAAAAAGCCAGAGAGTCAGATTTCTGCTAGCAACAAGGATAATATCTCAAAGGATTACAGAAGGATTAAAGTTGCATTATTTATGTGGTTCTTTCCTGTTTGAATATATTAAGAGTGAGAGTGGAGATCTCTCAACTGATGAAAGGGATTCACCCCAAGTACTACTAATGTGTGCAGAAGACAGTGTAATTATTAAGCCACCATCTAATAAACTAACCTTTAAATTAGCCAAGACAGAGCCTTGGTGGGAAAATTGCTCCGTTGTGATCTGTTTCCACCCCAGAGATAAAACAACAGGTTTGGGTGCTACCATAGCACACCTCATCCTATCCTTTGGTCTCCCATAGAATGGCTTTTTGGGAAATATCTGTGAACTTTCCTGAGGTTTCTTTCCATAACTCAGGGTGAAATTGCTGACCCCTTTGTCTAGCTCTAATGCCTTTTTATAATTGTCCTTGAACATGAGCACAGTTATCATTCTTGCTTGCTCCTTAGTTATTTCTGGTCTAGACTCCAGCATTTTCCAAAGAAAAATTGCTTAAATATCACTTGATCTCTAAGGCATTCTTCATCATCCTTGCCTAGCTAAAAACCGCCCAGAGTTCCCCGTTGGGGGGAGATGGGCGGTCATATAAATTAAATAAATAAATAATAAATAATAAATAAATAAAAAAGATATGGTTAGCCTAAAGAAGAGATGGCTAAGGATAGACATGACAGCAGTCTTCCAACACTGAAGGGCTGTCACAGGGGAAAGAATGTGGGTTTATTCTCTGGAATGCCTGAGAGTAGGGCAAGAACCAATGGGTTGAAGTTTTACAGGAAGGGATCCAAGCTTGAAAGAAGGAGGAATTTCCTGACTGTGAGAGTTATTAAGCAATGGAACCGCCTGCCTGCTTCCTGGAGGTATGGGAGCGCCATCACTGCAGGTTTTCAAACAAAGCTTGGGCAACCATTTGTCTTAGATGGTGTAATGATTTCTACCCTGAGCAGAAGATCTCCTAGGTTCCTTCCAAACTTCCCAGTCTATGATTCTAGCACAATCTCTCTCTACTCTGTTATCTAATCCTCATTTCTAGCATCAGAGAGTCTTGTTCCTGATCTTGAGCTACCATGTTGCCTCAAAATCTTACCTTCTACAAACTTTTCTATGCTGCGTCTTCTATTTCTTATTTGGTAAGCGCTAATTTATTTATTTACCGAACGACTCTGCCTTAATCTTTTCCTCAGTCTTAATCTTTATGTAAGGTAAATTCCTAATCTGAACAGGTGGAAACTAAGCAGAATTGAGCCTAATTAGAACTTGGATGGGAGACTCCAGGATATATAAAGGTCATATGTGGGGAAGTCATCAAACCATCTCAAAGATGGCAGTGGCAAATCACTCCTGTACTGCTGCTAAGGACGTGTCCATGAAGCCATCAGAACTTAAAGACTACTTTTCCTTTCTAAGGACAATTATAAACAGGATACTAGTTCATATAAACTAGGCAACAGTGGTCGGTAGACAATCCAAGTTATTTTCTCTCTTTTCTAATGTGTGTGTTTCTATGTGTTTGCATTAAAAATCAGCACTTTAAGTATGAACTCAAATGATTGTTTTGTCCATTTTAAAAAGAACTATTCCCAACCTTTAATGAAGCACAATAGATACATCAACTGAGAGCATGCCACATCTCTGAAAAGTAGGCTGACCATATTTCCTTCAGACAAAAACGGGACATTTGGGATGGCAAAACGGGACAGGGTCTTATGCCACCATGCCGGCCTCCAAACCCCGCCCCCCAGTCCACACAATTGGCTCCCACCTGCAAACCCCGCCCCCGCCCCACACTATTGGCTCCCACCTGCAAACCCCGCCCCCATCAGCGTGATTGGCTCGGATTTTAATTTTTCTTTATTTTTAAAGGGTTTTTTTTCTTCTAGCAGTAAATGGTGTGTCAGAGCTGGTGTGTTTGGGGGAGGCCGGAGTACACACTGTGCACACAGCACCGTCATCGGCTGGGGAACAAGGGGCGGGGATGGAGGGGATGGAGGCCCACCACTGCCCCATCCCCCTTGGGCTTGGCCGAAGGAGGGAGGAGAGTCACTGCTGCTGCCACCGCCGCAGAGCAGGAGAAGCAGGAGGAGCCGGCTGCGCTCGGCTGCTTCAACCACACCACTCCGCCCCTTGCTGCCCGCTGAAGCTTCCCAGGGTGGCCGGCTCCTGCTTCTCCTGCTCGGCGGCACGACAACTCTCCTCCCTCGGCCAAGCCCAATCAGATGCACATACACACATTTTTCTTCTTATATCTCTTTTTTCCCCCGCCCCCCCCATGTTTGTATTTTTATTTTTATAGTTTATTAATCTCTACTTAATATTATATTCTTTTTGAATATATATAGAAGAAAGAAGAAAAATGTAAATCAAGTATTTACACAATTTTTTGTTAAGAAAACTGGAGGTATTTTAATGAAATGTATGTAAGTATTGTATGGTAAAGATGTATAAGTCTAAAATTGAATTTGAAATAAATACTTAATAAATCAGTAATATAACATAAGAGAAGAAAAAGAAAATAGTGATAAGGTTAGAAATAGATATATATAAATAAAGTAGTTAGAAAGGGTTAGAAGAAGAAGAAGGGAAGAGGGAAACGGAAAATAATTTAAAATAAAGATATGTTATATGAAATATATTAGATAATGAATATTATAAATCAAATGTAAATATGTATACATAAATGTACTTATTGTTATGTGTAGCGGCAACAACTCTCCTCCCTCGGCCAACCCCGATCAGATGCACACACATACACTCACACACTCACAGGACAGACTGCCCTCAGCAGGAGCCGGCTGCGCTGAGGGGCTTCAGCCACACCACTCCACCCCTCGCCACCCGCTGAAGCCCCCCAGCATGGTCAGCTCCTGCCAGGGCAGTCTGTCCTGTGAGTGTGTGTGTGTGCGTGTGTATGTGAGAAGCAGGAGCAGCCACCCTGGGGAGCTTCAGCGGGCAGCAAGGGGCGGAGTGGTGTGGCTGAAGCCCCTCAGTGCGGCTGGCTCCTGCCGAGGGCAGTCTGTCCTGTGAGTGTGTGTATGTGAGAAGCAGGAGCGGCCACCCTGGGGAGCTTCAGCGGGCAGCAAGGGGCGGAGTGGTGTGGCTGAAGCCCCTCAGTGCGGCTGGCTCCTGCCAGGGAAGTCTGTCCTGTGAGCGTGTGTGTGTGTGTGTGTGTGTGTGTATGTGAGAAGCAGGAGCGGCCACCCTGGGGAGCTTCAGCGGGCAGCAAGGGGCGGAGTGGTGTGGCTGAAGCCCCTCAGCGCGGCTGGCTCCTGCCAGGGCAGTCTGTCCTGTTAGTGTGTTTGTGTGTGTATGTGAGAAGCAGGAGCGGCCACCCTGGGGAGCTTCAGCGGGCAGCAAGGGGCAGAGTGGTGTGGCTGAAGCCCCTCAGCGCGGCTGGCTCCTGCTAGGGCAGTCTGTCCTGTGAGTGTGTTTGTGTGTGTATGTGAGAAGCAGGAGCGGCCACCCTGGGGAGCTTCAGCAGGCAGCAAGGGGCGGAGTGGTGTGGCTGAAGCCCCTCAGCGCAGCTGGCTCCTGCCGAGGGCAGTCTGTCCTGTGAGTGTGTGAGTGTGTGTATGTGAGAAGCAGGAGCGGCCACCCTGGGGAGCTTCAGCGGGCAGCAAGGGGCGGAGTGGTGTAGCTGAAGCCCCTCAGCACGGCTGGCTCCTGCCGAGGGCAGTCTGTCCTGTGAGTGTGTGTGTGTGTGTATGTGAGAAGCAGGAGTGGCCACCCTGGGGAGCTTCAGCGGGCAGCAAGGGGCGGAGTGGTGTGGCTGAAGCAGCCGAGCGCAGCCGGATTCTCCTGCTCATAGGCCCGCCAACTCTCCTCCCTCGGCCAAGCCCGATCAGATGCGCACACATACACACACACGCACCCCATACGCTCTTTCTCCAGCCTCCCCATGACCAAATGCACCCGGACCTGTTGCAGGGAGGCTGGAGAAAGAGGTTGTGGGGTGCGTGTGTGTGTGTGTGTGTGTGTGCGCGCGATTACGCTGAGCAAGTAATCTGCGCACGTGCACACACACACACACACACACACACTCTCTCTCTCTTTCCACAACCTTCCCCTGGCCTCACCACTGCTGGGCAGACAATCTCAGGATCAGGTAAGGAGGCAGGAACCGGGTGGACTGTGGTGCTGGTTCTGCTGCTGGGATCGCACATGGCAACTGGGCTTCCAGTTGCCGCGCTGATAGGGCCTCTTCCGGGCTGCCTCCAATGGCAAGTCTGGCTCCAGTCCTCCTTCCTGTCTTCCTGTCCTCCTTCCCGCCGGGTTTAAAAAAGGGACAAAATTGAGATTTTGATCAAAACGACGGGACGGTGGAAAAATGCTAAAATAACGGGACTGTCCCGTTCAAAACGGGACGTATGGTCACCCTACTGAAAAGAAACCTTTGTTCTGCCATTTATACATTTGAGTTCATGTGTGCACGCAAATAGAGAACACCCAATAACAGAAAATCTCCAAACGCTTAGAATAAAATTGATTCTGACAATCAATGTAAAATAGATGTTTACAACTACAGTTAATACAACTTTAAGAGCAGTGTCCCTTAATAATTTTGCAGATGTTGCTTACAATCTTTTATTGTTTAGAATACAACTGATTCATTTGCATAATATTGTCCATTTATGACCTAGAAGGCCATAAACCACTCTAAAGATCCCAGGAAGGATACTTTTTTAAAAAATAAATAGCAGCAATGGCCAAGACATTTTGTTGCTGATGACAATTTTCTTCCCAAAGTTATTCCATAGATCACAGCTTTCCAAACTGTGTGTCGTGACACAAAAGTGTGTCGCCTGCGGGGCCCAGGTGTGTCGCGTCAAAACCCGGAAGTGCTGATGGACACAAGCACACAAAGACACTGCCACCACTGCGGTGCGCAAAAATCTGAAAGTGCCACAGTGGCGGCGGCACACAAAAACAGAAAGCAGCAGCAGCGGCGCTTCCGGGTTTTTGCGCGCCGCCACAGCGGCAGCACTTCCAGGTTTTCTCGCACACTGCCGTTGGTGTGTCGCCGCAGGAAAACTTTGGAAAGCCCTGCCATAGCACGAGTACCGGGTGAAAGGGAGAAAAGAGCTAAAAGGAAGGCACGTCAGGCAAACCCTCATCATTGTTGTATTTTTTATAAAATTTGTGATCAGAGTTATGGAAAAACCAAGAGATAAGTTTGTAGTAAAAACGTTGCTTTATTTAAAACAAAAACATAGGAACAAACCTTGAATCTTCTTCTTTAGCCAAAGCATGGCATGGTTGATTAACATAGCCATTTAGATAGCAGAGAGCAGAATGCAGAGAACAACAGGACAAAAGGCATTTACATTTTTAAACCTTTACCTGACCAGCCTCTGAGTGGACAGGATCCACCATGTGACCAAAACACCTAGGCAACAGATTCCCAATATGGGCAAAGCTCAAACAACTAATTCTGGTTGGTCAGAAACTCTCAGACTGGCCGGCACCTGGGGGCAATAACATTCCTGAGTGGGGGGTGAACATGTGCTCCTGAGCCCAAACAGAAAAAAAGTTTTGAGGCCTGGCTTTTTAAAAACTCAGCCACATATTCTACAGACATAAAAAATATATACAACACTCCCCTTTTTTTATGACTAGAAAGAATATGGAAACAAACCCAGCTTGGTAATTAACTCACAGTGCCTACTGGCAACTAGAGGCTTGGTTAAGATATCAGCCAACATTAATTTAGTATCACAGTATTTCAAAACAACCTTTTTCTTGGCTAGAAAATCTTTAACAAGATGAAAACGCACATCAATGTGCTTTGTGCGGTTTCTGGAACTTTCAGATAAAACCAAATGGATACAGGCTTGGTTGTCTTCATGAATTGTGACAGGCTGGCTTAAAATGACTCCAATGTCTTGCAACAATTGAGTAAACCAAATTACTTCATTGCACAGTTGTGCTAAAGCATAAAATTCAGCTTCAGCTGTGCTGATGGCTACTACAGTCTGCTTTCTGGAAAACCAAGCAATAGTGGACTTTGCAAATTGAATTACACTTCCAGAAGTAGACTTCCTATCACTGAGATCTCCAGCCCAATCTGAATCACACCAGCATTCTAACTTTTCTTCTGTGTCTGTAGCAGACAACCTTAAGCAAAAATCTTTGGTGCCTTGCAAATAACGAAACAGCCTTTTTTAACCCAGACTTTGCAGCAGATGTGGGATTTTCCACAAACCTGCTCAAAATGGACACACTGTTAGCAATGTCCGGACGGCTGTTGTTTGCAATGTAAAGAAGACTGCCAATGGCTGATCTGAAACTATCTCCTTCAGATGACTCACCATCCCCCTTCACCCCCTCCTCTTTTAGAAACTCGGGAAGCATGGGGGAGGAGACAGACTTGCAGTCCTGCATTTTAAAATCCTCCAGCAGCTTCTTAATTTTACTGCTCTGGCTTATGAGAAAACTGCCATCTTTTTCCCTCTGAATTTCTAATCCTAAGTAATTGTTGACTGCTCCAAGACATTTCAATGTGAAATTGTTTTTCATACAAACCTCAAAGGAATGCTTCTGTTCATCAGATGAAGTGAGCAGCAACAAATCATCCACATACAAGCACAAGTACATTACACCTTGCTCATCATTTTTTACATACACACAAGGATCAGCAATTCCCTTCTGAAACCCAAATTTTTGCAAAATATTATCCATTTTAATATTCCAACAACGTGCGGCTTGTTTTAAACCATAGATGGATTTCTGCAACTCACACACAAGATGTTTTTCTTTTTCATAACCAGGAGGTTGTTGCATAAACAATTTTTCCTCCAAGTCACCATACAGAAAAGCAGTTTGAATATCATAGTGATAAACAGACAGTTTCTTCATGGCAGCAACCTTTAAAAGCAACCTGATAGATTCAGCTTTTGTCACTGGAGCAAAAGTTTTGTCATAATCCACATTTTTTCTTTGAGCAAAACCTTTTGCTACCAACCTTGCTTTGTACTTCTGAATTTTGCCATCAGAATCTTTTTTCAGTTTGAACACCCACCTACAACCTAAAACCTTCTGATTAGGAGGCAAACTTACTAGTTTCCAAGTTTTATTTTCCTTTAAGGAATCCAACTCTTGCTGCATGGCTTCATGCCAACACTTAGCTATTTCAGCTGGCATTTCTTTAATTTCTTCCAGAGACTCAGGCTCTGTGTGAATGTGAAAAGCCTTCACAACATCTACTTGATAATGATCAGGAGGAACTCCCTTATTAATCCTTTCAGACCTGCGAGGTAGGACAGGACTTACACTCTGTTTCCCACCATTGCCCTCAGAAACCTCTGACTTTCCAGACAAGTCAGCTTCCTGATCATTGACTTCACTGGGTGATTCCTGCAAATCACCATCAGCAAGACTTTGCTGCTCCCCCATGGATAAATCAACTGAAGAACTAGAGTTTATTTTATCCCAATTCTGCTCAGCAAAAGAAGCACTCTTACTAATTATCAGTTGATTATCCAGTATGAACCTGTAGCTTCTCTGACTTTGTTCATACCCTACAAAGATTGCTTTCTTTGTTCTGGAAGCCCCCTTGCGCCTCAGCTGTTTGGGAATGTGGACCCAAGCTGTGCTTCCAAACACCCTGAGGTGGCTTACTTTAGGCTTCACACCATAGAACAAATGAAAAGGGACATCCTGAATTGCACTGCTAAACAGCCTGTTCTGCACATAACACGCTGTAGTAACAGCTTCTCCCCAATACCTAAAAGGCAAACTTGCATCCTTCAGCAAACACATCATTGCTTCCTGCAGCGTTCTGCCTTTTCTTTCTGCAACAGAATTCTGTTCAGGAGTGTAAGGGTTAGCTAAAATGTGTTCTATCCCTTTTTCTAACAAAAAGCTTTTAAACTTTGAGGATAGATACTCTCCACCTCGATCTGATTGCAAAGCAGACACTGGCCTTGGGAATTTTCCATTCGCCCAAGCCACAAAAGCCTTAAATTTATCAAAGACCTCATCTTTGTGTTTCAGCAAATAAATGAATGTGTACCTGGAAAAATCATCTATGAAGGTCAAAATGTACCTTGCTCCCCCAAGACTAGGAGAAAATGGGCCTATTACATCAGAATGAATGATCTCTAGAGGCCTAGAGGTGGACCTATCAGAAAACTTCTTCACAGGAGCCCTTGTGGTTTTATTCTCCTTGCAAACTGCACAGTCTAGATATTTATCACAAGACTTCAATTTTAAATCAGCAGAATAACTAGGCATTTGAGATATGTACTTAAAATTAGCATGAGCAAATCTCCTATGTAATAAATGGATGCACTGATCGTGCAAGGGCTTATTTTCAAAAACAGCCTTAGCTTTAGCAATTTGCTGCTTTTCAGCATTTTGTACAATGTACAGAGAATCTTTCTGCAAACATTTTGCAACCATTTTGCCATTCTTTCTAATATCACAACCCTCTTTCTTAAAAGTTATAACATAACCTGAGGCTACTAGCTGCCCCACAGACAAGAGATTGCTTTGAAAATTAGGCACAAACAAAACATTTTTAACAGTTTCCCCCAAACATGGAAGATTGATCTCACCTTCACCCACGATCTTGGATACAGATCCATCTGCTAAGGAAACTTTTTGTTTGTTAGTTTTAGACAAAGACAGAAAGGAATCTTTATTGTGACATATATGAGAATTGGCCCCACTGTCAAGAACCCACAAATCTTTATTATCAGAGTTCTCAACAACTGTTGCATGAAGAATCTTCTTTCTAGAAGTCTCTTCTTTCTTGCGAGAAGTCTTCTTCTTTTGAACACAGTCCTTTTGCAGATGAGAAGAGGATCCACAGGTAAAGCATCGCCTGCTGGATAATGCAGAAGCTTGGAATTCAGAGCTCTTCCGCTCCCTCTGCTGGCCACGAGAAGACTTTATTGTAGAAATGGAGGCAGCTTTTTCTTGTCGCTTCTCCCACTCAGCAAGCAGCCGGGTAGACACAAACGATGGATTTAAATCAGCTTCTGGGATTCCCTCCATGGAGCAAATTAAAGTGTCCCAGGACTCATTCAATGAAGAAAGCATAATGTAGGCTTTCATCAGGGGGGTAAATTCCATCCCACGTTCCTGAAGTTCCACAAAATAATTCTGAAGCTTGTGGAGATGATCAGGCAAATTTCCATTCTCAGGCAAGTGAGCCTTGTACAGTTTTTTCGTTAAAATAACCTTGCTGCCTGGACTAGTTTTCACATATAAATCACGCAAATAGTCCCATAAGTCTTTGGAAGTTTCTCTGCCTCTCACGTGAATAAGCTGATCATTCTGAACAGCCAAAATAATGGAGGCTTTGCATTTCTCATCTTTCCTCAACCAGGCTTGATCTGGATTCTGAGGAATTTGTTCAGAAATTGCAGACCATAAATTTTCTCTCCTCAAGAAACTTTCCATTTTCAAAGACCAGTTCAAATAATTAGAATTAGAAAGCCTTTCCAGGAGCATACCTTGAAAATTTGAAGCTCCATCAGCAGCAGCCATGGCTCCTTCTCTCCCCTGTTGTAGTAATCCAAAAAACACCACGAGGCTTGCTAACACGAGGCAAAACTCCGCCTCCAATGGAAACTTCCTGTAACTGCCGGCAAGTTTCAAAAAACAAAGAAGCCTCTCCAGATGCAGACTGAAGCAGTATAACTCTTCTTCTCTCTTATTTCCATAATTTTTGTCTCTGATCCAGAAGCAATTGCTGGGCCCATAACCTGTTGTATTTTTTATAAAATTTGTGATCAGAGTTATGGAAAAACCAAGAGATAAGTTTGTAGTAAAAACGTTGCTTTATTTAAAACAAAAACATAGGAACAAACCTTGAATCTTCTTCTTTAGCCAAAGCATGGCATGGTTGATTAACATAGCCATTTAGATAGCAGAGAGCAGAATGCAGAGAACAACAGGACAAAAGGCATTTACATTTTTAAACCTTTACCTGACCAGCCTCTGAGTGGACAGGATCCACCATGTGACCAAAACACCTAGGCAACAGATTCCCAATATGGGCAAAGCTCAAACAACTAATTCTGGTTGGTCAGAAACTCTCAGACTGGCCGGCACCTGGGGGCAATAACATTCCTGAGTGGGGGGTGAACATGTGCTCCTGAGCCCAAACAGAAAAAAAGTTTTGAGGCCTGGCTTTTTAAAAACTCAGCCACATATTCTACAGACATAAAAAATATATACAACAATCATGACCGTCTCCCACCCGGAAACCTATGCCCTCACTGTGGGAGGTTGTGCGGATCCAGAATTGGCCTTTATAGCCACTTACGGATCCACTGTTAAAATTTAACCTTTGGAAGACAATCTTACTCGGCTACGAGTGATCGCCAATGAATGAATGAGATCATCTAAAGCCAACAACATTGTTTTTCTAAGTGGGGCAAAACACTCACCTGTACACCCCAAATCTCTCATAGCAGTAAAAAGCAAATATAATAACAAATTAATAACAAATCTTTGCTGCATTTTATGATATCAAAAATGTGCCACAAGGCAACTGTCTCACTCTATCTCCCTCAACATATCCCTGAGTAACAAGTATAATACAGTTTCTAACACTTGTTTGATTTGGCAGTCGTGTTTCTGTGTCACTGAATAAAAAATGGTGGTGTTTCTTGCAAGCAAGCACTCACTTAATTTTCATTCAAAAGGCATGTGATAAGCAGAGAATGAGGTATTCTGGTTCACTATGTATTAATAATTTTCCTCTTTGTTTAGGGCAGTATCACTCAACCTTGGCAACTTTAAGATGTTTGGACTTCAACTTCCAGAATTCCCCAGCCAGCATGGGTAGGGAATTCTGGGAGTTGAAGTCCATACATCTTAAAGTTGCCAAGGTTGAGAAACACTGGTTTAGGGTTTTATCGTATATTTGGGATACAACTTTACTGGATAAATGTTCAGTGTAATCCTGATATAGAATCCCTTACTGTTGATGATGCCCATTTTTATGTTGTTTTGCTTAGCAAAGCTGGCTGCTAGTTTGAGGGTTTCTCTACCCTTATATAACTTTGCTTCTGAAATAATCTGCTTTGATAAATACATTACATTACTATTAGCCTCTTCGAAGAAAGGTACACTCAATGCAGCCCATTATCAGAACTGAAAACTCTCACAAAAATTAGTCCGAGTTATTTATGTTCCCTGCCAATGTCACTGGATGATGGGGTATTTTTTTTCATTTCATTTCACACAAAGCCCAGTCTTCAAGGATTATTTATCAACAGGCACCTCTTTGTGTTTCAGCTACAACGTGGAACTGTGAACAGAAGTACCAAAGGAGGAGGTGATATTGCAGAGTTACAATGGCAGCAAAACTCTGGATTCTACAGCTATAAAATATATTTGCAGCTGGAACATGCCAACTACAGCCAAACTCTCTGACTGAGGGCTGGTTCGATTTCGACAGCCAAACCTGTATCTCCTATTGAGGTGGCAGGTTTGGTCTCTATAGAGATATTTCCTTCCAGATAATAAAGGCTGGTTTCCATGTGTAGATAAGAATGGCCCTTGTTTCGTGTTCTTCCAGCCTGGAGAAAGGCCAAAGAATAGAGGAAATGCAGGGGCGGATGTAGGAATGATAAGAAGCCTACTGCAGAGAAACAATTAGCCACTGGGACGCTGCACAGTAAACAGGCCTCTTTGGTTCTCAGAACTTGGGGCCGTTTCCAGTGTGACAAAATGCCTACAAGGAAACGGTCGTCTATTTAGCCCAGTGTTTTTCAAACTTGGCAACTTTAAGGTGGGTGGACTTCAACTCCCAGTATTCCCCAGCCAGCATGCTGGCTGGGGAATTCTGGGAGTTGAAGTCCACCCATCTTAAAGTTGCCAAGTTTGAAAAACACTGATTTAGCCCCATTCAACTGAATGCACAAAAGGCTTTAAATTGGGCAGAAAATGGGGGCACGTATGCTGGCCCCGGCTTGTTCTTTTCCCAGATTCCTTGGTTAAACTGAGATGTCTGGAGGGTAGCTTTATTCACAAATTTTTAAAAATTTGCCAATTGAACATGTGGAAATTGGGAAGAGAAATTTTCTACCAGGTCTGTCAACCCTTTAAAAGCAGTCATGTCTCTTTTTTTTAGGCATGCATGGAAGCTTGGAAAGAGAGGCAGCTGCTTAGTTTGATCCCTAGTTTGATGCTCACCACACATTCAAATGAATACCTGTAGGGGGGTCCACCCTCCCTCCCTCCCTCCCTCTTTCTTTTTTTCTCTTCTACTGCTGGAGTTCTCGATTTTAGGTTCTAAAACTGAGCATAAAACATGCACATCTTCACCTTCAAGAAGTCAGACTTTAATAAACTCAGAGCAATGCCTGGCTTGGTAATGGTACTTGTGAAAAAGATCTTGGAATTGTAGTTGGTTCTAAACTGACTGAATGAGCAGTATGATGTGGCTGCATAAAAGGTAACTGCAATTTTAGGTTGCATCCACAGATACATGATTTCCAATTTGCAGGAAGCAATTGTTCACTCTATTCTGCTTTGGTCAGACTCTATCTTGACCACTCATTGACCTAAAAGGTCCTTTCAGTTCTAGGTTCTGTGATTCTACGATAATGCCTTCCAGACTCGTTGGATTCCATGAGTTATATAGTCTAACAGAGTTCAGAGGCTTCAAGTGTTTTGCTCACTAGAAAACTATATACATTATTAGTCCTGACCACATCCTGCACTGAGGGAGGATTGGACTAGATGACCTGTGAAGTTCCTTACAACATTATGATCATTGTAACAAATTATTTCAGAAATGTTACCATTGTATTATTGTTGCCACTCTAAATAAGTGATCAGTGTTGGAATCCGTAAAATCAAGCATGCCTCATTAGCATATGGGTGATTGCTCTAGGAAGCAAACTCTGTGCTACTAGAAGAAGCTGCTTGTTGCCCCTCCCACTTCCTCTCTCTCTCTGCTCCTTCCACTGACAGAGAAGCAGCATGCAAGCTGCTCTCCCTACAACTTGGCCACATGGATGGGCCTAGGAGACTTTCCCCCCCTTTCTCCACGCAGCCTCTGGCAGCAAACAGGGCCAGTGGTATACAGTTTAGGGAACAGAAAGAAGAACTGAAACCAATTTTCTACTGAAATGACTGTACCTGGACCAAATAAATGTAAGAACACTTTTGTACTTACTTTTTGTACCTGCAATGTCTAAGCGTGTGTTTCTTTATGCTTGGGTGGGCTAAAAGTATAAGAATAAGAACCTGAATCTCTCTAACATGCTCACAGGCTGTGTTTTTAAACAATATTCCTTTTTCTATGAACGAGTTTACACAACGTTAAGCTCTGCTCCATTCACTGGTTCTAACAGGCCACTGAATGTTCTTCAATTGGAACAGAATGTTAATCCCAGAATGGAAGTGTGTGATTGGGAAATCTTCTCCAAGTCAATCGGGGATGGAGATGGAGATACCAAGCATGACATAAGAGTGCTTGGTAGTCATAAGCTTCTGCATTGGTTTATAATGAGATATCATCATCATTGGCGATCACTCATAGCCGAGTAAGATTGTCTTCCAAAGGTAAAATTTTAACAGTGAATCCGTAAGTGGCTATAAAGGCCAATTCTGGATCCGCACAACCTCCCACAATGAGGGCATAGGTTTCCGGGTGGGAGACGGTCATGATGAGGGTTTGCCTGACGTGCCTTCCTTTTAGCTCTCTTCTCCTTTTCGCCCTGTACTCGTGCTTCTTCAAAGTCCATAGCGCCATTAATAAAGGATGACCTCCAATTGAAACGCTCATGAGTTAGGGCTTCCCAGTTCTCAATGCTGATATTACATTTTTTTAAATTAGCTTTGAGAGTATCTTTGAATCTCTTTTGCTGTCCACCAATATTCCGTTTTCCATTCTTAAGTTGGGAGTAAAGTAGCTGCTTTGGAAGACGATGGTCAGGCATTCGAACAACATGACCGGTCCAGCAAAGTTGATGTTGGATGATCATTGTTTCAATGCTGGTGGTTTTCGCTTCTTCTAATATGCTAACATTAGTCCGCCTATCTTCACAAGTAATTTGCAGAATTTTTTGGAGGCAGCGTTGATGGAATCTTTCAAGAAGTTGGAGGTGGCGTTTGTAGAGGGTCCATGTTTCACAGGCGTACAGAAGGGTTGGTAGTACAATGGCTTTGTAAACAAGCATTTTGGTCTCCCTGCGAATGTCCCGATCCTCAAACACTCTACGTTTCATTCGGGAGAAAGCTACACTCGCAGAGCTCAGGCGATGCTGAATTTCAGCGTCGATGTCGGCTTTTGTAGATAGATGGCTGCCGAGATAAGAAAAGTGATCGACATTTTCTAGTGACACACCTTTAAGCTGGATTGATGGCGCTGCAGAGGGATTGGTTCGAACTTGCTGGTAAAGCACTTTGGTTTTTTTAATGTTAATCGAGAGGCCGAGTTTTTCATATGCTTCTGCAAAGATGTTTAGGATAGTTTGAAGATCTTCCTCGGAGTGTGCACAGACTACGTTATCATCAGCATATTGAAGTTCTATAACAGAAGTTGCAATTACCTTATTTTTTGCTTTCAGCCTACTAAGATTAAAAAGCTTTCCATCTGTTTGATATATAATTTCTACACCAGTAGGAAGTTTCTCTTCAACAAGGTGCATAATCATAGCGATGAAGATAGCGAATAAGGTTGGAGCAATAACACATCCCTGTTTAACGCCGGATTCCACTTTAAATGGATCGCTTTGAGAGCCATTGTTATTCAGGATTGTTGCCATCATGTTGTCATGGAGTAACCGCAAGATGGCTGTTGTGGGTCTTCCGGGCTGTGTGGCCGTGTTCTGGAAGTTGTGGTTCCTAACGTTTCGCCAGCATCTGTGGCCAGCATCTTCAGAGGGCAGGAGCACAGATAGAAGCAAAATCTCTGTGTCAAACAGCTGGCCGTGAAAGCCTTCGACAATACATTAACCGCAAGATGTTCACAAATTTATCAGGGCATCCGATTTTCAGAAGGATGGTCCAGAGAGCAGTACGATTTACAGTATCAAAAGCTTTAGTCAGATCAATAAACGCCATGTACAGAGGGCGGTTTTGCTCCTTGCATTTTTCTTGAAGCTGTCGTGCAGTGAAGATCATATCCACTGTTCCCCTGGAAGGGCGGAAGCCATTTTGCGTTTCAGGGAGGATGTCTTCTGATACAGATAGGAGACGGTTTGCAATGATCTTTGCCAGGATTTTGCCTGCTGTGGCTAGAAGGGAGATGCCTCGGTAGTTTCCACAGTCTGTTCTATCACCCTTTTTAAAGAGAGTGATAATTATGGCATCCCTAAAGTCTGCTGGAATCTCCTCCCTCATCCAGATTTTTTCGATGAGCTTATGAAGTTGTTGTGTAAGTTCAGGCCTGCCTTCTTTAAAGACTTCAGCAGGAATCCCATCAGGTCCACTAGCTTTGTTATTTTTCATTTGTTTAGTGGCTTTACTGACTTCCTCCAAACTAGGGGGTACTGCAAGCTCATTTCTTATTTGTTTCTGCGGGATTTGCAAGAAGACTTCGTCAGCCACAGTGGAGTGACGATTAAGGAGATTGTAGTAATGCTCTTTCCAGCGCAGTGCAACAGACTCTTTGTCCTTTAGAAGTTTAGCACCATCTACTGAGCGTAAGGGATTTGTACCATGGTTTGTTGGTCCATAGATGGCCTTTATGGCATTAAAAAAGCCCCGTGCATCATGAGCATCTGCAAAATGTTGGGTTTCTTGGGCTTTTTTTATCCACCATATGTTCTTAAGTTCTCTAGTTCTTCTTTGGACTTCTGCCTTTGCACTGGCGTAGATTTTTTTCTTAACCGCACAGTTAATATCTTTTTGCCATATCTGGAAGGCTTTCCTTTTCTTGTCAATAATATGTTCAATCTCACTATCGTTCTCATCAAACCAGTCCTGATGTCTCCTAGTCTGGTATCCGATAGTTTGTTCACAGGCTGAAATGATAGAAGTCTTCAATTTAACCCAGTGTTCCTCAACATTTTCAGGAAGTTCCATAGATTCATGATTCATAAGTTCATGGATATACAAGATCCATAATTTATGCAAATAAACAATTCCACAGAACATTTCAAAACTAGCACTCTGACATGCAACTAAGTTCTCCATAGTCAGCTGCAACTTTCTCTTATCCCTCCATTTTGGATTATTAAATCCCTTGAGAAGGTGGCAATCACTGCACTTCTCATACCCACAGTAGTGCTTCAGGGTCATGTGTGACAATAATGGCAAGACTTGACAAGGTGAAGTAACAAAGTTACATTGCTAAATTCAGCACAGGAACACCAATCCTGGTGTCCTCCAGATGCTTAAGAATGGTAGGAGACATAAGGAGGAACCAGAGACAGTTTTTTTTAAAACTGCTCCATGCATATGCCTGGAGTGTGATTGGTAGGACTGTCCAGTATAAATTGCAGATGTCACAGCCAATCAGCAGCTCTACACCAACACAGTGCTAATTAGTAAAGATAAAGGTTCCCCCACACAGTCGTGTCCCACTCTAGGGGCCGGTGCTCATCTCCATTTGTTAGCCAAACAGCCAGCATTGTCCAAAGATGCTTCCGCGGTCATGTGGTCAGCATGACGTGCGCAGAACGCTGTTACCTTCCCACCGAAGTGGTACCTATTAATCTACTTGCATTTGCATGCTTTCGAATTGCTAGGTTGGCAAGAGCTGGGGTGAGTGTGGGGGCTCACTCCATCAGGCGGGGCTAGGGTCTCGAACCTCCGAACTTGCAAGCTTCCGATCGACAACCCTGGCATCTTAACCGCTGAGCCACTGCACCCTCCAGTGCTAAATAGATGCAACCATTATGTGCCTCCACTTTGGATTTATGTGTAAGTTTCAATCTGGCGAGGAAAAAGTGGCTTTCCAGCCTTCAGTCGCTTTGCCATGGTAGTTTCACTCATTACACTACAACCTCACCAGCTATTTGATCCTGTGAGTTTTCCAAGAAGGAAAAGCTGTGTTGGTCTCCACTGTTGTACACCAGCAACTTTCTACTTTCCCTGGTTCATTGGGTCAGCTCCCTTACCTCAGCAATAGGTACCACAAAGCCTGTAGACCATGATATGCCCATAGAATTCTCTTTTGACCCCTGCCAGACTGCCTGGCTCATCTATTTCTTTTCATTACAAAATACTGCATAGCAAAACCCTAACCCAGAGCTTTCCAAGCTGTGTGTCGCGACACAAAAGTGTGTCGCCACACACAGTCTGGTGTGTCACCACACAACCCGGAAGCGCTGATCATCAGCGCTTCTGGGTTTTCCCGCGGTGACACACCAACGGCGGTGCACAAAAACCGAAAGCGGCAGCAGCGCTTCCGGGTTTTTGTGTGCTGCCGCAACGGCGGTACTTCCAGGTTTTCCCGCAGCGACACACCAACGGCGGTTGGTGGAAAACTTTGGAAAGCCCTGCCCTAACCACAAGCATCATCTTTATTTCGAACAGTCCTTCTGGTCCCTTGTAGTCATTCTTACCAAATACACATGACTAGTTGCAGCCCAGTCTTTGCCCAGGAAAAAAAAAAGACAAATATTAAACTGACTTGGTAGGCAGCATCCTGAGGGTTTGCCTTTTGATAAATGAGCGTTTTGTGACTGGTAATGTCTATCTTGGCTGCCTTTTTTGGAAAGTGCCTATAACTAATTTGATTTCAATCAGCAGCCCAAAAGGTTGCCTACACCTGCCCTAGTCAGATGTAGATTGTTCTGTCTCCTCAGGTGACTAACTTTTGATGGTGCTCTTCCAGCAGTACTATTAGGAAGTGTAAGGCATTCTCCTCAGATGTTTCATTCATTGCAAGTAAAGGTAAAGTTTCCCCCCGCACATTTGTGCAGTCGTGTCCGACTCTAGGGGCCAGTGCTCATCTCCGTTTGTTAGCCGAAGAGCCAGCGTTGTCCGAAGACGCTTCCACGGTCATGTGGCCGGCATGACGCATGCGGAACGCTGTTACCTTCCCACCGAAGTGGTACCTATTCACCTATTTGCATTTGCATGCTTTCAAATTGCTAGGCTGGCAAGAGCTGGGGCGAGTGCGGGAGCTCACGCCGTCACGCGGGGCTAGGGATTCAAACCTCTGAACTTGCAATCTTGTGATCGACAAGCCTGGTGTCTTACCCGCTGAGCCACCACACCCCTATTGCAAGTAGCAAGCAATAATTAGTCAGGACTTGCCCTGAAGTATTGGACAACAGAGTCCCAGGGTCTGTATCTGCCTAGCTAGCATGCTTCCCTCAGAGGCTGTGGAAAATACTCACTAATTATCCGTATTGAGAAAGATTCAACTGACAGCTAGAAGGGCCTTTCCAGGTGGGTGGTAGAGGGAGCAAAATATTTTGGACGTTCAAACTTAAAAATACATTTGCCCACTCTTGTATTTTAGACAGGCAGGGATTTTGAAAACGCACAACTTTATGATGCCAAAATATGCTTCCCCAATTGCAAAGAGATGTATATAAGGTTAAACAGAATATATTTCAAGATACCTTTGGCAAGGCACCCCATTGGCACCTGGGGAAATTCCCATTTTGTAAATCCTCCATTTCTATAACATCTAACCCAATGTGCGCTCTCTCTTTCTCTCTCTCTCTCTCTCCTCCCTTCCTCTCACCCAACTCTGGAAGGTATGGCATTAGCCACGAGGTCTGCAACCACAGCTACTTTCCTGCAAAGCTATGCCTTGTGGGAGGCGTGGTGTCTAGATGGGGAAAAAAAGGAAGAAGAATCAAAGAGAATTAATCCCAGATCTCGAGCTATATTTACTAAACCAACAAATAAGCAAACAAAGGCTTTCCCCTTCATGATACATTTCTTAAATTATAGGCTTACTGCTTCCTGGCAGGCTAATAAAGCCTAGATGAATGATGAGAGAGTTCACTGTGAGAATGAGTAAACATCTCCTACTGTCTGGGGAATGTAAGATGACTACTGTCTTATCCTTTGTTACAGGTTGTGAAGATAAAATTACCCTATATATCACCACCGCTGTCAATGAAATTAGAAAGAGCAAGCTACCTCCCAGCTGCCTTCTTCCCCCCCCCCCACACACACACACCGGAAAAATAAAACAAAGGGGGGGGGGGCTAATCCTAATTATCACAAAAAGCAGATGAAGTATTAACACACATGCTTTTTTTTTTCTTGGACTGATTCATTTTAGTCTGCAACAGGCAGAGGCTTGCATGATGACTGTATTCCAAATCTTCCTTGAACACAGAAATCTAGCTATCAAAAAGAAGTTTAGTCCACTTTGGTCGTTCAACTGTCTCCCAGTTTACCCAGTGTTCTTGCAGGAATTATTTATTTATGTATTTACTTATTCAATTTATATAAGGGGCGGGGTTTGTGGGCAGGAACCCCGCGGGCCTTAGGCGGGAGCCCCGCGGGCCGTATAAGGCCCGCGGGCCTGACATTGCCCACCCCTGATATAATACAGTCAGTTTGTAGTTCCCTCACTACAGCAAATTCATTTCCTCTTTCTGGAAAAGAAAAGAGCACAAGGCAAAGAGAACAAATAATGTTATTATTTAAAATAGATAGAAATTAGGCAGGGTGACTTCTTTTGTTTAAAAGCTAATTAAACAAAACAGATTACATCAAAAAATCAACCAACACAACAGAGGCGGGCAATGTGGACTCTCAAAATAATTAATAAAATAATGATTAAAGAAATTAAATGGTTAACGTCTCTCAAGCTCAAAATAAACTCTTACACGATGTGTGGCATTCTCTCCTGAGATTTTGCAAGATTTCAAATGAACCCTAACATCATCTGAATTTGGCCTGGATGCCACCATCTCATATAATTTTTGATATTGTCTTCTGAGATCACCTGACCCCAGTTAGTACTTGGATGGGAGGCCACTGGAAAATCCCAGGGCTGCAGCTAGCCCGGGAAATTGGCATACCATGCTGAAGGAATATAGTGTGAAAGCACTTCAATACTGTTACCAAGGAAGTAACATAGCTGTGTCTATTTAATCACTAGGAGGCAAGCTTGACTTGAGAGAGATATTTACAAAACCCCTGGAATCCTAGGGCATTTGATAGTATTGCAAGATTTTGTGTGATTACAAAAATAATTGAGAGGTAAGATGGGATGGTTGAGTGGGTCCAGTGCCTGGAAAAATGGCCAACTTCTGCCATACTCTCAGTCTTTCTGCCAGCTCAGTGCCAGCTCAATGTTGAGCAATGTGAGCATCTTAAACCAAGCCAAATCCAAAAATGCTAGAGAATTCCTGGAAGCTTGGCACTCAGACAAAGCAGACATCAACAGACACATAGAGGTAAACAACATTTACATACTATTCATAAGAGACAATAGAAAGACCAGAACACCTCCTTGCCAGCAATCAACACCCAGATATGCAAAGATTAACACCAGGATTAGCACCAGAGGAACAATCAAACAGTACAATATGCCCTAATCAAGGAACTATTAACTCAGTCAATCAACCAAGCAGCAAACAACAGCCCAATCAAGGAACTACCAAGGAGAGAACAACACCCCCACCAACACAAGCACAACAAGCCATGGTATATAAACAGAGAGCAAATCCCACTCCCTTTTCGCACTGAAGATGTTGCCTAGCCTGGCAATGAAACGTCTGCAAGAAAACAACAAGGCTCAGAGAGCACCAGGGACTCCACAGCTCAGTGTTTCTCAACCTTGGCGACTTTAAGAAGTCTGGACTTCAACTCCCAGCATGCTGACTGGGGAATCCTGGGAGTTGAAGTCCACACATCTTGAAGTTGCTAAGATCGAGAAACACTGCACTAGTGAATGCATTTCAACCATAGTTCCTCATCAGCTGTTGATAAAGAGCAGTGCAGAATAGCACTGCATCACATTTTTCTTAGGCCTTTTATTCCAACCATTCTCTTTCAATTTGTTGGGAAATACATTGATTCCATTAAAAGTGAAGAAGAAAACTCAATGCTTTTTCCACAAGTGGGGGGAGGGGTTCTTGAGCTAATTTAGTTATACAGTGGCTGAGGAAATGTGTCTGAACAACTGTCCTGTCGTTCTTTGTACAATTGTCCACGTAGGTCTGGAGATTCCCTGGCTGCTTCTTACCTTTCATTTAAGCCCAGGGGAAGATGAGAGGAGGAAACTGCAGTGAAGGAGCTTTTTGAGGTAAAACGGGAAGGAAAGTCAGGGAGATGGCAGTTTTGGAGAAAAGGCATACAAGAAAATAAAACAGACATTGTTGTCACTTTGCAACAATGAGTTAACCCCACAATTTTTTAAAAAAATTCTCAAGGATCCTGAGAATGAGGTAAAAAAGAAACAAAACCCAAGCCTCTTTTGCAGAGGAAGAAAACTTCCCGGAAACTGGAAAAGGGAAGTTCAGAGTGCTATTAATTCAATTACAGCTTTTAAAGAAACTACACATCTTTCTTGGCATTAAGAAGTAAGAAAGAAAACGAAGTCTTCAATGACCAAAAGAGACCCGACATTATAATTCTGCAGAGATTTAATTCCGAAAAAAGCCCCAGACTGGCCAGTTTTGTACAAGAGCATAGCCTGGGAAGAAAAAGGTTAACTCTTCCTCAGATGCACAGCCGCTCCCCAAAGCTTTCTATTAGTTATTTTAAAAAGGGGGGGGAAAGATCTATACCAGTATGGTTTGCCTGCTCTCTCTGCCATTGCTAATTTTATTTTCAGAGGAAAGATTTGCATTTGAAACACAAGAACAGCACCGGAGCCAAACCCAATAACAGCATGCAAATCGAAGGCAGCTGCAAAGTATCCAGCCACCCCCCACCAGCCCTTCTCTGGCTGCCCCCCCTCCCTGGGCATTTTTAGAAATGGAAATGGCCAGTACTGCTCCCTGCTGCCAGTAATGCCTGTTGTTGTCACTGCTCCAGCCAGATTTTCTTCTCCTGGATACACACTCAACCCAGCATCTAGTGCCAAGGCTGACATGTCCCATTAATCCTTTTTTTTTTTTTTTTTACAAAATTCACAGCAGAACGTTTTCCTCTCCCCATACAATCGAGGAAGCATTCTGAATATTTTCATCATACATCATGCTGGAGTTACCGCTGCATTTGTTTTTGAAAAGGGAGTTTAGCTGCATTCCCCAGCATTTTTAATTACACTCCTGAGTCAAAAGGTCTGGACTGACAGTGACCCAAGAGGTGTTTGTGCTTCTCTCAGACTTTTCAGCTGATCAGCCAAGAATAAAACTTCGGCGAAGTTAGTGTGTTGCTGTTTCTCTGCATAGGCTGTTCATTTGCTGGGGAGGAGAAACCAAGCAGACAATAAAGAGACTGGACTGACCTAAAATGTGGATTGGGGGGGGGGGGAGAAACTCTTCAGACACTTCAATTTCTGCAGACCTCCCTCTATTTTTAACCAGGGCAGCATGTTAATTTAGCCCCGGATTAAATTTAATTACCACAATAAAGTTTTTCAGTTTCAGATTAAATAGATCAGCCTTCTTCAGATGCATTAAACCACAATTACCAGCATTCCCATGCACCATAGGAGTGTTGGATGGAGACAATAGCAGTTATCCTGTGACCTATTTGGAATGCACCAGGTTGGGGAAGAGTGAAATAAATAACAATTTATCTCATCACGGAGAACACCAGCACTTAACTCTGTCATCTGTTCATAAACGTAGCCTTAACTATTGTCCAGTCAAACCTAAGTCAAGATAATAGTTTCTTGAGTATATGAAGAAGTTCATTTTGCTCTCCACTGAATAATTGAAGGACGTCTCTTCCCACATATACACACTGAGATCCTGGGAACATTTCTGCACACATTATCTGCCTCCTTCTCATGTGATTTGCACTGTGCAGCTATATGGAGGAGCCCAAGTAGGCACCCAGGGAGGGTGGGGTCAACAAAGTCAAGATAACATGTGACCACATGATCTGCCCCTTTTTTGTGTGCATTGCATGTGTGACCCACAAAAAGAAGGAGCAAGGCTTTAATTGTGCGGCTGCATTCACTCTCTTGACCTTTTTGACTCCCCTGCAGATGCACCTGTAATTGGGAAAACATTCATATGACACCTCACCTGACAGCTGGTCCCATCAACTCTGGTGTGTTTGTGGATACATTTCAAAAAGGGCTTTGATATACTGTACATGCTTTTTTTTACAGCTGAGGGTTGCCAAGCTGGTTCTCTAAATCAGAGCTTTCCAAACTTTTCATGTTGGTGACACACTTTTTAGACATGCATCATTTTGCGACACACTTTTACAGCAGGGCACAAGGCAGGCACTAGGACCTGTGCAGAATCACAGCAGGTTTGGAGGCAGCAAGGCACAAGGCAGGCACTAGGACCTGCGTGGAATCCTGGCAGGGCTTGGAGGCAGCAGCAGCCGCGACACACCCAGACACTGCAGCTGACACACTAACGTGTCGCGACACACAGTTTGGAAAGCTCTCATCCATTTCATCTTGCTTGCACACAGATCTACTATGAATCTACTTGTATCCAGATCTACTGAATAAATGTAAGCTATTTATTTATTTTATTTATTTATTTGTCAAATTTATCACCGCCCATCTCTACAAAAGTAGACTCTGGGTGGTTTACAATAAAATATTAAAACTTAAAACCTATAAATCTTAAAATACAATCCAATAATGGGTGGCCATGTAAGTATTTTAAATAAATAAATTGTTGGAATTATCAGGGGTCAACTCAGCAAGCTATCTCTATTTTTCTTCACCTAACTACTATGTGAAGACTGGATTTATTTCTGAACATAATTAAGCTTAATGTGCAAGTCCCTTCTGGTTCACACTTCTACTTTGCAAGATTGTTGTTAGCTGGCTGTTGTGGGTCTTCCGGGCTGTGTGGCCGTGTTCTGGAAGTTGTGGTTCCTAACGTTTCGCCAGCATCTGTGGGCGGCATCTTCAGAGGGCAGGAGCACAGACAGAAGCAAACTCTCTGTCTGTGCTCCTGCCCTCTGAAGATGCCGGCCACAGATGCTGGCGAAACGTTAGGAACCACAACTTCCAGAACACGGCCACACAGCCCGGAAGACCCACAACAGCCATCGAACTCCGGCCGTGAAAGCCTTTGACAATACATTGTTGTTAGCTGCTTGGAGTTCAAATAAATATTAATATAATGTGCAAAGCCATCTTCTGACATGTCAGTAGAGTCTATGAATGAGTCTGGAAGGATAAAATATTTACTGGCCCCACAAGACTGTTGAAACAAAGAAGGGAATAGCAAATTATACAGAGCTCCCTACATTACACACTCTCTCAATAGATGCCTCCATAAGGTGGATTATCTACACTTTTAGAAAGTGTTTTGGAAACCATTTTGTGAGCTACGTGTTTATAAGAGTTGATGATTTATCACTGTATATTATCAAACATACTGCATTTTTGTTAGATGTGTGAAACTGAACTATGCAGAGTCTGAGATAGGCTGACCATACGTCCCATTTTGAATGGGACAGTCCCGTTTTTTTAGCATTTTTCAACCGTCCTGTCGTTTTGATAAAAATCTCAGTTTTGTCCCATTTTTTAAACCCGGTGGGAATAGCGCGGAAGGAGGATCCGAGCTGGAGCTGCCGATTGGAGGCAGCCTGGAAGAGGAAGCCCTCCCGCCTATCAGCGCATGGCAAAGGAGGGACCGGGGGGCGGGGTTTGCAGGCAGGAGCCAATTGCGCAGACCGGGGGATGTGGTTTGCAGGCAGGAGCCAATCGCATAGACTGGGGGGCGGGGATTGCAGGCAGGAGCCAATTGCATGGACCGGGGGTGGGGTTTGCAGGCAGGAGCCAATTGCGCGGACTGGGGGGGGGACCCCTGTCTTTTTCATGAATACGGAATATTACCCCATCCCGTTTTGCCATCCCAATGTCCCGTTTTTGTCTCAAGGAAATATGGTCAGCCTAGTCTGAGAGGAAAGAAGGAAGGCAGGCAGGCAGGCAGGAAGGAAGGAAGGATGGACAATAACAGCTCTCTCATATTCAACTGGAAAAGTGCAAACCACAAAGGTTTTTCCCCCTTGCAAGTGAGATCCTTTCATAGGACATAATTGAATACACATTTTTATTCAATTTGTGGAATGTTAAAAACGAGCAGATTGAAATTGACCAGCTGTACTTACATTGCATTTCCCAAATTACCAATGGCCATTTGCTTTGCAACATCAGACCTCATGTTCAGACTTCTAGCTTCTAACTCTGTAGCTGTTCAAGGGAGGGGAAAGCATTCCCCCTTTCCCCCCTAATAGAGATTGATTTAGTGTATGTTTAATGTTTGCATAAATCACTCAACATCTCCAAGATACAACATACACATTCTGTCAAGAGAGGGGAGAAAGGTTCAAATTTCTTCCTCTTTGGAATCAGCTTGCTCTGCCCAAAAGGGATAGACTTGGATCTGCAAAGGAGGTGGATGAACTACTTACAACAATTGTTGTGATCCTAATGGCACCTATCTTTCCAGGAAGCTTATAGCCCTTAGCCTACCTCCTTATAGACAGGTCGTCACTTAAGTGTCCAAGGAATCTCAGAAGTCTCCAAAATTAAGCCCCAAACCTACAGTACTGTGCAAAGCTGTATTCCAAGGAGCACCAAAAACATTGTTCTGGAACAGAACATTCCCGAATTGGCCTTACACTGTGCAAAGTGTCCTGCTTTGTGCTCCATATTCCATCACTGCTGCTATGTCTCAGTCAGTTGTGCAAGGAGAAAATAGTACCAAACTCTTATCACATTTTTGTGGAATTTATTTATATATGCACAAAGGTGAGTGGGATGGTAGGGAGAAAGAAGATAATATAGACATTCACGGAGAGGCAATATGATAATAAAACGTTTTCCAAAAGCAACAACATAATTTTAAAGCTCATCAGATTTGCATCAATTCTTTGATGGCCCAAATATAAATAAGTCTACTCAGAAAAGCTATGGTTTTTCCAGTAGTAATGTATGGCTGTGAGAGTTGGACCATAAGGAAGGCTGAGCACCGAAGAATTGATGCTTTTGAACTGTGGTGCTGGAGAAGACTCTTGAGAGTCCCTTGGACTGCAAGGAGGTCAAATCAGTCAATCCTAAAGGAAATCAACCCTGACTGCTCATTGGAAGGACAGATGCTGAAGCTGAAGCTCAAATACTTTGGCCACCTAATGCGAAGAGAGGACTCACTGGAAAAGACCCTGATGCTGGGAAAGACTGAAGGCAAAAGGAGAAGGGGACAGCAGAGGATGAGATGGTTAGATAGCATCACCGATGTAATGAACATGAATTTGAGTAAACTCTGGGTGACAGTGGAGGACAGGAAGGCCTGGCGTGCTATGGTCCATGAGGTCACGAAGTCGGACACAACTAAACGACTGAACAACAACAACAACTCAGAAAGTAGAACCAACCCAGCAACACACATGGAAAATGCTAGATGTACTGTATATTCCACATTTACTTTCCACCCCGTCTGTCTGTCTGTCTGTCTGTCTGTCTGTCCGTCCGTCCGTCCGTCCGTCCGTCCATCCATCCATCCATCCATCCATCTATCTATCTATCTATCTATCTATCTATCTATCTATCTATCTATCATCTATTCTTTAAATGGGCTTTTATATACATATCTACATATTTAGAAAAGGAAGTAAGTTAGATATTTAGATGTTTTGTTTTGTTTTTGTGATTTTTTTAGTTTAGTGTAGTTTTTTTCACTTTTTTTGTCTTTGTTTTATTTTGTTTTTTGGTAGTTTAATATAGTGTTTTACTTTTTATTTTTTTCCCTTCACCTTATTTTCATATATATAGTAGATTAAGTAACTATCTTAAATAATATAGTTTTGTTACACAATAGTAATATCGTTATTTTATTTATTTAATTGGTATGCCACCTGACTCCCAACGACTCTGGGCAGCTCACAAATAAAAACATTAAAAGCAAGAAAAAAGTACAATAACAGACAAAAAGGAAAGGATAAAGGATAGCAAGGATGACAAGAACTGGACAGGAAGGAGAGAGAAGCAAACCCACTGTCCAAGGGGACTTCGCTCACCTTAGCCAAAGGCCTGGGTGAAGAATCAGATCTGCAAGTCCCTCCAAAACACCAGTAGGGTGGGGGTCATCTGGACCTCAGGGGGAAACCTCATTCCAGAGGGCAGGTCTCTGGGCGGTTTACAGATACAACACTTAAAATTTATAGATATAACTAAATATAAAAACATATACGTCTATAATCATTAAAATTACTAATAAATTAAATATAAAATCCAATAGGCGATAATGATGTTTTAAAAGGGCTCTGTGGCACCAGCCATCCCCACGAAGAACTATTCCCGTTCCCATCCCAAACAAGGCGGCAAAACCAGGTCTTTAAGTTCTTCCGGAAGGACAGGGGCAATGGGGCCTGCCTCATCTCCGGGGGCAGAATGTTCCAAAGGGCAGGCGCCACTGCCGAGAAGGCCCGCCTTCTGGACCCCGCCAAGTGAAACTCCCTTAACAGATGGCCCTGTTTAATTAAAAGTACCCAGAGTGCACCAACCCTACCAGAGTGATTTGGCTGGGCAGATACTATGGGAGACAGGCGGTCCCTCAAGTAACCAGGCCCTATGCCATGTAGGGCTTTATAGGTAGTGACCAGCACCTTGAATCTCTTACATTGCTACTTAGTTTTATATAATATTATAGTTTTTTCTCTCAACCCAACTCACCTCACAGGGTTGCTGTTGTGGGGAAAATAAGAGGAGGAAGGAGTATTAGGTATGTTCACCGCCTTGAGTTATTTGTAAAAATAATAAAGGCGGGATAAAAATTAAATAAATAAATAAATAAACTTTTAAAAAAGAAATGTTAATTGTAATGTTTCTGAAGTTTTGCTATTATTATTATTATTATTATTATTATTATTATTATTATCATCATCATCGGTGTTCAGGTCCTGAATCAAACTGGAGAACTTCCAAAGTGGTCCAATTTGGTTTACCAAATCAGGGCCTGAATGAATGCATGGCTGCTGTCACACTGTCACTTCTTCACTTTTTCATTTTCTGTCTCTGACGTTGGATATTTCCAAATTAGGGTACATGGAAATGCTTAGGGTTGTGCTATCGGAACATGAGTGGATTATGGTGGAGTCAAACTAGACATGGCATTAAACATGTGATTGCTCTGTATATCAGGGTTTTTTTTCCCCTTGATTCATGCCACAAAGGATCTACAGCAGGCTGGGGAATTCTGGGAGTTGAAGTCCACATGTCTTAAAGTTGCCAATGTTGAGAAACACTGATCTACAGTAACTCAGATTAGAACTGTAAATCACAGAAAGAGGCAATGGGGAGATCCAGAGCTCTCATTTGGCCCAGGAGGGACTCAGTGATTGATCCCAGTGAGAGCATGCATTCCTGGAGAAAAACCCAGATGCAGTATGGCATATGTAGGCATGAATATGAGAGTGTGTGAAAAGGTTAAATCCACCCATCAGTCATGGAAGCAGAGCTAAGATGGCGACAGAGCAGCAGCTTCCCTGCTGAGCTCCTTAGGATATTTTATTTGTTCTATCCATTTTTATAAACAGCCTAGTTACATACCTTCATTATTATCTAGCTTTATTTCAGCAACACATTCTCTGCAAGAGATATTCTAAAACCGAACACCAAGTTCTTAAAACATCATACAGGCTTCAGTTACAATACGTCAACACTGAAGCAATGGGGAAGAACAAGAAACGCAACAGGACAAGCCCTGAATCTCAGACTCTACCCAAACCAACAAAGCAGCCAAAAATTGATGACTACATGATGGACAAGAAAACTACGGGTAAAAATAATAACAAAACAAATCCTCTCTATTCCATCCCTACCTCTCTCTATTCCACCCATAAGTCACAATGTAGTCCCAAACTGGATCTCACATTCCCTTTCACACCAACATACTGTAAATATACAGAGCTACCAATGTTTCTTTTCTTTTCTTTTTTCTGGAAGCCACCATACCAAAAGTCATGTTGGGTTCCAGTCCTAGTGACACCGAAGGAACCAACCTTCCTAAACCAAGTGGCCTCCAGATACTCTCTTGCCCTGCTGGAGAAGTATGATGGGTTTTGTAGCCAGGCATATCGGGAAGGTGGGTGATTAGGAAAGGCTGGTTCAAGCTGTTTATTAATACCCTGCTGCTTGCCCTGTGCCCAGAAAAGAATAGAAAACCCAATGCAGATGCCACTTCCCCCACTCTATGCCTCTTGCAGTTCTGCAATAAAGAATTCCATTATGAAACATTGATGTTCAACATTCAGGACGAATATTTTTATTTGTTGGATAGCATTCACCCTTGTGATGATGAATGGTGTGCAAGCAGTCTCCTATCAAATAGGGTAGGTCATTTTTCATTATCCTGCTGAGGATGTGGCCCAAAGCAGTGGATTATAGGAACTCATTTCCTTTTCTGGGGATGGGGGAAGAATATAATTTAACTTTCAATAAACTCAAGAGCTATGATGCAGCGTGACCCTCCAAATGCTTCAAGCAAAGCTGTTAATGGTTTCCTCTCCCAGGCCGCGGCTTCACCCCATTCACTTATCAACTTTGATCCATTAGCAAAAGAAAGCCTCCATTTCTCATAACTCTCCAAAATGATAACAATACATCACTGGAAAGCAATCCAGGATCAACACATTGTTAGCTTTTTGATCTCTCGAGTCAAAACTTGTGATTAGTGTTCTGTGCACCCACACATGCATGCATGCACACACACATACACACATACATGCAATGAACACACACAACACATGCACACCCAGAGAAATGTTAAAAGCCTATTTAAGTTAACGAAAGACATCCCTGGAACATCAGGGTTGAATTGCGGGTGATTTCCTGCAATGCAGCTGTTATAAGTTTATCAAGCTGCGGGTGGCTGTAACCCATAATCATAACCAGATTGTAGGAGGGATGCTGAGTGTGTGTGTGTGTCTGTGTGTGTATTAGGGGGGGAAGTAGTTTGAGGAAAACAGAGCTTGAAACAGGGAGAAAGAAACCCCAACTGGCCAACTGACACTTACAAAAACCTGGGACACATGTTAAAGAGTTTGCAATGGAACTGCCCATTATGTCAGCTGGGATGGAAGATGCCAAATTTGTGTATGTGTGTTTACAGGCAAGGGATGAATCTGTCGATTTGACTGCTGATCCATGGACAGAACACAATTTCCCAGAGCCGTTCTGCTTCACAGCACTTCCATTTCCAAAACAGCTCTGCTCCATCAAAGTAAAAAACATGAGGCACCAGCAAGGTCTGCTGAAGACAATTTGTTGCCTGAAGAGAAGGTTAAAATGGTCCTCCATTTCAGACTGGGGCAGTTGTTAATCTTGTTCCAAGTGGAACAGTGTCCTCCACCTCCCCTGATTAAAGCAACCTAGGTTAGGAGGTGCAGCACAGCCTGTGCAGATTTCACGGCTCTATCCCATCTCCTCATTCTGCTCCAATTTCATCCATCTTAGGATCTGCCACTTGAGGTGGTCTTCTTATTCTACTACTGGCAGAGTCAGTCTTGGGTAGAAAGCCTAGCTGAAGAGCAGCCAGACCTTCCTATGGGGTTGAATTTTTCAGTCAATAGCCTGGGCATATAAGATATTTCTTTAGGGACTTTTAAGAAGATGGAGTGGGGAGCTTCTGTTTTCATAAACCTACTCCAAACCCCTTTTGGAGTTACAAGCCAAAAGAGAAAAGGAAAAGAAAGTCACAACCCAAGTTGCTTGCATTCACTCAGAGTTGGGCATCATATTGACAGTACCAGTAGAAGTAACTGGGGTAACATCTTATAAAGTTATATGAATTTCTTATGATCCTACTGGCTTTGAAAATGTGGGTAGGATTCTTGACAATTTGAATCCCTGCCCTTCCTAGATCCTTTGGGGTGGCTAACCCAATAGTGAGGGAGTAGCTTCAGGAGGTAGTAAATGCTTATTTGAGGGAGAAAGTGGTACCTGCTACCTTCAAGAATGGATGTGTTTTATCTGGGCTGCCTTTGAAGAAAACCCAGAAATTGCTGCTCGTGTAGAATACAGCAGCCCACACACTGACTGGTGAGAACCAGTACAATTATATAATACATATATTGTGAGTGCTGCACCAGCTTCCAGTGCATTTCTAAGAACAATTCAAAGTGCTGGTTTTACACTATAAAGGGTTTAAGTCCAGGATGCCTACAGGACTATCTCCTTCAAGTTGACTCTGGTCATTCTGTTCATTCTGCTCTCAAGGGGATACTCCAGCTACCATCAGTTTGGGAGGTAAAGGGGGTGAGACCATGGAAGTATTGCTCCTTCCTTGCTTCCACAAGCTCTCTCCCCACCCCCAAGATCCAACTGCCCTTCACTTTAGTCACCTTCCATAAAGGTGTTAAAACATGGCTGTTCTGACAAGCCTTTGGAGATTAATATCTATGCTTTGCCTTGGTAGGATAATTTTGGCAATCTTAGTTTTGTATTGCTTTCAATAAGAAGTGTGATGTGGTTTTTATGGGTTTGTTGTTTTATTATGTAGATTTATGAACTGCCTAGAGCAGAGCTTTCCAAACTGTGTGTCGCGACACAAAAGTGTGTCGCCACACACAGAGTGGTGTGTCGCCACACCACCCGGAAGCAGCGGCATGCGCATGCACGGCGGCAGCGGCTGCCGCTGCCGCCGCCACCATGCACGTGCGCACCGCCGCACGCCCCCCCGCGCTGCCGCCGTGCACGTGCGCCCCCCCGCGCCGCCACCGTGCGCGCGCGCGCCGCCGCCATGCTGCCGCCGCCGCCACTAGTGTGTCGCCAGCGGTGGCACTTTGGAAAGCCCTGGCCTAGAGTTATGCAAGTGTGGTGGTATGCAAGTAATGGAAAATCAATCAGTCTCCCATGATTTTGAATATATGAATTGGCAGCACTTGCATCAAGGACTACCTATAGCATCCTCCTGGACCACCAATGGTCCCTGCATCATAGATTGGAAACCATTGGACCACAGCCAATTAAGTGCGATATAAGGACATTTTTAACTGCCAAGTTTAAAAAAAACAATCTAATATTTAATTCAATGTTCAATAACTTGAAAAAAAAATTACAGGATAACAGAAGCAGAATTCATACCTAGAATTAAAATGTAATAATGCTCCACTTTCTTCAGTTACACAATGGATTCACTGCTAGCTAGAAAATTGTTTTCAGGAGAAAGAATGGTGGAATTTCTCCAAATTCTAAACAGAAACGCTTCAGAACTACCAAATGTACCCTTCATAGTCAATCTGTTAGATTTTAATACATGTTGAAATAATTCCATCTACACATAATTCAACCACTGGAAACATTTGTTTGCTTTACTATAACCTCTAATTTGTTTTTCTTTGAGCTCTGTGTGGGCAACAAGAGTAAGCCATTGTATATACTGTATGTATATGTACTGTATATGTTTATATAAAATTCTAAGATTTTGGCAGATTGAGAGATCTATGTAATTATTGTATTTTATGGACACCTGCCATTTTGGGTTACCCTATACTGTGTAGGATCATATTCAGCAGCAAGGAAGCATTGGAAGGTGTTTGTGTGAAGACATTTGGTTAACCAGAAGATCCTAGAAGGTTGTCCAGTCCATGACAACATATAAACCTATGACACTGCTGTTGGCCCATTGAGTCAGAAAGGCAGATTTCAACTTACAATGTCCTTCCAAACCAAGATTAGGCTAGTGTCTCTAATTAACTAACTTGTATGGTCTGAACATTATCCTGTGTGTGTGTGCAAAATGTGAGTCCTGACATATGAAGAGACAAATTCATATGAATTTGAAGAATCTGATGAATTCAAGGTTCTCAACATTACACCAGATGTATTGCAGAGTTGTGCCAGGAAGGTCAGACTGATGAAAGTAGCAGTGTGGTGTCATGCTGCAAGCTCCACCCCTTGGGGGCATATATGTGATGTCACAATGAATGTAGAAAATGGGCAGGACTTTCAGAACAACACTACAACTCTGCTTTTGTCAGTCTGACTCCCCTTGCCCTCCCCTGCAAACATGACTACAAACCACCCAAAATTCAACACTATAAATTGAAGACACAATTAACTGAATTATTTTTGCCTCAGACTTTGATTCTGCAAAGCAGCCTTCATCAACCTGCTGCCTTTCAGGTGGGTTGAGGCTGTATTTTAGGAGCCTCGTGTGGCGCAGAGTGGTAGGCGGCAGTATTGCAACCGGAACTCTCCCCACGACCTGAGTTCGATCCCAGCGGAAGCTGTATTTATTTTATACAATGTTTTATATATCACCTCCTTCCTTGGGCTCAGGACAGATTACAATCTTAACAAAATTTGTTAAGAATTCTCAGAGTTGAAGACACAGCCTGTTTGGACTTCCAGTTGGGGGAACGCTGCTTCAAAACATCCAGCTCATGTTTGCTAGAATTTCCATCTGCTTGGGGCATCTACTGATGGACATGCTACTGACACTAAAGGAAATTGTATCAGTGGAAACTTGGTTTGGCTTCTATTGTTCCCAATTGGTTTTATGTGGAAACTTTGTGGCCAGTTGTGCTCTCTAAGTGCTTATGCTTGCCAACCCAGAAATAAAAATAATGATGATAATTAATATTATTAGAGTTTACAGTACATTAGAGTTTCCACATCTGGTTAATTTTGTACCCAGAACAAGGGAAGAGCAAAGCTGTATTCTGCAACAAGACAAAGACACCGTGGGATATCTTTTAGTGAACAATTCATTAAGTAATCCTGCTCTAGGATACCACTGCCTTTAGACCCCTCCTCCAGATCATCACCAAGCACATAATTCGTAAATGTGGGACCCAGATGGGAAAAATAACAAGGACCACATCAAAGTTTCTCGAAAAGTATGAGCTGCAGATTGGGAAGCACATGAGGAAGTGTGTGGTAAAGAGATAGGTGAAAGTTAGTGTCCTTGTCTTTTTGTGGGAATGCTCAAAGAAAAGACTTCAAGGTTAGCTTTTATAGGCATCGGTCCAAGTACATTTAATTTGGTTTATACCTTCATCCCAAGTGGGGCTGAAAAGAAGTTCCCCAACTGTTCCCAGTGCAGAAATTACATTCAGATCCCAAGGGCAACATTTCAATTTTAAAAGTACACTCAGGATATGGATGTTATTTCAGACTGCAAGTGTAAGAACTTTAGCTTTCTAAGCGTCTTGTCATTGCTTGGATTTCTGCAGGTATCAAAGGATCTTAATTGACAAGTAAAGCCCAGTATAGTAAATATCAGTACAAGATAATGTGGTAAAATGATTTTGGGGTGGCGCTAGCAGTGCACATGAAATTGATGCAACTTGTGGAAGAACTGATATTCCTGGACCATCCTGTTTGCTCAATGTACCAGGGCATCCAGGGTATGTGTGCGTGAGTGTGTGTGTGTGTCAAAAAAAAGTCAAAATGACAATCCGGACTGTGCAATTAAAGCCCCACCCCGTTTGTGCATACTTCAATGTCACATGTACATAAAAGAGGCTGGGCTTCGACTGGGTGGTTGTGACCACCATCTTAACTCTTTTGACCCCCTCCTATGGACATCATTCTCATTTCATTAAATGTGGAAGATTATCTCATTTATAGTGGTTTTAAATGTTATCAATAGAAATACACAACATTTATATTCTATGTTCTGATTATACATAGCCTGCAACCAAAATCAGTCATACTCCCCTGCAAGGGATCAGAACAACAAGCATGTTAAACAATGTCATTTCTGATTCCCACCCACAGATCCTTATTTCCTAAACCAGTACAAAAAAAATATGTTTATTCTGAAATACATGGACAACTACTCCTTCTCCTTCTCCTTCTTCTGGATTTTTAAAGCATTGAAATCTTTTTATTTTGCTAACAACACAGAAAAAATTGTGTGAGATTAAAGACCAAAGCCTCGCAGCTCACCCGACTCCAGCTGAGCATGATGCTGCATCAGATAAGTCTAAGGCCCTTGTTTTGTTTTGTTAATTTTGTTGTCTATTAGATCATTTTAGTCTGGGCTGTCCATCTGATTTAATGTTTTTAGCTGTTTTTATTTTTTTTCCCCTAGTTCTGTATGCCACCTAGAGCCCTTTGCAGTTGGGCGGCCGGAAGGAAGGGAGGGAGGGAGGGAGGGAGGGAGGGGTAGGTGAGGAGTGGAAGTACTAATGTCCTTTCATTGCTCCAACTGTATGGTTTCATGAGTGTCCACAAGGGGGAGAAAGGGAAGAGAAGTGATGTCACATGTGTCATGACCTGTGAGTGATACAAATTAAATAATTCACTTCAACATTATGATGCACCTGATATCATCATGGCTGGTACTGGACACCTATGCTTGACTTCCCACACTTTATTTAATTCCAAGAATATGCAAGGCACCCCAGAATGCTCAGATCAGGCCATTCCAGGGGAAAGTGAAACATACAGATAACTGCAGAACTGTAGCTTGAATCATGTCAACTGGATTTCTATTTTCTCAGTGGAAACGTTTCGCTCCTTATCCAAGAAGCTTCTTCAGTCTGAGCAAAGTTAGTAAGTCCCTTACTAACTTTGCTCAGACTGAAGAAGCTTCTTGGATAAGGAAAGGATAGTTCTTCATGGGGGTGGTTAATTCCTTAATTTATTGTCCTTTGTTTAATTCCATCTCCATCTGGATTTATAATTATTTATTAATTTATATATTGTACATTGATGTTTTATCCTGTTTTAATCTATTTTATTGTAAACCGCCCAGAGTTCCCCGTTGGGGGAGATGGGTGGTTATATAAATTTAATTAAATAAATAAGGAGCAAAACGTTTCCACTGAGAAAATAGAAATCCAGTTGACATGATTCAAGCTACAGACTGTTCCACCTGGATGACTGAGAACCTTCATCGACATAACTGCAGAACAGATTTCAGCAGAATTACAGAAGGGATGGATATCAAAAGTGAAATAGAGCTTTCTACAATGTGTAATTGATGGAGAAGGGAAAAGCTTGGACAGCGATCATAGAAATGTGAATTAAGGTGTTGGAAGCATGTCTTACTCCCATCTGTGAAATGCTAGAGGTGTGCATTATACACTCCCAGGAAATGGGTCATCTGAATGATTCTGTGAAGGACTTCATATCATTCCAGGGTTTACAAAGTTGGAGGAATGACATGCACAGTGCTCCATAAGCTGTGTTCATTCAGTCTTCAACCAGAAAACTAAATTCCTGGTTTCTTCTAGCTAAAGCAGGAACCAGCAAAACTAATTTTCACTGGCAACTGAAGCCCAGCTGCATTTGCATCTGGCATTCAAAGTGGGAAAACTTTAAAATCAAATCATGCACCATGGAACTAAAGAGATGCTAAGTAGTTCTCTTGAGCAGCTTTTCTAAAAGCTAAAATAGATTGAAGATAAGCTTCCTTGCCTCAGGCCGCTATTGTAACACAGGATAGAAAAAGTTTACAAGAAATAAAACATTGCTAGGACAGCGGTTCTCTTGACATTTTCCTACAGACAAAGCAAAGAATCTTAGATGATAAGCTAAGCCTTCTGACTCTACCAAGATGGGTTTCGACTTGTCACAGCCTGACCTAGGTCAGGGGGTCTCCAACAGAGATCTGGGAAGGGGTGTTACAGATTATGGGGTCTTGTTTACAGTACATATGTATTTGTGACTTGGTTATTAGGGAGATTGGGTCTTACTTCTGTCTCAGACTTTGGGTTCATCTAAATCAAAGTTTCAGACATTTGGGTTTCCACTTTTAGGGAAGAGATGAGCATACTTTTTCATCTTCTGTCCCCATTTCTAAATCAACCCTGCATATTTCTAGCTTCGCCCTGCTTGATGTTGATAGTTTTACTCACAGAATCTTGGGAAATGTAGCTTTGTGAAGACATTAAGAATTGTGGCGGTGATTTCTGGTGTTTGGGAAGTGTCCTATTCAAACATTGTTTTGAGGTAGAAAAATAAAAATAAATAAGGATTATAGATTAACATCATTTTCCCCAGCAGACAGAAATGTTAGAAAGAAGAGAATTATGCATAATGATGGTTACTGGCAATCCAAGTCTCATGGCAGAGTGATGACTGAAAGTAAGGACCCTGAATCCCTCCAGCTGTTTCAGACTACAACTCCCATCATTTCTGTCTGCTGATTAGAGTTAGGGCAGCAATTATACAAAATATTTGTAAGGAGCCAAAGTACCCCAACTAGTCACTATCATGTCTTAATTATTCTCAGTATGTTTTGTATGCCCACAAAGGCATAGCTCTGGACATAGAAGAACAGATATATTCTTCAGACTCTTTAATAACTAAACAACTGGATACAACAGCTGGTTTAGCTCTTCCTTGTATTTTCCATCACTGGAGATCCTTTAATTCAGTTACTTCAGCCCTGTCTTTAGATGTAGCCTTTGTGTATATTTTGTTGGTATGCTCCTTACTTATTACCGACTAGGCAGTAGTATTTTTTTTAATCCTAGTATCTTCCAACTTCTCTGTTGTGGGTACTATAAAATTTACTGGAAGAACCTTGTTCTTGTTCTTTCATCTCATAGCAGAAATCCACAACAGCTGCAAATTTCATGTTTGTAAGAGATAAGGCAAAGCTTGCAGGTCATCAGTTGTCAGAAGATTGCACAAGAGAGAGTATAGTGCCATAAAACTAAGCAAAGTAGAGCCCAAGTTGGATTAATGGGCAATAGACTGCTGTACTAAATCATATCCAGAGACCACATGCTCATCTCTGAACTAAAGGGAACACTCTTAAGTTTTCAAAAGTCAACAGAAAGACACACAGAAAAGCAGCAATGTGAACTGGACAAGCTGACGTGATCCCCAGCTTGCCTTATGCATCAAAAACCTTGGTGCTCTGTTGACCTCCTTAGTTGCTGTAGAAGCAATCTCTGTGCCCACTCCTCCACCAGATATGACGAAAGGGGAAGAGGAGCCTGGCTACAGGGATAGCCAAGTAATTTGCCCTTCTCTAGCCCACACCTTTGCAAAGCTGTCTAGCAGATAGAGCATGATATATTGCATGATAAATAGTGCGTCACAGATTCTCTTCTGGTATTCTGTGGACACCATCTCATGCATGTTGTTGAATCAATTACGCATAATACATTGCTACAACATTCAGTGCATGTTTTGTATGTATGTATGTATGTATGTGAGCAACTATATATGAAAAGGTTAAAACCTGCTGGAGGAATACCTGATTCTTCGACCAAATGTATCCTTGTCTTACCTGCCCTTTTCCATGACCACCCTTCCTTTGCTTGAGCTTGCTGCTCCTTTAGAAGTTTTGTTTGTTTGATTGATTATTTGTTTTATGTCCTCTCCCAATTTTCTGATTGTCTATCCCTTGTTTGTTCCTAGCCTTTCACAACATTTTGGGTCATTTTCAATGGCTTGGCAAAGACAAATGTGATGAGTCAAGAGTGATGGGTTTATATATGGGCCTTTTTACCTGACTTAGGCAGCTAGGGAAAAGAATCTCTGGAGAGATTGAGGAGCTATTTTTAAAAAGTTACATTTTTCTTTTAAAGAGCTTGGTGCTCATCTTATTGAAAGTGTTGTGATTACCAGCTCCTCAATTAGTACAGGTAGTCCTCATTCAGTGACTGCCTCATTTAGCAACTGTTGCAATTATGACATTGATGAAAAAGTAACTTTACAACCAATCCTTGCATTTATGACCTTCACAGGTCTGTAAAGCAAAGGAAAGCTGAAGGAAGATCATAAGCGCAGTTGTGGTTTTGCTTAGCAACTGCTTCGCTTAACAACCAATTTGCTTGTCCAAATTGTGATAGCTAAACAAGGACAACCTGTAAAAAAAAATCAAGATGGCAGCTGCAAGCAAGGTTTCAAAGCCCTACCCGTTTTTCATATGCATCAGACTGGTGACACACATTAAAATGGGAAGAGGTTTCGATTGCAAGGCTGCAACAACTATCTTAATTTTTTTTACCCGCTCTTGCAGACGCCCCTGGATGACCCACGTTTGCTTTAAATCAGAAACTATAACTTGGTTCTTCAAGAACTCAAGATGCTAAGCTAGGCAGGAACTTAAGCAAGAAAGAAGAGATGCAGGAAAACAGTGGTTCTACCCAGATACAAGTCAATCATGTGTCACCGAGCATGGCCCTTAAGCTGCCATGAGACTTCAGCTGCAGGGACTGACACGGTGTGCTTTCCATTTCCAGAGGCTGCTCCATTTAAACATGTTTGTATAATTACAGTTAAGTTGACAGTCACAGTGCTGGAGCATATGATATAGTGTTTGGGATGTTTCTTCTGCAGCTAGCAATTTTGGAAATGACAGTAATTCATACCGCCTATCTTAGTGGCATTGTGGCTTGAAAAAGAGACTAGCTCATTCATTCATTCAGCGGTGCCTAAATATAGCTCTTCAGCTCTTAAAATTGTACTCCTATCACCATATTCTGATGTCAAAATACACACACACACACACACACACACATACACACACACACACACAGGGCTAGAAACCAGGAGTCTGTGAGTTCTAGTCCTGCCTTAGGCATGAAAGCCAGCTGGGTGACCTTGGGCCAGTCACTCTCTCAGCCCAACTCACCTCACAGGGTTGCTGTTGTGGGGAAAATAGGAGGAGGAAGGAGTGTTAGGTATGTTCGCCATCTTGAGTTATTTATAAAAAATAATAAAGGCGGGATGAAAATTAAATAAATAAATAAATAAATTTACTTTATGGTCAAGTAAATGGATTAATAAGATAGAAAGATAGAAAGATCAGTTTCATGGGAAATTGCAAGAAAGGAACCTATTTGTTCCTGCACAGAGAGAAATTATTTATTTTTATTTATTTATCATCATATTTATTAATCTATCATAAGCTCAAACCAGATAGGGCAATGGATAATTAATTTCTCAGCATGATTAATTACTTTTCAGAGAAGCCTCACATAAATAGGGACAACAGGAGAAATGGGAGGAAGCAATTTTGATTAGAAAATGATGAGATAATGGTTGTATATCTCCTTGCCCCAACGCTGTGGTCCCAATCCAATTCAGGTCTTTTCTATGTCTGTTTTTCAATAAACAAAAAAAGCAGTTGTATTCTTTCCAAGGAGGACAACTAGGCTGTTCCTGGACACTTCAGCTACTCCTCTTCACCCACAGAGATCCTCCTGTTCAGCAATAGAGTTTCACTCTGGGTGGATTCTGTGTTGGTGGGGGATAAAAAGTCAGATTTTTTGGAGGGAGCATGTTAGAAGCATGTTGGAGGTGCCCAAAAGACTGCAAGATACTTGGTCATCTTATTTTCCTGACAGGCTTACAAACAGTGTCAGAAACTATGCAAATGCAAAAGCTGGGGATCAGGCTGGCAGCAGGTCTAAACTTGCAAGGCTAAGGAAGTAATGGTTCCTCTGTCAAAACCTTCCTCACCACTTTTGCAGCTTTCAGCTTGGTCTGGAAAAAAGGGCAAAAGATCCAGTCACAGATCAACAAACTCTCACCATTTGGGCCTATGGACATTGCTTAAAGCAGAGCTTTCCAAACTTTTCATGTTGGTGACACACTTTTTAGGCATGGATCATTTCGTGACACACTCTTACAGCAGGGCATCATTTGGCGACACACTCTTACAGCAGGGCACAAGGCAGGCACTAGGACCTGCGTGGAATCACAGCAGGTTTGGAGGCAGCAAGGCACAAGGCAGGCACTAGGACCTGCGCAGAATCCTGGCAGGGCAGGTTTGGAGGCAGCAAGGCACAAGGCAGGCACTAGGACCTGCGCGGAATCCTGGCAGAGCTCGGAGGCAGCAGCAGCCGTGACACACCCAAACACTGCAGCCGACACATTAACGTGTCCTGACACACAGTTTGGAAAGCTCTGGCTTAAAGAATTGTTACAATCCAAAAGAAGACAGTTAATCCAGAACTCTTGAGACAGGCTGTGTATGTGTTGTATTTAACCTGGTGACTGGATTAATCCATTTTCTTGGAACATATAATGAATGGACTGGGTTTCCATAACATGCTAAATCACAAAATACATGTAAGGAAAAAAAAAGCTTAAATGCATCTGCCAGTTTAACTTGACCTGGTTAACTGTTTTGTGTGAATGCAGTTACAGTATTTACACATTTACTGTCTTAGGGTAGCTGGCAGTTGAGGATACCCTGAAAAGTCACAGACTCATCAGTGTCTAGCTCTTATACTCAACTAAGAATACTGCAGAGAGCTGGCTAAAGTTACTTCAAGAACTAGATTGCCCTCTCCCAGACTATATTTATTAAGCACCTACAGAAACTAAACCAATAGAGCAGGGCTTTCCAAAGTTTTCCCGTGGCGACACACCAACCGCTGTTGGTGTGTCACCGCGGGAAAACCCGGAAGTGCCGCAATTGCAGCAGCGCACAAAAACCCGGAAGCACTGCTGCCGCTTTCAGTTTTTGCGCGCCGCCGTTGGTGTGTCGCCACGGGAAAACCGGACTGTGTGTGTGACACACAAAAGTGTGTCGCCACACACAGTTTGGAAAGCTCTGCAATAGAACAATAAAAAGACGATGTCCTCTTTTCCAGGTTTATTTCTTTTCTTTTTTTTATAAGAATTTTATTAAGTTTCAAACAAAGATAAAAGCTACAGAAAAACAAAAAACTACAAAGAAAAAAGAGAAAAAACTAAAGAAGTGTAGAAACACAAGATAATTTTTTTTCAAAGTTACAAAAAGAGGTGACTTGTGACTTTTAACAGCAAGGATATACAAAAATTTCCATAATCAATCCCTTACTCTATATCAAGGGTCGGAAATGGCGGCTCGCAAGCCAGATGCGGCTCTTTGGCCCCTTGAGTGTGGCTCTTCCGCAGCTGAACTCACCCCCGCCCCTTCCACGTGATTGGCCCCCGCCCGCAAACCCCTCCCCCTGGCTCTCGCACTGAGCGAGGCCCGGCGCGGCAGGGAGGCGCTGCTGGCCCGGGACGCGGCGCTGTCAGAGGCGGCGCAGGAGCGGCTGCAGGGGCTGCTGCGGCTGGAGATGGCGCTGCTCCGCGGCATCCAGGTGCTGGGCGAGGGCGCGGGCCCAGGACGCGAGCAGCAGGGCGGCGCAGGGCGAAGAGCCGCCTGCTCTCCCCTTGGCCGCCTCCGGTCCGAGCCTGGCTCGGCTCCCCCGGCCGCCGCAGGGTTCAGGTTAGCGGGGGGAGAGGACACCGAACAGCGGGGTGGGGGGATTGATGGGGCGGGAGGGTGCACCCGGAGGGCCTCCCATGGCCACTTCTCCAAGGCGGGTTGCAGAGCGCACGCTGCGCCCACGGGAACGCCTGGTCCCTCTGCTCCCTCCAGCTCCGCCACCAGCCCCAGCAGCACCGCCCGCCCCGTCCTGCCGCCCGGCAAACCTCCGCCGGCTCCGTCCCCCCACTGCCACCGCCCCCCCACTGCCAATTGGGTGACCTCCAATTGAAACGCTCATGAGTTAGGGCTTCCCAGTTCTCAATGCTGATATTACATTTTTTTAAAATTAGCTTTGAGAGTATCTTTGAATCTCTTTTGCTGTCCACCAATATTGCCTGCTGTGGCTAGAAGGGAGATGCCTCGATAGTTTCCACAGTCTGTTCTATCACCCTTTTTAAAGAGAGTGATAATTGTGGCATCCCTAAAGTCTGCTGGAATCTCCTCCCTCATCCAGATTTTTTCGATGAGCTTATGAAGTTGTTGTGTAAGTTCAGGCCCGCCTTCTTTAAAGACTTCAGTAATGCTCAAGATCTTGCAAGGTAGACTCCAGCAATTCATGGAGCGAGAATTGCCAGATGTACAAGCTGGGTTTAGAAAAGGCAGAGGAACTAGAGACCAAATTGCCAATATCCGCTGGATAATGGAGAAAGCCAGGGAGTTTCAGAAAAACATCTATTTCTGTTTTATTGACTATTCTGTGTATTACCGAAACCTGGCTGGGCTTGAAGGGAGGAGTGCCTTTGTCAGAGATGTGCCCGGCTGGGTTTCGGGTGTGGCACCAGCCGAGATGTCAGGGCAGCGGAGGAGGGGTGGCAGTTGTCATCCGAGAGTCTCTTGTGGCCTTCAGGGGCACTGCTTCACAAGTAGCCGGTTGTGAGACCCTGTTTTTCAAATTGGGTGCCCGAGAGCAGTTGGGAGTGTTGCTGCTGTACCAGCCTCCGTGCTGCATAGCAACCTCCCTGCCTGAGCTGCAGGAGGCTGTCTCAGGGTTGGCAGTGGAATTCCCCAGACTTATGGTTCTGGGGGATTTCAATCTACCATCCCTGGGACGGTCCTCAGAGGCGGCTCGGGAGTTCATGGCCACCATGGTGGCCATGGGCCTGACTCAGATTATTTGGGACCCGACTAGAGACAGTGGTCTCACACCGGACTTAGTTTTCTTGTCGGAGCAGTGGCAATGTGCTCTGAGGGGAGAGTTACATCTTTCCCCTTTGTCATGGTCAGATCACGCCCTGGTGGCCTTGAGATTCTCTTACGCCGCCCCACTCCACAGGGAGGCAGGACCTATTCGATCGGTCCGCCCCCGGCAACTGATGGACCCAATCCGGTTTCAGAGGGAGCTGGGGATAGTCCCCAGAGATCTGCTGCGCGGTCCAGCGGAGGTCCTAGCTGCCACCTGGAATAGGGAGGTGGCTGGGGCCTTGGACAGGATTGCGCCTGTGCATCCTCTCTTGTCCTATCGAATCTGACACTCCCCGTGGTTCACGGAGGAGTTGAGGGTCCTGAAGAGAATTAAGAGATGCCTAGAGCGCCGCTGGAGGAAGACAAAGACTGAACCCGACCGGACACAAGCTAGAGCCGCGGTTAAGGCCTACCTTGTGGTGGCAAGAGCGGCGAAACGCCAGTATTTCTCCACTCTTATTGCATCCACAGAATGCTGCCCAGCAGCCCTGTTCAGGATCACCCGATCCCTTTTGGGGAAAGGTGATTCAGAAAATCATCTGCAGGGGCGTTCTGAGGAGTTTTCCAGGCATCTGCAGGATAAAATCGCTCGGATTCGCTCTAAGATAGACTCTAAGAGTGAAACATGGTCTGAGGAGATGCCTGAGGAGCGTATTTACCCTGTTATCTGGGAACAGTTTGATCCTGTTGGACCCGAGGAAGTAGATAGGATCCTCCGGACTGTAAATGCCACCACCTGTGAATTAGATCCATGTCCCTCCTGGCTGGTTCAATCAGCTCGGGAGGTGATGTGTGGCTGGGTCCAGTCGATGGTAAATGCATCCTTGGATGAGGGGGTGTTTCCAGCAGCCTTCAAGGAGGTGTTGGTGCGCCCCCTCCTCAAGAATTTATCCCTGGACCCTGTTGTACTGGACAATTTTCGTCCAGTCTCCCACCTTCCCTTTATGGGGAAGGTGGTTGAGAAAGTGGTGGCGTTGCAGCTCCAGAGGATTCTTGATGAAACAGATTATCTAGACCCCTTTCAGTCAGGTTTAAGGCTGGGATATGGGATGGAAACAGCATTGGTTGCACTTATGGATGATCTCTGGCGGGAGCAGGATGGAGGCAGTGCATCCATCCTGGCTCTCCTTGACCTCTCAGCAGCTTTCGATACCATCGACCATGGTATCCTTTTGGGACGCCTGAGAGAGTTGGGGGTGGGCAGCGTGGTTTTGCGCTGGTTCACCTCCTTCCTCCAGGGCCGGTCCCAATCGGTGTTGATAGGGGAGGAGAGATCGGGTCCACGGCCCCTCCTTTGTGGGGTGCCACAGGGCTCAGGGCTCTCTCCTCTCCTATTTAACATCTACATGAAACCACTGGGTGAGATCATCCGTCTCCACGGGATGAGGTATCATCAATATGCTGGTGATACACAGTTATACATCTCCATCCCGGGGGAAGTAAGTGATGCTGTGACTACACTGTCCAAGTGCCTGGGGGCTGTGGGGGTCTGGATGGGGAACAACAGGCTTCAGCTGAACCCTGGTAAGATGGAGTGGCTGTGGATTAATGGCCCCTCGGTGTCTAGCAATTTATCATCTTTAGTTCTGGATGGGTTGCACTACCCCAGACAGACCTGGTGCGTAACTTGGGGGTCCTCTTGGACTCATGACTCCTGCTTGAAGAGCAGGTGGCAGTCATGGCCAGAAGGGCCTTTGCACAACTTCATGTTGCGCACCAATTACGGCCTTTCCTGGAGCGAGAGGCCCTTCAAACAGTCACTCATGCCCTGGTCATCTCCCAGATAGACTATTGTAATGCGCTCTACATGGGGCTACCCTTGAAGAGCGTCTGGAAGCTTCAGCTGGTTCAGAATGCAGCCGCACGGGCGATTTTAGGTGCCTCAAGATGGGCACATATAACACCTTTGCTCCGTGAGCTGCATTGGGTCCCAGTTTGATTCCGGATTCAATTCAAGGTGTTGGTTATCACCTTTAAAGCCCTACATGGCATGGGACCAGGTTACCTGAAGGACCGTCTCATCCCTGTTCAATCAACCTGTCCCACCCGGTCCTGCAGAGAGGGCACGCTTCAAACCCCGTCTGTAAGAGAGTTCCATCTGACGGGGTCTAGGAGGCGTGCCTTCTCTGCGGTAGCCCCCGCCCTTTGGAATATTCTTCCTCCTGAAATAAGATCGGCCCCCTCTCTCCTGGACTTTAGAAAAAACCTAAAGACCTGATTATGTCACCATGCTTGGGGAGGGGAGGGGAACAGCCAGTCTTGGGGTTGGCTGGTCCCTTAGATCTGCCCTGACCAGCCTTATTGACTGATGGGATGAGATCTACCATTCCTGGATCGAACTGTATGATTGATTGATTGATTGATTGATTGATTATATATATATACAGTGGGGCAAAAAAGTATTTAGTCAGCCACCAATTGTGCAAGTTCTCCCACTTAAAAAGATGAGAGAGGCCTGTAATTGACATCATAGGTAGACCTCAACTATGAGAGACAAAATGAGAAAACAAATCCAGACAATCACATTGTCTGATTCGGAAAGAATTTATTTGCAAATTATGGTGGAAAATAAGTATTTGATCAATATCAAAAGTTCATCTCAATACTTTGTTATATATCCTTTGTTGGCAATGACAGAGGTCAAACGTTTTCTGTAAGTCTTCACAAGGTTGGCACACACTGTTGCTGGTATGTTGGCCCATTCCTCCATGCAGATCTCCTCTAGAGCAGTGATGTTTTGGGGCTGTCGCTGGGCAACACGGACTTTCAACTCCCTCCAAAGGTTTTCTATGGGGTTGAGATCTGGAGACTGGCTAGGCCACTCCAGGACCTTGAAATGCTTCTTACGAAGCCACTCCTTCGTTGCCCGGGCGGTGTGTTTGGGATCATTGTCATGCTGAAAGACCCAGCCACGTTTCATCTTCAATGCCCTTGCTGATGGAAGGAGGTTTGCACTCAAAATCTCACGATACATGGCCCCATTCATTCTTTCCTGTACACGGATCAGTCGTCCTGGTCCCTTTGCAGAGAAACAGCCCCAAAGCATGATGTTGCCACCCCCATGCTTCACAGTAGGTATGGTGTTCTTTGGATGCAACTCAGCATTCTCTCTCCTCCAAACACGACGAGTTGTGTTTCTACCAAACAGTTCTACTTTGATTTCATCTGACCATATGACATTCTCCCAATCCTCTTCTGGATCATCCAAATGCTCTCTAGCAAACTTCAGACGGGCCCGGACATGTACTGGCTTAAGCAGGGGGACACGTCTGGCACTGCAGGATTTGAATCCCTGGCGGCGTAGTGTGTTACTGATGGTAGCCTTTGTTACGTTGGTCCCAGCTCTCTGCAGGTCATTCACTAGGTCCCCCCGTGTGGTTCTGGGATTTTTGCTCACCGTTCTTGTGATCATTTTGACCCCACGGGGTGAGATCTTGCGTGGAGCCCCAGATCGAGGGAGATTATCAGTGGTCTTGTATGTCTTCCATTTTCTAATTATTGCTCCCACAGTTGATTTCTTCACACCAAGCTGCTTGCCTATTGCAGATTCAGTCTTCCCAGCCTGGTGCAGGTCTACAATTTTGTTTCTGGTGTCCTTTGACAGCTCTTTGGTCTTCACCATAGTGGAGTTTGGAGCGTGACTGTTTGAGGTTGTGGACAGGTGTCTTTTATACTGATAACAAGTTCAAACAGGTGCCATTACTACAGGTAATGAGTGGAGGACAGAGGAGCCTCTTAAAGAAGAAGTTACAGGTCTGTGAGAGCCAGAAATCTTGCTTGTTTGTAGGTGACCAAATACTTATTTTCCACCATAATTTGCAAATAAATTCTTTCCAAATCAGACAATGTGATTGTCTGGATTTGTTTTCTCATTTTGTCTCTCATAGTTGAGGTCTACCTATGATGTCAATTACAGGCCTCTCTCATCTTTTTAAGTGGGAGAACTTGCACAATTGGTGGCTGACTAAATACTTTTTTGCCCCACTGTATGTGTGTGTGTGTGTGTGTGTGCGTGTGTGTGTGTGTGTGTGTGTGTGTTTGTGTGTGTGTGTATTTGTTTATTATTGGTATTTATAGTTTTTATTGATTTTAAACCTTTGCTGTGAACCGCCCAGGGTCCCTCCTTGTGGGGGTGATAGGCGGGATATAAATGTAATAAACAAACAAACAAATAAATAAATAAATAAATAAATAAATAATTCTAAAGCCTTTGACTGTGTGGATCATAACAAATTGTGGCAAGTTCTTGGTGGTATGGGGATACCAAGTCATCTTGTCTGCCTCCTGAGGAATCTGTATAACGACCAAGTAGCGACGGTAAGAACAGAGCACGGAACAACGGACTGGTTTAAGATTGGGAAAGGAGTACAGCAGGGCTGTATACTCTCACCCTACCTATTCAACCTGTACGCAGAACACATCATGCGACATGCTGGGCTTGAGGAATCCAAGGCTGGAGTTAAAATCGCTGGAAGGAACATTAACAATCTCAGATAAGCAGATGACACCACTTTTATTATTTTTTATTGAGAAGCTGTCAAAAGAAAGATCAAGTCTGAAAATTGGCCAGATCTTGCTGGGAGGCTGGAAAGGAGGAAAAAAAACATGAGAAAGAAGTCCCCCAGGGCATTCCTATGGGAGAAACAGTTGGCTAAAGGCTCAAAATGTTAGCACCTGCTCCATGATAAGCCTCTCCCTCCTCCCTCCTGGTCATGTGACTCAGGGTGGAAGATATACAGCCCACTATGTGCTTCCCAGTACAGACATATTAACACATTCAGTACAAGGGGGAGAAAGACACATCGCACATTGTTATGCAGCAGAAAATACAGACACTTCCTATGGCCATTGCTGGCAAAGGGATTGGAAAGAATTCCAGGAATTATACTCGGCTTAATTTGGCATACCCCAAACTATGTTAAATTAACTCACCTTGTTTGCATTTCCCAGGAATTAACACGGACAGAATGGAGGAAGGCCTGACTAAAGTTTACAGCCTCATTTTTGGGGGGTGGGGGTGGGGGGAGAATGATTCAAGGTTAACTAGAACTTTCTTCATAGCATAGGAGGTTTTTATTAGAACAGGGTCTAGCAGGAAGGAGTCTTTATCTAAGTTAACTATGATGCACAGTGAATGGGAGTAATTTGCATAAAGTATAGAAATCCAAATTGAAATCTCTGTTCAGCCTAGAAGTTCATCCATTTCCTACATTTCAGAAGAACTTAACTAACAGGATTGTTGTGATGATAAAATGGGATAATGTACCATTGATCTGTCCTGACATCTTTAGAGAAGGATATCTGTGTGTGATCAAACATGCATCCTTATAATTTTCTCCCTAATGTGGCACAATCTTAAAAATTGTGTCAGAACAGTTGAGTCAGCTTTTCTGTTCAAGAGTTTAATGACAGAAATGTTACATGCATGTGTGTTAATCTCGCAGTGATGCCTTCACTTCCCAAGAGGTGCATATTTCCAATTGCCAATCAAGATTGGGGGACAGAGTAATACTGTGTGCTTCTATCATTCCTAGAAAACATGTAGAACTATGTCAACATCAGTGTACATCCAGAATTGTATTCCTAAGCATGGTCAGATTTTTATCTAACACACCATTTTTCTAATGTCAGATAAATATATAAGCTCACATAAACTGGGTCTAGCTATATGTCTGAAAGTAATTCTGAAGGAATGAAGAGAAGTCCTACTGCAACAATCTCATTTATTGCAGTCACGAGCTAGATTTGGTAAGATTTGAATTTGTGGTCTAGTGTTATCCACAGGACATTCCACACGTTTTGGCAGCCTCCATCTCTCCACCTCCCAGCATCCCAGGAGGATATTATCGGTGGTTTGGTGGTTTCTCCAAAGAAAGCTGAAGGTTTCATTCCCCAGCTTCTTGGCTAAGTGGTCAAACCACGACATTTTCAGAAAGCAGCATGGCTTACAAGCATACTGTAACCACACTAGTGTTTCCTATTTTCCACAATGTGCAAATATGTGGACATTTCTCTAGAAGTAGCACAGCACCATTAAAACAGTGGGAACATACTGTATATATGTGAAGCTTGCAGCTAGACATGGGGCTTTCTACCATAAATTAGGTGCAGGATTGCTTGAAAAATGCCTTCTGTGTTTTTAAATCTATTGACTGAATATCAAAATTCAAACAGGCAATATATGATGCAGTTTCACTAGGTATACCTTCCTTCTTCAATTGCCTTGATTGGTTCTGTCCCAAATAGAGTTTGGAAGAACAAAAGTACCCTTCGAGTTCTTTTGCATGGCCATTTTGGTACCGCTTTCTTTTCAATGTTTCATGGGCCATCAAGAAAGGTAATTTCACACTTCGTTGCACTTGATAGCTGGGTGCTCCACTTAATTTTTTTCAAGAAAGTGCAAGTTGTAGTGGGCAGAGCAGTTAGGCAAATTGGGCAGGGTTATGTCTTGTGTGGTAGTTTCAGAGTTCTTTTAATTATATGAACTGTATTTTAAGGCTTAGAATACAGTTTTTTAGGTATTACCCACTTAAAAGAATAGGCAAGAGTGACCCCAGTTTGGAGCAATTATTTTCAGGGGTCTCCCTAGGAATCACAAGGAGGACCTGGGAAACAAGGTTGACTATTACTATAGTAGGGAAAGAGGTTTGAAATAATATTTAGATTATTATCATTTTGGTTTCTGTACAACTAGGATCCAGAAGGCAGGATGATTATCAGCCTATATCTGCCCTCAGCTGGTATTTCCAAGCTTTTAAAAATGCCCTATCTTTGGATATCCTAAATGAGTAAAGGTAACGGTTCCCCCCGCACATTTTGTGCAGTCGTAGCCGACTCTAGGGGCCAGTGCTCATCTCCGTTTGCTAGCCGAAGAGCCAGCGTTGTCCGAAGACGCTTCCACGGTCATGTGGCCAGCATGACGCATGCGGAACACTGTTACCTACCCACCGAAGTGGTACCTATTAATCTACTTGCATTTGCATGCTTTCGAATTGCTAGGTTGGCAAGAGCTGGGGGGAGTGCGGGAGCTCACTCCGTCACGCGGGGCTAGGGATTCGAACCTCCGAACTTGCGATCTTCTGATCGACAAGCCTGGCGTCTTACCCACTGAGCCACCACACCCCTTTACCCTAAATGAGTAATGGTGACTATTTGCAGAATCTGCAGGGGTTCGCTGTTCTCTGCTAAGCAGAAGCATGTCAATAAACATTAATCTCTCTCTCTCTCTGTGGTGTGTGTGTGTGCATGCACCCAGTCACATATGTTTATAGGACTACAGGTTACATGATCTGCTGAAGGTCATAACAAATTGAATCCATCCCTAGCCACATGCAATATAAACTTCCAAAAGAAATGCTTGATTACTAAGCATCATGGTCCATGGTTCAAGGGAACCCACCCTCTTCTTCTCCACCAACTTTTTTCCTCCTCTCCCAAAATGAAGATATAAATTTGAGAAAATAAATGTTTCCAATGGCAGTGCTGACAGAAAGTTAACTACACCTTCTTAAACCCAGACGCCCTGACAGTATTTATGATTGTACATTCTGTGTATACACACATGTTACATTGCCCATTTTACAATTGACTTCTTGGCAGTAATGTGAAACCAAAATAACGGGCTGAGTTTTTCGTGCATGTGTTTTAATGAAACCTTCTGTCACCTGCAATTTTATATTTTGTTTCACTTTTCCTTTTTCCTAAAAACATTGTGCAAAACATTATTGGGAATAAAGTAATGTCTACCTTTCAGAGAAAATGAGTTCTCTGAGTTGAGAAAAGGGATTACGAAATATACTCATGGCTCACATTTTTAACAGAAAGCTTCAATATTCAGTAAATTTGGGTGTTAACTAAAACCTGGTATTTGGCAGGCTGGTCATTGGTGGGCAGCAGGGCTAGATGAAGGCCAACTGATGCCCTAAGCCAAGCCCAGCAACGGTGCCCCTCGTCGGAAGCAAAACTCTCACGCCATGAGAGGGAAACAAATGTGAGATCTGACACCTTCAAGCCAAACCTTTAAACTTTAGTCTCTCATCATGGCAAAGAAAACTTTTTTTTAACAACGCAGATTAAAGTCAAACACGGCAGATAAAGACAGTCACAAAACATTTGACTAAAGTCAAGTGTGGCGGTGAAAGAGTTAAGGGCACGATAGCTAGGGGGGGGAACTCTGTGGTGCCCCCCTTCCCTTGGTACCTTGAGCATGTGCTTATTTTGCTTAATGGTTAATCCATGACTGGTGGGCACGGACACTTGCCATCTAGATGGCATTTTTATACATTCTGAGTAGGGACATCTGCAGAGCAGGAGTGCCACATGTGCAAAGCTTGTAAAAACAAGGTGTGGCTGCCATCTTGGGTTTTTTAAATCTCACTTCCCACAGTTGTCCCTTCATCAGAACCAACTCTCTCACCCCACCCGTTCCAGTATGGTGCCCTCATAGAATGCCTTGCAAATGTTGATGTTCTGTCAGCAACGGATCTTCAAGCGGGGCCTTCCAAGGGCAATTGGAATATTGGACAGGCATTAACGTTGCTCTGATAGCCTCTCTTTCCCATAACATGTCTCTCAAAGGCCCCCAGAGCTGTCATAGCAATTTCCCTCCCTTAGTGCCAATGGGAAGGAAGGAAAGAATAAAGAATAAGCAACCTGTTCAACTGCCATCTGAAAAAGCCAGCATCAGATTTATGGGCTTTGATGATTAGATAGGATTGATTATAGAAAGAAGAGAGTAACAATGTAACTTTAGAGCAGGGCTTTCCAAACTGTGTGTCGCGACACAGTACTGTGTCACCTGGGGGGCCCAAGTGTGTCGCATGACAACCTGGAAGCACTGATGGCGCACCGCCGCCGCCATGCGCGGTAGCACGTGCAGCAGCGGCGGTGGCAGCAGGCCATCAGTGCTTCCGAGTTGTTGCATGACACACGAGGACGACGACGCTGCCGCCGCCGCCGCCATAGCACATAAAACTCGAAAGTGCAGCGGCAGCGGCGGCAACCCAGAACTGCTGCCGCCGGCACTTCCGGGTTTTTGCGCGCCGGCCGTTGGTGTGTCGCCAACGGCAAAAGTTTGGAAAGCCCTGCTTTAGAGAGAGAGGTCAATTTTTAATTGTACTTATAACTGCTGTGAAGAAGACCGGAAGCCACTTCTTTATATCTTTTTTCTTTCTTTTCTATTTTTCTGCTACTCTTTTTCTTTTGCACCTTTAGTTTTCTTCTTTTCTTTTCTTTTCTTTTCTTTTCTTTTTTTCTTTTCTTTTCTTTCCTTTCCTTTCCTTTCCTTTCCTTTCCTTTCCTTTCCTTTCCTTTCCTTTCCTTTCCTTTCCTTTTCCTTTTCCTTTTCCTTTTCCTTTTCCTTTTCTTTTTGCTCTATTTTAGTTTGTATACAATTTCAGTAAAATTATATGAAAAAGCCAGCATCAGACATTGGTGGGGTGTGTGGAGAAGGTTTCAAATCCCGTTTTATTTTCTGAAGTTTCCAACTTGAGAGGGGGACATCTGCTGCCTCTTACACTCATCCCTGCAATACCCCGCTGGTGACGACAGAGCTGCAACTTTCAACATTTCAGCTCCAAGCTGAAATGTTTAACTGCTGAGGAGAGCTACAGTCATTTGGATGCCATCCCTCTCACTTGGGCAGTACATCTGCCCCTCGGTCCCTACCCTCGCCAAGGGAGATTGTGTCTTAATACTTTATTATATATCCATATTGGACTGCATCCAGGGTTGAGACAGGTCCAGTGAAATCAATGAGGCTTTGTTGCTCATGTGGTCTCATTTATTCCAGGGGTTCTACTCTAACTTTGATTGATGAACCAACCAGATGATATATATGGATAGTCCTCATTTAACGACCACAATTGGGACCAGAATTTCGGTTGCTAAGCAAAGCAGTCATTAGGCGAATCTGACCTGAATTTATGACCTTCTTTGCAGCGGTCATTAAGTGAATCACTGCAGGCATTAAGAGAACCATGTGGTCGTTAAGCGAATCGTGCGGTTCCCTATTGATTTTGCTTGCCCGAAGCCGGCCAGGAAGGTCGAAAATGGCAATCACATGACCATGTGACGCTGTGATCGTCATAAATACGAACTGGTTGCCAAGCGTCCAAATTGCGATCACGTGACCATGGGGATGCTGCAACGGTTGTAAGTGTGAGGACCAGTTGTAAGTTGGTTTCTTCAGCACCATTGTAAGTCCGAACCGCCACTAAACGAATGGTTGTTAAGCAAGGACTACCTGTATATAGAAATCATAGGATCCCAAACCACTGTATTTCCTAATTACCCTGTTTGTTTTTTTCAAGAGAATGATGCCCTGAACTAAAAGGCAGGAGGATTCCCATCTTCCATTCCCAAACCTTCTAAAAAGAAAAAATATTGCACTCGCCTCTAATGATGCTGCCAAGGCATGCAATTTGTTTAAAAGGGGGACTGGGGAAAATAATAGGCTCACCAGTCCTGCATGGTGATGCCAATATTGGATAACCCATCATTGTCTTGTAATTAAGAAAACCCAGGAAGCAGGGTGGGGGGTGGCTATAGAGACTCTCTGTATTGTGTAATTTCCCAATCCCTTGTGACTTGTTTTACAGAGCAAAACAGTGACATACATTTTGAAACAATTTAAATAAATCCAGTAGCCATTTGATTCTGCCTTGCCAATGCATTAATTTGTTCACCTGAATAATAAAAAATAAAAAGAATACTGCTGATCCCAATGGACTTATTTTCCAAATTAAATGGGTTTAAGATTAGGGGTAACTGTTAAATAAGATTCTCAAATACGGGGGGGGGGGGGGAATGGTTTCAGTTGCAAGAGAACACCGAGACAACATAGCTGAGCTTTGACCCTTGGTAACTCATTCCAGATTTGGAATCTTTCCACTTTCACATAGTTTATGTGAAGTCATCCAAGGAACTTGACACATCAATAGCACATAACATTGGGGAAAATCCACCAACATTGACTCGTTTCTCTGTGTTAGATGGGCCAGAGTTTATATCGAAGCCAGAAAGATGAGAGTTGGAGATGTTGCAGCAAACAAAAGCACCCTAAAATATATTTCAGTGGTCAGAGTGACAGCAGTTAAGTTTCTTTCCTGCACCAAGTTCTTTCAAAATTTTGCAGCTCAAACTTTGGCCCTTTGCGATATGGTCATTATAAATTGCCCACGTGGACTGTATCATTTCTATGCTAGGTAGAAGCTTAATAGAAACAGGTTTTCCTGATGCTGAAATTTTAATATTGAAAACATACCTGATAAAGTTTCTCACTCACTCATTTATTCCATATTTCTTCTTCTTTTTAACAAGTTAAGTTCTAAAACATATGAGCTAGGTTGACGATACAATTAAGGCACCTAATTAAAAAGAAAATCACTGGTGTCTCCAAAATGGCCCAAATTTATTTTCATCCTTCCTTTGTCATCACCATACCACCATTTTGCCCATTGGAAGCCAAACATCTTTTTCAAAAATGAGCCCTCCCAATTGGGGTAAAGTTTCTCATCTCTTACCTATATCCATGAAACTATTTCTGTATTTAAATGCACAGGACTATTGCACATTCCTAATTAAAACCACCCTGCAGAGAAGTGAGATAGGGAAGAGTCTGGGGGGGGGGGGGAAAGAAAATATAAATAAAAGAATGGAAAACTTGAAGAAAATCTATCATGAGCTGTATCAGAAGCTCCCATCTTTCTCCCACTGACCCCACTCATCTTCTGGGACAAGCGATGGACAGAGATTTCTATTTCACTTGTTCAGACATTCCCATTTTGAAAAGTTCTTTCCAACCTATTTGTAAAGAAATTTGTGAAGTTTGATAAGTTAAAAAAATGAATCACATAAAATTCTCGCCCAACTCGGTGGGCCAATTATTCCAAATATGAGAAGGCAAAGTTGGACGTGCCTTCTATGTAACTGTTAAATATGAGAAGCCTGGTTTAAAGAAAAATGAAAAGTGATAACCTTATTTTGGCGAAATAAATAGGGTTAAGCACATAGAGAATTTGAAGCACAAAGCCAGAGGTTGGCAAACTGGTGTCTTTTGGATATCTTAGACAACCACTCCTGTAAGTTCCATCCAGCAGGGCCAAATACCCTGAATGATGGGAGGTATAGTCCAGAACTCAGAGAGAACTAGATTGTCTAGTTCTGAACCAAGCAGTTGAGTCTCTATGCTTGAGAGGGCAAATTCTTCTGTTTTTCTTTTTTACTCACTCGTTTTTTTAAAAAAAAAATCACTTCTTTTCATCCTATTTATGAAGAACTTCCTGATTTGGATTAGGATTTACAAAAATGAGCTGAAAGATATTTTCAGTCATCTCAATTTGGGACATGCAGGGTTTCAGCCTGATCAAAGGTAATTCTTCTCAGACACCTGTGTCTTTACTTTATACTCACTGCTATTGCTGTGCTTATTCCTCTGCGAGATAGGCCAGCCTTCCCAACCTGGAACCCACCAGATGTGCTTCATATCCTAAACCACCTGGCCACAGCTGACTGGAGCTGAAGCCAAGCACATCTCACTTGGGGAAAGACTGAAGTAGCTAAAGTCAATAGTAACTAAAGTCAGTAGTAGCAGTGGAAAAGACAAGACAATCATTGTTGGCCCAACAGCCCTGGATGTAAGTTATCCTTTCTTTTTTTCTTTTGAAAAGGCATCTCAGCATCTGCTGTGCAGAGTTCCAAAGCTATTTCTAGCATGATGGACAAGTATTCAGCTGATAATGAGCTGCATTCCATGCAGGCATTCAGGTAGCAACGGCTACGAATAAAAGTTTTTCCAATGTGGCTCAGCCCCCCCCCCCCCCAATAACAATTATGTAGGCAGGAGAAAAGTTTGATGCTGGCAACATCTGCAAAACCATATTACTGTATATCCACCTAATTTGGGGGGAAAGCATCAACTTCTTGGCTGATGGTTCTTTAGTTTCTAACCACCGCCCCCCTTTCTTGTGCTTCTGATTTTACTGGGATGACTAAATCTCGAAGCTATGTCAGCAGTAAACAGAATTAATTTACCTCCTGCTTCTTTGAAACAGCTGCTGACAGCTGTGCTATACTCAACTGGGCATCTTTGCTGGGCTGCCAGCAACGAGTTCACATTTTTCCGTGTATCTCTCTCTCTGCTTCCCAATAATTCTGCATTTAGATTTATGCAGTTGCAGTGAATGTTGACAAGTAACCAAGACACAGAAGCTGAGCAACTTGGAAGAGAGTGTGTTGTGCAGTCAAAAAGCAGGAAGGAGAGAGGGGGAAAGAGGAGGAAAGTCAAACTGGAAAAATAGCCTGCATGTAAACATATAGAACAGGGCTTTCCAAAGTTTTCCCGCGGCGACACACCAACCGCCGTTGGTGTGTCGCCGCGGGAAAACCCGGAAGTGCCGCCGTTGCGGCAGCGCGCAAAAACCCGGAAGCGCTGCTGCCGCTTTCGGGTTTTTGCACGCCGCCGTTGGTGTGTCGCCGCGGGAAAACCCGGAAGCGCTGATGATGATCAGCGCTTCCGGGTTGTGTGGCGACACACCAGACTGTGTGTGGCGACACACTTTTGTGTCGCGACACACAGTTTGGAAAGCTCTGATATAGAATGTAATGATCTGGAAGGGTAACTGGGACAGGGGGGTAACCTTATAATGTTCATATGGCCTTTATAAGAGATCAGTTCAGGTCCCTGGTAAAAGAAAACATCTTTTCCTTCCCCACAACCTGCTGCTTGGAGGCAAAAAGGAATATATCAGAAAGATATAAAAGGGTGCTCAAAAAAGAGTATGTCAGTTCTTCAAGGTAGGTCAAACTTGGAAACTGAAGATATACAAGCCAATACTACTTTTATTATAAGGCTACAGTTACAGAGTCTTGCAAGTCAGAATGTGCTTCCCCCTCCCTCCCTATATCTTCTTGAGAACTTTTTTTTAATCTGTTCAGTCATGTCCGATTCTTGGAGACTGCCTGGACAAGCCCCTGCAGTTTTCTTGGCAAGGTTTTTCAGAAGTGGTTTGCCATTGCCTCCTTCCTAGGGCTGAGAGAGAGTGACTGGCCCAGGGTCACCCAGCTGGCTGTGCGTAAGGCAGGACTAGAACTCACGTTCTCCTGGTTTCTAGCCTGGTGCCTTAAGCCAGGGCTTTCCAAAGTTTTCCCGCGGCAACACACCAACCGCCGTTGGTGTGTCGCCGCGGGAAAACCCGGAAGTGCCGCCATTGCGGCAGCGCGCAAAAACCCAGAAGCACTGCTTCCGCTTTCGGGTTTTTGCGCGCCGCCGTTAGTGTGTCGCCACGGGAAAACCCAGAAGCGCTGATGATGATCAGTGCTTCCGGGTTGTGTGGCGACACACCAGACTGTGTGTGGCGACACACTTTTGTGTCGCCACACACAGTTTGGAAAGCTCTGCCTTAAGCACTATGCCAAGCCGGCTCTACTCTTGAGAACTAGGGAGGGTCTTGTCTGAGATGCTTTGTCAGGTTACAGTTCTGGCCCTGACTCAGGTTTCTGTTATCTGACCATTGTCTTGGTAGTGGCTCTTCCTCCTGTTCCTCAAGGTTGCTCCTTCTTCTCATTACAGAATGGGTGTCCCACTATCCACTTCTGGCTCTAGCCCTGCCCATCATGTGGCCTTTGTGATTAACATTTTAAAACTCCTTGGGACACATCCCTAGTTTACATCTTTGGGCTGTGATTTCCTGCCAAAGATTTTTGAAATGTTAATTGTAAGGGCCACTTATGGTACAGATACTCAGTGCTCTCTTGAGGGTATATGGCACCCTTAGGCCACATTGACTGATGCCCGCTCCTGCCGATTCAGAGATTTACAGTTTTAGAATAGCCTTTTTTTCAGAAGGAGGGGTGGTGTTGGTGCCTCTTAAGTTTTAGCACTCTAGGCCAGTATCTACTTGCCTTAGCCTAAAGCTGGCCCTAGAGCTACCTAACATGTTTGGGTGCATGTGCCTAGAAACCAGGTACAACTTTTTAGCCTGTGTGCACCCAAGACTTTAGCAGGTTTGGGGCATTTGTACAATATATGTTTTCTCTTCGATTGGTAATATATGTTTTATTCTCTTGGAATCTAACCTGATATACTTTGCTATTTAACTGCAATCTAGCTGCCAACATTTTGTTCAGCCTATTTCCTTCTGAGCTCCTTCGTGTGTATAGAAGATAGGATGGGATTTTCTTAAAAGCAAGTGCTGACTACTACACCCATAATGCCAAGTCAAAAGATACATTGCTTTTGGCTTAGCAAGCTGTGCAAAATTCAGTTGGTTTATTGAATATACCATGGTTAGGTAAACTACAGCTTAATCTGATGAGTGAGCAACTCTAGACTCTCCCAGGGGAAATTGGTTTTCTAGATTCATTTCTATCCTAGCTATTGAACAGAAACTGCCTTGGTCACCGTGCAGAATGATCTGTGCCAGGAAAAAGAGGGAATGCGATCCTCTTGGGCCTCTCAGCAGTTTTTGATACCATTGGCCATGGTATCCTCCTGGATAGGCTGTCAAGAGTTGGGATGTGAGGACGCTGTGCTGCAGTGGTTTCACTCTTATTTGGATGGCCATTTCCAGGTGGTGGTGCTGGGGGATTACTATTCTTCCTCCTGGTGGTTGGGCTATGAAGTCCCGCAGGGTTCTATTTTATCCCTTATGCTTTTAAGTATCTACAAGAAACCACTGGGAGAGGTCATCTGGGGACGTGGGCTGATACCTAGCTCTCTGGAGAAGGCTCTAATGCTGGGAAAAGTGAAAGGAAAGAGATGACAACCAGCAACAAGGTGAATGGACTCAGTTACACTGGCAATGAGTGCACTGTTGGAAGACCTGAAAGACAGATCATCATGGAGAAAATCTATGTGGTTGCTAAGAGTCAACAGCAACAGCATATAATCAATTAAGAAAAAATAGCTCTACTGTTCCTTTTTATCTAACACAGGTGAGTCAGTTAGTGTCCCGAGCCACTGTTTGGACAGGGTGATAGCCTGGATGAGGGCCAATAAACTGAAACTCGCAACCAGACAAGTTGTAGATACTATTACTGGATTGTGCATTCCTGTCCTGAGGGGTCTGCACTCGCCCAAAATGAGCAGGTTCACAAGCTGAGAGATGTTCCCGCATCCATCACTGTCACTAAAGGCCCAGGTGACCTTGGTTGCGGAGTCCTTTTTATCAGCTTCGGCTGATTTACCAGCTGTGACCTTACCTGGATAAAGCCTTGCAGTAGTTACTCGTGCTCTGGTAATTTTCCAGTTGGATTATTGCAATGTGTCCAGAAATTTCAAATAGAGTAGCTAGACTGATCACTGAGATTGGCCGATAGGAACATATTATGCCAGTATTTCACCATCTATACAGCCTGTCAGTCCATTTCGAGACCGAATTCAAAGTGCTAGTTTTGACCTTTAAAGCCCTAAATCAGAGCTTTCCAAACTTTTCATGTTGGTGACACACTTTTTAGACATGCATCATTTCGTGACACACTCTTACAGTAGGGCATCATTTTGCGACACACTCTTACAGCAGGGCACAAGGCAGGCACTAGGACCTGCGCGGAATCCTGGCAGGGCTCGGAGGCAGCAGCAGCCGCGACACACCCAGACACTGCAGCCGACACACTAATGTGTCCCGACACGTTTGGAAAGCTCTGCCCTAAATGGTTACTTGAAGGAGCACCTTCTCCCGTACTGTATGTACCCACCTGGACTTTAAGCTTGTCTAACAAGGCCCTTCTCCAGGTCCTCTCACCAAGGGAGGTGAGGTGGGCCTCAACCAGGGGGAGAACATTTTGTGTAGTGGCAGCACATTTGTGGAATTCCCTTCCCGGAGTGGCTTGACTGTCACCCACATTGGCATCATTTTGGTGCCAGGTCAAGACCTATTTTCCCTGGTTTTTCTTTTTCTTCTAATTAATATTGTTTTAGCTTTTGAATGACTGCCTTGCAGCTGCCTAGTTTATATGGTTTTATTTTGCATGTTATTATATCTGTTTTTATTCAGAATTGTATCTTGTAACGTGTTTCTTATAAACCACCCAGAGAGCTTCGGCTATTGGACAATTTAAACATTTGCCTCCATGAAATAAATGAACCCAGCCTTAGGGTAAATTTTTCTGTTCCACTTCGCATCTGATTCTCCCCCCTCTCACCATCATTTACAATTTTGTATTTTCCTTGCTGTGAGCCGTGTTTATTTATTTTGTCATAAGCCATCTGGAAGACCTCGGAGTCAAAGTGGAATATAAGTGTTTTCAAATAAATGCAGAACATACATACAGAGCCTAATTCCACACAAAATTGAGTCCCATCAAGTTTTCAACATTTCTAGAGTGTCCACATGCAAATATACTCAAAAGAAAATCTCCTTGTGTTGAATGGAACTTAGTCTCAAGTACATAAATGAAGTTTACTGATTTGTGGCTCTTTGGATGGGATGTTCCACAGGGTTATTTGTCTTGACAGTGAAGCCCACTGAACTCAAAGGAACATGCACAGGATGGGGCTGTGAAGAAGCAAAGGAAACAGAATAACCACATTAAAAAAACCACAGGAGAGGCTTCATTTTAAAACCACGTAAAATGGCAACGGTTTATTTGATTAATTTGTACAAACAACCATCTAAAAACAACTGCTGTAAGAAAATAAAGAGACCCAAAGCATTTATTTATTTATTTATTTATTTATTTATTTAACCAGCGGTTGTTAATAAATATTTTATTAAATAAGGAAACAACATGTCTTCAAAGGAGAGATTATTTTTTTGTTGTTGGTTGGTTTTGTTTTGTTTTTTCCCGAATGCGATTGAGAAAAGAAATACACAGGCTGAAATAAATAATATTTTTTTTTTGGCTTTTGTGAAAACTATTTACAAAAACATGTACAAAGAATGGACCTTAAACAGAGATCAGCAGAAAACCTGCCATTTATTTATAAGGGGTTGGGAAGGAAAACAACCCTAGGAATACTATCCCCGTAATACACATAAAGAGGCTGAACTCATTCGTGAAGGGTTTCTGCCAGAACATTTACCAACATGGTCAGGAAAAGAAGGCACTATAAATCACCCATATATTATATACATACTCACTCATAAGGGCGGTCTTCCCTAAGCTGGTGTCCTCTGCAGGTACTAGGGCTACAATTCCCAGAATTCGCATGATGGCCAGGAATCCTGCTTTGGTTATCCCAACACAGCTTGAAGGTAACAGGCTCAGAAAGACCACACCTTTCTTTTACATATTATAGCATTAAAAAAGAGTTCCCTGAACAAGGTTCATCACACCCCAGAAAGATATATGAATGTTATGGAATGTGTCTCTGAAGGGGGGGAGGGGGTGATGTGGTGGATTTCGGGGGTGCCGCTGGTTCGCAGGAAGGAGGGAGCACATTCCAAGCAGGTGGAGGAGATAAGCGGACGCACAGTCCGGGGAACAATGGTGGGAAAACGAAGAGGTTCAGGATGGCCCCACCCCAGAGTCTCCCAGGTTATTTCCCCTTAGGTTAGTTAGAGTAGCTTTAGTCTGGCAAGATTCTGTCTGTACGGTGTAAGCAAATAAAGAACTGGAGTTTGAATGGACTGACTCTTCGCTGTTCTTGGGCTGGGCCTGACAATGAAGCTGGTGAGCATCTCTATAAAAACAGGTGAGGACTCTGCCCTCCTGACTTCATCAGCATGTGCAGGGCAGTTAGCGTTATTAGAAGAATGTTAGCATATTAGAAGTATTAGCGTATTAGAAGAAGTGAAAACCAACAGCATTGAAACAATGATCATCCAACATCAACTTCGCTGGACCGGTCATGTTGTTCGAATGCCTGACCATCGTCTTCCAAAGCAGCTACTTTATTCCCAACTTAAGAATGGAAAACGGAATATTGGTGGACAGCAAAAGAGATTCAAAGATACTCTCAAAGCTAATTTTAAAAAATGTAGTATCAGCATTGAGAACTGGGAAGCCCTAGCTCATGAGCGTTTCAATTGGAGGTCAGCCTTTATTAATGGCGCTACGGACTTTGAAGAAGCACGAGTACAGAGAGAAAGGGAGAAAAGAGCTAAAAGGAAGGCAAACCCTCATCGTGACCGTCTTCCACCCGGAAACCTATGCCCTCATTGTGGGAGGTTGTGCGGATCCAGAATTGGCCTTTATAGCCACTTACGGATCCACCGTTAAAATTTTACCTTTGGAAGACAATCCTACTCGGCTACGAGTGATCGCCAGTGATTGATGAATGATGCAGGGCAGTTACAGTATGTGGTCCAAAGGCATACGGATTGGGAGAGAAGGTAACGATCAGGGTCCACTCTAATTTTGAGGGCTGCTTGGAAACCTCTCTGCTCTCTTTACTTTCCCATTGGGACCCATTGCTGCAACCATTCTACCTAGTTGAAACAAGCTGGTGGAAGAGCAGGGAGTCCCCTTTCTACCTTCTGCACCCAGCAGCCACCCAACCTAAAACACTGCCAAGCACGACTTCATAGACAGCAAGGCAATGTTAATCAATATGGTGTGTTCCTAAAATCCTGAATACGTGATCATTTAGCAATTAGCTTTCATGGTTCAGAGTCTTTGGTGGACCTATCCCCCATGAGCTTTTAAAAATGGCACTTCATCATGTGGTAATGAATCCTAGAAATTACTTAGGCACTGTGTGATAAAATACTTTCTGTGTTCTCTTGCGGCAAATTAATTTCATCAGGCAACCTCATTAGCAGTAAGAAGGGAAGAAACCTCTCTCTCTTTAATATTCAGGGAGACTGAAAAAATATTATGTTCCTTTGCACATTTATCATATAGAATTGTTGCGTGATGGTAAAGCTCCTGGCCCAAATGGCTTTTTAGTGGGGTGGGTGTAAGGCATGCGCGGGTTTGTTGGCTCCTATACTTTGGGAGGTGTATAATGAGGTAAAATTTAAGGTTGGTAAATTGCCATCATCATTTTATGCGGTGTTTAGCAGATTGATTTTAAAACTAAGAAGAATCCAAAATTTTGTGCTAGTTATAGGCCTATTTCATTAATGAATATGGATACCAAGATCTTAACTACCATACTGGCTAGACGCTTACCAGAAGATCTTACCAGATATACTGTAATTTATCCTTCCCAGTTGGGGTTTATGAAAAAATCTTCAGGCATCAGATAATTTACGGTTATTAACTGACATATTTGATATAGCCAAGGATAAAGTGGACTCTGCTGTATTAGTATCTTTAGATGCAGAAAAAGCCTTTGATTTGGTTCGGATTAATTTTTTAAAGCAAGCGATGGCTTTCCATGGGACTTTGTCCAGTGGATTGAGATTTATTATCTGAAACCCTGTGCCAGAGTTATAACAAATCGAATTAACAAATTTGAACAACTTCCTTTTTGAAATAGGACCACCACTATTATACCCAGTATTACAAATGCAGTATTCATGAAGTAGACTCAGTTCCTTCAGCCTTCCTATCTAGGTACTCATCTTGGTACCTTCCCCCTATGAAAGTTTCCTGAATGGTCAAAATTCTTTTTGAGACAACAAACAATCCAACCAAAAGACGTATCTCCATGCATGGACATCCTCAAGCTAACTGAAAGAGCAAGAACATTCTCAAGTTTTGGAAACAATTCTCCTTGATGATGGAACCTGAATTATTTGCCTTGGTACCATCTTATTGATTAATGTTTGTTCCCCATTATCCTTGTACTTTTTTCCCCCAAGCCCTCTCTCCAGTGAATAGTTTTGCATGCATGACCTATGCAGAAATAGGTAACACATGGATCTACAGATGTGGAATTCCAGCTTCTGAGCCACAATGACTAATAGTGAAACATGAGACTTACAATCCAGTAGCATCTGGAGGGTCACAAAATGCTTACCACTGTTCAACAGAGTTACAATTCCATGTCATTTAGCATTGTCGAAATCTTGAGAAACTGTCCACCTCTTCATCCAGATCAGTCTGACCAGCTTGGAATCCCACAGGATGTAGCCTCTTAATTCAATAGCAATTATTGTATTAACTTTTCACACACCATCTTATGTTAGTCCTTTCTGCTCCCTTCCCATTCCAGGTTGGGGGAAGATTTAAATTAGCATTGCCAAAACAGAAAGCGAGAAGGGACTGTTCAGAAACAAAAGATCTCTGTGCTGGGTGAGCACATTCTTCCTGGACATTAAGAGATTCACTCTTTCGAATCCTTAGACTTTTCTCTTGCCTATCAAGTTGGACTAAACCATAGGAAAATAAAAAGTCACAGAGTGCCAGAAAAAGTGATTAAAAAAATTATTAAAGTAAAACCGCATGTTTGCTACTGTAACTTGGGAAATAGATTGGCAAATTTTGTTTTTATATTTCAACTTCTATCACCGCACCATCTCCCCCAAAGGGGGCTCTGGGCGGTTGTTGTCAGTTTTCTAGTGAATGCTATTGTCAGCCCTGTTTTCCTAAAGAGAGTGGAGGCTTAATTGTGCAGTTCCACCATTTACACGGAATACAGCCAACTAGAACTCAAACCTGCATGCAGTTTATTCTGCTGTCCCTGTGCTTGTATGGGGACACTGTGCATGGCCATACAAGGATATTATGTTCAGCCCCGATTCTTGGATTTGTAATGCTGCCTGCTCATTTTGAATGGGAAACAGGATATCCAACTGCAGAAAATACAGTATATACACAATGCTCAGTGACTGGAATCACTGCAAAAATTTCATAGCTGCCTTGGCAGGGAAGCATCTCAAACATGTAAGGCCATGGGATTTTTTAAAGGTCAGAATTCACACCTCCCTAGTAATTTGGACAAGATAGCCTTTGATTCAGGCAAGTTCACTCATACATTTTAATTCATGTGGTGCATTTCTTTAGGAAGATCTATAAACCTGTGTGTACTGCACATGGACATGTTCCTCATTCATATACACCTCAAATGGCTTTGTTGTTGTTGTTGTTGTTGTTGTTGTTGTGGAAGGAAGGAAGGAAGGAAGGAAGGAAGGAAGGAAGGAAGGAAGGAAGGAAGGAAGGAAGGAAGAGGTCTGTTTCCTTGACAAGGCACTTGCAGGGAAAAAAAGTGTTCCCAAAATTCATCCTTATTTTCACCATAAGCAAATGATGCTCATGTGCAAACTAAGGCCAACTTTGCTCAAAGCAGCACTTGCATTTCAAAATCATTCCTGAACCTTTGGCCCCTTTAGAAATGTTCTTCCTAAGATAGTTTTCTTTTCTTTTTTTTTCTTTTTACTCTCCATTTTATAAAAACAATTCAGTCTGCACATTTTGAAATCCTCATATAGCTTTCCTGACTATGCTGTTAATGGCAGCCGCAGGCTCGTACCACCATGTTTCTGTATTTCTTCAAAATGACATTGGAGCTGTCGTCGAAGTAGAGAACGGAAATGGCATTGAGTTGTGTCGGGGCACAGCAAGGCTTCGGCACCGTATCGGGGTTTATAAAGTGAACCTGGAAGCAAATCAGGATGATTACAAAGATTTAAGCTGAACATTGAATACAAATACAACACAACAGCATAAGATGGGCTACCAGAGAGACCGTAAGAATCCAGGCAACCACTAGATGGCAGGAAAGACACTGAAAACTCTTAACTCCTTGCTGCCATCTCGTGGTCAGTGGAATTTTGCGACATTGGCATATGGCTCTCAACAAACAACCATGCTTCCTTCCCCCTCCATACCTGCTTGCCTGTTTCTGGCTCATTGGTGCTACAACCACTGCCTCTGCTGGCAGTTTCTTGAAAGGCCTACTTCTACCAACTCCGTGACCACTGTGCAAGAACTAAACAAGATATGTTCTGAGCTTTGAATTGAGCAAGCTCTGTGGTTACTGGACGTTGCAGTAAGGAACAGGGCTTTTTAAGAAAGTCACCACCAAGTTCTCTCAGAACTGAAGCCAGGAGATCTGACACCCCAACTTCTGTACCGAGAAGACTATGATTACTGTGTTTAGTAGAAATAGGCCTTACAGAAGATCAACAGCAGTTGTAACATAAGGAAGTCATGAAGGGGCAGAGGCAAGAAGGGTGAGGAGCAGAGGCTTTCTGTGTAAATGTACAGGCATATTACTATGTGCAGTGTGTGTGTGTGTGTGTGTGTGTTTGTGCAACCCACACCCCACTATCATTAACGTAGCCCTTACAGCCAAAAAATCACTTGTCCCTGTGGGTTTGTGACTGTTCTTTTGATATTTTCCTAGTCTTGGGAACTGGGTGATATGAAGAGATGATTGATATGGGTATAAGCAGCATCACTGCAATAATCTTTCTCTTCCTCTTTTTCTTCATTGCTCCTCCTCCTCTTTTTTGTGGGAAAAGCTTTCTTTGGATCATTTCCCTATCCAAGAGAGGTAGCACTGGGTTTCTCAAATATCTAAATGATTTCATTAGTACTTTTCAAACTCCCATTCTTAGTGAAAATATATTTAAGATAAAACTGTACTTAATTCACTTTTATTCACTTTTCATTTTTATAGTGGTTTATACACATATTAATTGGTTGAGTTTCATACTCTTCCTTCCTGTCAGAGTTTCCTCCCATTATTCTACTAGCAGATCCAGTTTTGGCACCTATTATTACCAACACTTGATTTCCTCTGATTGCATGGCAACTTGCACTCAAAATGGGTGTTGCCCAAAGAAGGCATGTTACCACCATCAAAGTAGCTGAACTAGCTATTCCTGAACTGTCAATGTAGCTGCAAGTTCTTTACTCATAGTATCAATTAATAGTTATATCTCGTCTATAATCTTGGAGTAACCAAATATCCTCTCCCATATATGGAGCTTTGGCTCCTGATAATCTATGGTGATGGAAAATATTGCTCAAGACAGAAATCTAAGCGTAGCCTAGCTAATCCCTAGCTATTGGAAATCCTGGTGTTCTGGTGAAATCAAACCTCTGAAAACCAATGACAAAATCTGTACATCTAATAACCATGATCCATAAACCAGCCCATGCATGCAAATTTTCTTATGTCAGTTTTTTTGAGGAAATATGAGAAGGATATTGCTATGAGAAAAAGGTTTCTAGTGGATCTATTTATTTCCTTAGCATGATTAAAAGCAGTAGTCTTACACACCCAAAGAGGACTGGAACGGCCATCCTATCCAGAAATGGAAAATTGTGGATACATGATAATATGATTATAATCCAGTTCCAAGAAGAACAAGCAGCCAATTTAAGCTTTCCAAATCTACTGGCAGAGAATGGCAACAGTAGCTGTCTGGCAGCTATTAGGTGGACACCATCTACCCATTAGTCTCATTCTCAGAGGTTCTCCAGGAAAGAAGAAAATAGCAGCTATAGTTTGGCCACTTCAGTTGCCAGTGAATTTAAATGTAATAGGAGAAAAAGAGAATTGGGAAAAAGAGGAAGGGAAGAAGATCCTATTACAATTTTAAGTCCCTCCAGAGTCATGGGAGGGACATTTATCATTTATCCTAGTCATTTATCCTAGGACTATACCATACTTCAGTTTTGAAAGCAAAACTTACTTTGAAGCATGCAGAGGTACTCACAAAATATCTCTGCAGCTTCTTAAAGCAGCTCTGTCTTTTCCTGGGATCCGACAGCTGCTTTGATAGGAGGAGCTGCAGGCACATACTGTATCCATGTTCCCCTATGTGCCATATAACCTTTTTGCCCTTGAATCTGATAAAAACTACAGCTCGAATTTATACCAGCTCTTTTCCCTATTTCAGATTTCAACAAATACTACCAAATGGAAGGAACAAGCAATGCTAGTGTATAGCTAATGATTATTTTGCTTCCCTGAAATCCATATAGTTCGCCTCTCTTGTGATATTTTTTAATGGAAGAACACTAATCAGGCTACAGAACTGTTGTGAAAGACTTTTAAGATAAGCTTACCAGTGTCTGTACAATAGCATGATTGGTGGCATTCATGTAAGAGTTCAATGGAAAAGCACATTCTCCTTCGCAGTAATAAGCAGCATAACCTTCGGGAGCAATGATCCAGTCCTGGGTTAGGTAAGGCAGAGAGATGGAGAGGATTTAATAAGCTATACAGTAAACAACATCATTTTTTTCAGAAGTTTTCAAATGCACCTCAATACATATAGGACATTCACTTAAATGTGGATTTAGAAGAAAGAGGTTCAGCCAATCAAGTGCACAAAGGCAGATGAGGACAGAAGGATCCAGAAGAATCCAAATTAATTGCTCTTCTGTGGTTAGAACTGATGGGTCTTCAAAGGACAAAGCAGGTAGCAAGATCATGAAGGAGGCCAAAAGAAGAGAAGAACAAACTAGAAGTGGAAGGACAAACTCAGTGACTTGTCTGAGAAGCCAGGCAGAAGTCAGGACTGGAAATGCAAACACACAGTAGAGCTCAAGAGGATGTTTTTCAAGGAAGGCTCAGAGACAAGGAAGTCCTCTTAGACTTCTTCTTGTCCAGAACAATCCAAGAGCAATGTGGGGTGAAGATCAGCAAGCTCCATTTGCCCAAGTCCAGAGGACACTCCGCTTTGTGACATGACATTTGACTCTTTTAGCTTTACCATTTAGTGACATGATGTGCTTAGCTGGGTCAGGGGAGGAAAATATCATCCCACCAACCCCATAACCCACAGGATGGGGTAAGAGGGTCCAAAGTTGTGGGATCTGACTGTTTTTGAGGAGTTCAGGTTATATTGGCCATGTGGAATAGCCAAGATAATTACATTGGGAGATTGGAAAAGCACTATAACCCCAGATATCAAAGACTGGATTTGAGGAAATAATGTAATTTATTTATGTTATTAAATGTAATTTATGCATTTTTGAGACTATTTTTTTCTACTTATCAAAACAAAAAAAACGTAATAAATTTCCCTTTGGTATAAATTTAATATTTTACAAGGATAGATTATTTTTTATGCACAATTTGATTCATTATTATTACAAATTATATGAATATGTGCTATATTTGGGTGATTCATATTAATTTACTATGATCATTTTCTATGGGTTTTTTCTGTTTAATTCTTTTTAAAAAACATTCTGCTTGCTTTGGTGCTACAATTTCATAACTGATTTGTTAGATATTGTTTTTCTTTTAATTTGTTTCTGTATATTGTTTTTTCCTGTGTTTCTTTTTTAAAAGTTGCAATAAAAGAATAATGATAAAAAGGATGGGAGTTAAGGGAGGTTTTGTTTTAGTTCAATGTTTGCTAGTTAGTTTGGTGGCTCAGTGGGTAAGATGCCAGGCTTGTTGATCGGAAGATCGCAAGTTCGGAGGTTCAAATCCCTAGCCCTGCGTGCGGAGTGAGCTCCCGCACTAGCTCCAGCTCTTGCCAACCTAGCAATTCGAAAGCATCCAAATGCAAGTAGATGAATAGGTACCACTTTGGTGGGTAGGTAACAGCATTCCACGCGCGTCATGCGGCCACATGACCGTGGAAGCGTCTTCGGACAACGCTGGCTCTTCGGCTAACAAACGGAGATGAGCACCGGCCCCTAGAGTTGGACACGACTGCACAAATGTGCGGGGGGAACCTTTACCTTTTTTAAAATAATGTCTCTGGTCAGTGCTATCATCCAAAGATCAAAGAGAGGGTTAACAGAAGCTTTAACCTTCATTTCCTGCCCCAGGCACATTACTTATCCCTTGACCCAATACAATGTACCAAACTCCAATGGGGTTGCTGTGGATTTTTTTCATTTCCCCTAGAGCAGTGTTTCTCAACCTCAGTAACTTTAAGGTGAGTGGACTTCAACTTCCCATGCTGGCTGGGGAATTCTGGGAGTTGAAGTCCACACATCTTAAAGTTGCCGAGGTTGAGAAACACTAGATTAGAGTGACTTTTTTACTTTTGATTTTTTAAAAACTTATTATTAGATTTACATCCCACCTTAAGAAGGCGTAGATAATGCTCCCGCCTTCTATTTTCCCCACAACAATCACCCTGTGAGGTGGTTTGGGCTGAGACAGTGATGGTTCCAAAGTCAGCTTTCATGCCTCAAGGAGTCCTAGAACTCACAGTCTCCCGGTTTCTAGTCCAGCAGCTTATCCACAACACAAAACTATGATTGCACACTGATGGTAGTTAAGTGCTTCTCCCCAGGCAATAAACAAGGAAATGTTTATCTTCCCTTGTTTCCCTCCCTCCTTCCCTCCCTCCCTCCCTCCCTTCCTCCCTCCCTCCCTTCCTTCCTTCCTTCCTTCCTTCCTTCCTTCCTTCCTTCCTTCCTTCCTTCCTTCCTTCCTTCCTTCCTTCTCAGCTTGATCATTGTGAGCAGGATCTCACACTTGTTCCTCCACAATATATTGTTAATATATCCTTTGAATGCCTGAACAGGGCTCCTGAATAAATCACTGTACATTTTCATGATTGCACACTCTTTTAAGATTTTATGGTTGAATCTTTGTGGCAATGAATGAACATTCTAGCATGATGAAGTAATTGCATGGTGGATGAGTTTGCAAATGGCTACTGGCCAGGATGGATAGCTGTAGACCATAGAGATTGATGGCACCAAAACAGTGAAATATGCATCATGACATCATATGGAAATTCCACCCTTTTCCTCTTGCATTGCATGCAAGCATATAAGATGCAGAGTTTGCATTATGACATGTTTTGTCAATTGCCCCCCTTGCTGAAGCCTATGTGGAACCTCCATGTTTAGAAGCACCACTGAAAACCGCTTGCTCGCATTCAACAGTGGCCAGGGTTTGTCATTTTCATGTCCTGATTGTGGGCAATCATGGTGATTTCTCACTGGTTGACTAAATGGCTCATTGGTCCAATCCTGAAGGATTCTTCTTGTGACCTTAGAACTACCTTTCTGTGCATACATATCAGTGTATGATATTTGGCATATCAGTGCCAAAACCAACCTGATTAGAAGCTCTGACAGAGCATAGTAGAGCTCCTGTAAAGATCTTGTCAGTTTTAGTGAGGCTTTCATAGAAGAATTTCTATGGAGGGACGTAAAAACAGACATTCAGAACAGTGGAGGACAGGAAGGCCTGGCATGCTATGGTCCATGAGGTCACGAAGAGTCGGACACAACTAAACGACTGAAGAACAACAACAACAACAACAAAATGTCTGATGCCACACAGAAAAAATGATGAATTTAACAATAATGAACAAGTAGTCTGTATTACAGATGGACAAGCCACACATAGCTTGCAACAGATTAGCCTGGAAAAAAGTGTGTGCACATGCATTCGTATACAGAAAAAAATCAGAAGAGGGCTTAAAAATTACTGGTTCTATTGGTTTATATAGAAATTAGTGGAACTGAATATTCTATAGGGAATGAACGCTTGCCCTTGAATTATTTGCAAGCATCATGGAGTCCTGCATGTCCTTACCTGCCAAAGCAAGTTTGGCTTTTGCTTTTCTAAGAGTGGGCATAACAGGAAAATTAGGTCACAGGATTCATATTACCCACTTGATAATAAATAGGCTAAAGTGCACCATGGATCTCCAATTCCAAGCATAAAAGTAGTATTACCTGCCAGCCAAGATCCCTGAAACTGACATAGAGTTCATGTTTCTTGCAAGCTTGCTTCTGGTCACTGCTGCTGTTTTCTGAGTTGGAGAGAGTTGGACAGAATAGTATGGGAAAGCAACGTTAGATCAACTGTCTCACAGCGACCAGCCTGGCAATTTTATTGATAATGCACAGCCTAGCTGAGGGTATGTAGTTACATTCATAAATGACTTTTTTAAAAAATATTTTTTTATTTCTAAAATAATGACAATACCTATAAACAGTGCAATAAAACTCAATACATACATATAAGGGATAAAAAAGGACACCAGAAAAACAATTTTATCTTTAATTTATTTGTATTTATATGTATGTATGTATGTATGTATGTATGTATGTGGATTATATTTTTATCCATTTTAATTATTGACTTCGTAAACTGCCCAGAGTCCCCTTCGGGGGAGATGGAGCGGTAATATAAATTGAAAAATAAATAAATAAATAAATAAATAAATAAATAAATAAATACCACATGTTAATAATTCCTTAATATTCCTCCCACACATTAATATATTCATCTGACTTCTACAAATATTTTAACAACAGACTTAAAGGAAGGGTGGGAAGAGTTTGAAGAAAATTTGAGAGAGCATAGAATTTCTACACTGCAGCATAGGTGCAACTCCTAAACCCAATAAATTCCTCCTTCCCTCTTAAGTAGGAAGCACAAAATGGTGGGCATGGCCAATCATAAAACAGCCATGTACTGAAAATCAAAACTGGTAAAGTTCCTCCTTGGAAGTATGACTGGACACATATTCTGTAGCTTTCTCCCCATAATACAGAAATTGTCAACTACAGTATATATTATGGTTGCAATTCCTGTGTGACAATAGAAACTCAGTTCCTTGGTGTATTCATCCAAGTGCCATGCTTGGGGAGCCTAACAGTACGCACTGCTTAGCATGGATGGTTACCCCATCTAGGACAGTGGCCTTCGGATGAAACTTTGGGAGCAAGGGACTTTTTCTTTTCTAGAGTAAAACACTCAAAGCAATGTCTCTGTTTTGTCCTGAACCCAATGGGTTATTTTGTTTCAGGTTTAGAAGACTCAAAATGGCTGTTCTGAGTTAAGAACATTTCCCACATTCCAATTGTTCATTACTCTCCGTTACGTCTGATATCCAGTTGGATGCAGAGAAGCATTTTTCCAGGCTTCTCAATATCTAAGCATGTTCACAGCAGAGAAAGCAAGGCTCAGATTTCCTCTCTTCTCAGCTAATATGAAAACAATTTAGGAAGGAGACAAAACAACCAGAAACAGCTTCATCTTCTTAACTTAATCCCCAATGTTAATTTTATGGAAATCACACACCTAATGTTTGCATACCTCCGAGATTTGACACTCGAAAGGCTTCTGGATTCTTTGGTGTCTTTGATCGGTTCTGGTTCCGCTGTTTACCTCCTGTAGAACGGATACTTCGGAGATGTACTTCGGTAGCTTTGAAAAAGGCCACAGTAAAAGGCTGCTTGTTTTGTGGACCATGCTGTCCAATGAGACCAGCAAACTTGGGATTGATGCTTTGCCCTACATGGAAGGAGAAAGAAGAAGAAAGAGGCAAATTAGTTTTGCAGATGAATTTTGCCTATTTTCCAGTTATGCCAGCAATAGTGGAAGCCTCCAATGTGTATGAATATAGAACATGAATTAAACATGGAAATTAATGCAAGACTTTTCATACAAGAAATGGCTTAATGAAAAAAAATCATTTTCCATTTTGGTGTGCCATTCCTGAAGCAAATATTTCTGATGAAAGCTATGTTACTCCAGGTCAACTTTAATATTAAATTTTCCTACTCTTTGGTTTCTTTAAAAAAAAAAAAGAGGGGGGTGGAGGGTTTCTTGAGTTCAACAATTTATAATTAATGTGCTCCTGTTAAAAAAAGGAACCATAAAACTAAGCCCAACAGAACACTAAATTCTCCTTGGAAAGTTATTAGCTTAAAATAAAAATTTCCTGTCTAAAATAAAAGCTAATGTGATTCCAGTAAAATTCCATTTGAGAGATAGATAGAAACAGCTTCTTCTTACTAAAGGACATCACTATAAATGTTTTAGTCTTAGGTAACCAAAGATGATTTGACTACTGCAAATTAAAGATGACTACTGCAACACTCTCTACATGGGGTTACCGATGAAGACCACTTCAACACTGCAGTTGGTTCAGAATACAGTGGCCCACTTGCTGGTTATTGCTCACTGCATGATCATATTACACCTACACTGATGGTCCTGAATGTTACTAATATGTTTGTAGGTACAATTCAAACTGCAAGTTTCAACCTATAAAGCCCTTTGTGGCTCAGCTCCTAGGTATCATTGGGATCTGTCCAGTATGAGTATCCCAGAAGCTTCTGGTGGTGCTCCATTTTGTGGAGGTAAGGTTGAGGCCTGAAGACAAAGTTTCTCTGTGATGGCTCCTGTTTAGGGAACCACCTTAGCTTGGAAGCTAGATTAGCCCCATCTGTAGTAGCCTTCCAGAGATTAGTCAAATTGGAATTGTTCCACAGAATATTGGGGAATGAATGGAATGCTAGCATCTGCTTGTTGTTTTTCTTTTAATTCAATATATTTTCATATTTCTTTCATTCACCATGAATGTTCTGACTGCATTGTGTGATGTAGTTCTATACTATTGTAAACCACCAGCAGTCCTTTGCAATATGACACTATATAATGCCAAGAAGTAAATATTAAAGGCATTTTTATTTTATGTAAAACCCTGCTCATTCTTTCTGGCCTAAAGCAATCTTCCCCAACCTGATTCTCCAAATTCCAGATACCATAGCCAATAACTGCAAATCCTAGTAGTTGTGGTTACAACACATCTTGGGGAGACAGAAGGGTTGGGAAGGCTTGTTCATTTTGTTTGAGCTCAGCAGAGTATGTAGTTGGTAAACCATGCTTAATGGCAAAGCATTCTGTGTGATTTATTCGACAAACCATGGATATGCAAAAAATTGCTTTGTGTGATCTGTCAATGTGAAAGTGTCACAGAGCATGACTTGGGGTAAAAGGTAAAGGTAAAGGTTCCCCTCGCACATTTGTGCAGTCATGTCTGACTCTAGGGGCCGGTGCTCATCTCCGTTTGTTAGCCGAAGAGCCAGCGTTGTCCGAAGACGCTTCCATGGTCATGTGGCCGGCATGACGCACGCGGAATCATACCAGCAGCCAATGAATCTCTGAGGCACCCAGTTTAGCTCCCTTGAGCATGTTACCTTCCCACCGAAGTGGCACCTATTCATCTACTTGCATTTGCATGCTTTTGAATTGCTAGGTTGGCGGATTTGTTGGAAATCAGACAGGCCTCTGAAGTCCACCTCAGTACTTAGGCAAGCTGATGTGGGACAAAACACATGAATGCTCTAAGTGCTTTAGAGATCTAGCTCCCAAGTCAGTAGTGCTGGGGACACTATCAGCACTTTGTGAGACACTTCCAAAACCCCACCATCATATGATTGACCAGGATGGAAGACCAGAGCACCGACTGATTTTTCAAAGGAAATTTATTTACACCAGATCCAAATCATACCAGCAGCCAATAAATCTCTGAGGCACCCAGTTTAGCTCCCTTGAACATGTCCATTTAGTAAATAATGCTTATAATATCAATAATACTTAATCCATTCAGTTGTACAGTGATGCTGGGCAAAATCATTCATTTTTTTAAATAGACCAGACGTGTAGATTTGGGAAGTTTGGCAGAGGATTTAGTGGTTACTATGTCTTTCTTATACAGTATTTTATTGATAAATTAAATAAAGCCTATTTTTAAATCAACAAGTCTTTTTTTTAAAAACAAAGCACTCATTCCCATCTATAGTAACCCACTATCTTGGGATCCAACTTCATAGTGGAAGTTCCTTGGCAGACACTCTGATGGGTTCTCATTAAGACTTTAGAGAAGAATATGGTTCTATTAATTTTAAAACATTATATCAATACCCTTCATTCAGATGAAAAGATGCAACTATGCTTTAGACTGGCTATGGCCTTAAGTCTACAATTCAGTGAAAATTTCCTTAGCTATGAAGGCCAATAAATTGCATAGGATTTACTGCCAAGCATGTACAGTATGTCTAGAATCAAGCTGTATAAGAGTTTTCTTCAACTCGCCTCGGTAATGAGACAAACAGGATATGGAGTATGTAAGAAATCAAGTTAACTTTACAAAGTCAGCTGTTGCTCCAACATAATGTCAGGGAGGAAAGCATTAGAGGGCTTAGAAGATAACAGAGTGCCCGAGGCTAATGAATTACTTCAGCCTTTCTTACATTGCTTCACTTTAGCCAAACTTTCTAAGAGTAAACTAAGACCCTCTAAAATTCCCTTCCTCTCCCTCTCTTTGTTTTTTGGCTACCACTGTTGGATCTAATTGTCAAAGAATAGGAATTGTTACTTCTATTAAATGTGAGCTTATGTTTCAGTTAGAACTTCAACCATGTCCTCAAAACCATTCCACCTAGACTCAGATCTCCATGGGGTAAGTGAAATGGACATACAGTAAGACTCAAGCCAATGCACACATTCCACATGTACTTTTCTTACATTAACAAATTTAACTTGTCCCTCTTAGTCTCCATTCAATCTAAGGAGGAAGAAGTCTGAATCTGGAAGTTTCCTTCTACTGCCAGAAGCAAAGACAAAACAAGAAAGCACCCCTGGATCCAGAGATTTTAGCTAAGATGATGTCCAGGTTCATATAACACACACATCAATAAGCTTTGGGGAGTCAATGGAAATTCTAAACCAGGGCTTGAAAACCATTTTGGGAGAGAAGAAGGAGAATAACCTGAATCAGTGAAGCAGAAAATAACTAACCAAGGACCTCATCTTCCTTTTTATGACTCCTCACCCAGATATAGGCTGGACAACCTTAAAACAGAGGATGCCTTTGAATAAAGGACTGTCCTCTCTACAGGGGGACACATAAAAGTGACACCATCTCTAAAAACTACTGGTCACTATCCCAAACATAAATGGTAAAAGATTTGCCAAAAATGTTAATTTTTGATACTTACCATCTATACTCTCCACTGATAGCTGCAAGCCAAGATTGTGCTGTGGATTTACCACCCAGTGATTACTAGTTGCTGTAATATCAAATACTAGCCAACCTTCTTCTTCAGCCCAAATCATCCGAGTATCAAGTAAGAACAAATCTGAATCCCTAGAGACACAAAACAAAAGGAAAATGGGAGAGAAAACCTTTCAAAATTGCTAGAACTTGCTCAGAAAATTAAGACAGCCTATTATATCTAAACTTGTAGTTTAAAGAACAAGCATGTTTAGATATGTGGTGTAGTATACTGAATTTTGCTTAAAAATACAAATTCCAATGAGCTGGAACCATAATGGAGGAAACTTTGTCTCAAATCCCAGTAAATTACATCTCTAAAATGGAAGCTCATCAAGCAATCTTTCCTATCTAGCAGTGATACCCTATTTTTCCACCTATAACATGTTTTTTTCACAGAAAAAGCTTTTTTAAAAATATATCCAGTGTTAATTATAACATAATGGCTGTTATCACAAAAAAGTAAGGAAAGATGGATGGATGGACCTCAGAATGTCCATGAATAATCTATGTCTGGTCTTTCACTCCTGCTTCCTTTCTCATAAGAGTGAGAGCAAGTAAAGCAATCTGTAAACACCTAGTAATCTGAACCAGAGTCCATCATCATCATCATCATCATCATCATCATCATCATCATCAATCGTCATCATGTATTGCTTTTTTGCAAGCAGGATTTTTACAGGATTACAAATCAGTGTAAACAATGTTTGGCTAGTTACACTAGTACATGGAAATGTAATCTTCAGCTCATACACATGTGGTTTTTATATGGCTCCGAGCCCCTCCAGTACTGATCATATGTACACAGTGGAAAGAGGAGCAATATCAACTTATTAAAAATGGGTGGGTTTTAATAAAAATATGGGTTTTATTATGGAGAATTTCTATTTTGATAATTTCCTCTTTCCCCCTGCCCACACACATGTAGGTACCATCATATTCCATAGGACATGTGATCCCAAACCTCCCAAAAAGCCACCAACCCATATATTAAAATTCTCCATGGTTCAGGGCCTGGTTATCTCCAAGACCATCAACTCCAAAGTGAATCTGCTTATCCAGTAAGATCAAGGAGAGAGGCCCTGCTGAGCATCCTGTCTCCAGAAGACTTCCATTGACACAGACTCTGTAGCAGGGGTTTATCAATGAAAGAGTTTGCCCTCACATATAAGAAGTAAGGTAAAGGTTCCCCACACACATTTGTGCAGCCGTGTCCGACCCTAGGGGCCAGTGCTCATCTCCGTTTGTTAGCCGAAGAGCCAGCGTTGTCCGAAGACACTTCCACGGTCATGTGGCTGCATGACGCGCGTGGAACACTGTTACCTACCCACTGAAGTGGTACCTATTAATCTACTTGCATTTGCATGCTTTCGAATTGCTAGGTTGGCAAGAGCTGGAGCTAGTGCGGGAGCTCACTCCGCACGCAGGGCTAGGGATTCGAACCTCTGAACTTGCGATCTTCCGATCGACAAGCCTGGCGTCTTACCCACTGAGCCACCACGCCCCTTTATAAGAAGTGCCTCCTTGCTAATGAGTTTCTGTAAAGAAGTAAAAGAGAGCATTTGGGCGATGTTAGATGTAGGTATCGATCCCAGTTGGGCGGTGCCACCATTGTGTATTATTGTCACATTGTTTTTCATCCTCTATTTTTGTGTGTGTGTGTGTACTCTGCTATAAGCCATTGGGAATAGAATGGCACAAAAATGTTAGAAATAAATAAATAGTTGAAGTAGCCAAACAGTAACAAATAGGCTGCATTTATCACTATCTCTGTTCCAATTAAGATGCAGTTCTCCCTAGTAAACACAATAAGATCAAAATTAAAATAAAATCTAATCAACGTTTGGCCAAGAGTACAGATATTTATATTTCCAACTATTGAGACCTGCTGAAATTAGTATTTAATAGTTTTAGTGCTTTTATATCCTCCCTAAAATCTAAATAACCTCACAGAAATAAATACTTTGAGAGTCTTATATCTAAAAATATGTGCAAGCATTCTAACTAAAATAATTTCAAATGAAACATTCAATTTGTTTAAATGTAACCTTTAAATATTTCAATCACATTAAGAACAATTTACTGATTCTTACACGATTCCTCCCCCCCTCCAATATTTTCTGTTCAATTACTTTTGGCTATTGAACAAATATTTCACGTATTTATAGAACATACACAAGTAATCCTTATTTAGCTTCATTTTACTAAATATAAACCTGCCAATTCAAAATTCTGAGAGCCAGGTTGGCATAATGGTTAAAGGCACAAGGCTAGAAACTGGGAGACCGTGAGTTCTAGTCCTGCCTTAGGCACAAAACTAGTCCAGGCAGTTGCCAGGAGTCAAGACTGACTTGAAGACTCCACCCAAAAATAAAAATTCTACTAATCTAGGGCAATGGCAATTCTTTTAGTTCAACATTTTCTGGAACCCATTTCATTTCCTGCCAGAACTTGAAAAATGGAGAGCTAATGATAGGCAGACATCCAAAGTGCAAAGCAACCCACAGCTTGTTGGTTCCAACATTCTTTGCAATCCCCAGCGCACCTGCTGACAGTGCCTCTAAAATCTGGCGGCTTCCCATGAAGTATTTGCAGCATACTTTTCTGCTCTTTTTAGACTGGAGCAAGGACAAATATTATCAATTAAGCCTTAATGACAATCATATTAAAAAACAATCCAAGCCCTAAAGAAAAGAAATGGAAAATCTCAGCCTCATCTACTGCAGCCTTCAGTACCCAAGCAAACTAAAAGTAGATAATAAATAACTTCCTGAATTCCATTTAGGAGGTGCTAAAGCTCAGCGGGTAAGATGCCAGGCTTGTCGATCACAAGTTCAGAGGTTCAAATCCCTAGCCCTGCGTGTGGAGTGAGCTCCCGCACTAGCTCCAGCTCTTGCCAACCTAGCAATTCGAAAGCATGCAAATGCAAGTAGATGAATAGGTACCACTTTGGTGGGTAGGTAACAGCGTTCCGCGCACGTCATGTGGCCACATGACCGTGGAAGTGTCTTCGGACAACGCTGGCTCTTCGGCTAACAAACGGAGATGAGCACCGGCCCCTAGAGTCGGACACGACTGCACAAATGTGCGGGGGGAACCTTTACTTTTTTAAAAGCTATTATTTCAGCATAAGCTCTGATGATCACCTTCTACAGCAGCAGAAGCTTCCTTGAGAAGCAGTTCTACTTAAGGCAGTTGCATATGATGAAGGTTCCACTAAAAACTTGTAGGATGTACCATGCAGGTACATGGAGAGTATTTTCACTCTAGTAAATTTCATTGAACAGTGAAAATAGGGAATTGATGTGCAAGATTTTGGTAGTTAAAAATCGAATAAATAAACGTAATTGATGTGCTTGCACTTGTGAACCAGCCCTTAATCTATGCAACACCATATGCAATCATATGCCAAAAATACAGATCCACACATTAGAGGCTCACCCACACACTCTCCCCTTAATTCCTCCCCTCTCAGGATCTTTGTCACCAGTGGGCACAATCACCACAGAAGACAACAGTGCACAGTACAAAATTTGCTTATGTTTATGGAATCAGACCTTGAACACAGTTGCCCCTTTAGTACATTTCTCAATTGTAGCACAACTCATTAGCAGTACATGTTGCTGATCAACCAGTGGAAGCAGAGAGGTTATCTAAATTAGCAAACAGATACCAAAAATTGTCTTGTAGGGTTTTTTTTATTCCAGAAATATTTTCCACTGTGGAAAAGCAGGGAGTATCAGGGAAAAAACAACAAACAAAATAGCAAGGTATAGAATAGAGAAGTTCTATTCTATTCTACATGCACGCCCTCACACACTTTACACATTTCTGCCAGCTTACAGACAGGGCTCCTGTTTTACAACCTAAAAGAGCTGGACTCTCACCAGCTGGTTTTCATCAAACTTCTCATGAAATATTGTTCCTATTTATAAGACAATTTAGGGAGGGGGTCTAGCTGTTCTTGGGCAGTTCTTGTCCTGACCCTTGGTACTTTTATCCATCAGTCAAACTTTGATCTTCTCTTGGTCTTTAGCACATTATTGCTACCTACCATCTTGGTACTGGTTGTACTTGGTACTGGGAGTAGTAATGTATGGCTGTGAGAGTTGGATCATAAGGAAGGCTGAGCGCCGAAGAATTGATGCTTTCAAACTGTGGTGCTGGAGAAGACTCTTAGGAGTCCCTTGGACTGCAAGGAGGTCAAACCAGTCAATCCTAAAGGAAATCAACCCTGACTGTTCATTGGAAGGACAGATACTGAAGCTGAAGCTCAAATACTTTGGCCACCTAATGCGAAGAGAGGACTCACTGGAAAAGACCCTGATGCTGGGAAAGACTGAAGGGAAAAGGAGAAGGGGACGGCAGAGGATGAGATGGTTAGATAGCATCACCGATGTAATGAACATGAACTTGAGCAAACTCTGGGAGACAGTGGAGGACAGGAAGGCCTGTTGTGCTATGGTCCATGAGGTCACGAAGAGTCGGACACGACTAAACGACTGAACAACAACAAAACCATCTTGGTGCAAATGAGGCAGGCTGAAGCCCAATTAGGTGGTCCAGCAGCAAACCAGTGTTATCCATGGGAAAACAGAAAAAGTTATCTTCTCTTCTATGGAGACATTCTCTACTGCATGGAGAAGGAGTCTGAGGGAGATCAGCCTCACTGGCAACCAAATTCTTTTCCTAGGATCAGGGGGATATTGACTATGATTCTCAAGCCACCCTGGGTGGAATTGTCTCTGTCTTTGCCTGTGATTATGCTATATTATATATTTTTTCCTCTGTCATTCTTTGTCCATTGAAGTAATTGGCCATTAGTGTGGAGATACCCCCAAATCCTAAAATAAATACTGGGTTATACTTTTACTGCTTTGAATGAGGATTTCATCCCACCATTTCAAATAATGAATTATACTTTGAATGCGGTCCCTTCTTTATGTGAAGCTTGGAGCAACTGCCCCCCCCCCCTTCAGACAAGGCCTTGTATGTACCCTATGACACAGAAGCTCATCCACTCTGTTTCAAAGGTCAAGTCTAGCCAGATGCAACTGTTGGGACAAACTTTTCATATAAATCGGGGGCGCGCTATCTACAGCCTCAAGCTGAATGTAGCCCTTTCCATCAAGCTTTGAGAGTGGGCTGCAGACTTATTCCAAAAGTTGGCACCAAATTGTAATTTTAATGTGATAAGAAATTATTAAATATATGGGATGGACTGCCTTAATCGTGTGTGTGTGTGTGTGTGTGTGTAAATATATATACGTATATCTGTTTCGCCCACTTCTTTGTCCTTGTTCCTTCTCATCTTTTGGACTGCGGTAACCCATGGACTATACGAGAACCCAATGGGGTCCTTAATTCCCCTCCCCACATTGTACAATCCTGATACAATCCATTTATAATTAATATAGGCCACTTGGAAGTTGCAACTGTTTGTGCCAGCTCAATAATTGGATACGCAAACACACCAACGTCATTTAAAACCCATTTTGCTGACTTGCATGCATCATCTTGCCAAACATATTGTGAACACTTTTGCATAGATATTTGCGTAACTAATTACTTTGTGTTGGTTCCAACTGAGGCAAAGATAAGACCATCTGCGTGATTATGAAAATCTTAGGGCTCTTTATAAATTCCTGAACTATTACTACTACTACTACTACTACTACTACTACTACTATCAGTAGAATGATAGTACAGGGTTCTATAGATAAAAGAAGCACCAAGCAGAAAAGCATGCTCATGGAAGTAAAAGAAAAAGGCAGAGGTGTGGAGTTTAACGTTCAACAAAGGACTAGAGCAACGTGAACGCTGAGCACAAAGATCAGAAAGAAAATCACGACGCTTGAGACAGAAGCAGTTATCTACGTTGCTTCCCTGTAATCTGTGCAGTTACAAATGTGAATTCCTTGCCTGCACAGAGCAAAGTTTGGACCTTCTACAGCAAGGCTAAAGTCCCACATCTGGGACTGCCTCAAGACCAGATGAAGGAGCATATGCAACCTGACGGTAAGCACATTCTCTCGCAAGTTTTCAACTATAGGAATATATTAAGGGAATTAGCTGTGATCAACAGTTCACCCATTCGAGATTAAGTCTGGATGAAGCGTTACTAACTTCAATTGAGTTTTCTTAAACCGGCTGGGGGAGATCTCATTTTAGTCTTTTAAATGAAAACTAATGAGGCAATTATCATTAGGGTTTGGTGGGTGGCATGCTAATGCTGAACCATCTGGTAGAACAGAGGTATTCAAACTTTTTGTGCCGGTAAGTTCTGAAAGCACATTATGGGTATTTTCAGAAATTACCAGAAGGCAACAAGTGGGAATGCTCCCAAACACCCCCTCTAGCTTCCTTCCATGCCCCTTACCACTTCTTCTGACCTTGTTGACATACTGGGGGACCAAAACAATGGAAGAATACAGTTTTTATCTCATCAATTCCATCACAGTTTCATGCTGGGCCACCTGAAACCCATCTAAGCATCCAGTTTTCTAACTGTAGTAGAAAGTACACAGCACTCTTTAAGAATTGGCAGAATATTGGAATAGGCTATGTATGGAAGAAATGCACAATAATGTCCTATTGAGTATTTTTTTAAAAAAATGCACAATAAATTATGAAAATATAGAATCAGAAGGATGGAACCTTATGTCCACCATAATAATGGGGGTCATGTGGACCTGAACTAAGGACTAATTCTGAAAACATCTTTGCTTATGCCTTAACAAATCAAACCCAACAACAGAAGGCATTTTTAAATACCCGTTCATCTTCTAACAGCTTCTTAGGTTTTAACAGGCAAGGAAGAAAAGAAACAATTGTAGTGTCTTCCTTATTCCATTCTGATGATACCCCAGTGCATTGCTCAGTTTGGCAGGAAATAAACTACTTGATTAGAAGGCCAAAAGAAAGATGCTGCTAGGGTGGTTTCACTTGCTGCAATGGCTGCTAAAGTACATCTGACCTTAATCTTGGGGGAACAATTATTTCACATTAATTTGCTTTTTTGGACTGGTTATAATAATATAACTGCAGGCAATGATAGTCTGATGGCCTCTTTAAAACAAATAAAAGCAAATTACAGCTGTGTTGTAAGGCAATATATTTTTAAAAAAGGAAGAGCTGTTCTGGATCAGAGTAACAACCAGACCAGCTTTCCATATCCTGAGCAGCCTCCAGATACCAAGACATTAATTCCCAGAATTTTCAACTAGTGTAATCATTGTTGAGTGCTGCAGGCTGGATAGTTACTCTAAATATTTTATAACACTAAAAGGCCCACTGTCCTCTGCCAATGAGAAGCCGTGGGCTTGGGGGAATTTGGACTGAAAATGGCACTTCCCCACCCCCCCACGTCTGGGTGGGCTGCAATCTCTAAGAGCAGCTAAAAGGTTTTCTGAATGGGACTCAGGCCTTCTGTTCCAAAGCCCTTAGAGAACTGGAATCAGTAAGATAAATTTGGCAGGGAAAGTATAGACAGAAGCATCAGGATGTATTTTTATTACGTTTCAGTGCTGCTTTGTTCAGCTAGCTATTTTATCTTCAGTCCTCTTTCTGACCCTCTGTGTATTATTGTGAGTATGGTACTCTGTTTAGAGGTTACTGGCACCGCGCACTAGTTGGGCCTGATTAAAAGAGAGCTATTTAATGTATTTTAAAAGTGGGGAGGGAGGGTCTCCTGTTTTGCTTAATTCAGGTTCTGGGTGAATGAGGGGGCATCTCTAGGGCTACCATATCTGGGCAAAAAATTCTGGACAATCACAAGATGGCAGCAGAGAGATATTTTTCTGTGCCTCTCTGCTGCCATCTAGTGGTCCTCTGGATGGGTGCAGCTCAGATCAAGAACGGAGTAGTAATTTAACTATCTGCCTTTTATACCCAGGGACCCTGGAACTTAGGTAGAGGTGGAAGGGTGGAGGTTTTGTTTTGTTTTGTTTTAAGAAACTGAGGAGGAAGAAAATGTTCTAAGTCCCTAGTTGAAAGATCTTTTTGTAGATACTTAACCACCCAGATAATGTAACGGGTGTCAGCAAATCTGAATAAGTTGAAAACACTTCTGAACAATTTAAAAAGTGATTTTCCTAATACCGTCCCAGAGCTCTCTATCCCCAATGAATTGCACATTTTTGGCCTTCAGAAAACTTTTTTCTGTATCTGACAGTGACTTCTTGCACATTTACAAAGGAATCCTAGTGTACTGTAGAGTCATAATCTTTGGGGGCTTGTGAACACATTTGAAATGCTAAAAGGGTTTATGGACATTCTTATAAAATGGCTGCCATTGTTGCTCATTATTTTATAATGATCTTAGTATCTGTGTGGGGCCTAGAAACATTCCTGGAAATTAAATTGTGCTTCAGGCTGGCAATCTGCTTTACAATGTACTATCACTTCTCTCTCTTTTTCTCTCTCTTTTTTAAATTAAAAGAATATTTAAGAAAAATCAGGTGGCATGTGAAGTCTTGGGACCCCCAAGGTCTGTGGGCACTATGTGGGGGACCCAGGTACAGCTGCACCTTAGAAAGAAAGACTGGTTATAGTACATCAGCCAGTCACTTTTCAAGGAAATGTGTTAACTATTTCTTTCTTTCTTTTTTATCATTTTATTTACATTCAACACAAAACATAAAACAAAACACATAACACATAACAATGATTACATTTATGTATATATATATATATATACATTTGATTTTACATATTTATTTTTATTATATCATCTTATCAGGATGCCCCTGCTAAAACTGTTGTTGGCTGCTAGAGTGTTTCTGAAGATTTACTCTTTTGAGAATATTTTACATTGCAAATGGAACAAAAGGGCCCTATATATTCTTAAAATAAATACACAAGCTTGCAAGGAACCCCATGTCAGCTCTTCAAGGTAGGCCAGGTTAAGAAACAGACTCCATAAAAAATATTAGAACTCTATTATAGTAACAGAATCTTGAAAGCCTGGCAGCATTGTCCCTTCCCTCCCTCTTATATTAAGAGAGTCAAGATGGGACGATCTTGAGTTTCTTTCTCATGCTTCCTTGTTTTCCTGGGCTAAGTTTATATTTTATTAATGGTTGCGGCAAACCTTCTCCAATGTCACTTCTGTGCTCCTCTACACCCCCAGATTTAAGAGTTGAACAGTAGTTAGTGACAAAGGTAGAATCCCCACTCCTGCCCCAATCCCATCTGGCCTGTTCTGTAAATTACCTGCGGGTATCAGATAACAGGAAAGGCATCTGCATGAATTCTGCTGCCAGACAGAGCACTCAGTAACCAGCTAATTGATATACAATCCAAACTGATATAGGACACTCTTCCATATTCCTTGGGTGACCCTTTGAAAACCAGGGCACCAAACTGTCCTCTTCCTTTTGACAGAGCCAACGTAGAAATAGACAATGCTTTGTGGCTTCTCTGCCAGTTTGTGTCAAGAAGACCCCACTGCTTGTCAGTCAGGTCTCTGTCCCTGAAATTCATTGGTGAGCTTTCAAATCATAACCCAATGTTCACCAAGGAGCACTAACAGGAAGCACGGATGAGAAAGCACTACACTCAAGACTTAAATGCTGAGATCTGGTGTGGAATTTCCAGAGTTTGACTTGACTTGACTTGCTTGATTCAACCATCTTCTATTACTCACAGACCATAGTTCATGGAGGTTTTCTTTTTGGAGATTGAGGGAAACAGACACTTCTTGAAAATTACAACTTGAATTAACCTTATGCAGAAAGAAGCCAGCCCCTCCCCTTTTTTTCATATCAATTCCCTTGCTGAAATGAATGCATGACATGGCTCATTGCAGGCCGTGAGTCAGCCTGGGAAGCTGTACAATGCATCTGTTTTCCTGCAGTTACTTAGAATTCTGTGCACGCAGCAGGCCTGGAGAGGAACCCCCTCAGGGAGAGAGATCAAAGGGAATCATTTTTCCCACACTTATTTGGAACTTTTCTATCCTGGTATCTCATAATACACTCAGCAGCAATAATGGAGTAGCAGTCTTGGAAGAAGAGCATCCATGTATATGGAAGTCATTCCAAACTCATTAAGTTATTTGCTTCATCTCCTCTTTTTTAACACAAAAATTAGACTTGATTTGTTATTTATTCAGCAGACATAAGTGTGGCAGACATAACACAAAGTAAAATCACAAAGGTATGCCGATTAATAAATTGAATCTCAAAAACATTACATTGATTAACAGAAGAAGACATTACATCTTGTTTGGAAGTAAACAGTGGCAAGCTTGGGCAGTGTGGTCTTCTTTTACCCCAAAGGATTCCACTTTGGAGGAAGATTGAAAGCTCCTGAGATACAGCAGCAACTTTCACTATGACCCCTAAGTGGAACAGGGGGCTCCTATTTCCTTAGAGGACATCCCTCATCTTTGCTTCCTGAGAATGATAGAGCTCTCATGTTGGGATAGAATCAATGGGATGATGGACAGCAGAAGATAAGGTAATAGCTAGGCAAAGGAATGCTCTCTTGAGAAACAGAACTGCAAGTGAGTAAAGGTTTACTCATCAGTGGGAACTCTGCAAAAGCCTCTCTTCTGATCTTCAGTTGAGCATCCTTGTTGCTGATACACTGATGTTGACCTTTGGCCTGGCTTTAGAGTCTGCTTACGGCTTAGACCCTTTGTTTGAACTCTTGAATGAACTTTAGATTGCTTACTGGCTCTGATATAAGTAACTGACCTGAAAACCTGACCTGGTTACAGAACAGACAAAACAAATAGCTAAAGCTTCCATCCATATTTTACATGCCACCAACCACATCGTTATTAAAATCTCTTACAGGCATTGCAACGCTTTAAGTAAACAGAAAATGATACAGTCAGAAGGGGCCATTGACTTCAGCCTCCTCGGTGTGGGATACACAGTAAAGCACACTTGACAGATCTCTGCTTGAACACCTCCAGTGAAAGGGAGTCCACCACCTATCTGGATAATTGATTCCACTATCCAGTATCCACTGCTCTGTTACTATTTTCTAACTTTCAATGGGAATTCGCCTTCCTGTTATTTAAATCTATCAGGACTTCTAAGTTCTACTGCTGGAATCTACCATATTAAGCCATCCTCAAGTAATATAAGGGCCCTGCACAAGATTCAGATGGGAGGAGATTTTGCAACACTGACCACTCTGAGAGACTTTTAGCAAAATGAGTCCTGCTTGGCCAGCCATGGGGGAACTCAGTGCAGCTGAAGCAACAGAGCCACCAAGCAATATTCTACCCCTCATGGAATTGGCCTAATCTTACTACCTGTTTCAGAAGCAAGTTGTACATTAATTAAACCAACTGCTCTTCAAAGGTTTACATCCTTGATTCTTACCTCAAAGCTAAATACATTGAATATACAAGTATAGTTGCATTTTAAGGGGGATAATTAAGTTGAACAGAAACAGCCTCTGGAGGTCAAGTGCTAAAGACAGAGTTTCCATGTCATCTCAACAAAGGAAGTTTCAGAAGATCACTTCACACATTCAGCCCTGAGTCTTTAGATGAGGAGATACTAAACAACAAGCATACATATGTGAAATGTTACAGGTACTACTGAATTATATTTCATTCTACTGGCTCTAGGGTTTTCAGCACCAACTCAAATGAGGTCCTTTCACCATTTAGTCACTCACCTTCCTGGATGTTCTTGGAGGACCTGGTAGACACTGATTTGGAATGTTTCATTATCAAAGCGTTCTCTAATGTAGTCCTTGTAAATTCGAAATTCAGCTGCAGTCACTGCTTCACCGTCAGGGATTCTGGAGAGGTCAAATCGGAACTCACGACGATGACTGCGCTGGTGATAGAACTCCTTGTCATGTTCCACTACAAAAAGAAAAGCAATGTATTGGAACCAACGATTTTTCAAAGACCCATAAAGCATCCTATGGTATAATTATTATCTATGTATTAACAAAGAAAATGTCTGGTAGAGAAGAGAATGTATCCATAGGATAGGAGGACATTTTTACTAACAACGCATTTTAAACCTTTGCAGAAACAACATTTATGAGTGTGTGTCTGCTGGTCATTCAAACTAGATGGACATGCCAGATGTTGGGAAGGATCTGTTCGCTCTTGTGCCCTATTTATAAGAATGAGAAACCAATCCATTCCACTCTGAACTTGATTCACAAACTAGACTACCTAAAAGAAAATATAGCATATAATACAAAGTACAATATAGGGGATGAGAAACCAGATACACATTATTGATCATCTCTGGGTCTCCTGCGGATTTTAGAGTACTGTTATTCCCATGAAGTGGGTAGGCAGAAGTGTGTTTATTTGGTCCATCTTAGAAAGTTGTTAATATCAGCTCTCATAGCACTTTCTGGGAGGGCATATAGGATATACCAGCCTTTCCAACTACATTTTTTCTTTAGACTAGCAGATACAATGCAAAGGAATTCTGGAAATTCTTGCTTTATCAACATTTGGAGAGCACTAATATTGGGAAGAATCAGAACAGATGATGATACCTACTGTAACTAGTTGTGGCTGATCTCACCAAAGCTAAGTAGGGTCAGCCCTGGTTAGTAGTTAGAAGAGGCCATGGGAAATCTCAAGGCTGTAGACTAGACTGGGAAGTGGAAAAACATACTGGAAAAAGGAGGAGGGGACACACCATTTCACTCTTTTTGCCAAGAAATATTTCTTCACACAACCCATGGTTAAACTATGGAGTTTACTTCTAGAAAAGATATAGACCATGGCCATGAACACAGATGGCTTTAAAATGTGGTATCACTCCATAAACACTCTTACATTATTCTCCATAAATTTGTCTCTCAATAGCTGTCAGATGACAGATAAGTCATATGTATTGAAGAAATAATAGAAATAATAACCAAAGATTTTCAGCAATTGCTGTGATTCAAAAATAAGCTCTATATATAGAAACTGTATTCAAACTCTCTTGCATATCCTTCCCCTTCTTTCCCTAGGTAACTGACTACTTGGCCCCTCTTTTGAGCAAGCCAGCTTGCTTCCATCCATCTGTCCTTTGTTTTTGCAACCATTGGATCTGTTACCGTCGTGTTTTTTTTTCTGACTGTGTGTAACCTTCATATCTTGGACTGTATATTTTTATTTAAGAATGTTGTTTTCATTGTATTTTAATCTCTATTTATTCTAGTTTCATTGTAAACTGCCCAGAGTCGCTCTTTGAGTGAGATGGGCGGTGACTAAATTTGAAAAATAAATAAATAATAAAATAAATAAATAAATAGTAGCTACTAATCATGATGGCAATGCATTACCCACAATTATCATTTCCTTCAATCTGAACTCAACTTCTGATGACTTCATGGACATGGACATGTAGTTTTCTTGGCAACAGTAAGGAAATGGTTTGCCGTTGCCACCTTCTGGGATTATCCAGGGCAGAGCTTTCCAAACTGTGTGTCAGTACACGTTAGTGTGCAGTGTCTGGGTGTGTGACAGCTGCTGCTGCCTTCAAGCCCTGCCAGGATTTTGCGCGGGTCCTAGTGCCTGCCTTGTGCCCTGCTGTAAGAGTGTGTCGCAAAATGATGCCCTGCTGTAAGAGTGTGTTGCGAAATGATGCATGTCTAAAAAGTTCGTCACCAACATGAAAAGTTTGGAAAGCTCTGATCCAGGGTAATCTTTGTATTCCCTGGATATTTTCTATCCAAAGGCCAATCAGGCCTGACCCTGCTAATCTTTTGAGCTCAGACAAGCTCAACCAGATGCTGCCACCTGCTGAGACAATGGAGAGAGTATGGCTCTCCATACAGTTGTTGAGGAACATGAGGTGGTAATTGTGTTAATTTTCCTTCTGAACTTTGCATCAAGACTTATTATTATTATTATTAGCGGAATACAAACAATTGCAATACCAATAGAAAATAATACAGCAGTGGTTATACAGTGAGAAAAGAATCTACAAACATTCCCATCAATAACTGGCAGACCACTGTTAAAACCATGATGCTCAACTAGATAGGCTTTTGAATTGATCTAATATGGTTATATCCATCAACCAAAGTTGAGGAAAAGCACTCTGGGCAGAGATCCTACTCCACATTCAGGGATGCATTTACCAACATCCTTATGCTCACACTTAACATTAAGATGGACTCAGTTCAATCAGTAGGAGGCTGAACAGTCCTATCATCAGGAAAAGTTAGGGTTAGGGTACTGTACCTGTGAGTAAGAATCACTTAGTGATTTAGGCAAACCTGTGTTTTGCCTAACTTTTTTTTTTTTTACAAAAATCACTGATGAGGCACAAGTGAGGCAATCAAGTGTGGTTGGCTAGACAGTGCACTGATGTAAGGAAACTATAAAACCAGACATACTTAACACTATTTTCATTTAGTAAGGGGGCTACAGCTAGCTGTATGAACTGTGTGATTCATATAACATCGTCCATTGCTTCCCATGATTGTATACTGCTTGAGTCAAAACTGAATAGTGGTAAACCTGAAGGTCATGTTGATTTTAATATTTTTGTTTCATCTGAAGTTCTCTATGTTGTTCTCTACTTCCTACCTTCTACAAAGGATAGTTATGCAGAAAAATGCTTATTATGAGCAATGAACTCTCTCATCAAAACCTGTATCTATTTATCCAAAGTAAAATAGGCCACAGGATGTGGTCCATGCCAACACACCGCAGTTGCCAATTTTTAATTTTCCCCCCCATTATTCTATGTCAGCCTTGCCCAACTTGGTGCCCCTCCAACATGCTGGACAACAAGAATGTCACCCCAGTTAGTACAAAAATTGCTGGAGATGGTAGGTTTGGAGTCCAACACCTTTACATGGTAGTTGTTTGTAAAAGACTGCTCTGTGTTATTTGCCAACAGCCTTCCTTGAATACAGTATATATCAATTCCGCTGCATTGCAATAACTAATTATTCTTTCCACAATAAAAGACAGAGTGTTCTCTATCCCTATCTGAGTGTTCCTGTCAGAGCTCTGCAGACCTCTGCCAGTATGCGTATAGATAAGGGTATCCAGGGCGGCTGCCACCAGACACGGAAGAGACGCCGGTTCACACCTAAGTGTCAAGCGCGAGTACACATCTCCGCGGGATGTCTGAGCACCCTGGAGCCACGAGCTACACGTGTTAACATCAAAGGACCTCGGGGAGGGGAAGGTTTAAATGTGCATGACATGCTTTGCTCGTCCATTCAAGTCTTTGTTCGTGTTAACCTTCATGTTCTGTAATAAATCCTTCTGCTTCTAAGAAACCGCGTGTCTGTGGTTTACTCTAGAGGAGGGAGAGTTCAGACATCGGATGGAACACCTTACAGTTCCAGATTTGAACACAATTATTATTAATTAGATTTATTATTTATTAAACTTGACTGCTGTGGAATCATTCCTACTCCCAATGGTTAACAACAAAATGAAATACAATACAATTTGATTTTTAAAATATTTCTACTCAGGCTTTTAATTGCAGAAAGGGATTCTCAACTTTTGTTAACTAACTTGCCAATCAGAATGTCATGGGGCACTTTTTCAAGGCACTTTCAGATCTATCACTTTATGATCTGACCTAGAATCTTCTCAGGTATTGATCTCAGACTGACTGGGTTCATTGAGTTCTCCTTTTAGAAGATAGAGACCAAAATCACCCAGAACTTTCTTCATGCATTAGGATTTCTCAAAGATAATGGCAAAAGTTTCAGTCAGACTATTAGCAAGTCCCTTCAACATCTTAGAATGAAATCCTTGAGCTCTGAACTCACGCATGGTCACTGGTATTCAAAGTATTCTACAAGGATGTCAAGCTCAAGCTTGAATCCTGCTTCTTCCTAATTGCCAGGCAGATGTCCGCTTTTTGGAGAAGACTGAGTTTTAATAGGATTTAAGTAGTTCTGTCTTTTTTATCATCTCTACAAATCCAGAATACCCATATGTGCTCCCCCGTGATAACCTGTTCTTCTTTCCATCTCCTTTATTTGTCCTGTTTCAGTCTTTCATTAATCTTTTTGCACACATGTACTAGGTTCCTCCACTGTCCCATTTGTAGACCTCATTTTTTGTGATTGTTTCAATAGCATCTTTTTAAGGAACTCCTTGGGCTTCTTTCCCCATTAGCTTCTCCTGCCATGGAATTCTGCTTACTATTCCTCTGAGTTTATTAAAAAGTGGTTTCTTGAAGCCCAAAACATGAATTTGGTTATACTCAGCTTTAGTTTCTCATCACATTAAGAATTCCAACAGGATCACTTTCTCCCCAGCTTCCACTTTGTCTACTAAATCTTCCTTACTGGAAACTTTGACTAAGTGTTCCCTACTCCCACTTAAAAAAAACAAGTACTATATATACAGGGAAGCAAAAACAGCTTTCAGCTGATGGGCACCTCCATATTACAGCAAACATTTTATTGTTTTATTGTATTTTAATTTATGTTTTATTCCTATTTTATGTAAACCACCCAGAGTCGCTCTCCGAGTGAGATGGGCGGGGAATAAATTTGATATAAAAATAAAAATAAGATGGTCAACATGTGCTCTCTTTTACACATGAAGCACAAATTCAGAGAAGTCTCATCTTGGGCTTTTCAAAGCAATCCATTTTATACAACATAGCTGCCTGTTAGTCATTTGTTCTGGGGGTAATCCAGATGTTCTTTGTCTGAGTTGTACTTGATCACATTTTCCCAAACTCACCACAATGTTTTGTCACTGAGATGATACAGCTTTCTTCCTATGCCAGCACCCAGGCACTATGACCATGATTGGAATGTAGCTACATGTCACAGTCACCAACTGGACATTGTCTGGGCATAATCCCACCCTCAAACCCCTTGTCTGTGCAGTTTCCTAACTACATTATGGTCTAAATGTACTGTTTGAAGTGCATCAGGAGAAAGCATTAAAAACATACAAGAAAATGATACTGTTAAAGGGATTGACTACTGAAGAGAATTGGTTGATTGAATTTATATGGCCGCCCATCTCACTTGCATGTGACGCTGGGAGGCATGCACAATTGTAACACAAATTAACAATCACAAAATTCAACCATTAATACCAATTAAAACAGTTAAAAACAATAACAAAAAGACAGAGGAGAGTATAATCTAAACCAGGGGTCGGCAAACTTTTTATGCCGGGAGCCATTTTGGCATGCTCGTGCACATTTTGAAATGCTCGAGAGCCAGGGGGCGGGGTTTGCGGGCAGGGGCCAATCGCATGGAAGGGGGCGGGGTTTGTGGGCGGGAGCCAATCGCGTGGAAGGGGGCGGGGTTTACGGGCAGGAGCCAATCGCATGGAAGGGAGCGGGGTTTGGGAGCAGCGCCAGCAAAGTAAAAGACTGCTATCCCTTTAAGGGACTGTTTCACGCCCAGCTAAGAGCAGGCAGTGCTCCAAAGCCATATTTGGGGCGCCGTTTGGAGTGTGCACGCCCCCCCCCAAACAGGCAGGCAGACTGCAGGTGGCAGAGGCGGCAAGGGGGGAGCCCCGGGACGCTTTGGGGTGACTTTCTTCACCCCCCCACCTTCTCCGAAGCACAGAAGCCCCGGCGTTTGGGAGCAGCGCCGGCAAAGTAAAAGTGTGATATCCCTTTAAGGGACTGTTTCACGCCCAGCTGAAAGCAGGCAGCTTATCCCAGTGCTCCAAAGCCGTCTTTGGGGCGCCGTTTGGAGTGTGCACGCCCCCCCCCAAACAGGCAGGCAGCCTGCAGGTGGCAGAGGCGGCCAAGGGGAGAGCAGGCGGCTCTTCGCCCTGCGCCGCCCTGCCGCTCGCGTCCCGGGCCCGCGCCCTCGCCTGGATGCCGCGGAGCAGTGCCATCTCCAGCCGCAGCAGCCCCTGCAGCCGCTCCTGCGCCGCCTCCGACAGCGCCGCGTCCCGGGCCAGCAGCGCCTCCCTTCCGCGCCGGGCCTCGCTCAGTGTGAGAGCCAGGGGGCGGGGTTTGCGGGCGGGGGCCAATCGCGTGGAAGGGGCGGGGTGAGTTCAGCTGCGGAAGAGCCACACTCAAGGGGCCAAAGAGCCGCATCTGGCTCGCGAGCCGCCATTTCCGACCCTTGATCTAAACTTATACACAGTGCAACCATTTTTAACACCCTTCCAACATCATAACTATATTTGAAAATTACTCACACAGACCTCTTCTGCTTTCTATATCATTTGGAGAATTCTAGGTTTTAAACTAAAGATCTGGATGCCATGCCATCCAGCTCTGGACCACAGTTAGTAACTGAATGTACAGATATTATTTCCTGTACTGTAATAGCCCCTGTACTTAAGTACTTCATGCTTATGCTTTGATTTCATGCATTTCAGTTCTTTATTGACTTGTTCTAATTCTTTAAAGGCTGAGGCCATTAAGATGGAAGTGCTCAGATAACAATAATTTTACTTATGTAGAGGTTAGAATCAAGAATATATATAGAAAGGCCATGCCAAATGAAGGTATGGAATTGCATTTTATTTATTTATTTTCTATCCCACCTTTATTATTTTTATAAATAATTCAAGGCAGCGAACATACCTAATACTCCTCCCTCCTCCTATTTTCCCCAAAACAGCAACCCTGTGAGGTGAGTTGGGCTGAGAGAGAGTGACTGGCCCAAGGTCACCCAGCTGGCTTTCATGCCTAAGGCGGGACTAGAACTCTCAGTCTCCTGGTTTCTAGCCCGTTGCCTTAACCACTAGACCAAACCGGTTAATAAATAATAATAATAATAATAATAATAATAATAATAATAATAATAAATATATATATATATATATATATATATATATATATATATATCTCAGATCATCATTGGCGATCACTCGTAGCCGAGTAAGATTGTCTTCCAAAGGTAAAATTTTAACAGTGGATCCGTAAGTGGCTATAAAGGCCAATTCTGGATCCGCACAACCTCCCACAGTGAGGGCATAGGTTTCCGGTGGGAGATGGTCATGATGAGGGTTTGCCTGACGTGCCTTCCTTTTAGCTCTTTTCTCCCTTTCACCCTGTACTCGTGCTTCTTCAAAGTCCATAGCGCCATTAATAAAGGCTGACCTCCAATTGAAACGCTCATGAGTTAGGGCTTCCAAGTTCTCAATGCTGATATTACATTTTTTTAAAATTAGCTTTGAGAGTATCTTTGAATCTCTTTTTGCTGTCCACCAATATTCCGTTTTCCATTCTTAAGTTGGGAGTAAAGTAGCTGCTTTGGAAGACGATGATCAGGCATTCGAACAACATGGCCGGTCCAGCAAAGTTGATGTTGGATGATCATTGTTTCAATGCTGGTGGTTTTCGCTTCTTCTAATATGCTAACATTAGTCCGCCTATCTTCCCAAGTAATTTGCAGAATTTTTTGGAGGCAGCGTTGATGGAATATTTCAAGAAGTTGGAGGTGGCGTTTGTAGAGGGTCCATGTTTCACAGGCGTACAGAAGGGTTGGTAGTACAATGGCTTTGTAAACAAGCATTTTGGTCTCCCTGCGAATGTCCCGATCCTCAAACACTCTACGCTTCATTCGGGAGAAAGCTATACTCGCAGAGCTCAGGCGATGCTGAATTTCAGCGTCGATGTCGGCTTTTGTAGATAGATGGCTGCCGAGATAAGAAAAGTGATCGACACTTTCTAGTGACACACCTTTAAGCTGGATTGATGGCGCTGCAGAGGGATTGGTTCGAACTTGCTGGTAAAGCACTTTGGTTTTTTTAATGTTAATCAAGAGGCCGGGTTTTTCATATGCTTCTGCAAAGATGTTTAGGATAGTTTGAAGATCTTCCTCAGAGTGTGCACAGACTACGTTATCATCAGCATATTGAAGTTCTATAACAGAAGTTGCAATTACCTTATTTTTTGCTTTCAGCCTACTAAGATTAAAAAGCTTTCCATCTGTTCGATATATAATTTCTACACCAGTAGGAAGTTTCTCTTCAACAAGGTGCATAATCATAGCGATGAAGATAGCGAATAAGGTTGGAGCAATAACACATCCCTGTTTAACGCCGGATTCCACTTTAAATGGATCGCTTTGAGAGCCATTGTTATTCAGGATTGTTGCCATCATGTCATCATGGAGTAACCGCAAGATGTTCACAAATTTATCAGGGCATCCGATTTTCAGAAGGATGGTCCAGAGAGCAGTACGATTTACAGTATTAAAAGCTTTAGTCAGATCAATAAACGCCATGTACAGAGGGCGGTTTTGCTCCTTGCATTTTTCTTGAAGCTGTCGTGCAGTGAAGATCATATCCACTGTTCCCCTGGAAGGGCGAAAGCCATTTTGCGTTTCAGGGAGGATGTCTTCTGATACAGATAGGAGACGGTTTGCGATGATCTTTGCCAGGATTTTGCCTGCTGTGGCTAGAAGGAAGATGCCTCGATAGTTTCCACAGTCTGTTCTATCACCCTTTTTAAAGAGAGTGATAATTATGGCATCCCTAAAGTCTGCTGGAATCTCCTCCCTCATCCAGACTTTTTCGATGAGCTTATGAAGTTGTTGTGTAAGTTCAGGCCCGCCTTCTTTAAAGACTTCAGCAGGAATCCCATCAGGTCCACTAGCTTTGTTATTTTTCATTTGTTTAGTGGCTTTACTGACTTCCTCCAAACTAGGGGGTACTGCAAGCTCATTTCTTATTTGTTTTTGCGGGATTTGCAAGAAGACTTCATCAGCCACAGTAGAGTGACGATTAAGGAGATTGTAGTAATGCTCTTTCCAGCGCAGTGCAATAGACTCTTTGTCCTTTAGAAGTTTAGCACCATCTACTGAGCGTAAGGGATTTGCACCATGGTTTGTTGGTCCATAGATGGCCTTTATGGCATTAAAAAAGCCCCGTGCATCATGAGCATCTGCAAAATGTTGGGTTTCTTGGGCTTTTTTTATCCACCATATGTTCTTAAGTTCTCTAGTTCTTCTCTGGACTTCTGCCTTTGCACTGGCGTAGATTTTTTTCTTAACGGCACAGTTAATATCTTTTTGCCATATCTGGAAGGCTTTCCTTTTCTTGTCAATAATGTGTTCAATCTCACTATCGTTCTCATCAAACCAGTCCTGATGTCTCTTAGTCTGGTATCCGATAGTTTGTTCACAGGCTGAAATAATAGAAGTCTTCAATTTAATCCAGTGTTCCTCAACATTTTCAGGAAGTTCCATAGGCAGATGTTCCTTGAAAGTTGATTGAAAGCAAGCTCGTTTAATAGGATCTTGAAGGGCCAGTGTATTCATTTTACGCCTTGGTTTTCTTCCTTGGAGCCTACGATGAGGGACAATATTTATGGCCATCGTGGATCAAATTAATCAATGGTCTGTCCAACCGTCATCGGCGCTCGTCATGGCTCTGGTGAGAAGTACATCACGGCGATCTCTAGCACGGACAATTACATAATCTAAAAGATGCCAGTGCTTCGACCGTGGGTGCTTCCATGATGTTTTAAATTTATTTTTCTGGCGAAAGAGTGTGTTAGTAATGACAAGGTTATGCTCTGCACATTTAGTCAGAAGTAAGATTCCATTCGTGTTGCTGTTGTCAACTCCTTCTTTCCCAATGATCCCTGGCCACAAATCAAAATCACACCCAACTCTTGCATTGAAATCGCCCAGGAGGATAATTTTATCCTCCTTTGGTATCTCTGATAAGATGGTGTCCAGCTGGGTATAAAATTTTTCCTTGATATCCTCATCTGCATCTAGTGTTGGTGCGTAAGCACTTAGGATAGTTGACTGTTGGTTTTTGGCGAGTTTTATTTGCAGAGTTGAGAGTCGTTCGTTAATCCCAGTGGGAACTTCTGACAAGAGCTTCACAAGGTCGTTTTTGATAGCAAAGCCTACCCCATGTATTCGTCGTTCTTGTTCAGGCAGTCCTTTCCAAAAGAAGGTATAACCTCCTTTTTCTTCCTTCAACTGTCCTTCTCCTGCTCTTCGAGTTTCTTGGAGTGCTGCTATATCGATATTAAAACGTCTCAGCTCCCTTGCAATAATGGCAGTCCTACGTTCAGGTCGTTCACTATCCATATTGTCTTGCAGTGTCCGTATATTCCATGTTCCAAAATTCATGTGTTTTTTACGACCGCTAGATGGTGACCCCACTGGTCGCGGTAATCCAGTCAGGGAGAAAATGAGGCAGACTATGTTTAGGGCACCTTTTCTAGCCCCCTCCCCATATGGGGTGAGCAGAGTGGATCCTAAATAGGGCTGCTCAGTCGTGGATACAGCTGCCGAACTACTCAACTGCCTCGATCCTTGAGTCAGGGCGACTGAATCCGTATCCACCGCCCATGTGCTGGTCCATGACTAGGAGCTTCCGGATTTCACAGTCCTGCCCCCGTTGCCATTCGTCAATCGCCATGGGACTTTTGGTTGTTTTGGGTTTGGTGTGGTTGGAAGACGCCTGTGCGTGAATTTGTTTTATGTGTGGAGATTGGTGCACAACGATCAGCACACAACCTTCACAGAAAAAGGCTCTAATCCAATGGCATGAATACCATGATGATTGGTGACCTTTTGTCTGCTGCAGCCTTCATCCGCCTTCGCAGCCGTTGTAACAATACACCTTGTTATCTTCCTCCTGTTCTGCTGTTGAGGACTTTCTTGGATCGTTCTTTGTCTGGTTCCTCCCCCTGGACCTTACCGCCATGGGTGACCCTGCCAGGAGTACATGACTCCCGACGGCTTCGCTCACAGGGTTCATTGGGAACACACAAGCCCACTCACCACAACAAGGTGACGATCCAGCGAGTGAGATATATAGGTGATTTTAGGTGCACCAAGATCCGCACATATAACACCTTTACTCCGCGAGCTGCATTGGGTGCCGGTTTGCTTCCGGGTACAATTCAAGGTGTTGGTTATCACCTTTAAAGCCCTACATGGCATGGAACCAGAATACCTGAGGGACCGTCTTATCCCCATATTATCGACCCGCCCCACCCGATCGTTCAGAGAGGGCCTGCTACGAGCCCCATCAATTAAAGAATGTCATCTGATGGGGGCTAGGAGGCGGGCCTTCTCTGTGGTGGCACCCACACTATGGAACATCTTGCCCCCAGAGTTGAGACAGATCTCCTCCCTCCCGACCTTTAGGAAAGAACGGAAGACCTGGTTCTTCCACCTGGCATGGGAGGGAGGAAGGGATAGTTCCTCATGGGGGTGGTTAATCCCGTAATTTTATAATGCCCTTCTTTTATTAATACTATCTCCCACTTGGATTTTTATATCTATTTATTATATTAATTGTATAAATTGTTGGTTTATATATTTTATATTTCATGTTTTTATCTAATTATTTTTATTGTAAACCGCCCAGAGTTCCCCGTTGGGGGAGATGGGCGGTTATATAAATTAAATAAATAATAATAATAATAATAATAATAATAATAATAATAATAATAATAAATATATATATATATATATATATATATAAAATAATAGTGGTTAATAAATGATTATTACACTAGCTGTCCTCATGTTCAAGGAAGGTAAGCAAGATTATAGGCAGCCCCAAAAGAATCCTGATGTTATTCACTAAGAATATGTTCATAGCTATTATTTTTTCAGGATATCTGCCCTTACCGTAGAATTTACCCTACTGTCAAAGTAACAGTCTCAGTCTGGTTAAAGAGTCCACAGCAGGTGGCAGCAGCTGGTCAATTGTTTCTGTCTGGACTGAGAAGCTAAGCAGAGTCTATGCCTACTTAGTACTGGATGGGTGACATGCAGAGAATGCGAAGGCTCTTGACTAGAACCGGAATTAAAAATCCTGAAAAGGGTAGTTGCAAACTACTTCCTTGCTGTTGCCAAGAAAGCTACACAGACCAAGTGTCAAATTCAACCTGAAGGAGAAAAGACTTTACAAGGATGCAACTTGATGCACAAGACATCAAAACAGCTTTAAATAAGCCAATCCTTTATTAAAATGATGCAACTATCTGCCTGAATATGATGGATGCAAATAGACCTGAGAAAATATTTTCATTAACATTTCTGTCCTCCCTTCCTCAGCTCAATGTTCTTTTACTCAGCTCAACACTAACCACCAGAATAAAATCCACAATCCGGCCCTGACTGCATCCCTCAGAGGTACCCATGGGAAAGCTTTTTATCAACCTTCTGCCAGCTTTCTCATCTGCTAAGGCAGCAGTACCTCTTGATGGGCTGGGCTGGAAGAATTCATTATTAAACCCTTTGAAGATCAAATGGGCTGTGTATTATGCAAGCGCATATTGAAAGTGAAATGGCCCAACAACTGTTCCAGGGAAAAATAATTGAATATCCTAGAGCTAAATTGACACTGGAAGCTGCCTTATATCAGGTCAGACTGTTGGTCTGTGAAGCTGAGTGTTGTCTAATCTGATTGGGAGAGACACTCCAGGGTCTTACACAGATTTGAGCCTTATCCTTGTACTTGAACTGAACCCAAGACTTTCCCTTTGCAAAGAAGTACACTGAAGTACATTGAATTGTGCTCTTAACAAACTAAACTGGATTGAAGATCCAACCAAACTGGTTATGGATCAACCACTGTATATGGCAGGGGTGGGGAACCTTTTTTCTGCCAAGGGCCATTTGGATATTTATAACCGGGGACCAGGGGGGTGGGGAGCAGGGTTTCTGGGATTTCCGGGGGCTGGAGTTTGCAGGCGGGAGCCAATCACAAGCACTGGGGGGCGGGGTTTGCAGGCAGGAGCCAATCGAGTGGAAGGGGTGGGGTTTGCAGGCGGGAGCCCCACGGGCCTTAGGCGGGAGCCCCACAGGCCTTATATGGCCCGCAGGCCTGACGTTGCCCACCCCTGGTATATGGAAAGGAGAGAAGAAAAGAACTCTAGAATAAAAAAAATCTTATACCTCACAACCTCTGGGTTATTTCAAATCAAATAACTACTATGTATATGTATAATACTGAAACTCTCCCTGTTTTCTAAACCTTTCCCAGATAAATGATTGCCCTAGTTATGCCCTCTGAGAATAGCCAAGAATCCACAAACATTGGCTTAGTTTACTAGCTTTTGAAAAAAGAGATGGAACTGGTTCAGAATACTTTAGCCAGGGATATTGCTTGGGGCCAATTATCAGGAACTTCCTATTAACAACAGTTTCACCACCTACTGCATTATGTCACCATTCAAATGCTGGATGTGACTAATAAAATTCCACAGAACTCAAGACCAGGCAATCAGAAAGAATGCATTCTTCTTTGTGAGTTTGCCCAGGTTTTAAGACTTTCATCGGCACTATTGATTCATCTGGCAAAAATACAAGGCGGCGGCTTTCCAAGTGACTGGCATTTAATCCCAACAATTGTTCTCTTGTTTGTGGATTTCCTACCTCAGCTTGTGTTCTAGCCCTGTTTGTTACTACCTTGAGCAGTGTTTCCCTGCTTTTTGTTTGGTTGAGGGTTGTACTGGTCTTAGAATGGAAAACTGAGGGCTGGACATAAAAAAGTATAGGACATCAAACCATTTTAAAAGTGAAGGGGGGGGGAAGCAAATGTAAATTAAGTAATTAATATTATCTAACTGCTAGAAGTTAACATACAAACACCTATCCCTTCATGTCAATTAATTCTCAGGTTTAAAATAAGTCTAAAAATTAAATACTCCCATATACATATTAGATAGCAGGACAAGAAAAACAGGTATTAGCAGTATTGTGGGACTTGCTGGTAGGCACTCAAATCTGGGGGAATACAGAGGCTGCACTGGACCCCCTAAGCCACAGTTTTTGACATCTGGCTTAAAGGTTGAAATCACAGCAATCTCGTATGATAAAGGTGATCAATGTACACATTGTCAGAATTCTTTCATTTTCCCCAAAAGAATCTTCCATGAATCCTCACTTCTTGAGACCAAACTGAGGCATTGTTTTGTTTGTGAAAACAAGCCTTCAGTTAGTTTGTGTGCAACGTATTGTGCAACCCTAGAAAATGGGCCAACACAATAACCAGCATGTGCTGTACAACAGTGCCAAGAGTCGTTCAGTGGATACAACATGGGTTAGCGCTAGACTCTCAGTCCATTAGGACAATGCCCTTTCTCCTTGTTATTAAGATAGAACACGGCCACACAGCCCGGAAAACCCACAACAACCATTGGATTCCGGCCGTGAAAGCCTTCGACTATACATAGTCTTATCTGCTACTGCAAATCAATATTAAAAATTTCCTTAGAAATTTAAAGTAGGTGAAAATGTGTTGTGACCCTCAAGTCTTCCTCTCTTCCCCCATTCCTTGTTCACTCACATTTTAAACACAATAATACATATGATCAGTTCAAGGAATAGGAAGATTTTATTTTATCTGAAAAATAAAATCATGATAATAAAAGCAAAACTTCTCAACTTATCTAAACCCTGTGAGCATCAGTTACATTAACCAAAAAATGCCAATACCAAAGAAACCAACATTGGAACAGCCCAACTCTCAAGATCTGCTGGAATAGGCAAGTTTTAATCGCCTTCTTAAAAACCAACAGGGTAGGAGCAATTTGGAGGGGGGGGGCAGCAATGGAGAACACCCACTTTGAAAGAAGGTCTCCACAAAGCACATTACTTTGAGGGAAGCCTCACTCCTCCAAGTGTTAAAGCAGCCCTGTCCTTATGCAGCTGCTTCGAAGATCATCCCTGGTTCTCTGCACAGACAACACGTTCACCAAAACTGTCAGCAAGGCAGCTGGGCATGCACAGACCCATGCAGTCAGCTGGGAATAGCGGTTGTGCACATTGCAAAGGTGCAATTCCTTCCTTCCTTCCTTCCTTCCTTCCTTCCTTCCTTCCTTCCTTCCTTCCTTCCTTCCTTCCTTCCTTCCTTCCATTTATATTCCACCTTTCCTTCAGAACTCAAAGTGGCATACATTCTCCTCCCCCAATTTCTCCTCACACAACCCTGTGAGGTGGTATAGAGGAGTACAAAGATAGGAAAGGAAAGGTTCCCCTGTGCAAGCACCGAGTCATGTGACCCCTGGGGAGATGCCGCTTTCGCGACATTTTCCTGGCAGACTATAGAGCGGGGTGGTTTGCCATTGCCTTCCCCAGTCGTGATTACCTTTCCCCCAGCATGCTGGGTACTCATTTTACCGACCTCAGAAGGATGGAAGGCTGAGTCGACCTAAGCCGGCTACCTGAGAACCAGCTTCCGCTGGGATCGAACTCAGGTCGTGGGGAGAGTTTCGGTTGCAATACTGCCGCCTACCACTCTGCGCCACATGAGGCGCACAAAGATAGCCTTGAAGAAAATATGCAGCAGCCATTACAAAAGCATCAGCTTAGCCCTGAAAGGGAGGAGGAAGGGAGGATGATTCTCTTACATACTGTATAAGAGGAAGGAAAGAGAAACACCATCAGGCTTTCGATGTTCTATTATTATTAACTATGTGCCATCAATTTGCTGTTGATACTCTCCATGATGATCTGTCCCTAACCTGGTCCAAGTCTTCCAACGGTGCACCCATCACCACTGTAATTAGATCCATCCACTTTGCTGCTGGTCGTCCTCTTCTTCTTTTTCCTTCCACCTTTCCCTGCATTAAAGCCTTCTCCAGTGAGCCAGGTCTTTGCATAATGAGTCTAAACTAATAAACTATACTTTGAGCCTGGTAATTTGTGCCTTGAGTGAGATCTGTTATTTTACATATAACAATAAACTGGAGTTACAGTAGTTCCTGTGGGGTCTCTTTCCTGACTTAGCCTACCTTGAAAGGCTGACATCAATTTTGAAAGGGCTAAATTCACATCTTTGTAACAGCTGCTACATATTTTATTTAACACTATTTCCATGCTTCCTTACAGGTAAGTTGGACTGAGAGCTTCTATAGCTGAGAATGGACTAGACCCCAAGTCTTCTAATGCCAGTCCAATACCTTAACCACTACACCACACTGACTCTGTGATGATCAATTAGTTATCCATTTTTGTTAACTGTTAAAAGTTATTATTATGATATTGGGGGAAAAAAACCTTTCCTTAGATCAGGGGTGTCCAACCCGTGGCCCGCGGGACACATGCGGCCCTGAACAGCTAGCAATGCGTCCTGGCCCAGTCCGGAATGAGCCTTCTGTCCCCACCGCCATGCCAGACTACAGAAGAGGCTGGCATGGCGCGAAAGGGGAATCCGAGCCGGAGCTGCCGATTGGAGGCAGCCCGGAAGAAGCCCCTCCACCAATTAGCATGCGGCAAAGGAGGGCGGAGAGGCGCAAAATTCAAAGATATAAAGGGCCAGCGCAGCCGGTCATTACCTGCTGCCTGCGCACGCCAAAGAGAGCTACCCCTGCGCCACGTGTAGCCCTGGACCTGAGCCAAGGGACACCGACGACGCTGACTCCTCCTCCGCGCCAAGCCCTGCTGCCACCGCAGAAACCCTTCCAGGCGCCAGCCCAGCTCTTGCCTTGCCACTGGTTCCTGCCCCGTGTCCTGCCGCCGCCACAGAATCTGCTCCAGAAGCCTGTCCAGCCTTTGCCTTGCATCCGGTTCCTGCCCAGAGCCCTGTCGCTGCCTTCCCGGTCCTTGGAAGCGCCACGTGGGTAAGCGCCGCAGCCTTGCCCCCCTGCCCCGCGATAGAGTCAGTGCCCGCATTGATTTCAACCTGAATCTGGATCTTCCCAGCCCGAGTCCAGCACTCTGCCACACTGATTTACAGTATTCATTCTTCTTCTTCTTAAGTCCCCTGAATCTAATTTCTCAACATATATCTCATCCCCATCACTTCATCCCGTCCCACCCGGGCATGCAGAGAGGGCATGCTACGGACCCCGTCGGTTAAGGAGTTCCACCTAACGGGGTCTCGGAAGCGTGCTTTCTCTGCTGTTGCCCCTGCCCTTTGGAATATTCTGCCCCCGGAGATCAGACAGTCCCCCTCACTCCTGGACTTCCGAAAAAGACTCAAAACCTGGTTTTGTCAGTATGCTTGGGGTCAGAAGGAGATTGGAGATACCTGGAGATGGCTAGCTCCTTAGATTAGCTCTGAGGTACCCTTTTTTACAAACTTAAGAATATTCTGCCATTGGATCCCATTTTATTCATTATATTTTAAATTATTACTTATTATGTATTTTATTTTATTTATAAATGTATAGTAATGATTTTAATTCTGTTGTAAACCTCTCAGAGTCCCCCTTGGGGGAGTTGGACGGTGATGAAGATAGATAGATAGATAGATAGATAGATAGATAGATAGATAGATAGATAGATAGATAGATAGATGGTTCATCATCCTGAGCTAACTCTAACAAAATGAGCCAACGGTATGGTAGCTAAATCATAGATGTAGATCACTACTGACTTCATACTGCTGGTACCACTGATATCCTTTCTCCACAAATACATTAATTAAAAATGAAAGTGAGATACAATTAAATGCTTCCACAATCTGAAACAATGGTTTGCTGTAATGGCCATGAATAAAGCCCCTGCCAACACCATACTCTTTGAGACTGTCAATTCCTATCATGAGAAGCACTAGCACAATGCAGATGGATTTTATTCAAATGGGAGTGAGGCATGCATGGAATGCTTATATGGCCACCACCATGTCTGTTTTGGTCTCTGACTTGAAAGCTAAGAAGGGAGAAGAGAGATCCTGATTACTGCTGAGTGCTCTCATAAATCTCCCAATAATTAATCACCCATTTGTGGCTACAGTGTGTACTTTACTCACTCTGTGTGTTTGCTTGGCTTGAGGTTGTATCTATTGATCTCATTTACACTTCCTGTGCTACCCAATTAACAATTAACTCTGGGAAGTTACACATACATTATCAACAAATCCCCACTTGACCTTCTTGTTTGATTACTTAAACCAAAAACAGCCACATGGGTGGGTTGGTTTCTGAGAACTTGTTTACAGAGTCTGCATCTTCTCTAGTCAAACCCACCTTTTTGGTTCATTAACAGGAAGTATCAACAGGAAGTAATCACATACTCTCTCTTGCAAAATTTCAGTGATCGTGACGAAGCTCAAAATTATGACCATGATTAGCATGGAGATTGCTGCTGAGTATTTTCATATGGCATTTTCAGAATTAAATTGCAAATATACAATGGAGGATAATTGCATGGAAAAATTCCAGCAATAAAATGACACATGTAAATAAGCTCCTAATCCTCAAATATCTTTTGTAACATCTGCCAATATTACTGTGGTTTTGCAAAAAGCATTTATCAGACCAAGTGCTATAAGTAGCCACTATATTCCATTGATAGCCAGAGGGGTTTAACATAATTGTTTCAAGGTGTATGTAAGTTATATGTTGTATGTTATATGTTATATGTAAATTTTATATAATAAAGTATTTTTTACAAAGAAGAAAAAAACAATAACATCAAACCACTGCTGAGGAAGCCTGAATTCAAACCCCTGTTTTGAAATTAAGCTCATTGGGTACTCTTTACTCAGTCACTATGTTTTACCTAAATTTCCCCCATCTATATTTCAGCCATTAAATTGAGAAGCTGAAGAGACAAGAAGGCAGCATGGGAGCTGGGACAGTGCACCAAAGGTTTATGAGGAGTACTATGAGTGACATTATCATCACTCAGGATGGAGAAAAGATGGAGAAATAATTATAAGTATCCATAAAAATTATTTTGCTACGATCTTTCCCAAAGGTTACCTTAATCTATTTGGGAATAGGCACATAAAACACATCAAACTGAGTCAGTTTGGTGTAGTGGTTAACGGCATTGGGCTAGAAACCGGGAGACTGTGAGTTCTAGTCCCGCCTTAGGCATGAAGCCAACTGGATGACCTTTGGCCAATCCCTCTCTCTCAGCCCTAGGAAGAAGCCAATGGCGAACCACTTTTGAAACTGTTGCCAAGAAAACTGCAGGGGCTTGTCCAGGCAGTTGCCAGGAGCCAAGACTGACTCAAAGGCAAATGCGCACGCACACATAAACCACTAAAGCTTTTAACGTGTTTTGGGTATCTTTCAGTCCAACCTTAGCAACAGGGTGCCCTCCAGTTATGTTGGACTACAGCCTCCAAAATTCCAGCTAGCATAACCAATGGCCATGATGCTGAGAATTGCAAACATTATAGTTGGCACCAACTAAAGGGCACCAGGTTGGGAAAGGCTTCTTTAGTCCTACTAAAATCATAGACTATGTTAGCAAGAACTAACTTGAAACAGTACATAGTCTGGGTCTATATACACACCTTTAAGATGGATTAAGACCAAAATGCTTGTTTACAAAGCCATTGTACTACCAACCCTTCTGTACGCCTGTGAAACATGGACCCTCTACAAACGCCACCTCCAACTTCTTGAAAGATTCCATCAATGCTGCCTCCGAAAAATTCTGCAAATTACTTGGGAAGATAGGCGGACTAATGTTAGCGTATTAGAAGAAGCGAAAACCACCAGCAATGAAACAATGATCATCCAACATCAACTTCGCTGGACCGGTCATGTTGTTCGAATGCCTGACCATCGTCTTCCAAAGCAGCTACTTTACTCCCAACTTAAGAATGGAAAACGGAATATTGGTGGACAGCAAAAGAGATTCAAAGATACTCTCAAAGCTAATTTTAAAAAAATGTAATATCAGCATTGAGAACTGGGAAGCCCTAACTCATGAGCGTTTCAATTGGAGGTCAGCCTTTATTAATGGCACTATGGACTTTGAAGAAACACGAGTACAGGGCGAAAGGGAGAAAAGAGCTAAAAGGAAGGCATGTCAAGCAAACCCTCATCATGACCGTCTCCCACCCGGAAACCTATGCCCTCATTGTGGGAGGTTGTGCGGATCCAGAATTGGCCTTTATAGCCACTTACGGATCCACTGTTAAAATTTTACCTTTGGAAGACAATCTTACTCGGCTATGAGTGATCGCCAATGAATGAAGTCTGGGTCTAACTAATTTTTTACTATTATTGATACTATTCTGTTACTTTAACATTATAAGCTGATGTAGATATAACATCTGGGGAGAGAGTAGTAATTCATATATTTAATCACACCAACAAAGACCTTTTGTTCTTTGACTTCAAGAAGATTGATTCAAGGCATATAAGACTTTATCTGCAATATTAAGAGTTGGGTCCCAATAATCTAAAGATTAATATCTCTTCTCCAACATTTGTGCCAGCAATAAATTAATTGCACTAGGATGACTTTCAAACCATTTAATAATATATAGTAAAAGTTCATTGTGACCTAACCAGTCTGACTGCACCTCAGTACTTGAAGATTCTTCTCACTTCTCATGCCAATAATGCAGCTGAACTGCAAACAACAACAAAGAAAATGTTCCTGTTTATGCATGAGCAGTCACATGATATATGGGAATGATGCAGCAGTATGATTCCCATGCCTGCTGTTTACTGAACCAAGTCACTGCAGCTTTAAAACTGGGAATATACTGTAACCACGAATGGTCAACCTGAAGCAAGTCATTGGAGTAGTTTGCTTGTTAGAATTTATAGATAGTGTTACAGGGAACACAGATACAGAGTTTCAGATTCATTTATGAGGTGTTTATGCACTTATTATGCAGAATGCAAAGGAGCAGTAACACAATTAATGCAGACCGCGGCACATTAAAGCAGCCAGGTCTTTTAACTAGCCGCAATTGCCCACTATTGACTATTGTGGTTTCTTTCTATACCAGACTATCTAAGTTTTTTTTGCCACTTTACTTTGAATTAGAGGAAAACTCCTTAGATTTTCTCCCAGGAATGTTTTGGACTTTGGAACTGCAGTGAAAGTATTCTTGCTGGATAACAAAAACGAATCCCTCCATAGTGATGTTATGGTAATTATTCCACTGGTAAGTATTCTATAACACACTAAGCCACTGACTCCCATCTTTTCTGTCATGGGAACCAATAGAAGCAACATCAATGAAAACAGACCAACACATAAACCAGCAGCCAGGAGTATGGTTCCTGTGGGTACCATGGTACTTATGTGCCCCCAAATGGAATTTGCATGACCCCTAACTAAACAAATGGTTTTAATTGTTGCTTTAATTGCCAAACCCATACAAAAATCTGTGAGATTTGGAGTGGTAATGCCAGAATCTTGAGAGATGCCACAATCTTTGGCCATTTTTAAAAAATCATTTTGGCACCTGTGCTAGAGACTATTTATAGTATTCTCACGGACTTCTGGTTGATTTAAATGGCATGAATAATTCCTTCCTCCACATTTTCTTGCATTTCAAAAATGGCTTGGATCTGAGGGCCAGGTGGCTTCATTTTAATAGGAGCCTGTCCAGACATCAAGATTGGCAGTATAGTTCTGCTCTGCAACCTGAGCACCTTAACTTAGTAATGTAAAACTTGCCTGTAGGCCAAAGCTGCCTCCACCAGATTGTTCCCAATCCATGATTCTGTGGGAGCTGACTGGGGCATATGGAAACTGTAATCTACACATTTCTGATCTAGCTAAAGACTGAGCTAGATGAGCTGGATTTCACTCAATATAAGGTAGTTTCCCGTGTTCTAAACAGAATTTCCAGATTCTGAAATTCCCTCCTCCCTCAACAAGTGTCACTTCTCTGATGGTGTTCCTGGGGGAGGTAAAGCCCTTCTTACTCAACTACATTCATTCTAGCTAGCAGATGGGTAGTTTTTACTGCAGGTTCCAGTTCTGTTGTATGTAAGATTAGTGTTGTTCCTCCTCCTCCTCCTCCTCCTCCTCCTCCTCCTCCTCCTCCTCCTCCTCCTCCTCCTCCTCCTCAGAACAGCTTGCCTCCCAGAGTTGTGGGTGCTCCATCACTGGAGGTTTTGAAGAAAAGATTGGACAATCATTTGTCCGAGATGGTATGAGGATTCCTGCCTTGGGCAGGGGGTTGGACTAGAAGACCTCCAAGGTCCTTTCCAGTCCTATGATTCTCCTCCTCTTCCCGCAGGTGCAGGGTCCACTTTTCAGATCAACCATTTAGATTACACTAACTAGATTGGTGTACACACTCTCGCTAAAGATCTAGGTGCTGTTTTACAGGGAGCTATGCATTTTTAATATGGCTAAGTTGTATATTTTCACAAATGTGTTTTCATTTTTAGCTGCCTCAAGCAATCGTTGGTTGGTAAGTCAGGTTGTAAATATTCCTAACAGTGGCCCTTTTCCCATTCCTAAGGGAAAGTGGGTCCTGATAGCATTGCCTTGAGGATCAAAAACCCCTTTCACACGCATAGCCTAAGATGCAGAGAAGGCCACACCATCAGGAATGCACATTTAAATATCAGTGACTGCTTTCCTCCCCAGAAAAGGCCATGGGGGATTTGCAGAAGATTTTAATCTTCTCCTTGAGTGAATTCCTGAGACTCAAAGAGAAGTGAAGAGAAAGTCGATTCCAAAACACTAAACAATATAAGAGGAGAGAGAGAGAGAGAGAGAGAGAGAGAGAGAGAGAGAGAGAGAGAGAGAGAGAGAGAGAGAGAGAGAGATCAGGAGCTTAAGTGCACTGCTCTAATCCTCACCTCACTTGACTAAAGATCAGAGTACAACCACAGTAGCCCCTTCCATTTCCTAGAAGGAATGGAGAAGTAAGGGGAGCTGTCTCATTGAGCAATGCTTTCAAAATCAGTGCCTTTTTATGAGTATGCCCCCACATCTATGCAGTCAAGGGCCCTTAAGCCCATGTGTGCAAGAGTTATGGTTATGCAACCATAAACCCTCCTTGCACAACTGTGGTTCTTGATGGCATGGATCCAAACTCATAGACATTGGGATCATCCAAAGCGACATGCTGACACTGGAATGACTAGCCAACCATACTTCAATTAACTGTTCCATGCATGCAAGTCAAAGTGGCCTGTATTGACCCATCATGCTGCAGTTGTGATAGTTTTGTTTCTTGGGTATTGTGCTCTGAAGAAAGGGAAAAAGCCAATGTGAAATAGAGTAGCCCACTATTTCCTTTCTAAGTCACTGCATTGGCTCTTCTACATCGCTGTAACTCCTGATTAGGGGCCAAGCCTGGAAGCACTGGCTTGTGCACAGATGCTGCGGGAGGCTGTTTCCTTTCAGAGTTATTCATGTTGCTCCACTGCTAAATCAGGAGTGGATACAACCACATCCAAAACAAAGTTGTCTGGGGACAAAGGAGGAATAATGGACCAAGCACTCCATTCCATTCACACTTTTTTCCATCTATGCTGGCACACAGAGGCTTTCCCAGATGCCAAATCACCAACTCTTCTGGATACCATATTGCTCAAATACTCAGTTTAGTTTGCAAGATGTTCCATAGTTTTATCCATTACATCACCAAGCTTAATAGATGTTCCAAGTTTCTAGTGCCATGGCCAGAAGCAGCTTCAGAGGCTAGTATCTCCAGACAAATACTGAAGCCCAACACTCTGTAAGAGGCCAAGGGTTAGCTTCCTGAGTCCCTGTTTCCCTGATGCTTCTTCTCAAAGACTTTTGCCTATTCACTAGGCCTCCAAGTTATGCAAGCTACAATAAGAGTGAAGAGCTGGAAGAGTTTCCTCTATTTGCCTTGAGTTTTTTCTCTAGTACTAGACCCAAGTCAAGAGTCAACTGGATAGCCCAGGGTTTCTCAACCAGGATTCCATGGAGCCCTAGGGTTCCGCGAGAGGTCACTAGGGGTTCCCTGGGAGATCATGATTTATTTAAAAAATTGTTTCAAATTTGGCCAACTTCACATTAAAGAGGTAAGTTTCATTCTTTATTTTTAGTTTAAGAACACTGTTAATGCATATATACCGGCCTGCACATGAAATGAATATAATAATTTTGTAACTTCTGGCCTATATTTGAGCCTGAATGTGCAGGGGTTCCCTGAGGCCTGAAAAATATTTCAAGGATTCCTCCGGGGTCAAAAGGTTGAGAAAGGCTGGGATAGGCAGTTGGGAGAATGAGGAAGAAATGGGGCTGCTAATAAGCTTCCCCCCGAAATCCCCTAGATTCACCACTGAGCATAGCTCCAAATAACTTTTAAACAATTCTGACATAGCAGCCAAGCAATAGGTTTCTTTTTTAGAAAAGAAAGAATACAACAGTTAATGTCTAAATTCTCCCTAGACTAATAACTTTGCAAAGCTAATTCTCTGTGATAACAACTTGGACAAGCTAGAATGTATTTCTAGCTCAATTATGTCCTTGGTTTACATTCTGTGGATTTGTTGCAACAAAATTAAGATGGGCAACACAGCATTGTTACGCAAGTTTGCTTTTCTTTATCCCAGCTCCCTTGAGTAAAAGAATTAACATACTTGACCACAGAGCTGAATCAGCATTTGTATCTTTTTATTTTTATTTTTTTCTAACGCTATAAATAAGGGGTTCTGGAAGGAGAGCACAGCAAATGCTCCACACTGTGCAACCAACACGAAAATGTTTCTTTAATACTGTTAAAACAGAATTTGCCTGACACTGTCAAAATTTATAGGCATCAACTCCCTTGCCCAATTAGATTATTTTGGAACACGCTGAAAGGAAAGCAAATTGATTTTAAAAAAAGAAAGAGGCTTTGCACTAGGAAAACAACACACAGCTTTCCTGGTTTCCAGTAAATTAATCTGACTATCAGCTCACTGCTACGGTCCACGTGGCTATTTTGGAAACACTGACTTCTTTGAGTATTTTATCACAGGCATTCTAATAGTACCTTTTACACAAACTACAAAGGTACACTCATTTTCAGAATAAAACCCTACCACCTTTAGGCCAGGCAATATTCCTCTAGGGCAGTGTTTCTCAACCTTGGCCACTTTCAGGTGTGTGGACTTCAATTCCCAGAATTCCCCAGCGAGCATGGCTGGCTGGGGAATTCTGGGAGTTGAAGTCCACATATCTGAAAGTGGCAAGGTTGAGAAACACTGCTCTAGGGCCAGATTAGATTTGAGGCTGCTAGTTGCTGACTCATGGAATTCTTTCCAAAGGAGAGAGGTTTTGCATTTGCAGAAAGCAATTCTGCTTTCACAAGTATCTGATTTTTCGCCCATCTCCCTTGCTCGCTGCAGCTTCCCTAAAATTCCAGCTTCAATGGAAATTTGCGTGATTCACTTAAAGCCCATGTGGTTCACTTAACGACTGCCGCAAAAAAGGTCATAAAATCAGGTTAGATTTGCTTAATGACCACTTTGCTTAGCAATCAAAATTCTGGTCCCAATTGTGGTCGTTAAGTGAGGACTACCTGTACTTAGTGAAGATGCTTTAAAAATGAAGGTATATGGATTCTATTGTCCATAAGAGCTAATGACATATTAAAATACATTACGATTTCTATGCTATTTCTTACCAGAAGTGCAGCAATGTTTCTTTATAAATAATATAAGAATGGAAGCACCACTGGTTTCTTTTGCATCCAAAAGTAAAGTGCCTTATATATTTGAGTGGCAAGCAAAATTTATCGCTGGATGGGAAACCTGACCAGCTGACACTCCAGTACATACAGTACTTACATGTATGTAAATGTGTATATATACACGGGTGTGTTTATGTGTGTGGATGTCTCTGGTGTGTGTGTATATATACAAATGTGTGTGTATAATAGACTTAAAATGGCTCAATGCCATTGAGTAAATATTAAATATAACAAGCTAATATATCTAAGAGAATTTGCAGAATGAATTTCTACAAGAAAATATTATCAGATCTTGGCTTAGGAAAGAGGCTGAATGTCTAAAATTATTTCATATTTAATTATTGAGGAAGATTGTTATTTTTTAAAAAAGAAAGATTAAATAACAAGGATGGAGAACATCTCATGTAGGACTATAAATACCCAATGATAGCTAGATTAGACAATACTGGATTAAACAGATGAACAGGAAACCTATCATAGTGCATGTTTCTACTCCCCCCTCAAAAAAATATTCCCCTATGATGTCAAAGAAATGCAAGAAAACAGATCCAATTAAATAGTTTTATCCATTTGTACCTCTATTCTTTCATAGTCACAAACACACAAAAAAAATCTGAAAACCTGAAAATAGCAAACGAAACTAATTTATAGTGCAGCCAAGCAAATGTAAATTCAGTAATATTGCCTTGAATCAAATGAAATTTAAAGCACATTCTCAAGAAGCATTTCCTATTTCCAAGAGCTTCCCCCTTCCCCCAACAGGGGCTCCACTGGAGCAGCTCTGTTTATTCCAGCCTTCCTCAATGTAGGGCCTTCCAGGTGTTTTGGACTACACTTTTCCATCATATCCAGGCATCGTGCATCTGTTAGCTAGGAAGTGATGGAGTCTTGAAGGTTAATAAAAGAACTCCATCAAGGGTTACGGGCCCACTACAACACTAGTACAAGACCAGCTGGCCTCACAGCCACAAAAAGGGAAGATGCTTTGCACATTTAAAAGGCTAATTTCAGAAAAAAATTGTTTCCTCTCTCTAAACCAGAGCTTTCCAAACTGTGTCGCGACACAAAAGTGTGTCGCCACACAGTCTGGTGTGTCACCACACAACCCGGAAGCGGTGATCATCATCAGCGCTTCCAGGTTTTCCCGTGGCGACACACCAACTGCAGCGCGCAAAACCCGAAAGCGGCAGCAGCGCTTCCGGGTTTTTGCGTGCTGCCGCAAGGACGGCACTTCCGAGTTTTCCTGCGGCGACACACCAACGTCGGTTGGTGTGTCGCCGCGGGAAAAACTTTGGAAAGCCTTGCTCTAAACAATGGAGAAGGAGGGTGCTCCCCCCATACCAAAATTGACTAAAGATAATTACTCAGCATGGCTGTTCACATTAAGGATGCAGCTAAATTTTGAAGATTGTTTGGATGCTTTGAATTTACCTGAACCTAAACCAGAGGATGGTTAGGAAGCCAATAAACAATGGAAGAAAAATGATAAGAGAGCTAAAATTCTCATTGCTAGATCTCTTCCAGATCACAGATTAGCCGAGATTAAAAATATTTCTACTGCTAAGGAAATGATTGAGAATTTATGCATCCTATATTCAGAAGCTGATGATCAGAAAGTGATTTCTTTGTTGCGAGAACTGCATGCATGTAATTTGGAAGACAGTGGAAATGTAAATGACCACCTGATAAAAATACAGGCCATCTTTGATCAGCTGAGCACAGTTGAGAATCTCATGAATGAAAAACTTAAGATGTCTTTTTTGCTAAGCATGTTACCAAATAGATTTTTTCCTTTCGTTGCTGGTTTGAATTTAGAAGGGAAGAATTTTTCTCACCTTCTGGGAGCAATTAGATTGGAATGTCGGAGGCAAGAGAATTTGCATAACAATAGATTGCCTAGCAGAAATATTGGTTACCTAGCAACGAAGGGAAAACATGAGCTAGAGCCATTAGTGACTCATCAAAAGCCCAAAAAGACTATTGTTTGTAATGCTTGCAAGAAACCAGGACATTTTGCCAAGTTTTGGAGAAGCAGGGACAAGAAGGATTTTTCCAAGGGAAAATCTTTTAAAAGTGAAAAAGCTTTACACGCTGTTTATAAAGCTGATACTGTTCTTAAAGCTGATACCAATAACTGCCCCAGACGATGGGTAATTGATTTGGGGGCCAGCTGGCATCTATGTGGGAATAAAAGTGATTTTTGTGAACTAAGTGAAAAACCAGAAGGAAGGATAACATTAGCAGATGGCAATTCAATTTTGATTCAAGGAAAAGGAAGTGTGCCACTGCAATGCTTCAGTGGAAGTGAACACAAAGATTTTATGGCAACAGATGTCTTTTATGTACCGGACTCAGAAGCCAATTTACTGAGTGTCTCAACTTTGAACAACAAAGGTTTTAATATAATTTTTAATGCTAATGGGCAATGTAAAGTCACCAGTGGAGAAAAGATTTATGTTACAGGTTTTCAAAAGGATGGCATTTACCGGGTGCACTGCGAACAACCACCACCAGATGTCAGCCTCGCCTATCAGCAGCAAAAGGAGGACAACAGCACCACCACCTGGCACAGGCATTTTGCGCACCGTGATTTTAATGCAATCTTAAAGAATGAAAACTGAAGGCATGGTAAGAGATTCTGAAATAAGCAACCATGATAAATGCCAATCAAAATGTGTGATATGCATTAAAGGAAAAGCAACAAGACCAGCCATACCCAAACAAAGGGAAAGGCGGGCAACTAAGCCACTCCAACTTATCCACACTGATTTGTGTGGACCTCTTCAATCATCAGCGGGCGGAAATAAATATTTTTTATGCTTTATAGATGATTTTTCCAGATACTGTGCAACCTACCTACTGAAGGAGAAATCCCAAACTGCGGACATGCTGAAAGCATATGTAGCCATGGTGACCAACAAATTCAACTGAACCCCTCAAGGCCTTCAAAGCAATCGAGGAGGTGAGTTCATTTCACAAACCATGCAAACATACCTAACACAGCTAGGCATAGAACACAGACTAACCACTCCATACACACATGAACAAATTGAAGTTGCAGAAAGGAAAAATCGCTCACTAATGGACATGGTAAGATGTATGCTTTTAGAAGCAGATCTGCCTGACAAATACTGGGCAGATGCTGTTTTAACAGCTACATACTTACAGAATAGACTGCCAACCAAAGCCAATGAGGTAACACCTTTTGAACTATGGCATGATTGCAAACCAAGTGTAAAGCATCTGAGTGTGTTTGGATCCAAAGCTTATGCACACATACCAAAAGAAAAGAGATCCAAACTAGACCCCAGAGCTGAAGAAGGCATCATGATCGGGTATGCTCCAGGAAGCAAGGGATACAGAATCCTGAACCCAAAAACAGGAAAAGTAAGCACATGCAGAGTGGTGTACTTCGATGAACGGAGAAAGGCTACCATAGTCATGCTGATGATGACTGCGCAAAAACCAACAGCAGCAGTTACCAGCTTGAGATGTTTAGCCCAACATCCGAAGACACAACCACGACACCGACCCAGAGGGAGATAGAAGCCCAGGCAGAATCTCCACCAGTCAGATGACGAGGCTGAGGATGCAGAAGGGGTTGAACCACCAAGTGCCACTCCTGAACCTGCTCCAAGACACTCATCATGACCCAACAAAGGAGTTCCAGCTTAGAGACCTACCTCGCAAGGTCGTTGTTACCAAAAGAACCTGCATCGTGGAACGAAGTGCAGCAAATGCCACCAGATGAAGCAAGCAAGTGGAAGAAAGCAGCACAAGAAGATCTAGAAGATCTACACAAGAACAAAACATGGACTTTGACAAAACTACCAACAGGCAAGAAAGCCATAGGATGCAAATGGGTTTTCAAAGCCAAACAAGATGAAAATGGAGAAGTACAAAGATACAAAGCTAGACTAGTCGCAAAAGGCTATTCACAAAAATATGGACTTCATTACGATGAATGTTTTGCTCCTGTTGTAAAACATACCACAATCAGAATGCTCCTTAGTCTAGCAGCTTCCAGGAACATGAGTTATGAACACCTAGATGTAAAAACTGCATTTCTACATGGAGAGATAGATGAAGAACTGTACATGCTGCAACCTCCAGGCTTCGCCAATCCCGAAGCACAGCGACTCGTTTGCAAACTTCAGAAGGGGATTTATTTTTATTTATTTAATTTATTTATTGGATTTTATCACCACCCATCTCCTCCCAAAAGGGGGGACTCCGGGAGGTTAGGATTTATGGCCTGAAGCAAGCAGCAAGAGCATGGAATAAGAAGTTGAACCAAGTACTTCTTAACCAAGGTTTTGTTCAAGGCCAAGCTGATCCCTGTCTCTACACAAGACGCAGAAATGGCAGAGAGGTGAACATATTTTGTTATGTGGATGATTTGATGATCTGCCATAATAACAAAAGAAACTTTGATGAAATCGTGTCCAACCTGAACAAAGAAGTAGAAGTCAAGCATCTGGGCAATGCCAGCTACTACTTGGGGATACAAATTGAAAAGGAAGAAGATGGAAGTTTTCTTCTAAGCCAGAAGCAAAAGATCCTGAAACTGTTGGAAAGCTTAGGACTGCAAAATGCCAATCCTATGCCAACACCAATGGAAACAGGTTTTCACAAGCAACAGGGACCTAGTGAACTCTTACCAGAGAACAATGGCTATAAAAGTGCCATAGGTAAGCTATTGTATCTAGCCACTACTACTAGGCCAAACATAGCAGCTGCAGTAAACATTCTATGTAGAAAGACTAGCACACCCACACAGAGAGACTGGACTGGTATTAAGCGGGTGGGAAGGTACCTGAAGGGAACCATACACCTAAAACTAAAGCTACCAGCCACTGACAATCCAAAACTAGTGGGGTTTACAGATGCAGACTGGGCAGAAGACATTACTGACTGTAAATCCACTAGTGCAGGGGTCCCCAACCCTTTTGGCACCAGGGACCAGTCGTGGAAGACAATTTTCCACGGACCGGGGGGGGGGGGTGATTTGCAGGTGGGAGCCAATCACACGGACTGGGGGGCAGGGTTTGCAGGCAGGAGCCAATCATGTGGACGGGGGGCGGGGTTTGCAGGCGGGAGCCAATCGCACAGACCACCACCGCTCACCTGCTGTGTAACCCACTTCCTAAAAGGCCATGGCCCACTAGTTGGGGACCCCTGCACTAGTGGGCATGTATTTTTCTATGGGGGTGGGGCAGTAAGCTGGGGAAGCCGTAAGCAAGATACAGTCGCACATTCCTCCACAGAGGTGGAGTATGTGTCAGCAGCAGAAACATGCAAAGAGGTTTCATGGCTCAAGCTACTGCTTGAAGACATGGGGATAGAGCACAGCTTTCCAAACTTTTCCTGTTGGCGATACACACCAATGTCGTCGGCATCGGCGGCATGCAGGTGTGTCACATGAAACCCGGAAGCGCTGATGGCCCGCCAGCGGCGCACCATCAGCGCTTCCGGGTTTTCGTGTGACACACCTGCACACCGCAGGCGACACAGTACTGTGTCGCGACACACAGTTTGGAAAGCTATGGGATAGAGGAATCTACCCCTATTCAGGTCTACGAAGACAACCAAAGTTGTATTAGGCTCTCACAGTCAGAAAAGATTAATGGGAGAACTAAACACATTGATGTTAAGTATCATGCAGTAAGAAACTTGCAAGAGCAAGGAATAGTCAGACTAGACTATTGTCCCACAAGGAACATGACTGAGGACATTCTCACAAAGCTGTTGCCGAGGAGCAGTTACCAAGAACTGCGGAAGAAGTTGAATCTTGTGGACTCTGAGACATGCTAACTTGAGAAGGGGTGTTGGGATTATCAGGAGTCAACTCAGCATTGTCTCATAAGCATAATAGAGGGTCTTTCTAGTAAACGAATCTCTACTGTGCTTGTGGGAGGTTACCTGAGTCACCTGATTTCCTCGTCCTCCTTCTTCTTGGTTTGGGGATTCTCATTCTCCATTTTCTTACACTTCGGGCACACCTGCAAGCAGGAGGGCTGCACCATGCAGCTTTCGTCCATTCCATCTCACTTGCACGCAGATCTACTATGAATCTACTCGTATCCAGATCTACTGAATAAATGTAAGCTATCTCTATTTTTCTTCATCTAACTAATGTGTGAAGACTGAATTTATTTCTGAACGCAATTAAGCTTAAAATGCAAGTTCCTTGCTGGTTCACACTTCTACTCTTCAAGATTGTTGTTAGCTGCTTGGAGTTCTTTTATTAACCTTCAAGACTCCATCAGGAAGCACATCTGGAAATGCTGGGTAGGAAAAGCTGATCTAAAGGATTAACAGATAGAAAGACTAACCTCATAAACCTCAAAAACTAGTACTGTTCCCTTGAATCAATGTTGTCCTCAAGTTTTCATTACTATGGAACAAATTGCCCACCAGGGTTGAGGTAAGCTCCCTTCCTATTACAATGTAGGAGGGGATTATAATTTTTTTTTATTTACCCAAGCTTTTAATATTATAATATTTTGATGTCTGCAGTTCTGCTTTTTACTGGTTTATACTGTATTTTTGTCTCTCCAGAGTGAAGTGGGCAGTTTAAAAAATGTGTTAAATAAAATAAATAAATAACTGCTGTGGCCAGCTAAAACAATCTAGAGCCTAGAACAGAGCAGTGAGTTTTTAGCATTCTTCCCACCCAACACAGACTTTTCACTAATAAATAAAATAAGACAGATTTGATAGCAATGGGGCATATCACATCTGCAACCCGAATGGAAAAAAGGAATGCCCCTCCTTCTTGCTGAATGTAACAGGGAAGAGATTTTCCATCTGCTCATGTATAAGCATTAGCTATTACTTTGTCAACAAATCCTCTTAATACAAACCATTTCTTATCATATACAGATGTTAGGGGGACCCCCCAAATACCGTAGTACAAGATTAAACACTTTAACATCAACATATTTGCTGTGAACAAAAGTACCATTGTGTAAGAACCCAACAAGACAGAGCTGAAAAGAAGGTGGATCCAATTATCTCTTGAACTCTCAAGAGTTCTTCTCAGATGGCATCAAACCCCAGAAAACTAATCTCTGCAAACCTGAAATAGCCATCCCCACATTTACTTCTGGGAAAGGAACATTCCAGAAAACTCCTTAACTTTCAATTTCTCTTCCAGATCATGCTGATCCTGCTGTTTGGGGTTGGTCGAGCAGTTTTCATTAGTTATTCTTTGAAACGAGAAGCTGGAATCCCAGTCAGAACATTATAAACTGCTTCTGGAAAACTGTTGGACCATCCTCCAGATCAGGCTGATTAGCACAATCCAGAGGAGAGACAGAACATTCCAGAGTTCTTGGAAGAGTTCATTCCCAGAATTGTATGTTTTGCATGTATTTATTCTCTTGCAACTGCCAAGAAAGAATATAATAATGACTTTGAACATAAAATGATGGCTACAGATTAAAATCCCTGGATCAGAATAGGCTGCAATTATTGTAGGTTATAATTACGAGGCAGAAATACCATCTTTACATAGAAAAGAGGTGGGGAATATGTGGTCCTCTAGAACTTGCTGAATTACAACTACCAATATCCTTCAGCAATGCCCATGTTCTCTGAGGACATGGTTACTGTATCTGGAGAACCATGGCTTCACATCCCTGGCTACAAGTAGCTTTATTCTACGCTTATTATGCCTTAATTGAAATATCCTATCCAACACTTTGAGTTAGTGACAAAACAGCATACCAAAAAGATATTGATAAAGTGGTTCAGAACAGATGGGTTGTAAAAGAGAATCTTACTGATTGTTGGTGATTAGAAGAGCAAAATCAGCATGTTTGTTAATTCAATGCCACAATCAGTGAAAAGAAACAACTTAAATATGTTCTAGAAATGCAAAAGTTGGATATTAGAAAGTTAGTTTAATTCTAACTGTGGCCAAAGCAACATTATCAGAAGGAGTTTTGCTTCACAGAAGTCATCCAGGGAGTAATAGAGTGAAGGACTGTTGACAGCTGCCCACATAGGAAAAGTTTAAGCATTGAATTAATGTGTATGTAGTAACCACAGTCCCATTATTTGAGGAAGGGGTTCATCTGACGTAAGTGTTCTCAGATTGTAGGGTTTGGTGTATAAAATATATGCTGGTTTTGTGTGCATTGCCACTACTGCTTTCTGAAGACATCTGCATGTCTTTCCCCTGGTAGCATTTATTTATTTATTTATTTTTCATATTTATATCCTATCGGAGGACTCTAGGCGGCTTACAATATCACACATCCAATTGCTAACAATTCATATATTTATTTTTTTAACAATGTTACAACCGCGCGATTAGAGAGGAGGTGAGGGGACCGGCTCTTCTTCCGCAGGCATCGGAACTACATGCCCCAGAATGCCTCGCTTCTGAGCCGGCTGCTGACGTCCTGGAAGTTGTTAATCGGGATCCGCTGTCCTCTGCCGCCGTCCTCAGCCGCCATCCGCGGGATTCTCCAGGTCTTCCTCCTCGGTCCGAGGGCAACCCCCAGAAAGGAACGCCAGCATATTGTCCCACGTAAGTGGTACCCATTTATCTACTTGCCTTAGCTTTCGAATTGCTGGGTTGGCAGAAGCTGGGGCTAATGACGAGAGCTCACCTTGCCACGCGGATTCGAACTGCTGACCTTAGCTGTTAGCTGCAGACTAACAGCTCAGCGGTTTAACCCGCTGAGCTGCCGCGCCCCCTTAGCATTATTTCCCCTGTACCCATATTTAGCCATGCCTGTAGAGTAACAGTTTCATGAAATACTTTTTCTGTGTGTACTGTATGTTGTGAGGAGATTCCAAACTTATTTGGCTGCACTTGTAGTTATGTACCATTTAATGATTTTGTACCTCTCGTTGTTATATGCACTGAAACAGTTTTGTTCATCTATTGTTTCTAGATGGGAATACTGTCATTCAGGGGCAGTCATACATTTTAAGATCATAATAATATCTTCATCTCTGATACAGATGCCAGAGACCATTTGTTCCATCAATTCTACCATGATGCACTGGACTATAGGGGAAAGATGATGGGAATTCTAGTCCAACATACCTGGAAGAAACTGGTTTAAAGGATACTGGTCTATAAAAACATGTGTGTACTTTTAAATGTTTATATTTTTCAGGGGTGAACCACCACAGAAGGTGTTCTCAGCTAGGTGGCCCTACCACTATTCAGACAGTTGTTGCTCTCTCTAGAAGCAGATGCTGTGACTATAAAATCACACCGTTTGAAGGGCCCATCTTGCCCATCAAGCGCTACATCTTTTTCTATACCAAAATGAAAATTAAAGCCTTCCCAACAGTTGTCTATCCACCCTCTGCTTGAACACATCCAGTGAAGTAGTACATTAGCAACCCATGAGCACAAACAGAAAGATGTTGGACGACAGAGTTGTATACACTACACCATCAGCTTGATGTCTAAGCTACCTGCTGACAGAAGAAAGAAGGAAGATGTTGTACCACCTAGAGCCATCATTATGGACAGACCTCAAGGGAAAAATCCATAGCTTCTCTTTGAGTATGGGGTCTTCATCAAATGCAGTACCTCAGAACTGCAGCTGGTGGTAGGTAACAGCAAGAGCAGCAGCAAAGGAGAGAGGAAGCATGAATAGGAAAAATAAATAAGCAAAGATAATTTTTCTAAGCAACATGAGGGAAGAGCAGCTAATGAAGCAGGGGGATGAGGCTATAATTAGGTCAAACATATTAATACATTAAATACTCTATTAAACATTGGCTAGGTTCACATATCTCAGCTAGACCAAGCCATTTCATGGCTTATATGATTTGGGTTTAGTGGAATAGGTGACTCCAACTATTGTACCAGATTCAATAAATCATGGTTTAAAAATCTCTGGCTTAGAACATTGTTGTTGATTCAAACCTCACAAATGAAACATCTTTCTTCAGATGCCGAATGTAACAAGGCTGCAGTGCATTCTGTTATTTTTTTTTCAAATGATTCTTTCATACTCAGAAGATGTTTGCTTTCAAATTCATATACTGTATATTTAAATTATTTTTTGTTGATTTCCCCCCTCCTTTAACCATCCTTCTGTTCTTAAGTTATTGGGTGTACATTAGAAAGTTAAAGTTACAAATGCAATAGATTCACAGGTCTTTGAAAAAAGCAGTCTCGAAGAGCCAACTGGATTCCAGACTGGTACAGCTGGTTTAAGGTATTTCAGAAGTAAATGAAATCAAATGAGAATTTATAATCCTTCCTGAGGTCTGGATTCCATCAAACTAAACTCATTAGGCATTAAGATGCAGGTGCAGCTACATAAAGGATTGCTCTGTTTTCCTTAATACCATAAGATCCACATCTTGAGTTCAGAATAAAAGTCCTTCAAAAGCACAAGCATATAGTATGGGTACATCCATCAACTAGCAACACTTAAAAGCAGGAGCTTAGGTGACAGAATCTTCTAATGGGTTAATGCTATCAGTGGAATGTGCTCTTTTCTAAATTGATGTTGACTTGGAAAAGCAAGGCTCCTTATAGTACAAAAAGATTTCCCTGTCAAAGTCTAAATCTCCAGACACCTGCTCTACTTCATTTATCTAGTTCTGTTTCTTATGCTGTCTTCCCCAATGTGGTGTCCTCTAGATGTGCTATATTATAGCTCACATCATCTCTGGCCAATATGACCACTGAATGTAGGTGGGATGAAGGAAACTGGACTCTAGCACCTGCAAAGGGCATCAGTCCAGGGCAGTGTTTCTCAACCTTAGCAACTTTAAGACATGTGGACTTCAACTCCCAGAATTCCCCAGCCAGCATGGTCTAGGAAAAACAACATCAGAAGCTGAACTGGATTTTTAAAATTCCAATTGGGATTTTAAATAGCTGCAAAGGTCTTTGTAGAGCCTATGCCACAACATCTTAGATCAGGATTAAATTATATGAGATGTGGGAGCTCTGTGGCTCAAAATTAACCATGCTGGGAGATTAAACTCTAGAATAAGTTATGAATTTAATTGGAATGTGTGCTTAACCCCTTCTTTTTAGCCTCTTTTTAAAATGAAAATTACCCGCTTCCTACGAACAGGAGAAGGGCTAAGAAACTCGCTTATAATTGGAAAAAGACATAGCACAAGTACTGTATATATGTGTATATGCACAAACACAAACAACCAGCTGAATTCAGATCCCTCTGTTACTGTAATTGGGTATACACACCCTAGCACAAGCAGTCAGCAGACTAATCACAGGTCTCTCATCACATGTAATTTGATTCATCACAATCCAAAATTATTTGGGAGACATGCAATCAGGACTCAAGTCTCCAATTAAAATGGCAAAAGAGGGGGAACAGACAACGCAAAGAAGTGAACTCTACAGTCAACACTGATTTGAAGGCATACAAACATACTGTATATGTGCATGTGTGTATGTGTGGCTAACATAGTGCTTTTTGCAAGCTATCTTCCCTAATATACAGGTACTCCTGTATGAGCCCTACTAGATCAGGCCACCAGCCCATCTAGTTAAGCATTCTGGGCTTAATAGCTAACTCGATGCTTTGGGGAAGCACATCAGTCTGGACTACAGGGTGAGAGCCTCTTTCCAGCAACCAATGTTTAAGGCTACTGTGTGTGATTCAAGAGTCAGCAAACAACCATCCAAGTCACTAGCCACTGACAGCCTGGTCCTGCAGGAATTTAAACTGTTCCCTTTTAAAGACATCTAAACTGGCTCCCATTACCACAACACCTGGCAGAAAATTCAACAGTTTAGCTATGTGTAGGTAAAATCATATTTCCTTTGAATACACCTCCCCCTCATATATCCATTTTAATGCTCTTTTTTATTTGCAAAGTGCACCACAACATTCTGAGAAACGTAGGTAACAGTACATAACTGCATTCTGACTGATGTATTCCATAACTGGCGTCATTTGCATGAATGTGCCATAACATGCAGGATGCCATTGTGGCTTCTACTCAACGCCTATGGAGCAAGTGCAAACCGAGTGAGTTCTCATTAAAGTGTAAAACAAACAAATTTATCCCAAGCTACCACATACTTGGGAAACAAGCAGAAATTGGAGGAGGAGCATTTTCAAGACTTGGACTATCTTGATCTGTACAAGCCCGGAATCTGGATTCCCTGAGGCTTTATTCAGCATTGTGTTCTTTTAAAACATCATGATCAAGCAATTCAGGGTGTTCACTTTACTGGAAGCTTGAGTGCAGGCCTTAAGACTTGTTGCCAGAATATTTATTAAAAATATGTTACTAAATAAGGGGAAAGCATATAGGTCGTCACATAGAAATAACAAATCGAGTGAATACTTATTTGTAGCTAGGTAGCTTTTCTCTGTTTAGCCTGGATGCTCTTTGCCAAATACAGATTAGCAAAACTCACAGGTTCCAAAGTCTTTTGTTTAGGCATGTTCAAAAGATCCATGTTGGAGTCAGTAGCAGTTTATTGCCTCCTCTGCTTGGCACACTTCCACACAGGGATTGTAGTGACACAATTATCCTTCTGGCTTGCACCCTGTCTAAAAATATAAAAGCTGCTCCTTTACTGAATAGACCAGACTTAGAAGCACTCAGTGGCTGAGTTCACACAACATAAACATTATGGCTTAGCAGGGTGTGCAAACCCAGCCATTGTGGTTTATAACAACAATGGGTTTATGGCAGTGCTTTCCAAACTGCCGCCGTTGGTGACACACCAACGGCGGCAGCGGCGGCGGCACAGGGGTGCGCATGGCGGTGGGGTGCGTGCACGGCAGCGCCGCGGGGGGCGCGGCGGCGGTGTGCACGGCGGCAGCAGCGGCGGCCTCGCTAAAATGCGGAAGTGCTGATGGCGCACCACTGCCGTCGCCGCCGCACGCGCCCCCGCCGCCACCATGCATGCTCCTGCCGCCACTTCGCGACACACTAAAGTGTCGCAACACACAGTTTGGAAAGCTATGGTTTATAGCATAGTCCAGGGGTGGGTAACGGACAAGTCATGTTGCAGCCCCATGTTGCAGCCCTGAGAATATGCCTAGATACACTGTCAAAATAGCCCAGCAAAACTACCTCTGGCCATACTAGGAATTTCAAATTATCGGTGCTGAACTCAAACATACCTCCAGAGCAACAAATCAGAGAAATGTCTGGGAATGCTCAGAAAAGGGTGTATTTGACTTCAGCATTTTGGGGGTACATTTGGGTTTGAAAGGGCTTTCATGTATGATTTGGGGTAGCTGTGTATACTAGGAAAATTGAGTGTATTACCTCTATGTGTGTGCCTGTGTGTGCTTTACTGGGGGAGACTTACCTCAGCTACTTGAGACCTTACCTGCCGGCTTGCCCATTGACTTTCTGGGGAGGCCAGCAGGGAAGGTTGCAAATGGTGATCATGTGATTGCGGGGCACTGCAACTGGTCATAAGTGCGAACCACTTGCCAAGCACCCAGATCGTGATCACCTTACCGCGGAGGTGCTGGGACCGGAACTCCGAGGACCAGTTATAACCACCATTCATTCAGCTCTGTCATAACTTCGAACGGTCACTGAACAAATAGTGGTAAGTCGAGAACTACCTGTATTTCTCCCACTTACTCCAGAAAGAAACCAAAATTATTTGGTTCTTACTATAGGAAAAAGACCAATTTCTCCAACTTCTGGATATCATCCCAAGAGGGCTTCAACACACAAGTAGAACAATAATGGAATCAAAGAGGAAAACAGTAAAAAAGAAAAAGAATAGAAAACCTTTCTGTATCAATACCAACAACAATAGGAGAGCCAGATGTCTTCCCTCCACTATAGAAAATGGATATTTCACACTAAGTCAAACATATCATTTTATTATAGTGCAGGAGAACATTCTAGCGTAGTACATACCAGAGTTGTCCCACTGGGAAGGAAGATTTGTAGAATGTTAGCTAATGAGTAGAAAGTTTTCTGCAGAACGCATCTGCCAAACAACATCTGACAAGGAGATTGGAAGATCACATAGTGGCTCTTCAAATGCTTACCAAAGCAGCATTAGAGGCAGATGCAGATGAAGTAGCTGCACTCCTAGTGAAGTATGCCCTGATTTCCTCTGGAACAGCAACAGACTGAGACTCATAAGCCAAGGTAATACAGTGTATGCATGGATCCACATGAATAAAATTGCAACAAAACTCCATGCTGCCTAAAGAAAAAGCTGAAATTAGACAAATAATTAGAAGGGCCAAAATTCTGCAGCTTTTGCCAAGTGTATCTAAGTCATAGCTTTCCAAAGTGTGTGTCGCAACACACTACTGTGTCACCTGCAGTGTCCTGGTGTGTCATGCAAAAACCCGGAAGTGCTGATGGGGGAACCGAAAGAAGCGGCACCCCCGCCAATCAGCGCCACTGGCGCTGATTGGCAGGGGTGCCGCTTCTTTCGGTTCCATCAGCGCTTCCGGGTTTTTTGCATGACACACCAGGACACCGCAGGCCGCGCCGCCGCCGCCACCATTGGTGTGTGTCGCCAACGTGAAAAGTTTGGAAAGCTCTGATCTAAGTACAAGTAGTCCTCATTTAGTGACTGCCTCATTTAGCAACCATTTGTAGTTACAATGGTGATGAAAATGTAACTCTATGACCAATCCTCGCATTTACAACCTTTGCAGGTCTGTAAAGCAAAGGAAAGCTGAAGTAAGATCATAAGCACAGCTGCAGTTTCATTTAATGACTGCTTTGCTTAATGTCTGAGTTTCCGGGCCCAGTTGTGGTTGCTAAACGAGGACTACTTGTAGCTTTGTTGACAACTAGTTCGAGACATTATTTTTCCAATAGGGCTTTCTCTTTGGTTCCACAGGTAGGATAAAATAAAAGTAATAACGCCGTACATGGGTGAAAAATGGGATTGACTTTTACTATAAATATGGGATCTGGATGTAATACTGTATGTTTGAGTCTAAGTATGACAGAGAGTTCCTGCTGAAAAAAAAATCCCCAGTTCTTATAACCATCAAAACTGCTAATTTCCAGGACAGATGTTTCACACAAATGATAAAGGTTCAAATGGAGGGTACAACAGGGCCTTCAGACCTAGGTGTAGATCCCAAGAGGGAAAACAACCAATCGTCACATTTACAAAATGACAATCCTCGCTTTTACACAGCAAAAAGATGCTGAGGCCCTAGAACAGGGCTTTCCAAAGTGCTGCCGCTGGCGACACACCAGCGGCAGCGGCGGCGGGCGCACGCACAGCGACAGTGCGGGGGGGGCGTGCGGCAGCGCGCGTGCACGGTGGCGGCACGGGGGGTGCAGCGGCGCGCACGCGCATGGTGGCACCGCGGGGGTGTGCGCGGCGACGCGCACGCGCACGGTGGCGGCGCGGGGGGCGTGCGGCGGCGCGGGGGCGCGCAGCGGCGCGCACGTGCATGGCAGCTGCCGTGCACACACACGCCGCCACTTCCGGGTGGTGTGGCGACACACCACGCTGTGTGTGGCGACACACTTTTGTGTCGCGACACACAGTTTGGAAAGCTCTGCCCTAGAAAGAGTGCAGACAAGAGCAACAAAGATGTTAAGGGGTCTGGAGGCTAAACCCTATGAAGAACGGCTAAAGGAACTAGGTTTGTTTAGCTTAACAAAAAGAAGACTGAGAGGAGACAAGATAGCAGTCTTCCAATACTTGAAGGGCTGCCACAGGGAAGAGGGCGTAGACTTATTCTCCATAGCACCTGAGGGTAGGGCAAGAAGCCATGGGTGGAAGCTGGTCAGAGGGAGTATGTCTATGAAGGTTCTCAGTCATCCAGGTGGAATTGTCTGTAGCTTGAATCATGTCAACTGGATTTCTATTTTCTCAGTGGAAACGTTTCGCTCCTTATCCAAGAAGCTTCTTCAGTCTGAGTAAAGTTTGTAAGGGAATCCTTAAATATGTTTCTATGGTGGCTGTGTGACCTTACACCTGGGGCTAGGTCATGGTTATTTGAGATGTTTCTCAGCCCCTTTATTATCCAAAGGAAGATCGTTAAGATTACCTTGCTGTTGTTGAGATTGTGAAATGTTCTTAATCTTCCTAGGCACAGAAGACAAAGCAGGAAGGAAAATAGGGGAGAGATTCTGCCTGAGGCCCCCACCTCTATTCAAGGAAGGATTTTCCAAGTTGGCATAAATGGATTCCTTGACCCCTCTTTCAAACCACTTATCTTCCCTGTCTAAAATGTGAACATTAATGTCCTCAAATGAGTGTCCTTTTTCCTTTAGATGAAGGTAAACTGCTGACTCTGGTCCTGTGGTGTTGCTCCTCCTGTGTTGGGCCATCCTCCTGTACAAAGGTTGTTTGGTTTCTCCAATGTAGAGCTCAGAGCACTCCTCACTGCACTGAATTGCATACACTACATTGCTTTTCTTGTGTTTTGGAGTTTGATCTTTGGGGTGTACAAGCCTCTGTCTCAGTGTGTTGGTGGGTTTGAAATATACAGGTATGTGGTGTTTGCCAAATATCCGTTTTATCTTTTCAGACACGCCAGCCATGTAAGGAATGACCAGGTTCTTCCGTTTACTCTGAGTCTCAGCCCTGTCTGTTGCTGTTTTAGGTCTGGTAGACTTAGATTTGGTGAAGGCCCAATTTGGATATCCACAGGCCTTCAGAGCTGTTCTCAGGTGCTGATTTTCATTCTTTTTGGAATCCATGGAGGTGGGGATGGTTTCTGCTCTGTGTGACAATGTCCTGATGACCCCTAGTTTGTGCTGTAGTGGATGGTGGGAGTCAAACATCAGATATTGATCTGTGTGTGTGGGTTTCCTGTAGATCCCTATTTCTAGCTTGCCACCGGTCCCAATGAGGACTTCACAGTCTAGGAATGCCAGTCTGTTGTCCTTGGTGTCTTCTCTGGTGAAGCTAATGTTGGCATCTATAGTGTTTATATGGTCCGTGAAGGCCTGTACTTCCTGGGCCTTGATTTTGACCCAGGTGTCATCCACATACCTAAACCACTGGGTGGGCACCGTTCCCTGGAATGTGTTGAGTGCTTTCTTCTCCACTTCTTCCATGTATAAATTGGCCACAATGGGTGACACAGGAGAACCCATGGCACAGCCGTGTTTTTGTCTGTAAAAGCATTTTTACATTTTAAAATGAAAGCATTTGCATGCTTTCGAATTGCTAGGTTGGCAAGAGCTGGAGCTAGTGCGGGAGCTCACTCCGGGAGGCAAGCTGTTCCACTGCTTAATAGTTCTCACTGTCAGGAAATTCCTCCTCATTTCCAGGTTGGTGTTTAATTGGTGATCCCTGCATTTTCCAAACATTTATTTAGTTAAAAAGCATTGACCTAGGGAACAATGGAGCACTCAGCAAAATCCTGCAACTCAGAACTAGGCAAGATCAGAAAGTAGGTCTTCCTCTCATATTAAGAACTACAAAAAAAAAAAAAGATTGGTTTTGCCAGCTGGCCAAAGCAGAATAAGCAGCCCACTCACTCTTGCATGGCCTCCCCTGTAGAAAAATGGTCTAACACAGTATTTATTTTGTTTGTTTGCTTTTATGGCTGTGCAGATTGTAGAGGGAGTGCTTTGAAAGAGGCCCAAGGGATGCACTCCCTCAAATCTGTTCAAAGCTATTTAGCAAGCAATGCAGCCCATCTCTTCCAAGACTTCATTCATTGAGAGAGAATTCAAAGTGTCTCTGTTCTTTTGCCCCACCAGCTCCGACTAGCACTTGTAAAAGCTGGAAGACACTTCCTATCTGATACTGAGAGTATCAAAAGAGGCTTCCATAATGGTTATTTGCAGTTTCAGCTGGAAGGGTGTGGGGAAGTATGGGTATATATACTTGTATTTTTTTAGGATGTATGTACAATTGTGTGATGTTATGTGTGAGAGAAAGAATGGTCAGTATATGCATGGGGATCCATTAATTTTATAAATGGTTAATTTCCTTATTTTAGAGGAAATCAATTTTAATTAGTATTTCTTAATATTTGGGGGGATCACTGTGCCTTTTTGTTGACAATGGCTTCTGATGGGTACATATTAATGCAAATACAATGTGATACATGTACACATTTATTGGGGAGGAGGAAACCTCCAAGACCGGTTTCAGCTGGAGTAGGCAACCCTAGGTTGATGAGGTATGGAAGTTGGGCAATGCACAGGATTTTATTTGTTTGTTTGTTTGTTTGTTTGTTCAATTTATCCCCCGCCAATCTCCCATACAAGGGACTCTGGGCGGGTTACAACAAATAAAATTTAAAAAAATTTAAAAACTATACAAAATATCTAAAAACACAACAAGCATAAAATAAATAAAGTCCAAGATGGATTTGGAACCGCAGAGTAGATCATGGTGCTACGGGGCCAGCCAACCCCACGAGGCACTACCACCTCCGTTGTCCCAGGCCAGGCAGCAGAGCCAGGTCTTAAGGGCCTTCCGAAAGGCCAGGAGTGAGGGGGCCAGTCATTTTCCCTGTGTTTGTAATTTTGGTCTACTCTTCGGTGGGTTTTTTTGGAGGGTGGTGGGGGGAAGGATGAAAGGGTCTTAAATATGGCACTAACTTCAGAATCAGAGATAGAACATCTCTAAATAGGAATTATTAAGGAAAACAACTGTGAGAGCAACTGTTGCCTTTATGTCCAGCTTACATATTTCCTGTGGATAAATCTGGTTGGACCCTATGAAAAAGTTGAAATCACTGGAATTAATTTTATATTGAGAGGCTGGACTTCCCCCCTTCATCATCATACACAGACTTTTCTAGTCTGTGAACATGAAATCTACATGTTACATAAATTATCAATTTCTACATAAGTTTCAGTACTTGGAACCATAGCCATTCACAAGCTGAATATGAACCAGCAGCATAATAGAACTACTAAAAAGGCAAACAATGTTTTGGGCTGCATCAATAGAAATACAGTTTCTAAGCCACCAAAACTATTAAACGTAATGCCTCCCTCAAATTGAGATAAACTCCAGGTGACTTCATGGACATGTCCATGAGGTTTTATTGGTTTCGATGTGGAGGTGATCTAGCCTACCCTGTTGTTGTTTATTCGTTCAGTCGCTTCCGACTCTTCGTGACTTCATGGACCAGCCCATGCCACAGCTTCCTGTTGGCCGTCGCCATCCCCAGCTCCCCCACGGTCGAGTCCATCACCTCCAGAATACCATCCATCCATCTTGCCCTTGGTCGGCCCCTCTTCCTTTTGCCTTCCACTTTCCCTAGCATCAGCTTCTTCTCCAGGGTATCCTGTCTTCTCATTATGTGGCCAAAGTACTTCAGTTCAAAAGCATCTATCTTCCTTCGCTCAGCCTTCCTTATGGTCCAGCTTTCACAGCCATAGGTTACTACGGGGAATACCTGTCCTGACTATGGGTGCAGGAAAAACACACTCAGACTTGAGATCAAAGCTCTGATGTTTATTATCCTACCTCCTAAACAGAATCCAGCTAAACTGACACAACTTGGCACTGCCCAGAGATAGAGTCCTCAATCTGGGGCAGGGCTTTCTTGAGCCTCTTGGGAGGGAAACATAGACTCTCAGTATTACGCATGCGTTTCCCTTCCTGGAAGGAGCCCCCTCCATCTCCGCCCCTTATCTCCCTGACAATACCATTGCTTTGACTATGCGGATCTTTGTTGTCAGTGTGATGTCTCTGCTCTTAACTATTTTATTGAGATTTGTCATTGCTCTCCTCCCAAGGAGTAGACGTCTTCTGATTTCCTGGCTGCAGTCAGAGTCTGCAGTAATCTTTGCGCCTACTTCCCCTTTATTTTTCACGGAGCAGACTCCACCTTGAATACCGTGCCCAGTTCTGGGCACTACATTTTAAGAAAGATTTAGAGAAACTGAAGCCTGTATGAAGAAGACCAAGTAGGATGATGAAGAAACTGAAAGCTAAGTTTGATGGAGAGACTGAGAATATTAGATATGTTTAGCCTTGAAAAAAGAACCTCTTGATGAGGGTGAAAGAGGAGAGTGCAAAAGCTGGCTTGAAACTCAACATTAAAAAAACTCAGATCATGGCATCTGGTCCCATCACTTCCTGGCAAATAGAAGGGGAAGAAATGGAAGCAGTGACAGATTTTATTTTCTTGGGCTCCAAGATCACCGCAGACGGTGACTGCAGCCATGAAATTAAAAGATGCTTGCTCCTTGGGAAGAAAGCTATGGCAAACCTAGACAGCATATTAAAAAGCAGAGACATCACCTTGCCCACAAAGGTCCGTATAATTAAAGCTATGGTTTTCCCAGTAGTAATGTATGGCTGTGAGAGTTGGACCATAAGGAAGGCTGAGTGCCGAAGAATTGATGCTTTCAAGCTGTGGTGCTGGAGAAGACTCTTGAGAGTCCCTTGGACTGCAAGGAGGTCAAATCAGTCAATCCTAAAGGAAATCAACCCTGACTGCTCATTGGAAGGACAGATACTGAAGCTGAAGCTCAAATACTTTGGCCACCTAATGTGAAGAGAGGACTCACTGGAAAAGACCCTGATGCTGGGAAAGACTGAAGGCAAAAGGAGAAGGAGACGGCAGAGAATGAGATGGTTAGATAGCATCACCGATGTAATAAACATGAATTTGAGTATACTCCGGGAGACAGTGGAGGAGAGGAAGGCCTGGCGTGCTATGATTCATGAGGTCACAAAGAGTCGGACACGACTAAACAACTGAACAACAACAACAAGCCTTGAAAAAAGAGGAGCGATGAGAGATATAATAGCACTCATATCCAAAGGAGTATCAGATGGAAGAAGACCACATCCTTTTGTCTATCATCCTGAAATGTAGGACACAGATTCTGGTTGAATATTAGAAATGTGTAACAGTAACAGCAGTTTGACAGTGGAACAACTATCAGAAAGGTGATAAGCGCCCCCTTTTTAGATATGTTGAGGGACCTGCCAAATTGACATTCATTGGGAGTAGAATTTAATAGTTTAAATGGCCTTTTCCAGTTCTCTGGTCCTGTCTTCATAACAGGATTGACCCAGTCAGCTACTGTCCCAGTCAGATATCCCCACTCAATCTCCTCATGGGGGGGGGGGGGTTCCTCTCAGCAAACAATCACACTAACTGGTTCAAAGGCTGCCATTTTGGGAAAATAAAACCTTCACCTACTTCAGGAAGTGCACAGTATCCCATAAGCCCTTGACACTAGTGTCCTGAAAAGGCTTCGTGACATCTCCATCTGCCAAACAGGCACAGCAGGTGTAGAAGGGAACAAGAAGCAAAAAGGACTTCCGTGGCTGAGGGTGGACTTTATCTTGGATCTCCCTTCTTCTGCTCTTGATCCTTGGGGTAGTCCATGCCATCATGACTAAGAGCTATGGAGAGCTTTATCCTCCATAGATTTGTCTAAGTTCCTTCCAAAACATGATTGGACAACTTGTAACCCTACAGCTAACTTCAAAAGCCTTCTGCAGGACATTAGGGTAGAGTTGTCTCTTCTTTAAAGCCTTCAGTTGGGGATTGAGGGAAGGGCATACCAGAAAAATTAAAGTGAGTATCAGAGGAAATGAGATCCCTACCTATTTTTGTTTCTGGCACCACCCGTTGCTTTCGTTAGCCCTGCCTCCTAGGTGGCCTACACTAGCTTACCCATGAGCAAATGCAGCCTTCTTAGGAAAAAGTTGCCATGCCTCTTCTTCTAAAGCAGGGTTTCTCAACCAGGGTTCCATGGAACCCTAGGGTTCTGCGAGAGGTCACCAGGGGTTCCCTGAGAGATCATGATTTATTTAAAAAATTATTTCAAATTTGGGTAACTTCACATTAAAGGGGTAAGTTTCATTCTTTATTTTTAGTTTAAGAACACTGTTAATGCATACATACAGGCCTACACATGAAATGCATATAATAATTTTGTAACTTCTGGCCTATATTTGAGCCTAAATGTGTAGGAGTTCCCCAAGGCCTGAAAAATATTTGAAGGGTTCCTCCAGGGTCAAAAGGTTGAGAAAGGCTGTTCTGAAGTCACCCAAGTTGGTAGCTGAGTGACTGCTTCCTTGTAAGTATGATTAGAATAACAGACTAAGTGAGGCACTGTAACTTCCCCATGATGTGAAGTGATGTGAAAAGCGATCTTTAGAAAAACAAAACTGTTAACCTCTTTTACCAAAAGAAACAACATGAAATTGCATGTGTTCATGTTTAGCTTTAATCGCATGTGTTCTCTTTCCTAGAAGAGTCAGAGCAAGCATTGTGAGTCAGTATACCTCTTTTTGTTAAAAGCATAGCATGACATAAACAAACGGTTTCTTCCCCCCGTTTCTACCTCTCCTGAGAAGGGTTTCAAAATACAGGCTGCCTTAAGTTTCATCCAGCTAAGGGCACCAAACGGGTTTAAATCTCCTGTTTTATTGGAACAGGTGTAGCCACTGTCAGCTCTGCCAGGATCTTCCTAGGCCAGCAAAGCGAGGGCTGTTTTGGTTCAATGGATTTAAAAGTCTCTTGAGAGCGAAGCAGTGAACGAATGCAGAAAGCACTTGGCAAGGAAAGGCGCTTTAAGTAATGAGTTTTGTCACTCAAGGCTTCTAGAAAATTGCCTTCAAATATTCCTAAAACTATTTAGGGGAAGGGGAGGGTGGAATGGGGGACAGAAGAGCAGGAAGCCATCAAAAGAGTGTTCTATTTGCATTGCGTATTCTTAACATCTGAGGCACCAGGCTAGAAACCAGGAGACTGAGAGTTCTAGTCCCGCCTTAGGCATGAAAGCCAGCTGGGTGACCTTGGGCCAGTCACTCTCTCTCAGCCCAACTCACCTCACAGGGTGGTTATTGTGGGGAAAATAGGAGGAGGAAGGAGTATTTGGTATGTTCACCGCCTTGAGGGAGCCAGTTTGGTCTAGTGGTTAAGGCACCAGGCTAGAAACCAGGAGACTGTGAGTTCTAGTTTCGCCTTAGGCATGAAAGCCGGCTGGGTGACCTTGGGCCAGTCACTCTCTCTCAGCCCTAGGAAGGAGCCAATGGCAAGCCAGGAGACTGAGAGTTCTAGTCCCGCCTTAGGCATGAAAGCCGGCTGGGTGACCTTGGGCCAGTCACTCTCTCTCAGCCCAACTAACCTCATAGGGTGGTTGTTGTGGGGAAAATAGGAGGAGGAAGGAGTATTTGGTATGGATAAATAAATAAATAAATAAATAAAATAAAGGGTGTTTTGTTGTTGTCTAGATGTATTCCATAAAGAGTATGCATCCCCCTCCCCAAATATAAAAAGTGGCACCAATTTTCAAAGCTGGAAAATTGAGCTGATTCCCTTCAATTTGTGAAACTTAAAAAAGATCACACCATAATCTCCTCTGTGCCTTTGAAAAGGGCAGGTTCTAAAGCGAAAACAACAAGAACGCAACTAAAATGACCATGGCCACCTTCTATGACATCTGATCTGACATAGTGAAGTCAATGTGTCTGAGAAAGGCTTAAGAACTAAAGTGCCTGAGGGAGGCATATGAATTCCCTCCAAGTTTTCAGTGTGTAGTTTCTAATATCAGATCTATTTAGTTTGGGAAATTAAGCTGACTTTTTCCAATGAAAACTGCTCTTGGTTTCATTGTTCTAGGAAACTCTTTAAAACATTTTAAGCACTATCTACTCTTTTCCCTCTTGGCACCCCTTTGCTTAATGAGAAAACAACCCTGAAATAAATAGCTTTATATAATTATACAGGTGCTTGTTAAATTTTTTACTTCTCCTTACGTCTAACTGCTAAACGTTTCCTTTTGGTCTCAGTGCAGACACTTTTATCCAGCTGTGTATCCAATGGTACATTTCTAAATTTGTGGCTGAATCCGAGGAAAACCCATAAAAAGAGAATCCCTGAATAATCAGCCTCCTTTATTTTTCTTTTCTAACTTCTATTTTTATCTTGAAATATGAGGAAACAGTCTGGAATTTTCCTAGGCTGAGATAGAGTCCTGTCTCTTTTTTAGCCCAGTCTGAAACATTTATAAATTACTAGATTGAGAAAGTAATTTTACTCAGTTCATAATGCGTCAGTGCTTCGTGAACTGTGCATCATTTCAATACATGCAGATTTAGTAAATTTTGCATTTAAGGCAGTCTTCCTCAGTGTGGTATTCCCCAGATTTCTTAGAGCTGCATCTGTTGGAACTCTATAGCCAAAGCAAGGGTGTCTGCAAGATGGGGGTCAAAAAAGTCAAGATGGCAGCTGGGGCTACATGAATAGGTATCGAGATTGCACACACAAAGGTGGTCATGGCTGCCATCTTGACTTTTACTTCCCTTGTGGATACTACTGAGCAGCCATGGCAGGCTGTAGGGTACCATATTAGGGAAGGCTAATCTAGCATTGAGAGCCAGCTAGGAAAGAGACAATGGCAAACCACTTCTGAAAGCTTGCCAAGAAAATTGTAGGGACTAGTCCAGGCAGTCACCAAGAATTGGACACGACTGAACAGATTAAAAAAAAAATCTAGCACTGACCAACTACTAGCTTGTGGTGGTGATTGTGGAAAAAGGATTTGCCCAAAGGGAAAATGACATCAGGAGAAGCAGCCAGAGTGAGGGGAAGTTGTGTGGTATATGTGAATCACACAAGAGTCCCCGTTGGGGGAGATGGGCGGTCATATAAATTTAAATAATAAATAAATAAATATGTGAATCACATGTTGGAACACTTCTGTTTTATCTCCCTATCTGTCCACCTTCAACCAGCAGCTTGCCCTCAGCGCTCTCTACCTCACATGTTTACTGTTGTGGGAGAAACTGGAGGTGAGAATGCTACTCATGCTATCTTGAGCACCTGGAAGAAAGATGAGATATAAATCTGACAAATAAATAGAAATCAGAAGAGGAGGAGAGAAGAGAAACAGTGGTCACCTCTGCTCAGGGACCATCTACTTTTGAATCTTTCCAATTGTTAGTTAGGAAGCAGTGCAGATAAGCCTTCTCCTTGGAAGAAAAAGGATGAAGGGAGAATAAAAAAACATAAAAAGCTAGCTCAGGCACTAGTAGATAAGTTTGCTTTTTTTCCTTACTCCCCATCTTTTTTCCAAGGGAAACCACATCTTACTACTAATATTTGTAAGCTACTCTGCAAGCCAAAATAAATATGGACAACCACAGAACAACTACTCTCAACTACTTGTATGTTTCCCATAGGATCTAGTTGTCCAATCTCCCTCCCCCCCCAAAAAAAAAGTAAGTTGGACTAGGCAGGCCTTGGTCTGTAAGACTTTTTAGTGCCAGGAATGTATGACAGGTGGACAAAATTATAAGCAATTCAATGATCAACAAAATGTGCATGCTAATTTATTTACATTTACTTTTAACCAACTGATAAAATTTAAACTTGGCATTACCACCATGAAAATAACTTAACAGAGGTGAATACTATAGTTACATATCCATAGTTTTGAAGACATCCAGAAAAATAACTCATTCTCTACCAGTCACACCTCAAAATACTTTAAGAAGGATGTGGGCAAATTGGAATGGGGAAGAATCTAAGCTGGTCAGTGGAATGGAAAGCAATCCTTTGAAGAAATGCTGAAGGAACTGAATATGTTGAGCCTGGTGAAAGCTGAATGGGACGGGAGATGCTTCAGAAATCTGAAGAACATCACATTAAGAGGCACACTTGTTCTTCAGTCCCAAAAGTCAAGATGAGATTTAATAGATTTAAATGACAGGAAAGTGTTTTTTTGTTGTTGTTGAATGTGAGGAGAAACTGCTTGATGATAAAATTAATCTCCTGTAGCGGCCTTACTCAACTGATGGGATTTTTTCCCTAGAAGAGGCCTAGAGAGCCATCTGTCAGAAATAGATCTAGCAGGGGAATGAGATTAGATTATCTAGAAACCAGCCTCATCTGTATAATGTCATGAGTTCTGTGGAAAATAGAACTCTTTCGTTTAAGGTTGTATCTACATGTATTAGTTTGATACAATTGAAAAAATAATGACTTTCCCCAGAGAGTCTTAGGAATTTTATTTTATAGCTACTAAAATCTTGCAACAATAATGTGTTAAAGGGTAAAGATGGAGCAAAACAGAATAGGCAGCAGGAGTTATTGGGAAGGGGTTGGATAAGGAATGGAGATCTGAAATTGATGGTGGTGATGAGGGGGAAATGGATGCTCCACAAAACCATATTTACCCGACGCCATTATAAACTGGGGATGATTTCCCACCCTTCTGCCAAAAAGGAAAAATAAACAGAAAAAAAATCCTCATTGGCCTTCATTACAATATTCTTAATAAATGGAAGAGACCTTTGGATTTTAAGAGTAAATTATTTTAGGAAAAACTCTACTCTTCCTTTCAGATAAATACAGTGGGTAAAAGTGCTTTATGACAGCGGATAGCAATAGCAAAAATTGAGAACAGTTTGGAATCTCCGTACATCTCAAATTTAATTTGAAACTAATTAAACTGACTTTTCAAGGTATCTCAAATAGTTTTTCTTCCTCTCTCCCACAACTGTTTCATCATTTCATAATTCCAGTGTCATTAGCAGTTAGTCTTTGTTGATAACACTGGGAGAATGACCAGTTCAGAATCTTCATTTAATCCTTTCGTGGTGCCTATATTCTTTCTGCTTATGTTGGGAGCTGGGAAGAGGGGAATTTGGAGGAAGAACTCATGGCTCATTCAACATTCAATGACTTACTATTAAAAATGCCACCCCCTGCCTTAATTATTGTTTTCAGACATTCCGTGGCTGTACATATGTTTCTTAGCAGTTCAGAATATATAGGAAGATGTTCTGCAGGCATTACATTAAGATGTTCTTTGAATTAATTTATGTTTAATATGTGTACTCCTACAAGCACAGAAAAAATCATATTGGAATTTTTAGAACCACCAAAGTAGCTGGTACATTATTCACTGAAAACTCACTTCAGATGTTATATTGTTTGCATGAACAAATCACTAGCACAGAGGTTTCCAAACTTTTCATGTTGGTGACACACTTACAGCAGGGCATCATTTCGCGACACACTCTTACAGCAGGGCACAAGGCAGGCACTAGGACCTGTGCTGAATCACAGCAGGCTTGGAGGCAGCAAGGCACAAGGCAGGCACTAGGACCTGCGCGGAATCCTGGCAGGGCTCAAAGGCAGCAGCAGCCGCGACACACCCAGACACTGCAGCCGACAACGTGTCCCGACACACAGTTTGGAAAGCTCTGCACTAGCACAAACTTTTCCAACATGGTACTTTCCAGTTACACTGAGACTGCATCTCCCAGAATTCCCAGCCAGGAGAAAGTTGCACCAGTATAACCAATTATTTACAGCTGGTTGGAGTGGCATAAAATTTGATTTGCTGAGTTTCAAGATTACCTCTTCTAGGAGACAAGGATTTGACATTAAGACTGCAATCCTATATACACTTATTTGGGAGAAATGCTACAGAAGTTAATAGCACTTTCTTATGAAAAGACATGGACACAATTGCAATGTAAATCACTTTAAATCTAATGAATAGACAATCCTTCTTTGTGAGATAATGCAAAAAGGGTTACCACTGATAATTAGAAGAGCCATAATGGAAAAAAGCTGAACTAGATTTTCTGTCCTTTATGGATGAATGGTTTTGTTTTGTTCTTCCTGTTCTCTTCCCTCCCCCCCCCCCAGTTTCTCTTTCATACCTTTTTTAATGAATGTTTAATGAATATTTTATACTGCTTTGATGCAATTGATTACATTTTGATTTTTTCCCCCAAAAAAATGTTAACTGACTTTGAAATGACCACATGGAAAGTGACATGAAATATATTAAATTTAAAAAATACATTTAAGAATTATCTCTTAAAAGAGAATAAGGAGGAGAAATGGGGAAAGATGAGTCCAGCAGCAACTGACAGACAGACAGAGATGCATCAAGTAATGTTTCTTTAAATGTACTACTCCTTTGTTCAAAACTGAGTAGGGAGAGAGTGACAAATGCTCTGTGGACATGCCTTTATGCCAACCAAAAACATGCATGTAAAAAAAAAATTCCATTGCAGCTGGATAATATTATGAAAAAGCCATGCCCACCCCGTTTGTCAGGGCACACCATAGCGATTCCAGAAAGAACCGGATAGGACGCTATGATACGTAAAATTAAATATCTTAAAACCCCTGGAGAGGAATAGAGGTAAACCATGAATTACATATTGTACCTATTAGGGCTGACCTTCTAAATGTACTGGCTTCATAGAAAATCTCACTAAAATCAAGTAAATCCAAGGATTAGCCTGCAAGTTTCCGTGCCTTTCAGTGAAATTTGGAAAGTATGGAAACAGTCAATGTTTTCCATGGGTTTACTTAATTGAACGAACTCATTCAATAATTGTGGTTAATCATTAACTGAAAATAAGCCTAAACCTTTTCTGTAGGAAAAAGAGCTGATCTCTCTGTATCAATACTGTATCCTATCTTTACCTGGTGCTCCCAGCGTTAGGTACCAAATCTGATGAGCCCAGCCAAGGGATCTCCCCAAATACCATTTTAGCATTGGAAGCTCTACATGGCAAATCCATTTACATAAAATGATGGCTGGCCATGGCTTGCTCTTCCTTGGGAACAAATTAACATTGGCATTCCAAGCACAGGAAAGTCAAGAAATTAGAAACACAGTTCAGATTTGGCCGGCACTTTGAAATACTGTACCATGTGCTACTGATGTCAATTAATGAAAAGCAGAGATTTTGCTGAGGGGGTCTGGTTTTGAAACACATTAACACACATTCAGCATGTTTGCACAGGAATCAGATTATAAACATCTTGGTTCCTAAACAATAAAGCAAGTACATTGGGACTTGCAGTCTCAAAACTGAGTACACCCAGATCTGAAGTACATGTTCAGGGAGTTTAGGGATTATAGAAGCACAAAATGTAGATCTTTTTTTTAAAAAAGCAACTGAACGTCTCTCCTTCAAAAACAAAAAACAGCACACCAAAATTGTTTGTGGAATGCTGGAGTATTAAGAGGGAAAAGACATTTCTAGTTGTTTGCCTAGTGCACAGATTTTCTGCATGCAGAAAACTTTCACACAGAGAAGACTTTAGGTAAGAATAGAATTCAGACTTTTCCCCAGAACACAGCACTTGCCTTCTATACAGCATAAAAAGGTAAAGGTTGCCCCCGCACATCTGTGCAGTTGTGTCCTACTCTAGGGGCTGGTGCTCATCTCCATTTGTTAGCCGAAGAGCCAGCATTGTCCGAAGATGCTTCCACAGCCATGTGGCTGGTATGACACGCGCGGAATGCTGTTACCTACCCACCGAAGTGGTACCTATTAATCTACTTGCATTTGCATGCTTTCGAATTGCTAGGTTGGCAATCTATATAGCATATCCCTTATTTAATCCTTGGGATTTAAAATCAAAAAGATCTCAGGCAGGAGGGTCTATCAGCATTTTGGATGGCAACTGCTAAACAATGCAGGTAGTCCTCGCTTAACAACCACAATTGGGACCGGAATTTTGGTTGCTAAGCAAAGCAGTCATAAACCAAATCCGAACTGATTTTACGACCGTTTTTGCAGTGGTCGTTAAGCGAACCACATGGTCATTAAGCGAATCACGTGGTCCTCCAATGATTTTGCTTGCCAGAAGCCATCTGGGAAGATCAAAAATGGCAATCACGTGGAATAGATCGACAAATATTCTGCCCTGATATATGACAAGATTCCAGACTCCTTCATAAGTATTCAGTCATTCACTTTCTTCTACCGCAGTCTGAAATGGTAGCTTTTGTCCATCCTGTTGCAAAATTCAGCTCTCTTTGAAGATTGTGCTGCTCTCTGAAATGCCTTCAGGTTATCTCCAATGTATGCACCAGAAAAACTTAAAAGATTAAAATGATACTATGGGATTTAAATTTGTGCTACACTTCATTATAGGGTTCTGTGTTATATGAGCCCATATCTGTATCACCTATATCTACAGCTACACAGAGACACAAATCTTCATCTATATCTACATCCACATCTAAAAACTTCAGCCATTCTTCAGATTTAGAAGCTTTGCCTTCCTGGATGTGGCAACATTCGAATGAAAAATGTACCTGTGTGTATGTGCAAGAGATATACTGTTCTACTGGCTTGGAGGCTCTGAGGCAGCAGTTGAGATAAGGTGTGTTCACATGACACACTGAACCCCAAGCTAGCCAACTATATTTTAATCAAGGCTTTAATCAAGCATGTGTGATTAGTTTATAGCTCAGTGTTATTCAGATAACACAGTTAATTGAGTGAACCATTATTTACTCAGCCCCTTTTGTTGACAATTAGATCCCTATACCTACAAGGATCCCATCTCAGAGAAAGTTTGGAAATTTTATCTGCATTCCTCTACTTCCTCATCCAAATCGTTAATTTAAAAAAATGATTCAGAGTATGGAACCCAGGACTGAAGTTCATGGCACTTCATATAACAATATCCTCTAGTGAGTGGTTGATAAGGGCTCTTTATATATGATTTTCTAGCCAACTATATATCCATTTGTAGTATATTTGACCCATTCTTAACTAGCTTATTCATCAAAAATGTCATGGGATACCTTGTCAAATGCTTTGCAAAAGTCAAGATATATTACATCTACAGCATTCTCACAACCTACCAAGCAAGCTGCCTGATCAAAACATGAGGTACATAAAAAAACTGTTCTAATAAATGCCACATTATTTTTAAGGCACAAGTACGATCTACCCGAAAAATTCCTAGATATCAGTGTCAGACTGATTGGTCTGAATGTCCCTAATTCTCCGTTTTCCATGGTTTGAAGCACATTTGCCCCTCTCCAGGCATTTAGCACTTCATTGTTCTCCAGGATTTCTCCATGTTCTTTTTTTCTTAACAATTTTCCTAGAAGTATGAGTTTTGCTTTACCTGTAGATATTATCAAGTTATGGCTCTGATTCAGGCAGATGACTGGATTCACACATCACATTAAGTCATAATGTTAAGTCATGATGTGGTTTGTCTGCTTTTTGCTAGGCATATTATATGAACACAGCAAATTGAACAAACTACAGCTTAGTTAATGCATAAATGTAACTATATCATGTGTGGTTAAAGGAAAGGAAGGTACTTTAGTCCTCCAGATCACCAGTTAGGACTTGAAGGGCATCTATTAGAAGAATATTTTTTTATATACTAAAAGCAAGGGTTGAATTTAAGAAACATCTTATTTCTTTTCAGATTATGAGATGGATTTTGGCAATGCAGTTGGTTTGTTCTTAGTTTAGTGTGATGTATGAACCAGCCCCATTATACTATTTGATTATGCATGAACCACACCACTATGATCTGTTTAATAAACCATGGATAAAAAATCCTGGCTTATCATTACATATTAGCTTAGCCACTATGACCTATAGCTGGTAGATGTCTTGATCAAAAAAGCCATTTAATATAAAAGAATATAAGAAAAATGTCTCGTGTCTCAGGAGGTTCAAGAAAGTAGCAGTGTGACTGCTGTATTCCACTGCAACACACTGGTGCAACTTTTCCCCAATGTAGTTCTTCCCCCAGCTGTGTTGAGACTGCAATGCCCAGAAACCTCATTCAGTTACCCAAGACTGCACTGGTATGATCTGCACAGAGATATACAAATAGACCTCCATGTTCCTACAGAACAGGAATTATAACATCAAATACCTTCATTGCTATTGTTACATTTCTGGCAATGACACACTCTCATCTGATGTTCCGACAATATTTTGATTCATCAATTCTGAGCAGCTCACAATAGTAAAATCCATCATAAAACGTATCACAGAAACATCAAATCATAGAAGCAACATCAAAACTATAAGCAAGAGAGAGTCACCAACCACAGTGAACACCAACCATCACAATACCAACTCTTTGTTCTAGAGTTCCAATAAAGGAAGACAGTTTTCATTTCTTTCCTAAATGATATTAAGAAGGGTCCCATCCTGACCTCCAAGCAAAGAGACTTCGATAAACCTGGTGTGACCATAGAACTGTGTCATTCACTTGCAGTTTTGGCTTGCTCTAGAGCAGGGCTTTCCAAACTTTTGCCGTAGGCGACACACCAACGGCTGGCGTGCAAAAAACCGGAAGCACCGGAAGCGGCGCTTCTGGGTTGCCGCTGCCGCCGTGCTTTCAGGTTTTTGCATGCTGTGGTGGCGGCGGCAGCAGCAGCGTCCTGGAACCCGGAAGTGCTGATGGCCTGTTGCCGCTGCCGCACGGCGGCAATACCTCATCAACACTTCCAGGTTGTTGCGTGACACACTTTGGGCCCCCAGGCAACACAGTACTGTGTCGCGACACACAGTTTGGAAAGCCCTGCTCTAGAGGCAAATAAACACTATTATAGATGTGCATCAAGTCATATTGCATGTTGTATTATTTTTTTAATAAAATCTTCTTTCTTTTGGTGTGAATTACTAGGAATGCATGGTCGCTTACGATTCACATTGCTTGCTTGAGGCTCCGTTGAATTAAAACAGTACTACTGTGGAAATACCCCATAGCAATCCTACTTGCATCGTCCTTTAAAGAGGTCCTGCGTCAATCTATGTTCTGAAAAGTCACAACAGGACTGATCATACTATATTGTCAGTCTCTCATTCTCTCTCTCTTTATAGTGCCTTTGAGTCAGTCTTGTTGACTACATGAACAACTACATACAGTTTTCTTGGCAGCCTTTTTCAGAAGTGGTTTGCCCTTGCCTTCTTCTAAGGGCTGAGTGTAAGGTGCTCCATCCGATGCCTGAAATCTCCCTCCTCTAGAGTAAACCACAGACGTGCGGTTTCTTAGAAGCAGAAGGATTTATTAGAGTACATGAAGGTTAACACGAACAAAGACTTGAATGAATCAGCAAAGCATGGCCTGTCACATTTAAACATTCCCCTTCCCGAAGTCCTTTGATGTTGACACGTGTAGCTCGTGGCTCCAGGGTGCTCAGACATCCGTTTGCATAGATGTGTACTGGCGCTGGCCTCTTTAGGTGTGAATCGTCTATTTCAAAGGCAGGCACCTCTTCCGTGTCTGTTGCACGCCACCCTGGCTATGCATACTTATCTAACATATTGGCAGAGGTCTGCTGAGCTCTGACATGCTCCCGGCCCAAGATGCTTCCCCCACCCCACCAAAATACGCTAACTACTGAACTAACTAAAACATTTTCAGTCGTGCCCTGTAACGAGAGAACACAAAGAGAAATTTTTTTTCCCATTGTCTTGCTGGGGTGACCGTTTCAGTGAGGTTTGTCCGGGAACTCCCTATGGAAGGTTTTTACCAATTTGGGGGCCCGTGTGTGTTTAGCGCTAACCCACTCCTTGTCTCCAATCGGCAGATGTTGCCACTTGACCAAATATTGCAGCTGCCCCTTGTGCCATCTGGAATCCAGAATCCTGTCGATTTCAAAGTGTGGTTCTCCCTCCACTAACAATGGGGCAGGTTCTGCTGGTTCTGGGTGCCACTGCTGTGAAGTGTGGTACTGTTTCAACAAGCTAATGTGGAAAACTGGGTGCACCTTTCTTAGTGTCTTTGGTAACTGCAGTTTGGCCGTTACCGGGTTAATAACTTCAATGATTGGGAACGGAACTATGAATTTGGGCGCCAGTTTTTGTGACGGTTGTGTAGCCCTCAGGTTTTTTGTTGACAGGTACACCTTATCCCCTACTCTCAACTCCCATTCCTTCTCTCGTTTGCGGTCTGCGTATTTTTTGTAGCTTGCTTTGGCTTCCTGCAGCGTTTTCACCATGATTGGCCAATTACTGGTTACCTTTGCTATCCATTCATCCGCTTTCAGTGGCTGCGCTAGTTCTGGGCTTTGGGTCATAGCCAACTCGTGGATAGTTACAAAATCCTGCCCTGTAGCTACTTTAAATGGTGAAAACCCCATGCTTTGGTGGAGCACGTTATTGTAAGCAACTTCTGCGAACGGTAACAGTTCTGCCCAATCATTTTGTTGATAATTAATGTAACATCTAAGGTACTGCTCCAGTATAGCATTAATGCGTTCGCTCACTCCATCTGTGCATGGATGGAACGCACTACTAAGCCCGTTCTGATCCAATTAACTTCAAAAAGGCCCGCCAGAACTTGCAAGTGAAAGTGCTGCCGCGATCGCTGATTATGCGTTCCGGCGTCCTGTGAGCCCTATAGATGTGTTGAATAAACATCCTAGCTAGTTTTTGAGCATTCGGAATCCCATTGCAAGCAATGAAGTGTGCCTGTTTAGAAAATAAATCTGTGACCACCCAAATAGCCGTTTTCTTGTTGCTCACCGGTAAATCTACTATAAAATCCATGGCAATCTGCTTCCATGGTTGAGTGGGGTTTGCTACTTCCTGCAATTTCCCTGTGGGTTTGCCCATTTTCCTTTTAGCTGTTGCGCACACTGGGCACGATTGCACATAAGCTTTAATGTCTGCGCGCAATGATGGCCACCAGAATTTGCGCCGAACTAAATGTAGTGTTTTCACAAATCCGAAATGCCCTGCCGTTTTGTGGTCGTGATGGTTGCTCAAAACCCTTTGCCTCAAAGGCTCAAGGACATATGCTTTATTGTCTTTCCACCCCACTCCATCTTTCTCCTCGAGGGTGTGTTTGTTCTCCCCCCACCATGTGTCTGTCACTGTTGCCGCTCGCAGTTCGCTTGCAAACGGGTCGCTCTCAGCCAAGCGTTTTGCGCTACTGCGAGTGATCGCCATGTTTCCCTCCAATCTATCAGCTTGTGCCAGGTGGCTCTGAGCCTCCTCTGGCTGGGAAGGGATGAGTGACTCAATAACCTCCTCCATCTTGCTTTCATGCTACGGCAGGCGCGATAGTGCGTCCGCTAAGTAATTTTTTCCCCCAGAGAAGTATTTCAATGTGAAATTGAACCTGCTAAGGAACTCTGCCCACCGGAGGTGTTTGGGATTTAGTTTTCTGGGGGATTTGAGAGCTTCTAAGTTTTTGTGGTCAGTCCACACTTGAAACGGGACTGCTGCTCCTTCCAGGAGGTGTCGCCAAGTGCTTAGAGTGTGTTTAACTGCGAACGCCTCTTTCTCCCACACATGCCAACGTTTCTCAGTCTGATTGAATTTTCTAGAGATGTAAGCACAGGGTCTTAATTTCTTACTGTCATCTGCCTGCAGCAATATGGCCCCGACTGCACTAAAAGATGTGTCCGTGTGTATAACGAACGGTTTGTCTGCCTCAGGGTGTTTGAGGATGGGCTCCTCAGTGAACATCGCCTTTAACTTGTCAAAGGCTTCCTGACATTCCTGGGTCCACACTAGTTTCGTGCTTGGTGACTGGGCTTTCGCTTTCGCGCCCTTGCTTTTTGTTTTTAACAAGTCAGTAAGGGGCAGCGCAATCTGCACGAAATCCTGAATAAATTGCCTATAGAACCCCGCAAACCCGAGGAACGCTTGCAGCTGTCTGCGCGTTTGGGGGGGCTGCCAGCCCAGGACCGCTTTGACCTTTTCGGGGTCCATTTCAATGCCCTCATGTGATATGCAGTACCCCAGGAAGTCTAGCTTATCTTTGTGGAATTCACATTTCTCATATATCATCTAAATATACAATTACCCCTTTGTACAGAAATTCATACAGTACTTCGTTTATGAACCTCATGAAAATTCCCGGTCCTCCCGCAATCCCAAATGGGAAGACTCGGTATTGAAATGATCCCAGTGGGCAATTGAATGCTGTTTTCCATTCGTCCCCCTCCCGTATACGTACACGATAGTAAGCCTCCCGTACATCTAATTTCGTGAAAATCTTCCCTTTAGACAGTTGGGCTAACATGTCTTTCAACAACGGGAGGGGGTACTGGTTGGTAATCGAAATTGCATTGAGCCCCCTGTAGTCCGTGCAAAGTCGGAGGGACCCGTCTTTTTTCTTCCTGAATAAGACTGGGGCTGCTAGGGGGAATTGGCTGGTTCGATAAATCCACGCGCCAAATTTTTATCGATGAATTTGCGAAGCTCCTGTAGTTCTTTTTGTGTCATGACATACATCTTGGGCTTGGGAAAAGGTGCCCCTGGGATGAGATCGATAGTTGCGTCCGACTGTCTGTGGGGGGGTGCTTGTTCGCATTCCTGTTTGCCGAACACCTCCACCACGGGGAGGTATTTCTCCGGGATTGTGTCCGGAATTGTGCCACCCCCTTGTTCCTGGTCCCCATCCCAAAGTTCCATCCCAGCTGCCCCCACTTCTAAGCAACCCAGAGTTCTCTCCTTGTCCATCCCTAAATAAGTCCCATCAATGAATTCAATTTCCCCAGAAGCCCAATCCACCCTGGGGTTTCTTGTTCTCAGCCATTTCAGTCCTAATACAATAGGTCGTGTTGCAATGGGAGCCACAATAAACCTCAATGTCTCTACGTGAGTCCCAAGAGTCATTTGGATTTCTTCTGTGAAATGCTCCACTGGCCCCCCTTTCATTTCTGAACCATCCAATTGGCAAAATGTGATGGGCATATTTAATTTAAAAAGTTTTAGTCCCATCTTGTCAGCCACGTTCGGGTGCATTAAGCATCTTGAGCAACCAGAGTCTAACATTGCCACCCCCGAATATTTCTTCCTCCCAACCAAAGTTTTTAATTGTACCTTTAGGTGCATTGTCGGGCTGTGGCTTTCCTTCCCGTTGCACCCCTTTGCAAAGGCCTGTCCCGCGGCGCTCTTTAGAACAGACCTTTTTCGTTTCCCGCCGGCTGGAATTTGATTTCGGAGTCATTGCTGTCGTCATCCAGGTCCGAAACCAGGCTTGGGTCCTCTATTGCCGCTGCTGCTCCTTTGCGCTTGTTGGTCGCCGGTTTGTCGCTACTGCCGTCTGCTGACTTTTTCACCGGTGGCTTTTCTTTAAAGTTTGTTTTCCCTTGATAGCAATTATTTATTCTGTGTCCCTCCTTCCCGCAACGGAAGCACAACCCGTCTTTCACACGGTGTTCTTTCTCCTTTTCCCAATTCCGTTGCTTGCTGTCTTTGCGGGGGTGGGGGGTAAAAGTTCCTTGATTCCTTCGCAAGGATTGGAAGGTCCTAATATTTTGTAACTGCATTCTGCTGGTTTCAATTTTCCCCGCTAACTGGATCCACCCCTCCAATGTTCCTGGATCATCTCTACCTATTGCTACCTCGATCAGGTCCTGTCTCAGCCCATATTGAAAATGTTCGATTTTAAACGATTTAGGCCAGTCTGGTAATTTGCTTAAAAGCTTTTTGAAGTCCATAGCATATTCAGCTACTGTCCTATTTCCCTGCCTTAGGTTCTGGATTCGCGCCCTGGCTAACATTTTCGATAGAGTGTCCTCGAATCTTTTGCGCAGGGCGTACATAAACTTCTTAAAGTTCATCAGCTCCCGGGCCCCACTATTGTGTAGTTCCACTAGCCAATTGCCCGCCTCCCCTTCCAAAAGGCTGGAGACGTACCTTACTTTGCTCTCCTCCGTTCGGAAGGTATGTTCAAATTCCCCCATAAATCCTCTTACATGCGTTAAAAAGCATGCCAGTTTTTTAAGGTCCCCATCAAATTTCATCTTCAATTTGCCTATGCCACTCGGTGCGTTGGGCCACTGCGGGATCCTGTGTTGGTCATGGTTCGGGGTGACTGATTGTCGGTTGTAAGGACGAATTTCTTCTTCCTCCTCATCGCCTTCCCCACTCGTCTCACTTGCTTCCTCCTCCCCTTCGGAGGTTACTGGGCTCGGTGCCATCCCCCTGCGTCCCTCCAGGGTTTTTATCAAGTTCCCTATGGCCACCCCCATGGAGTTCAATTTACTGTTTATTTCCCCCACGTCTAGGTCCATTTGTGACATCTGTGCTTCCAGGACCTCGATGCGCTGGGTTGAGGTGACTCTCTTCTTCGCTCGCTTCCCCCCTCTCTCTTTCTTTAGCACTTTGCCAACCGCGACTGACCATTCCGCCAGCTTAGGCTTTGTAGATTCGAGGGGGGGGAGTTTTGATTACCTCCTACTTTTGGGATTTCTGTCTCTCCCGCCTGTTGGTGGTCTCAGTATAGTCCTCCTCTGCTCGCTGCAATGCCCCCGCCATCGTTTGGGCATCTAACGAGCTAGCTCCGGCCACTTCAAAAGTTTCTGCATAGTCTCCTTCCTCTCGCTGCAGTGCTTCGAAAGCTTCTGCTTCGTCTACTTGCTCCATTCCGTTCCACGATGTTGAACTAGATGCTGGATGCGTGACCACTTTCAACCGAGAAGCTTGCTGATTTTTCAGAGTAATTCTCGGGATGCGTGGTCAAAATTTGATTCAAGTCTTTATGTAAGGTGCTCCATCCAATGCCTGAACTCTCCCTCCTCTAGAGTAAACCACAGACGTGCGGTTTCTTAGAAGCAGAAGGATTTATTACAGTACATGAAGGTTAACACGAACAAAGACTTGAATGAATCAGCAAAGCATGGCCTGTCACATTTAAACATTCCCCTTCCTGAAGTCCTTTGACGTTGACACGTGTAGCTCGTGGCTCCAGGGTGCCCAGACATCCGTTTGCATAGATGTGTACTGGCGCTGGCCTCTTTAGGTGTGAATCGTCTATTTCAAAGGCAGGCGCCTCTTCCGTGTCTGTTGCACGCCACCCTGGCTATGCATACTTATCTAACATATTGGCAGAGGTCTGCTGAGCTCTGACACTGAGAGACAATGACTGGCTCATAGTCACCAGCAGTGTTTACACTCAAGACAGGACTAGAACTCAGTCTTCTGGTTTCTAGCCCAATGTCTTCAACTACTACACCCTTTCCTAAAGCAGTGGCAAAGGCAATTATTCTACTCTGCCTCAAGGAGAAAAATCCAAGCCAGCTAGAAAAGCCTTACCATTACAATTCCACATGGCTATCTGAAGCTCACTTTAATAAATGTCTTTCTTAGTATATACATATTAGGACCATTTAACATGAAATCAGTTTTATTGTAGAATAGCCTATCACCTTTCAACAAACCAACAAAATAACGGAAGGTACCTATGATTGCAAGCAGATGTATCATATAGGTAAGTTGGTAACAGAGGAAGACAGCTGAGACATCAGGTTGAAGGTCCACCACATAAGGTTCTGTGAACCTACCTATTCAGTAGTATCAAACCTATTTTTCCAACCAGAGGCAATGCACTTACATTGTCACGGAACACTGATCCCCCTACCAATTGTTGCACCCGTACTTAACATATACCTTAGATTTGGGCTTAGCAGTTAACTTTACCTGCCATCATTCGGCTAACTAGAATGCCAGTTTTCTTCCAAACAGAATCTGAGTAATCTTGCCAAAGAATGTTGACTGTGCTTTTAAAGCACAGAACGCAGAACATCTTGTGAACAGAATTTAGGCTTTGCAGTATATAAGGTCAGACAAAGGGTTTTTGTTTTGTTTTTTGCAAAAGGGAAACACTTAACCCTAGCCCCTTTTTTATTACTGGTATCTATCTCACCTATTCATTGTGCAATGAACCTTTCTGTTAGTATAATTTATGTTACTTGCTAGCAACATTTTATCCTAAACACCATACAACTTTAGCACAAAACAATCCTATTAACAGTGAACTACATTCTACCTCACCAGCAACTGTGGGCTGTTTTCAAAGGTAGCTTTCCTAAGGTGAGTCAATGAACTCAGAGGAAGGGTTTGTTCCTACTGGTTCCAGATTTTAAAATAAAAACAAGGTGCCTGAGATATATTTGACCAGGCTTTTGCTATAAATCAAATCAATCAATTATTCGAGATATACAACAGATGTAACATTTTTGGGATGGCTGTATTAGAGCAAAATCAGTCTACATTAGACTATTATAAGAAGGCCTTGAGTCCATTAATTTCAATACCCTGCTTTCCACATTAGCCAACCCAATGCCTATAACCTGCAGGACATTAAAGTAAAGGCTTGGATTCTGCTCTCTAGAACCCAGTATTCAAGGCTAATTGCCACTGGTTGATTTCTGTCTGTAAATTATAATTTCTTGAGCCAGAGGTTTCTGCGGGGTGTGGTCAAAAAAGTCAAGCTAGTGGCCATGGCAGGGTGATCAAAGTTCCACCTGTTTTTTATGTGCATCACACAATGCACTTAAAAAACAGAGCTTCAATCACACTGCTGCAGTTGCCATCTTGATGTTGACTACACCCTGCAGACACCCCTGACTTGACCTGTGCTTATTTGCGGGACCATCTCTCCCCTGAGGGTATCTGCCCATTTCACCATGTCAGATAAAGTGGGGCACTCCAGGTCCTTTCTTTTAAATGTTGCCATCTAGCAGGACTAGACTGCACACCTTCTCAGTAGCTGCCCCTGCTCTTTGGAACCCCCTCCATCATGAGATCCAGAAGGCCCCTACCATCCTGGCCTTCCAAAAAGCCATGAAGGCTTAGGGCAGAGTGAGGCTGGAGTCCAGGGAAGGACTAAATTTTGTTCAGGATGTGTGGGGATGTGTTCTGTTTGGGGTACCAAGAAGTTTTTGTTGGCTTTTATGTTTTTTAATTGTTTTTACTGTTTTATTATTGCCTGTGACCCACCCAGAGTTATGCTACATAAGATGGGTGGCTATACAAATCTGATAAACAAACAAACAAACAAACAAACAATCTAGCCTCTACTGTGCAAACTCTTTTATTCATCGGTTGGCCTGATTTTTATCAGTCAATCACATCAGCTGCTTTGGGCTTCCATTGCATTAGAAACACTGAGTTCTGTAAAAACTAAAGATGTTATCTTTTTAACCACAAATTAACAGTTTCTGTGTAAATATTAGCATTTCCTCACTGTGGTTCAAGGAGGGAAGCCATAAGAGCTCTAACAACGTATTTTATTTTGACTAATTAAAAACAAAGATTCTTGCAATTTAATATATTGATTCTAACAGTGGGATCTAACCCCCCTTTTCTTTAATAATATGTACACACAGCTGCACCATTCACCCACTGCCCTTTTTAAACCTAATCCCCACATTCTTCCTGACAATAACATGACAGGATCCACACATCTCTGCATTAGCCTTAACCCCAGTGACACTGCCAGAATGTATTAAACTAAAGCATAACATGTCCCGTTTAAAAAGAAATCTGTCAACAGATCTTGACTCAGCTTTGATAGTTATAAGCTTTTGAAAAAATTAATCTTTCCAGCCATTTTTGCTCCTGTCTGCCATTCCTTCTTCAAATAGGTTCCAAACTGAGTGAATTTTTATTAACAAAACAGAAGATTAGGAGGGGGGTGTCTTAATAACAGCTGAATAAGCAACAACTGCGTGAAACACAACACAGCCAATTGCATTTCTCTGGGTCCTGCAATAAAACTCTATCCCAAACTCATGCAAAACAGCTTCACCACCGTCTTGGCATCTGTTCTTGCTGGTGACTGAGTCCATCATGAGCTGTCAATCACCAATATGGTGGCACTGCATGAACACCTAGTAGCAGGTGTCAAGATGGGGTATTATTTGAGGCAGTTTTTTAATTAGCCTTATCTTGGTTCTTCAAAACCACACGTGTGAGGAAAATCATTCTAGAAAATCTGTTATTATATCTTTTATTTATTTAATTTATTTTTCTATCCCGCCTTTATTATTTTTATAAATAACTCAAGGCGGCAAACATACCTAATACTCCTTCCTCCTCCTCTTTTCCCCACAACAACCATCCTGTGAGGTGAGTTGGGCTGAGAGAGAGTGACTGGCCCAAGGTCACCCAGCTGGCTTTCATGCCTAAGGCGAGACTAGAACTCTCAGTCTCCTGGTTTGCCATTGGCTCCTTCCTAGGGCTGAGAGAGAGTGACTGGCCCAAGGTCACCCAGCCGGCTTTCATGCCTAAGGCGGGACTAGAACTCTCAGTCTCCTGGTTTGCCATTGGCTCCTTCCTAGGGCTGAGAGACAGGGACTGGCCCAAGGTCACCCAGCCGGCTTTCATGCCTACGGCAGGACTAGAACTCTCAGTCTCCTGATTTCTAACCTGGAGCCTTAACCACTAGCCCAAACTGGCTCTCTTAGAAGTGTATTTTGTCTGGTCTCCTCCAGGAGACCAAGATGGCATACACAGTACTCTCTCCAGGTAGACTGAGCTGAGAGACAGTGACTGGCTCACACAATGCTTCTCGGTAGCTAAGATCAAACTTGAATCTGGGTCTTCTAAGTCCTAGTCAAACACCTTAAGTATTAGATCATCAACTAGCAGAATCAAGCAGATTCACTTTTTGAGGAAATACTGAAACATTACTTTTGGCAAAATTACCCAAGCACCATACAAAATCAAGCCTACTGTGCTGTCATATGTAAACAAAACAAAACAAATTAGCCTGCAATTCTGTACTGTTTTACTTGAAAGTAAGCCCCACTGAATTCTTTGGGCTTTATATTAGTGTAGATATAGTTAGAATTTCAGTTAAACTCTCTTTTATGCAAACTCATTTTTCAAAAAAAAACCCCAAACCCCTAATTAATCTCAAGTTCATTAGTTGGTGTCAAAGAATATAATCTATTACAAAGGTTATGGTTTCATTTTCGGATAAGTCATATGTGCCATTCTATGGGTTACTGACTACAATGTGCATTCATTAACCATTCTCTGGCTCTAATTATCATTATGTCATGATGGAAGAGTCTTAAAGAAAGCTTGGCAAACATCCTTTCAATCCTACATTAACCTACATTACTCAGCCTGGACCTGTCTCACAAAGTATAATGTCTGTTCAAATTACAGTTATTCATTTGGGGAAAAGGCATGTACAGTAGCACTTTTAGGTAAAAGATGAATGAGAGGGATAGAAATGCAGGGAGTTAAGGAAAAACCACTTCAAAGCATATTGATAATGATTAGGTCAATCCATGTCAAGTGAACTTGTTTTCAGGGACAACGGGTTTGATCCATGCGAAGGCAACTCTGAATGTAGACTAATTTATTTCCTTTGAGACAATATGTAGATTCCTCTAGTGCAGTGTTTCTCAACCTTGGCAGCTTGAAGATGTGTGGCTGGCTGGGGAATTCTGGGAGTTGAAGTCCACACATCTGAAAGTTGCCAAGGTTGAGAAACACTGCTCTAGTGTGATTAAGCCACTTATCTGGGCTTCCCTTTGGAGCTATATTTCTAATAGGCCTTTCAAATCTTTCCTCATCCCATTCCAATAAGGCAGGGGTGGGCAATGTCAGGCCCGTGGGCCGTATAAGCCCTACGGGGCTCCCGCCTATGGCCCGCGGGGCTCCCGCCCGCAAACCCCGCCCCTTCCACGTGATTGGCTCCCGCCCACAAACCCCACCCCCCAGTGTTTGTGATTGGCTCCCGTCCGCAAACTCCGGCCCCCGGTCCGTGGAAATCCCAGAAACCCCACCCCCCACCCACCCCGGTCCCCGGTTATAAATATCCAAATGGCCTTTGGCAGAAAAAAGGTTCCCCACCCCTGCAATAAGGCCACCTTCACTCTATAATGGATTCTCTCCTGTTGAAAGAAAATCATTTTTTTTCCGTTTTTAAAACTATTTACACCTCTCTTGAAGCTATTTACACCTCATTAATATGTCACAAATAGTATTTTTTCTTCTAAGATAACTGAGGAAATTTCCAAAGAGATGGTATCACATAGTCTTTTGAATAAAAGAAACCGGTTAATTGACCAGGGATGAACCACCAGATATTTCAGATAAATTATGGTAAATGTTACTTTCTTCCCACTACAAAATGGATGTGCCAGAAGAAATGTGAGCCATCTTCCCCCATGTTACTAGCAAACAAACTATTGCTCCCTAAACTGCTGCCCTCAGATAAAGATTTTAAGTACCAGAATCCCCAGCTAGCATGTCCACACTAGATATGTCAGCTGAAAATCCTGAAAATTCTCTGTATTCTCAATAGTCTGGAATGCACTAGATTGGAGAATACTGTACCTTAATTTTTGCATAATATATTCCCCATGTTCCAATATTTTAGTACATGGGTGTCCTGTACAAACCATGATAATGGGGGGGGGGGATATTGTGAGGTCATGATGCAAACCCTGGTCTTTCATACTTGTTTTCTGACATTAGATTCTTATATAAGTCACAAATGGCTTGCGTGTTGTCATGATGCACATTTCATCACCGGCTTCCCCTGTGGATGTTTATATGAAGCACCCTTCAGTCAAATAATCTATGATAGAGAATAGCATAATGTCCTTTACTTAGGGAATGTATTAAGCCTTATTGAGTAAACCAAACCTGGGCAATTAATTTATGGTTCAGTTGCTATATCAATCCAGCCTTAGTCATGCTAAAGCATATACCCATTGAAATAAATGAAACCACCTTAAGTCCCACTGATTTAAAGGCTCTACTTCAAGCATTATTAAACCTAGATTCAGCCCAATTTTCTACCTAAGCCATCAGCTAAAGCAACCTTTTCCTACCCAAAAAAATACTCTTTTAAATTTTAGATATTTCAGCTGCCTGTTCAAAAGGATGTGCATACCAGCATAGTAATGTTTTTAAAATCAACCAATAATAAAAAATAGCAACCTTTTCTGCCACACCTTGTTAATTTTGCTTGAAGCAGCAATCACCTCCACCAAAGATAGTTATTTATTGCTTCCCTTCTCCAGATAACACAGGCAAGCAATTTATTTTATTTTATTGGTTTTAAAAATGTGAGAATATCAGTACTGGTGCACACTGCAATATCTCTGAAGTAAAATTTCAAAAAAAGTTTTTTTCCTGCACAAGGACTTTCAAACCTATTAATGCAGTGATTTCTACAGAGGAAGAAACTCACATCAGAAAATGAGAAGACAAATGTCATTTTGTGACCATAACAGAGTAAACTGGAACTGCCAAGTGAGAGGGCGAAGAAGAATTTAGACAGAGAAAAATTCAGAAACATTTATATTAAAAATATAGGAGGAAGTTGCTGCATGTTTTAGTGCTTTCCTCTGTGTTAAAAATATGGAAAACAATGCCTGCACGTAGACATAGAAGGAGAAAAAGTCTACACAGGATGACTTGTCCCGATCATGCTAAATGTTCAGAAGTCAGAATGTTTTTGACACAAGCTTATATAGCACCTTGCTCATTCTTTCCCTTGAAATGTTCAACCAATTACTGTGAGGGCAAAAGATAGGTGTCCCATTTTTAGCGCAGAACATTCAAAATATATATTCTCTGAAATGTTAAGATTTATTTTGGATAGGCTAAAACCAGATGCAAATTTAACTCTATTGCCACCTAAGTATATACAGTATCCTAAAAAAGAAGTAATATATATATCAAGTCATGTTTGTGTGTCCCATTATTATCAAATGAATAAAGGTGATAGATCATCAAAATTAATATAAGACCAGGCTAACATGATCTTGTTTGGCATGCACTGGAAAGCATTTTGCTGTTGCCTTTTGAACTAGCTGTAGTTCAACCATCCTAATGTATGGCTCCTTGCATCAACCATCTGACTGAGAAGTGATTAAGGGATAGGTTAGTCTGCTCATATGGGGCGTGGTGGCTCAGCGGGTAAGACGCCAGGCTTGTCGATCAGAAGATCGCAAGTTCGGAGGTTTGAATCCCTAGCCCTGCGTGCGGAGTGAGCTCCTGCACTAGCTCCAGCTCTTGCCAACCTAGCAATTCGAAAGCATGCAAATGCAAGTAGATGAATAGGTACCACTTTGGTGGGTAGGTAACAGTGTTCCGTGCGCGTCATGCCGGCCACATGACCGTGGAAGTGTCTTCGGACAACGCTGGCTCTTCGGCTAACAAACGGAGATGAGCACCAGCCCCTAGAGTCGGACACGACTGCACAAATGTGCGGGGGGAACCTTTACCTTTTTAGTCTGCTCATATCTATCTTCTCCAGGATGGTCCAAGCATTAAGGAGTATCTTCGTAACTCTTCCCCAAGTCTCAAAACTCTCCTTCTCCAGAAATTCTAAAGCAGAAAAACAGTAGACAACCTAGTGTGTTTCTCATTTACTTTACTCTTTACTTACTTTGCATATCAGATTTGTGGTTTTACTGCCTGGTGCAACTCCAGTCTTACCCCTAAGACAGGATTGAGTAATTGATGACTTCTAGATAGTAGTTGAAATCCAAATCCAATCAGCTCTAAATGGAAATTACCAAGGGGCTGATAGAAGCTGCAACACAAGAACATTGGAGAGCCACAAACTGTAAAGCTCACCTCTGTTCTAAGCAGAGGTATTTTTATGATTTCTACATTCAGACACAAAGCAAAAGTACCTACTATTGGCTTATCCTTATTAATATCATGAATTCTGTTATAAGGATAACAGAATTTTTACACTGAAGCTCTCTTTCATTCAAATCTCTGGGTGGGTTATAAATCCCAGGGAATAAGGAACGATTCAATGTACAGGCTTTCAAAACAAGCAGAGAAGCTTAAAAGGATGGCCAAGGGGGTGGGCGGGGGGGGGGAGATGTTTACCCTGAGGTATGGACCACATCATGTGATCCTGGACAGGCCTTTTCAGGGCCAAGATTTAATCTGCTTTGTTTCAAGTGGAAATGCGCAAAGATCAAATAAGTTCAAATGCAGGTCAAATATCCTTCAAAAATTCTTTTGATTTATACAAGCAGGAAAATGCAGTTTAAGAAGGGCGATTATGAAAGGGTTACTACAAACACAGCTGTATACATACTCATATATCTGAAGCTCTCTAAAGTGGGGGGGGGGAGGATTTGAGGGGGAGAGAAACTTTGCGACATCTATATTAACCTTTGGCTGTACACCAAGGAAGGCCTGTAGTGAGAAGGAATGCAAGGCAGCCTTTCCAAATTTTAACACAAGCCAGGTTACAGCTGCAAACGCCTGCCCCCTGCATTCTCTTTACAAAGTAATCCCCAAAGGAGGGTGCCCCCCCCCTTCTCGTAGGTTGTAGAAGGAAAACTCTAATACCCTACAGTGCTAAAAGCTTGTTATTAAATGGGGCAAAGAGATGGATTTTCTGATGCCAAACACTTGTCAGGGGAAAAAGACGGGGGGGGGGGGGGAGAGAGAAAGAGGGCTGCCAGATGGTATGAAGTAAACTGAAACTCAAGGGTTTCTTAGCATCTTCGTTTACATGAACCCAAAGCCACTTTTCTATGCTCTTTCCAAGAATGACTAATTTTCCCATTCCCACCTCCCTCCCTTACTTACTTAGTCAAGCATTTAACCACAATTTTATAGTTGTCAATGAAGCAACTGGAGCTGACAGCATTTTTCACCGAGGCTGGGCCTGAAAGGAAACCATCAAAGACAGACCTGCTCTTAACAGCAGATATTTTCAGCAACTTGCTCCAAGCAGGTGGGAAGGCATCACAGGCAGCTGTTTGTGGAAACCTTGTTAAATTTAAGACCCAGAAGATTGTAGAACTGGGGGAGGAGGGGGGGGAGGGGAAGAGAAAGGAGTCCCATACCAATCTTCTTTCAATCCAAACAAAAGTAGATTTGCTAAAACAAAAGAAAAAAATTAGCAAACCTTTATAAAGGGATACCCGGAACAGCAAAGACCATTCTAAACCTGCCAGGATTGCAACCAGGTCACTAAAATCACCACCGGGAGGGCTATGCCTCCGTAATTTATATTATTGCTATTTTATTATTAATGAAAATTAATGAGTCACAGTTCTTGGTTTTGTTGCCTGAACTCTCCACCTGATGCACAGAAATCTGCTTTCTCTAAGTCATCATCATCATCATCATCATCATCATCATCATCATCATCCCAAATCAGTCCATTGCAGGATGAAGGTGTCTTCACTTGAAGGTTATGGACTGTAATCTACCACACTGGTCCAGTGTAGGTTGGTAGGTAGATGTTTTACAACCTCCCAGTCTAGGGCTGAAAGAGAATGATTGGCCCAAAGTTACTCAGTTGCCTGCTCTGTGCCCAAGGGAGCAGTAGAAGTTTGTTCTCACCACTCCTAGACCAGCACCATAACCACTCCCCTCCACTGGCTCTCGGCAACTGCTTCTTTGTCCCAGAGCTATGCCGGGAGGAATAGCTTACCAAGAGAATTCGGACAGCTCCAACCCTGTTTGAAAGGCCTTTTGTAAGGCACTGAGGACCTGGGTGTTCCCACAGGCATCAGCCAGGGTGTTGAGTGAGTCCAACTCTGAGATATTTTAAGAGATGTTAAATGTTAGTTCTCAGGTTCTGTGTATTCTGTTTTGAAGTGGATGTTTTTATCTTGGTTTTTCAATTTATTTAAATTTAAATTAAATATGCTTAATTTGGTTTCAAATTTATTGATTTAGATCCTCAATTTACAGAGCTGTCCATAGTTGTTTTGAATTGGGCAGCCATATAAATTGAGGAAATAAATAAATAGAATTAATAAATAATAAAGATCCGCTTAGATCACTCGTTCACTTTGGAGCTAAAGCAGAGCTTGTGACTGTTTCCATGTATCCTACTCAGAACTCTGCAGAGGAAGAGCATGGAGGATGTTAGCTTCTCAGTAAGCTGGACTGGAAAGAGATAAACAGATTGTGAAAAGCACAAGAACGTCTGATCAGTAGATTTACTATAGAAAAGCTAAAGAAGCCATTATGAAAGAATTCCAGGGATTGCTGTGGATCAAATGTGAACCCCATTTATAGTGAAATCAAGGTTCAAATTTTTGTACTTCTCTCCATTCTCTTCTCTTCTCTTCTTTTTCACACAATATTTTATTGCATAAATAAATATAAATATAATTTATGCTTAACTTTATGGCTGACCTTTTACAAAGCAGATCAAGTACAGATTCATGACCTTTAAAACAATATCATTTCTGAATGTTATTCACAAGAGTTGCCCTGTACTTTTCCCATCCTACTTACATGTTGAATAACCTAAGCCATTTAGTGAGCCAATATTTTAACAATAAAAACTGCATTTGAGCTATTGCTACTATTACTAATAGACACAGAAAGAGAAAAATGGGAGCTTAAAATCCAATTTTGGGGATCATATTTTAGTAATTCAGCCAAAAACAAATCAGCTGTAATTGCATTATACTAACCAAACATGCTAAAATAAATGCTTACTGGATAAGTAAGCAAGTAGAATGGCTACTTTTACAAATACGTCTTTATAGGCCCTACGTTTTGAGATTCTGCAGCATTATTAGGTCTTCTCTGTAGCCACAGATGATTTTGCTCCTGCCTGAAGAGATTTCTTCTCATCAACTGCTTTTCACTTCTGCTGTGCAATTTCGGGGTCTGTTTCCTCTGAGAAGCTGACAAACTATCCTTGTTCTCTTCCTTCAGTTCTTGTGTCTTCTTCATATCTTTCCAGCGGCCATGGGCCATGGCAAAACAATAATTACCAGTGGTAACAATCATTATACTCACAAGCTCCAACTTCCCACCAACCACTCCAAATGCCAGAACCTTTTGCTCAGGAGTTTGGTCTGACTCTTGATTTGGTAATGGACAGTTCTGCTCTCAGACTTTTTGCCGGTGACCCTGTGAGAACTTGCTATCACAGAGAGTTTTATAATGCACAGCTGCCTTTTCCAAGGTAATAGTAAGAGAATAGTAATAATACTTTATAATTTAATAATACTTTATTTAATATAATTTAATAATACTTTATTAAATTTATATGCTGCCCAACTCCCAGCAACTCTGGGCAGTTAAGATGATGCCCTCCAGACTATGTTGGGGCGGCAACTCCCAGACTTCGCAGCCATTATGGGCAAAGAGGAAGGTATCTGGAATTTGCAACTGGTGCAAAATGCAGCAGCTTGGCTATTAACTGGTACAAGGTAAAAGGATGACACGATATCCCTACTGAAATATCTGCTATTGTTGCCAATTGCTCTCGGAGGACAATTTAGGGTATTGATTTGACCTTTAACTCTCTGAACAGATTAGACCCTGACTACCTGAGGGACCACTCCTCCATTATGAACCTGCGTAGATGTTAACATGTGCAGGAGAGGCCCCACCAAAAAGGTCCTTGCTGTCAAATGCCTGTTTATCCGACATAGGACAGAAGCTTTTCTGCATTGGTTCCAGGTTTTAGAATGCATTTATTTCAGAGTTTATCTATTTACTAGACAACCCATGACCAATTGGATCATCCTTCTTTCCACATATAATATAGGCTGGCACCATTTCCCCTCCCCTCACGACCCTCAGCAGAGCCCAGGTGAAGCCGCCTCCTCCTCTGCTGACACGTGGAACTGCCTGCCACTTTGCTGGGGGGGTGGGGAATAAAGGGAGCCGTGGACCATGAGGAAAACTGCACCCCTGCTCCCCATCCCGGTGTGTCCCCAAGGGCCCCCTCCCTCCAGGGAGGAAGAGGGCTCACCTGTCAACCACCAGCGCCCCCTAGCCTGCCCTACCTTGCCAGCAGGCATCCAAGTCGCTCCCTTGTCCTTCCCTTGCCACGCACTGCCATTAAGAGATTTCAATTTTCGGCCTCGGTTCCAAAGCAGCCAATCACCACTCTCCCATCAGGCCTTGCTGCCAGCCAATTGGGTGCAGGGGCCAGAAGGAGGCGGGAAAGAGGGTGGGGATACACCCCTCCCATCTTCCCTTGCACCCCACAACCTATGGGTTTCTGGGAAGTATAGTCGGAAATGATGGCCACAACTTTGTGAATAGAAGTGGAGTGAAGATCCTTGAAATTTCAATTCCAGTGGAGTCATGGGTCCCGGATTTTGGATGCATTCTTTAAGTTAGCCCATTTGAGGTACCTTGGTTCAAAAATTGTTGCCCTATGATGCACCGTTTCAGCCAACTGAAGATTACAAACAGACAAACAGACAGGAGAGTTTTAGCAGTATATAGATTTACAGTTTTCATAGCCAACCCCAATCAGAAGACTCTATGTAGGTTGTAATACCAAACAATACAGGAAGTGAAACACCTTCTGCAAGATGGATGCCTCCAGCAATCAACTAGGGTTAAAAACTCAGTAGAATAGGGCTGCTTGGGCTGTTGGGCAAACTGAGCAGACCTGTGGGAGGTAGAGAGTTGCGAAGTGTGAGGGCCACAACATCAAAGGAGCTATGTTTGGTTCCTGTTCATTCTGCCTGTAGAAAATCTGTAAAGATGCAACTTTTCACCATCAGGTATTTAATTGTTAATTGATTTTATCACTAATGAAAAAGTGAGATCACCTTCACTCTGAACTCAGATGCCGATGAGCTTTATGTGTACATTTGTGCAGTTTTCTTGGGGTGATATAAAAACGGTTTACCACTGCCTTCCTCTACGATGTTCTTTTGAGTTCCCTATCTAAGAATTTAAATTTTGATATTTTGTTTACTTTTTTAGAAGAATTCTGACAAACACCTTTAATGCTGTTCTGAGCAGCAGGATGGGGGTACAGTCTGAATTACTGTTATTCCTATGATGTCATTTTTGCTTTCTAGTATAGCATCCTTCCCATTAGGAAATATGGATTTGTCCAAAAGGCTTCTACAGTATAATGAGACTTTCCCCCATGAGAACCACTAATTCACACTGCAGCTCCCATCATCCCAATCCAGCATGGGCACCATCTTGAGAAAGGCTATACTGCAACATCAATCGGAAGCACGTTTGCTGGGGTTTTTTTGGGGGGGGGTTGGGGACAAGGGTAGAAGAGAGGCTGGATTCTCACGAATGACCAACTTTCATTCAAGCCAGTTTCCTCCAGATGTCTTTGACTACAAGTTGCACCATCCACTGAGTCCATGCTGGATGGAAGGGATGGGAGTTGGAACCCAAATTATCTAGAGGGCACCAGGTTGAGAAAAGCGTTCCAGACAATGATTTCAAGCCTCCACTCAGTCCAGAAAGTGTATAGGTTTCAGTCTGGGTGTGTTCTGAATGCAAGAAGAAACACCTTATTTTCTTCCACCTCTCCCCAGATATTTACATATTATGTATGGAGGGTGCGGGTAGTATCAGTCTCTGCTTTCCTGGAGAAGTTTTATTTCCGTGTGGCTCTGGCAAAGCCAACAATCTGAAAACTTGCCTGGGGCCTGGTCTGAGACAGAGGAAGCAAACCATGGTTGCTAGGCAACTGCCAAGCACTTGCTTGCTATTCTTATGGAATTTGAAAGCAATGGGACCATCCTAATGATGTTCTCTTCCTTGCTAACCTGCTTTGCCAATTTACGAGAAACACTGTAGTGTGGTGGGACTCGGAAACCAGTAGCTCTCCCGACATGGCTGGACTACCTTTCCTAACATTTCACACCTCTGTTTTAACTGGATCTCAGCCTAACAATTAGACTGGACCAACTCCACAGAAATCTAAAACTAGTTTTATTAAGATGGACCACAGTAACAGAATCTTGTAAGTCTGATTATGCTTTACCTCCTCCTTTTCTTTATATTCATGTGAATTAGGGGGGTGTCTGACTGAGATGTTTATGCACACCTTCTTCTTGTTTTGGATCCTATGTTTTGATGCTCTCCTGTCTCTGTCAAGGTCATCCTCTTTACTCTTTACATGCTGGGGCTACTCCGGTCTGGAAAGCTATAAGTTTTGTTTAGAAAAAAATAATAATGCTGGTATCCTGTGGATGAATGGGAAGGCATTATATATGGCATGGAGTTTGAAGGCGTGATGTTGCTGAACCCTGGTCAAAAACACATTTAAATATGATATAAAGGATCCATATAAAGGGAAAGGCTGACGTATTTTATCACAGGTTTGAATTGGTTTCCACTTCCCAGAAAATGAACCACGGTGGTGGTAACTGCACAAAGTGGAAGTGACTGCAGAGTACTCCCATCATACCAATCTGCCTCCTGCCTTCTATCCATACAGTTTTTCCCACATGCTCTATCCCAGCAATACTCACAAAAGCCTCTCTTAGCAGCTATGGAGACTGCATGTTCTGAGGCAACAAGCTTCCAAATGCTTCTAAAGAGGAGATATCAGGGATAAACAGGAAGAAAACTTTTTTCTTCACACCCTTCTTTTAGGCTTCCAAACTTGATCAAAGGATAGAATATGAACCCATAACACTGTATCCACAAATCCATTCCCTTGTTGATTTACCTTTCCCAGGCCCAAAGTATTACCCATATCTGTCTTTCCCCAAATACTAGTTCCAAAGTTCCTCTTTTGAATAACCCTCATCATTTGTTCTCCCATTATTTGATAGCAACTAAGTTTTGACCTTGACTGTGGTCTGACATTCAGTCCTGCAACTTAATCCTATGATAATCTTTCCCCATTTGAGCTCTCCTGTGCTTGTAACTCCTAGAGGTAGCATGCTGGATGAGAATTATGGTATATTGCAACTGGAAGGCACTAGAATGAAAGAAGTTAAATGAATGGGTATAATAGTAGTTATAGCACAAAGATATCTGGAGGGTACTTGATTGAAGAAGTCTGAACTATGCATTAACCCAATCCTTGTTTCTCAGGGTTCCCCATCCTCAGTTTAAAGAACCTGGAGAACAAAGGCAGTACTGTATCAGAAATGGGCTGTTGACCAGTCATCAAATACCCACAGCTGCCACAATAAGCCAATCTATGCAATTCACTTGTCCCAATCAAGGAACTACCAAGGAGAGTAGAACACCCCCACCAACACAGGCAGGACAAGCCAGGGTATATAAACAGAGAGCAAGTTCCACTCCCTTTTCGCACTGAAGATGTTGCCTAGCCTGGCAGTGAAATGTCTGCAAGAAAACAACAAGGTTCAGAGAGCACCATGGGCTCCACAGTTCAACCCTGAGCTACAAATATTCTCTTCGATTGGTATTCACTTGTCCTACAGAAACTGTGCTTTCACACTGCAGGCTAGCTTGGCAGAATACCTCCAAATACGCTCTTCTACTGACAGTGAGACTTGGTGCTATAATCCTCACTATCCCAAAATCCTACAGCAAAAGTCAAAGGGTTCCGACTGGTATTTTGGAAGACCTGTGCATACCAGAAAACAGAGAGTACACACTGAGAACTTTTATTCTGTGAAAAGACAGAACCACCATCAATAAGGTCTTGGTATCTTCACAAAATTAATCTCTGAATTCTTCAGAGGAAACTATGATAATAGATAACACATACACACAGAGAGAGAGGTTAGTGGCATGTATATGTTCTTGAAGTATCTTTGGTCACTATAAGGAAATACTGTTTCCTTTTTTGGCAACAGCAAGGTAACCTGTGGAAGGAGAAATTGCATATCTTCTCAGCAGCTGTTCCAACCTCAGTACCCTCCACACACATTACTGCATATTAACCATGGCAAGAGAAAAAATAAGTGCCACTCACTCCTCCTTTATCTTTTGATGGTTCCTTACAACTCACAAAGCCACTCTGTCTTTTTCATAAAGGATTATTTGTTCCTAATACAAAATCTTTTAAATCTTCACCCATCCCTGCAAAGCTCACCCACTTCACACCTTCCTGAAAACTCATTCTCTAGCTCTTAGCAGCCTGGCATAGAAAAGTGAGAAAAAAGACCTGATTTAAAACACACACACACACACAAAGTTGCAATGAATTATTTCAAATGCTGAGGTGCTTTATTTCAATCTTTTTAACTACAAGCAACCTTTTTGGTGCTATTACACTTCCTCACTGCAATACATTTTCGGTCTTGTGTTATGACACTTCCTTGCTGCACCAGTTTAATGTATGTAACAAGACCCTACCTGGGAAACCCAATGCCCACAAGGGTATCTTTTTACACAACCATGGCACAGTTTAATACAGAGGCTGCAATTCTGAAAGATTGCTATAGAAAGCTTTCAATTAAAAGGGGGGGAAATCAGCCTGACAATAGATCTTCTAATTTTCACTGTCAATAGAAATCTGTATGCTCCAAAACAGGTGCTGTGCTTGACTATACAGTCTGGTGAGCAATGAGTCTAATACACTAAAAAGTCTATAAACAAGTTGGCCTTTGTCCTACGGAGATGAAAGACCTGCAACTATAATGGGATGAAAGGTGTGCACAGGGATGAAGACAGCTATTATGGATCTATGTCCTTTCTTCAACTTGTCCTGGCATGCACTGTTCACAGGGGAACAAACCCATGCAGAGAAAACTCACCTTGTTCCACCTGTCTATGTTAAAACTACTGAATCTTTCCTATCAGCTTACTAATGAAAAGCCACAGTAACAGAGGGAAGATACCACTACTATAGAATCACAATTTCCAGTGTAGCCCAATCCATATTAGTGGCATAACCAAATGGATTAGCTTTCCATGAATTGAGTATGGGGAAGGGGGAGGTTTGAATGCTTTCCCATAAAGCAATACCCTTCATCTCACTGATGTGCTATTTTTTTCTAGAGCTGTGTTCACACCACAAATTTAACTCAGTTAAATGCCCAGGAGTTATATTAACACATCATAAATTTGGTTAATTTTAGATTTTAGTTAAGAGGGTTTTTTTGTGCGTGTGGCTTCACATGTGGTATGAACCCCACATGTTTGGTTAATTTATGGTTCAGTGGAGTGTGTGATACTAGAAAATGGGTTAATTCAGTACTAGGTTAATTCACACAAACGGATTGTAGGAATAGTCTAGGTACAAGGATTTTCTTCCCCATCCAAATTCACGTAGCCTAAACTAGTTCAGACCAGAAAGTTTTATCAGTTGATTGTATATACCAGCCCTATAAGAACAGGGCTCCAACTTGTAGAAATACATCCTGCAGAGAAATGCAATATAATGTATTATGAACCATGCATTGATTTTTATAGTTTCAAAAAACATAATTTTGCCAACTAAGGATAATTAAGATCTCCCTATTCAGTGTTTCAATGGAAACATTTCAAAAGTTAAAGCAGCTGTAGATAATTTGTCAGTTGACGTCAAAAATACACAAGGGTGGGTGCAGACGTTAGAATTTATATCAGAAGCAGTTGTTAAAGATATTGATAGAAATCTAGATACCATTGCATTAGCGGAAATGAGGGAGAAAGAATTTATTTTGAGATTGAGAGCAGTTCCTGAACACCATGATGAGAATACAAGGGAAATGATTGTTGCTGCTCTAGCTAAATTCCTGGAGATGAGAGAACAAGAATTTTATATTTTTTTCAGACAATACCTATATTGATTTCAGAAGCACCTTTTAAACAATGGCAACATGATATTTCTAAGTTTGTATGGCAAGGGAAAAAACCGAGAATAAAATATAAAGTCTTGCAAGACGCAAAAGAGAGAGGCGATCTGGGCCTTCCGGATTTGAAGTTATATTATGCTGCTTGTTGTTTAGTATGGCTTAAAGAATGGATAGTTTTGAAAAACAAAAAACTATTGAATTTAGAAGGCCATGATTTAAGATTCGGATGGCATGGATACTTATGGTATAATAAAGTTAAGGTTAATGTGGATTTTAAAAATCACTATATCAGACGATCTTTATTAAGGATTTGGAATAAATATAGACCACTTTTATGTCCTAAGATGCCTTTATGGACTTCTACACAAGAAGCATTTTACGGAACTGAAACAAGAGACAAAGATAAATGGTTGATTTACCAGGACTTGTTAGAAAAAGAACATGGAGAATATAAAATCAAATAGAAAGAACAACTTGCCTCAGAAGGATATACTTTTCAATGGTTTTCTTATATGCAACTTATAGAGAAATTCAAGTTAGATAAAAAAGACTTTGGATTTGAACAGAGTAAATTGGAATTTGAAATACAACTTTGTGAAACAAATGAACATTTAATTGCTAAAATGTATAAATTATTGTTAAGAGGAAAAATGGTTGAAGAACAAGTTAAAGAATGTATGATCAAATGGGCAAAAAATATTTGTCATAATATACACATGCAGCAATGGGAAAATATGTGGTCTAAAGGATTGAAATTTACTTTGTGTTACAACTTGAAAGAAAATTTTTACAAGATGATGTATCAATGGTATATGACCCCCAAAAAACTCTCGAAAATGTATGGGACTGTTTCCAACGTTTGTTGGAAATATAATAAACAAGAGGGCTCGTTTTACCATATGTGGTGTAAGGTTGCAAAGAAATTTTGGAATCAAATATGTACCTTGATGCAGAGTATACTACAAATACAGATTCTGCTCAAACCAGAATTATTTTTGTTGGGTATATTGGATTTACAAATAGAAAAACACCTAGTCAGAATGTCTATGAAGGTTCTCAGTCATCCAGGTGGAATTGTCTGTAGCTTGAATCATGTCAACTGGATTTCTATTTTCTCAGTGGAATTTCCACTGAGAAAATAGAAATCCAGTTGACAAGATTCAAGCTACAGACCTAGTCAGAATCATACAATATATGGTTACTGCAGCAAGACCTCTTTATGCACAGTTTTGGAAAACTCAGATTTTACCAACGATACAAGAATGGTTGTTAAAATTGATGGACATGGCAGAAAATGATAAACTCACTTGTTTATTAAAAGAAAGCTCTAGTTGTCGTTATCTCAAAGAGTGGAAACCACTGGTGGACTATCTGCGAAATGCAGGAGGGACGAAGCTTACACAGGATTTGAAGATTAGGCTATAAATATAATGGGGTATATTAGACAAAGAATTATTCTTATCTATTGCATGAGAAACTAGCACTTAGGATGGAATTTTTTGTTCTTATGACCAGGGATAGATTGGAAGTTACCTATGTTTCATACTTTACTTTTTCTTTTTCTTTTACTTTACTACACTTTTTCTTTTCTTTTCTTTACTTTCCCTTTATTTTGTATTTGTATTCCTTTTTCTATTTCTAACTTTTAACTATGTATTGTAAAATTCTAATAAATGTTTATTTTAAAAAAAGTACTTTTGGAATACAATTTTTGGGAAGTTGCTTAAACTTTCATATAGGCTGAGTTTACACATGTTAAATTATAATGTGGTTCCTTTGGCTTTATGTGAATCCAGCCATTGAGGTCTGGTTTATGGATTAGTGAGCTTTGCAAACTCAACCAATTGTGATTTATTCAATAAACGAGTAACAAATAATACTGTAGACCAGAGTTTGAAGCCAAAGCAGTTTTATTTTATTTTTTCAAATAATTTGTGCTAAGGCACATTTCACAGAAACCGATTCTCAAATATTTAAAGAATTTCAGTTTCCTTTTTAGGATGGGATGAATATTACTCTCAAATAACATCTATATTTGGTTATTAGAAAACTAATAAGCCATTTTGTTGTACTCCTAATTGTTGTTATTACTGTTATTTAACTTCTGTTTTATTAACCTCTAGCCATGTTGTTGTTGTTTATTCGTTCAGTCGCTTCCGACTCTTCGTGACTTCATGGACCAATACTTCAGAAAATAAAGAAATACGAAATAATATTGTTAAATGAAAATAATAGCTGGTTCATTTGTTCTTACATTTCTCTTGGTTTTTCACTGTTTTATATAGCTGAAGGTCTCCACACAAAAAGTATGCATTTAATCCAGGGGTGGGGAACCTTTTTTCTGCCAAGGGCCATTTGGATATTTATAACCAGGGACTGGGGGGGGCGGAGTTTCTGGGATTTCTGGGGGCCGGACTGGGGGCCGGAGTTTGCGGGCGGGAGCCAATCACTAGCACTGGGGGCGGGGTTTGCAGGCAGGAGCCAATTGTGTGGAAGGGGCGGGGTTTGCGGGCGGGAGCCCCGTGGGCCTTAGGCAGGAGCCCCGCAGGCCTTATACGGCCCACGGGCCTGACGTTGCCCACCCCTGATTTAATCGAATGACGAGGTTCTATCTCTGACAATTCATCTGTGATGGCTGATTCACATACACAAGTCATCACTTGATGCTACTGTAGCCATACACCATCTCAGAGATATTGGTCCTTAGCACAGATACGTATTGGTCCTGCTATCAGATGCAGCAAGATTTACTTCAGAGTTGGCTTGCACAACTCACTATACTGGCTAAAATAGTTGGGTTACCTGTAGATGGGTACATTGTGGGAACCCAGCTGTTGTCTTAGCATACTGTGTGAACCAGACCCTCATATTAAGCCATAACAATGTATTTTTTGTTTGCTTGTGCATAGCTTTGTAATGAGAACACAGGCACCACATTTTATTCTGCCAGGTTTTCTTCACATGTGACCTCAGCCAATCAGCATGCTTATAATCAAGTTATAAGAACATGAACTGAGTTTCACTCTAATTCTCCTAGATTTCAAAAGTGTGCCTGAATTCATTCAATCTCACACATGCAAATATATGCTTTACATATAAATTGTTTGAGTGACTTCTAGTAAAACCGGCATTATACATCCAAATAAATGATTTGTCCGTCCAGCTGAAGAGAGGTTCACATGAACTCCACTGTAAAACTATTTTACTTGTGATGGACTTGAGTATACCAAGTATATGACACTGGTGTTCACCGGGCATTACTGATTCCCAGCTACATGGGGGTGTACTGAGTTGCCTTCCAGATGTTTTGGACTGAAGTTTCTCTAGTGTCCAAGTTTGCCCTCACTGCTCTAGCCTTAGGAAGAGTTGTAGCCCAAAATACCTCAAGTGTTTAGATCTTCCACAACAGACCAGAAGTCTGACTAGTGTAGAAATTGCAAGGTTTTATTAGCATAAGCAACTTTCTTCAACCAATCTGTACTTTGTGTAAACAGGGTAGGCTAATCTGGACTTAGACTCTGAGCCCCATGTAGGAATTTGGATCAACAGCCTCCAAACTTTTTACTGTGCCTTCTCCCAATGGCATATAGGCTCAAATACACATTCTTAAAGCAGCTTTTCCTAGCCTGCTATGCACCAGAAATGTTTGGACTTCACCACCCAGAATAGCCAGCCAGTTTGATTAAAGCCGCTTTCAGCTCCTGATGCTTTGCTGTCCTTTAAGCCCCCGCAGGCACAGTTCATTGATTGTCCACAAAACTCTTTTCCAAAACTACCATGTGTTAGTCAACTTTCTTAGCTGGGTGGACATTTGGACAATCAGAGAGCAAGCCCGGGGCAACCGCAGCTCCTGTTGCAATGATAAAGAAGAATCCGACTATCATTTGTGCCATTTCATATGCAAAGGGTGTGTCCCTCTTTATGACTTTCTTTTTGTTTAGGCCAAACTGGGTGGTTGGGGAAGGGGGAATGGGTTTCAAGTTCCCTCCCTCCTGAACTTCTATTCAGATTTGGTGTGGATTCAAAGGCATCCAATCTGTACATGCGGTGGTTTCACAGGCAACACGTGACCTAGGCTAAAAACAGATACAGAGAAACTCGTACCTATAATTATATATTTTAAATAGAACTTTGCCCCAGAGTGTATTCTACTCAAATCCAGCTAGTTTATTCAGCCCCATTAACAAGCACAGAGAAATCCCCAGGAATAATAGTTCTCCATTTAAAAAAAAAAAATCAGACCATCCAAACTAAAAGTGACAAGTTTCATCTAATTTGCATAAACCCACTGCTCCTTACAAAGCCAGAGCAAATGAGGAACTGCCAGGAAAGCTTTCTTAGGTCATTAAGTTCCCAATCCACAACCTGCTTTGCTTTTTTTCTCCCTCCCCCCAAAGCAAACCTCCTCATCTGAAAAGGTGTCTCAGAAGTAACGAGTTTGAGGACTACAAACCAGAGGAGAAAGAAGTTCATTGAGTAAACCTAAGGAAGCTGGCTCTTTACAACTGGTCTGAGTCTTCTTCCTTCCACTGGGACATTTCCATTTGTAGCTGCTGTTCCTGCAGCATATCCCCATTGCTCTTCAAAGTGGTCCACGTCCTTCACCATGCACTACAAGCTACGACCAAAGCCTTGTTCCTGTCTCATACCCAGGACTGAACTCCTTCATCGCAAAATGCTGTGAGAGAACTAGAAGCGCATATATGATGCACCTGTATGTGGCAATAAGATAACATGTATCTCTGAGCAATTTCCAGAGCGCATTCCTAAAACTCTGATTAATTCATTTATGATGTACAACAGCTCATGGCAAGTCATGATAGCAAATAAAACTGAGAGCTTTTTAGACTAATTCTCCAAACATCTTGATAAGCAGTTGGCATCTCTTAGCACACTTTTGTTCACACTGATTTTTTTTTTTTTGGTCAGTAACCGTACATGAGGCTATTTTCACAATCCTGCACTGGACATTTAATCACTGGATTAAATGAGGCTATGGTATCATCAAATCACTCCATAACAAAGATTGCATGTTATGTTCATACGCTTTTTAAATAGAAGAAACTTCACATTCTTTCTTTCCAGTTTATATTGAGGAATAAATCAAGTGCTCTAGGGGAGCATATTCAAGATTTCATTATCTGTAGGCTCTAACCCAACTGTATACATAAGGAGAGTAAAATGTGGAAAATGGATATTCTCAGTTTATTTCATCTGTCCATTGGATGACACAAGGATTAAGCAAGGTGTTTGTCCGTCTTAGTTATTGCAGTTGTAGAACCTAATGGGTTGCAGATGTTACAGATTAATTAATTTCACTAGTTAAAGTAGCACAATTTGTCATCAATCCCAGTCATCTACTTTCATACACTAAAGCAGTGTTTCTCAACCTTAGCGACTTTAAGCTGTGTGGACTTCAACTCCCAGAATTCCCCAGCCAGCATGCTGGCTGGGGAATTCTGGGAGTTGAAGTCCACACAGCTTAAAGTCGCTAAGGTTGAAAAACACTGCACTAAAGGAATTGTGCTCCACTCATTCCCAAGTTAGTGTGCATGGTGTTGCAGCTTTAGATTCACGCAGGTGCACTTTACAAGGTCCTTTAAGGCCAGCTGATCACAAACCTTTAGCCCTTGAAAAGACTTCAGGGGTATTTTGGGGGGGGGGGGGAAATCTGTAAGAATAGGCTAACACTTGAAGATCACTCAACAACTGGTTACCCATTAATCTAGTGGGTCTCATATCTAGAAGAGAAAGATGCTGAAATCCAAGAAAAGAAAGCAGAGAAATACAAGTCAACCCTTTTTTCACTGTTCAAGATATATGGCTGGGATAAATGCAACTTAATAAAAAATCCACATTGATTCACAAAGGATTTTGGAGATGATAGCCCCCCTATTTGATCATCACCCCAACCAGGGTTGAGAATCTCCACCACTTTGTTCTAATGGTATCTCTCTACATGTGGTTTTAGGAGAGATCATAAATGCTTGTTCTACCTCCCTTTTCAAGGGCAAACAAGGGTCCCAGTCCACAGATTTGGCCATCACAGCATCAGAAAGCATACACTGAGGGCACCGTGCCAACACACTGTTGTCCATCTGGGTTGATGTGGCAACAGAAAAGTCCAGGAGATAAAACCACTTTATAATGGTGAGGAAATCTAAGTATTTGAAAAATACCAAACAAAACTCTGTTTCTTTAACAGAGGATCCAAAAGAAGCTCTAAGAGAGGTTGGCTGTTTTTTTAAAGTTCAGTTTTGTACCTGTGAGTGATCAAGCAAAGTCTGAAAGGATGATAATCAACAATTCCTGACCGATTCATGCCAACCATAAAGAAAAAGAAGGCTGCTGGAAGGCTAGGTTCAGGTTTAAGCAGGCCTTTAATGACCCAATTACTGTGGGTCATTTTTGTTTCCCACAATACCTCAGAGCAGCATGGGGCATGGAGGAAGATGGCTGCCTCTGCCAGATAAACCTGCACCTGGGAATCTAGGACAAGCATCCTCAGTGCCTAAAGACCTCTGGCAGGTCACCAGGCTTGGGGCTACGCCTCCATCAGGTTCTTTCTGGCTTTCCAAGAACCACCTTCTCGCCCAAGGATTTCCTAGCATGTACTACCAACCACTTTCCACCATCAGCCAAAGAGACTCACCCAAGTTCACGAAGCTCATGACCATATCTGCCTCGGTGAGGAAATTGCTGTCCTGCAGGCTGGCCAGGGGTGGCCCCTGAGTGCTGAAGATAGGCTTGTAGGGGTAGGAGAAACCTTCGCCGCTTTCACTGGGGCCCTCTTCCTCCACCGACATAGCATTGTAGAGGTCCAGCATGAACATGGGCGCCGAGTTGTGCTTGCCGTGCAAGTGGGGCCTCGGCCGGTGGGGCAAACCCAGGATGGACAGGATCTCCCGCTGCATCTCCCGGCGCTCCTGGCCCCGGAGCCTCCTGTGGATGAAACTCGAATGCACCTCGTTCTCCAGGGTGAAGTCCGCCAGGGCGCACCGCAGCTCCAGAGTCCAGAGGAGGATCCAGAGGATCCGGGAGGCAGCCGCCAGCTGCTTGAACCACTCCGCCGCGTGCATCTCCGTCACGGGGGGGTGCAGATCTAGGAAGCCAACGGGCTGGGCGGCGGCAAGAGCAGCGGCGGCGGCGGCCGGACGAAAGAGCTGACCATTAAAAAGAAGGGGGCAGCTGAGCGGAGCGCCCCGCGGAGGGATCACTCGGCTCCGGAGCTGCCCTGGGAAGCCGACCTCGAGGCGCACATGATAGCCTGGGCGATCGCGGCGGGAAGCGGCTCAGTTGGCAAAACCCATGCACGGGGAAAAGAAAGGAGATCGACCGATCCCCACCTCGCCGCCTCTTTCGGGGACCGCGGTCGTTCGCCCGGCCGCCCGCTCCACTCTGCGCGCGCCTCGCCGCAAGTCCAGGGGCTTTTGAACTGCAGCTTTCGCGAAGCAGCAGGCGGCAGCGGCAGCTCGGGCACTCAGGGGGCGGAGCTCGCGTCTTCTCACTGCCTCTCCAAAGTGTCTCGGGGAAAATCCGCAGGAAAATCAAGCCTCTTTCCTCGCCGGGCTCCAACGCGGGCTCGGAGGCATTCCAAGCGAGCCCCTCGATTCCCCGCCTCCAGCCACTCACCCTCACCCCGACGGCTTGGATAATGAGCGTGGGGCGCACACGCACACTAGTGACGGGGGGTGCGTGGAGGACCTGCCCCATCTGGCGAAAGGGAAGAGAGACACTTGTTTTGTAGACGCGCGCAGCCCGTTCCAGGGCGTGTTTCCAGCGAGCGAAGCCCCACTTGCGTAGCTTGCTCCCAGGTAAGCACGTGGGCGGGCGTCGTGCGCGGCAGGATTTTGCGTGGATGGCCTGGAGCGGAGCGCTGAACGAGCGGCGGTTTCGATTCTCGAGTGCGGGAAGGAGATGTTTTGGATGGCGAGAACTTGGTGGTTGTTGAGAACTTGCTCAGACTGAAGAAGCTCCTTGGATAAGGAGCGAAACGTTTCTACTAAGAAAATAGAAATCCAGTTGACATGATTCAAGCTACAGACAATTCCACCTGGATGACTGAGAACCTTCATAGACCTAAGAAGCTAAACTGTACCAACATACCCTAATCACGGAACTATTAACTCAGGCAATCAACCAAGCAGCAAACAACAGCCCAATCAAGGAACTACCAAGGAGAGAACAACACCCCCACCAACACAGGCAGGACAAGCCATGGTATATAAACAGAGAGCAAGTCCCACTCCCTTTTCGCACTGAAGATGTTGCCTAGCCTGGCAATGAAACATCTGCAAGAAAACAACAAGGCTCAGAGAGCACCAAGGACTGCAAAGCTAAACTGTCTAGGTCAGGGCTTTCCAAAGTTTTCCCGCGGCGACACACCAACCGCCCTTGGTGTGTCGCCGCGGGAAAACCCAGAAGTTTCGCCGCCGAAGCTGCGGCGCCTTCAGATTTTCATGTGTCGCCGCGGGAAAACCCGGTGCGGGTGGGGGCGTGCATGGCGGTGGCAGCGGCGGCAGCCTCCGTTAAAACACGAAAGCACCGATGGCGTGCCGCCGCCGCCGTGCACGCCCCCGCTGCCACTTCCGGGTTGTGTGGAGACACAGCCGACTGTGTGTGGCGACACACTTTTGTGTCGCGACGCACAGTTTGGAAAGCTCTGGTCTAGGTATATATGGATGAATCCTTCCTTTCCATCTTCTGAACCGCATAACCCTATTCTTTGTAAAGTGGGTCCTTTTAAAAGTTATTCCCTTTTTTTATTTGTTCTTGATTCCTTTTCTTTCTAGTTACTTCTTTCGGTTCAAAGCTTCAAATAAATTGTATTAGCCAGGTAAGAATGAATTTAAATGTATAGATTAGAGATTAATGTGTCAACTTGTCCTTAAAGAAAAAAAAATGTATACTGAGCTATTAAACTCAAATGCTTTTATAATTAGACATGTTTGTGATCCTATGAGTTAATTTTTTTTTCATCTTTACATTTTATAACTTTGCTTCAAGGGGTGCCATGTTTAGGAGCTCTTTGCCAAATGAGATTTAGGTGACAGGTTAATTTTATTCAAAAGCAGTTTATCACACAGTAACATATTTCTTAGCAGTAAGCTGAAGATGGGAGTTCATTTCATTTGATCAATGTATAGGTAGGCTTCACTTGCAGTTGTGACTCTGGGCATCTAACATTGAGTTAAAAGTAAGTAAACAAACAAATAAACACAAAACCCCAAAAATATTTTAAAAACACATCTGACGCTAACCACAATTATTCTCTTCACCTTTTCAGAATAAGCTCATCAAAGTCCTCAGCCCAATGCCCGGGGAAAGAGAGGTTTTCAGAGCCTTGCAAAAGGCCAGGAGGATCAGGACCATCTGCTGTTCCGTAGGACAGCTCTTGCAACAGAGAAGGCGCACCTCCTGGGTCCCATCAGATGGCATTGTTTCACAGAGGGGACCCAAAGCATGCCCACCCTGATGGATCTTGTGGAACGACCAGAGATAATTGGAGAGAGGCAGCTCTGCAAATAACCCGGCTCTCTGCCATGAAGTGCTTTGTAGGTGGTAACAAGCAATTGTAGCTTCTAAGTGGTCTTCAACTGCAGCCCCATGTAGAGTGTATTGTAGTAGTCTAAATGGGAGATGACCAAGGCATGAATGACTGTGAGCAGAACCTCCTAATCCAGGAAAGGATTAGGCTTGGCTGCATCTGCCATCTGCTCTTCATGCAGGAGTCAAGGGTCCAAGAGGATCCCCAAATTGTGTAACAGTTTGTTTGGGAGAGTGCTACCCCATCCAGAACTAGCACTGAATGGTTCCCAGTCTGGGGGTGGGGGGGGCATGCCTAAACACACAGCCACTTGGTCTTGGTCGAGTTAAGCTAAAGCCTATTCGTCCCCATCCAGAGCCTCCAGACACTGGGAAAGAACATTAATATCATCATCTGGTTAGCCAGGGGTTGAGATATATAGCTCCGTATTATCTATATACTTAGCTCCATGCCAATGGATGACCTCACCAGTGGTTTCATGTAGTTGTTGAGTAGGAATGGAAGAGAATAGAGCCCGTGAGGCACCCTATAGAGCAGAAGCTTGGGTCTAGATCTTTTGCCTCCAAACACCAACTGGAACTGGCCTCGGATGAAGGAAGAGAAGCACTCCAACACTGGGCCCCACCCTCCCAAGACCTAAGTTGGTCCAGAAGGATATCATGTCCAATTATATTGAAGACCGCTAAGGGATCAAGGAAGGCTAGGATGGATGCCCATATCCCAGTCCCACCCAAGGCCATCTACATGTATGATCAATGCCGTCTCGGTACTAAGACAGGATGAAAACTGTCCAGCACTATTGACTCCACTGATGGTTTCTTGAGGAGGGGACTGTAGAAAGTAAGGAAGATGACCTTGATGGAAATATCCAAGAACCGTCACCTAGGCAAAGGAGACTGAAACTTGTTTTAAGCCCTGGGAAAAAAGATAATAGTTGGAAGCAGCTCAGGCAGACACCACCCTGATTCTCTGTGGTATAAGTAGTGGGGGAAGATATAGCACAATCAGACTTGCAGAATCTTATTATTGTACCGAATCTCAATAAAGGTAGTTCTTCCTGTGGAGTTGATTTTCTGGGCTGGTCTACCTATTGGAGCTAAATTTAATCTTGCAAGACTCTTACATTATTTCAAGAGAGGCTGAAAATCTCACCTTTGTTTGTAGAGATGGCACCCAATCAAGGCACCTCACTGTCCGTTGAGCACCTTGCTGCAGTGTAGTTGCAACACCAACAACAGATAAATGACTAACTTGCAAAATGCCATGATACAACTAACACAACAGTTGGGAGAGAATTAACCTCAGTCAGCAGCAGCATAGCAGCCTGCCGCATAGCCAGTATTTCTGCGTTCTCGTGGGAGTTTACAAGAGAAATTCAGAGGAGACCAGGATCAATTCCTGACCTTCACAACTCAGTGTGAACTGTTTATGGTGGATTGGCCAGCAGAGTTTCTCCCAGATCACACCAAAGTGACTTTCATGCTCAGTTTGCTGAAAGAAGAGGCAGCCAATTGGCCATACCTATCATTGAGGACAATGACCCCGTGCCGGACAATTATCAAAATTTCATGCAAAGAATTTAATGTTCCTTTGACAATACCATGAAACGAGTGACCACCAACCATGAAAATTGCAATCTCAGGCAAGGTCAGCATAGAGTGCGGGCAAACATAACAGATTTTAAATCATTTGCCAGCGATGTGGGATGGAATGATTTGGCTCTGACTGACCAATTTTGAGAAGGGCTTGCTGACAAACAGAGATGAACTGGTGAGACAAGGCACCCCAGATAATTTGGAAGAGCTGCTCCAACTCGCGTAATAATAGATGGCTGACTAGAAGAGTTGGTGCAGTGGAGAGAGGGCAAGATTTTACATCCTCCTTTCTCCCATATCCCCTCTCCTGATGGCCTCCCTGGAATCCAGTGCCAGAGAACCCATGCAAATTGGACTAGTCAAAAGATCTCTATAACCAGGAGACAAACCAAGAAGGGAGCTGGGCTTCTGGCTTTACTGCGATGCTCTCAGGCATATAGCCAGATCCTGCGCAGCTAAAATTCAAGCCTCTGACTCATCTACAAAATGCCGCACCTGTGGATCTACAGGTCACGTAGCTAGCAAGTAACTAGCAAATACCCAACTTGCTTCAAGGGTGCGGCATCGGGGAAACTTCACAGGCCCCTCTCCCAAGAGCTCCAAAAGACAATTGGAGCTCTTGAGAGACAAGGCGAGCTCAGACAGCCAACAGCAGGCAAGCACACTTTATTGTTCCTGTTATTTGTTGTTTAGATTCAGGTCAGAAAGTACAATTCTCTGTTCTTGTAGACTTAAGAGCAACCACTAATTGTATAGATAGGGCCATACTACAAGAGTTAAATGTTCCCGCCCAGCCAATAGATGGCCAGATGCTGTGAGCAGGGCTGGTGTGGTGGTGCACTAACCCATTGCAGTTGACAATACAAGATCACACAAAGCTTTTGCACTTCATGTAACTGCTTCCTTACACCCATTGTCTTGGGAATCAAGTAGCTATATTCCAGACATGGGCTGGGCACAAGTAACAATTTCTTTCTCATCCCCAAAATGTCAACAACCCTGGTTGCAAGCCTTTCGCTCGTCCCCTCCCTCCAACTGGGTCCAGCCCAGTGAGTCTCCTACCTTGCCAGAGAAATACTCAGACTTTGCCAGTTGTGTTTGTAGAGGAGGCATATGCATTGCCTCCCCATCAAGCATGTGATTGCACCATCAACTTGAAACCAGGGTCCTGGATTCCCATGTGTACTCAAGAGTTAGCCATCCTGGTGACAATTTCAAAAAGGTTTATTCACCCTTCCAAATCTCCAGCATCTGCACTCACAATATTCATCTCTAAGAATGATGGTCCAGTTAATATTGTTCATGACTATAGACTTCTCAACTAGATCACCATTAGGGATCACTACCTATTGTCTCTTATTTCAAATCTACTGGGCCACCTGCAAAGGCACTCATTGTTACAAAGTTGGATTTAAGAAGTGCTTACAATTTGATCAGAATGAAAGAGGGACATGAATTCTTGACTGCATTCAACACCAGACATGACAAATTTGAATAAAATTGGAAATATGACCATCTGCTCAGAATAACAAACAAAAGGAAGGTGAAGTGGTATGTTAAGAGCATGGATGGCAGAAAGTAACACCAAGATTTGCTGTCAAGTAATAAGTATTTCATGACTGGCCATACCTCTGTGACAGCCATTTTGTAAATAGATAGATAGTCTAGTGGTCTAGTGGTTAAGGTGCTGGGCTAGAAATCAGGAGTCTGTGAGTTCTAGTCCCGCTTTAGCCATGAAAGCCGGCTGGGTGACCTTGGACCAATCGCTCTCTCTCAGCTCTAGAAAGGAGCCAATAGCAAACCAGGAGACTGAGAGTTCTAGTCCCGCCTTAGGCATGAAAGCCGGCTGGGTGACCTTGGGCCAGTCACTCTCTCTCAGCACTAGGAAGGAGCCAATAGCAAATCAGGAGTCTGTGAGTTCTAGTCCCGCTTTAGCCATGAAAGCCAGCTGGGTAGCCAATCACTCTCTCTCAGCCCAACTCACCTCAGAGTTGTTGTTGTGGGGAAAATAGGAGGAGGAAGGAGTATTAGGTATGTTCGCCACCTTGAGTTATTTATAAAAATAATAAAGGCAGGATAAAAATTAATTAAATAAATAAATAAAATAAGTCACTTCCATGGCAGACATTTCAAAAGTCCAAATGTGTTTACCAGCCAAAGAAGGCTTTAACACCTGCTCTAAAATCCCTAAGTAAATCTAGATAAGCAGTTTTTTTCTATCAAAACTTTTCAACAATTCAGAAGTCCTCTGGTGTTGCGGTACGTTACACCAGTGCTTTCTAAAGTGCCGCCGTTGGCGACACACCAATGGTGGTGGCAGTGGCGGTGGCATGGCGGCGGGGGCGGGGCCGTGCATGCCCCCGCTGCCGCTTCCGGGTTGTGTGGCGACACACCAGACTGTGTGTTGCGACACACTAAAGTGTCGCGACACACAGTTTGGAAAGCTGTGCGTTACACTGTAGTAGAGCTGGGCAAAGTATTTGAAGGGGTGCAATGCAAATTGCATTGGTGCTCAAAGTGTAGAGGCAACCACATCTTCCAGAAGGCTCAGCATAATTGCTTTGAAAGTTTTCCATGAATATGTGTGTGTGCAGGGACATACAAGCCTTCTTCTGGGTGAAGCCACACCATGAGCAGAGTTACAGTCATGTTTCAGATGGCTTGTGTTTCAGAGGAGAGAAGTACAAAATATTCTGCCAGATATTCCAGTCCTAAACAGAACGATCCCAGAAAAGACCTGACCTCGAATTGGGCCATTCCAAGTTTTCCAGTCACATCAGACCTCTTCTGCAACACTTGAAGCAGGGCTCTCCAAGGTCAAAATGGCCTGTTTCAGGACAATAGCCAGAATGTTGTGTACACCCCTATTTCAAGGACATTTTGTCTAAAGTGCATTTTAAACAGTATGTAGAGATTTTTCCCAGTACCTGTGCACACTATTCCTACATACACACAGATTATTCCTACACATACATACAAAGATTTATTTTAATTTGAATCATCTTCACCCTCCATGTGGGAGTGTCCTTTTGGCCAGGACCAGCTGTGGTGAGCAGCTGGTTCTTACTTCTTGAATCCACTGTCAAACTGTCTTAGTTTTTTCTCTCTCTTATGATGAATTGGAGTTTGCCTTTCTGCAAGTTTAGTCCATTATTCCATCACCCTGGAATGATGGAGAGTAAGTCTTGATTCGTATGTTAAAGAGTGTTATCACATCCCCACTGTCTTTTCTTCTCAAAACTAATCATGTCCAGCTATTTCAATCTCTCGTTATAGAGCATCTTTTTTATTTCTCTAATCATCCTCATCCTCCTTCTCTGATTCTGTTCCAGATGTCTGAATCCTTCTTAAAGTGTAGTCTCCAGAACTGGATGCAGTACTTTTATTGGGGCCTGTCCAATTCAGAATAAAGTTCAATTACTTTCTGTTTGGGAAATTATAGTTCTGTTGATGCAGTCTAAAATTGCATTTCTTCTTTTGCAGTTACATCATGCTGCTGACTCATCTTCAGTTATATTCCAAGATCCTTTTCACAAATACTGTTACAAAGTCAGATATCCTCTATCCCATACATCTGTTTCCTAAATGAAGAATTTTGTGTTAGTTTCTGTTAAATTTAATTCTATTATTTTCAGCCCACTTTTGCAGTCTCTCCTTGGTTATCCAACCCTATTTTATGTGATTTCCATGTGGATCAACATTCCCTCCATATCTTCACTAAATAAATTAATAAACTTGGTAAAGAGTATGTGTCCCAAAATTGAAACTTGTGGCACCCCCTTGATTCTGTTTCCAGTTTGATAATGAAGTATCAGCCCTCTTTGAGTATATTTTTTGAATCAGCTATGTATCCACTTAATTCTCATGCCATCCAGCTCATACTTAACCAGCTTGCTAATTAGAATATACTGAGATACTTTGCTTTACTGAAATTAATATATTTTAATTAAGGTATATTATGTCTCTTACATCCCCATGATCTACTAATGCAATCAACTGTTTAAAAATGACTTGTTCTAGATAAATTTTTGCTGACTTCAGATTAATGCATTGTTTTGAAGGTACTTAGATTTACCTATATTTTCCTCTAAAATTTTGGGAGATATTGAAGTTAGATAACTGGCCTGCTTCCTCCTTTTTATACTCTTCCAGTTGTCTGGTACTTCACTCATTCTCCAGGATTTCTCACAAGTAATACATAAAGGTTTGATCACATCAGGAGGAAGTTCCCTTAGTACAGTGCAGTTCATCTGGCCATGTAAACTCATTTAAGTATGTTTCTATCAGTCTCATGCTTCAATCTTAGCTGTTCGTATTTTATTTTATGTTATTTTATTTTAATGCTCTGGGCAGCAAATAAAAGGTAGAACATAATACCCATATCAATTAAAAGAATCAAGTTGAGGCCACTGTAAAAACACCTTACCAATATGTCCTACACATACATGCCAAGCTCCATTAACATCCCAGCCAGGTCTTCAATAGCCTTCCAGAAGGCCAACAGGGTTGGGGCCATCCAAATGTCTGGGAGGTTTTTCCATAAGGCAGGCACCATGACAGAGAAGGCACGCTTCCTAGGATCCAACAGGTGAGACTGCTTCAGAGCATGCCCACTCTGCCGGATCTAGTGGGCAAGCAGAAACCACCAGGGTTAGGTGGCTCCACAAATAACTTGGTCCCATGCCATGTAAAGCTTTAAAGGTGACAAGCAGCACCTTGATTTGCACCCAGATGCCTACTGGGGGCCAATGCAGCTCACGAAGCAGCAATGTTACATGAAAGTACTGTGGTGTGCCCGAAACTGCACAGGCCACTGCATTCTGGACCAGCTGGGATCCTACAAGGGTACCCCATATAGAGTGCATTGCAATAGTCCAATTAGAGGTGTTTAGGGCATAGGTGACCATGACTAGTGCCTCCCAATCTAGGAACCAGCACAATGGAACCAGCGCAAACGAACCAACGCATAAGTTGTATTTGGGCAAAGGTCCTCCTGGCCACAACTGCTACCTGCTCCTTGATCAGGAGCCATGAATTTAGGAGGGCACTCAGATTGTGCACCAAGTCTTTCTGGGGGATGGTCACCTCATTCAAATTTAATGATGGAAGATAACTAGATGGGGGGGGGGGGCTAAAACTCACAGCCACTCAGGCTTGTCAGGGTTAAGCTGGAGCCTATTTCCTATCCAGACCCACAAATCCTCCAGGCACTGGGAAGGCACCTCAGTGGCATCACTTGGATAGCCCAGGGTGGAGATGTATAACTGAGCATCATCACCATACTTGACCCCATGCCAATGGATGATCTCGCCCAGCAGTTTCATGTAGATGTTCAACATGAGCAACTGCTCACCCAATTGGCCCAGAAGGATACCATGATCAATGGTATTGAAAGCTGAAGAGCAATCAAGGAGGGCCAAGGCAGACACACGACCACTGTCCCAAGCCCACCAGCATCCACTACAAGTACAATCAATCCTGTCTCAGTACTATAATCTAGCCTGAAACCTGACTGCAATGGATCCAGATAATCTACTTGCTCCAAAGGCCTTTGGAGCTGCAAGCTTAGACATTCTTAACAATTCTGGATTTGGAAACTGGATGAAAATTGTCCAGTATGGCTGGATCCAGCAATGATCTCCTAAGGAAGGGGCAGTCCCCCACCTCCTTTTAGGCTAGTGGGACTTTCCAGTCCCTTAAAGAGGCAATCAACACTGCTTTGGCTCACCTACCTGTCACCTTCTGGAGGCTTTGGCCAATCAGGGATATGGAATTATCATACAGGCAGCAGAACTCAACACCCAAGGACCTTGTCCAGTTCCTCAGGAATAACCAGTTCAAACTCAACCCAGATATCCAGGCAAGACTGGGCCTCAGTCACCTCCATAAGACCAGCACAGTTGAAATCTAACTTTGAACATAATCCTCACAATGCCCCTGCAAGGATTCCTCCTGAGTAAGAAGGAGTCATAGGAACCCTTGCAGGGCCACTGAATGGCCATCAACGGACAAAATGGATATGGGTGCAGAATAAGCAGTTTTGACCCCCCCCCCTTATCACCACATGGTGATCCTTAATAAAGGCATTCTTACCTGTGAAGAGTTAGCCATTACCTCACTCTTCGTCTTCCTCCAGCAGTGCTTTAGGCATCATATATGCATTGCAACAATGAAAGGAAGAAATAAAAATACTGCAACCTTTTAATTGCTTACATTTTACTGGGGAAAGCAAAGTTTTAAACAAATCATTTTTTTCAGGAGTTGAAATATTTTTATATAAAAGCATATAGAATATGTTTTTAGAAAGGTAGAGGGAAAGATAGAAAGGAAAGAAAGATAAAAAGGCACTCTTAAATATAATTAAAGACACTGATTTAAAACTATGCCTAATCTGGCTGTGTTCACAAATAACATAAATTTGGGGGAAACAGCATAATTGTTGAGTTCAAATACTGCATCATGCCCAAGTAAATATAACCATATCATATACATTAAAATAAGGGCTAGGTTCCCGCAACATACTAATTCACAAATTCCCCAAGCCCATTTTGACCTAGTCTAGTGTGCTATATAAACCAAGCCACTCTGAAATACTAAATCCAACTGTTTTCAGTTTTCATAGTCCTTGGTTAAGGATTATCCATCTTCAGGATTAAAGCCTTTGAGACTATTTTTATAGGCAGCATCACATAATAACTTCTACATATGTATAAGTGATCCCAACTTTACCATCATAGATTTGAACTTTTCTATTCCATTAAATCAGTCAATGTATCTTCTCTCTCTCTCTCTCTCTCTCTCTCTCTCTCTCTCTCTCTCTTCTCTTCTCTTCTCTTCTCTTCTCTTCTCTTCTCTTCTCTTCTCTTCTCTCTCTCTCTCTCTCTCTCTCTCTTTCTTTCTTTCTTTCTTTCTTTCTTTCTTTCTTTTGGCATGATCATCTTCAGATCATTGAATAATCAAGAAATATACATGAACAAGTGAGCCAGCCTTTATTTGTACAACCCAAAACATGTGCCCTCTGCATAGGAATTTTGTAACCTTAATTTTTGATCCCATGCACATTTCTTCAAGGGGAAGCTGTATTTAATGCAGTGGGGCCTCCAAGTAAGCATGCTTAGATTATTTATTCATCGGTCTCTCAATATCCTGATCCTAGTTATGTTCATGTGAAATTACTTCCTATCTAGTGAGATCTCTTTCTTTCTTGACATACTTGGTGTTTGAATTGGCTATTTTTAATATTTCCTGTTTGAACATACTAAACTCTTCTCCAGAAAGCTCAGATGCAATGCTTAGGAAACACTGTTTTGGAAACTATTTAGGAAACAGAATTTCAGCCTTCAATAATTCATGCCTTAAACTGGAATTCCAAGATTTAGAATCAGGACATACAGTAGGTGGTAGAAGCCATAGAATTTATCTGGTATAATAATTATTGTATAAAATTGGATGATTGGAAACGTGAGCAGATCTACTTATTTTCTCCTCAAACAGTTCTGGATTCTTCTATTTAGTTGGTTTTAACCCATTTTGTCTCTGAAAGTCTCGTTTCTGGCTGCATTGCCCAATCATCTTCTGGTCAAAATATGGAATAAAAAATTGGTATAAATATAAATTTCTTCCATGTTCATGCCAAGTTAGGCATGCAAACTAAACATTTTTTCACAAAGGTTACCAGTTCTTTACAAAATGTTGATGAATACTGAACTGTTTATTAACATATTTCTCACCATCATGGCTGCTGAGAAATAATCTTTATCAAAGTAGAATTGGTCCACGGTTTCTAGTGCTTCTCAGACTTTTTCTAAGGACATAGTTTTCCATGTATGTTAACCTTTGTTCAGAACCCATCCTTTGGTTCATGACCAAACATTGCATATTGAGTTCTATAATTGCCTTTTAGAACTATTGCAACTATCTGGGTAATAGAGCCAATTTGGCCTAGTGGTTAAGGTGCTGGGCTAGAAACCAGGAGTCTCTGAGTTCTAGTCTCACCTGAGGCATGAAAGCTGGCTGGGTGACCTCGGGCCAGTCACTCTCTCTCAGCCCTAGGAAGGAGCCAATAGGAAACCAGGAGACTGAGAATTCTACTCCCGCCTTAGGCATGAAAGCCAGCTGGATGACCTTGGGCCAGTCACTCTCTCTCAGCCCAACTCACCTCACAGGGTGGTTGTTGTGGGGAAAATAGGAGGAAGGAGTATTAGGTATGTTCGCTGCCTTGAGTTATTCATAAAAATAATAAGGTGGGATAACGAGATAGATAGATAGATAGATAGATAGATAGATAGATAGATAGATAGATAGATAGATATATATATATATATATCCCCAAAGCACTCCCTTAATTCCCTTGTAAATCCAACATTTTAAATAGCTGGAAATGATTAGACAACCTATGCAAATGGAATAAATAACAGCTGATATTAGAGGTAGAAAACATTTTGAGGTTGGATCCAACCTTGAAATGGCTCATTCCAACCTTATGTGTTCTGACTTCACCAAAGGTGTTCTGACATCAGAATGGGCTCTTCTGACCTTAATGGAAATGTTCTGACCTCAACACAGATCATTCTAACTGTGAGGCTGTAACTCTTCCAATGAAGTCAGAATGGCTAATTCCAGGGCCAGATCAAATGTTCTGAGGCTCAAAGATGTTTCAGGTGTGGAACAATTTGACCTCGAAACATTTGCATACCTCTATCCAATATTCCATGAAGACCATTCCTGAGACATCAGAAAGCTACTGTCAGTTGAAGCAGACAGTTTTGGAGTAAATAATAATAATAATAACAACAACAACAACAACAACAACAACAACTTTATTGTCATCCCACTATACACTATACACCAAGTGCACAATAGAATGAAATTTCATTGCAGTGACCTAGTAAATGGATCTGATATGCACTATTTCTTATATTCTTTATTTATTTATATTTATATTTTTATAATATTATATATACGCAGAACACATCATGCGACGTGCTGGGCTTGAGGAATCCAAGGCTGGAGTTAAAATCGCTGGAAGAAACATTAACAATCTCAGATATGCAGATGATACCACTTTGATGGCTGAAAGCGAGGAGGAGCTGAGGAGCTTTATGAGGAAGGTGAAAGAAGAAAGTGCAAAAGCTGGGTTGCAGTTAAACCTCAAAAAAACCAAGATTATGGCAACCAGCTTGATTGATAACTGGCAAATAGAGGGAGAAAAAGTGGAGGCAGTGACAGACTTTGTATTTCTAGGCGCAAAGATTACTGCAGATGCTGACTGCAGCCAGGAAATCAGAAGACGTCTACTTCTTGGGAGGAGAGCAATGGCAAATCTTGATAAAATAGTTAAGAGCAGAGACATCACACTGAAAACAAAGGTCCGCATAGTTAAAGCAATGGTATTCCCTGTAGTAACCTATGGCTGCGAGAGCTGGACCATAAGGAAGGCTGAGCAAAGGAAGATAGATACTTTTGAACTGTGGTGTTGGAGGAAAATTCTGAGAGTGCCTTGGACTGCAAGAAGATCAAACCAGTCTATACTCCAGGAAATAAAGCCAGACTGCTCACTTGAGGGAATGATATTAAAGGCAAAACTGAAGTACTTTGGCCACATAATGAGAAGACAGGATACCCTGGAGAAGAAGCTGATGCTAGGGAAAGTGGAAGGCAAAAGGAAGAGGGGCCGACCAAGGGCAAGATGGATGGATGATATTCTGGAGGTGACGGACTCAACCATGGGGGAGCTGGGGATGGTGACGGCCGACAGGAAGCTCTGGTGTGGGCTGGTCCATGAAGTCATGAAGAGTCGGAAGCGACTGAATGAATAAACAACAACAACAACAAATATATATATATATATATATATATATAATATAATATAATATAATATAATATAATATAATATAATATTTATTATATTCTTCTTTCTATATTTCTGCCAATAAATATAAAAATACTGAAAATAACCAGGCAACATGAGTCAAATGAAATAATGTTAAATATATTAGGCCACATGTACTGAAGCATTTGATTATTGACTTGCAATGCTGCAACTAATGTGCTTATAGCCCAGTTCCCAGGTTTCTGGCTAACATACCTGACAAAAGTTTCCACAGTAGTTATTCTTTTCTCATTCTGGTGCAGAACTGAAAAGAGCTTTATGTTCTGATTTTTGTGGCCACCTAAAAGGCACTGTTGAGAGCAGGAAGAAATGTCAGACGTGTCTGTGGGGTGCGAGTGGGGTGTGGAGTAAAAAATGTAAAATAGCAGCCACAACTGCGTGATCAAAGCACTGCGCCTTGTTTACGTGAATTACATGATGCATGTAAAAAAAGGGGAGGGTGGAGCTTCAATCACATAGTCACAGCTGCTAGTTGACTTTTTGACAGACACCCCTGTGAACTCTCTAGGACATAGTTTTCCAAACTGTGTGTCAGGACACGTTAGTGTGTCGGCTGCAGTGCCTGGGTGTGTCGTGGCTGCTGCTGCCTCCGAGCCCTGCCAGGATTCCACGCAGGTCCTAGTGCCTGCCTTGTGCCTTGCTGCCTCCAAACCTGCCCTGCCAGGATTCCACACAGATCCTGGTGCCTGCCTTGTGCCTGGCTGCCTCCAAACCTGCTGTGATTCCGCACAGGTCCTAGTGCCTACCTTGTGCCCTGCTGTAAGAGTGTGTCGCGAAATGATGCATGTCTAAAAAGTGTGTCACCAACATGAAAAGTTTGGAAAGCTCTGCTCTAGGACATAGCTTTCCAAAGTGTGTGTTGCGACACACTACTGTGTCGCCTGCGGTGTCCTGGTGTGTCGCATGCAAACCCGGAAGCGCTGATGGGGGGAACCGGAAGGAGCGCACCCCCGCCAATCAACGCCGCCGCTGATTGGTGGGGGTACCACTCCTTCCGGTTCCCCCCATCAGCGCTTCCAGGTTTGCGTGCAACACACCAAGGAGAGTACAACACCCCCCAACACAGGCAGGACAAGCCAGGGTATATAAACAGAGAGCAAGTCCCACTCCCTTTTCGCACTGAAGATGTTGCCTAGCCTGGCAATGAAACATCTGCAAGAAAACAACAAGGCTCAGAGAGCACCAAGGACTCCACATACAGCCATCTCTAGAGAGAGATAATAAAAGATTATTGATTGATCACTGTGCTCACACATACTGCTAAGCCACTTGGCTCTCCCTGCTGGCAGTAGAATCATAGGGTTGGAAGACCTTGGAAGTCTTTTAGTCCCAGCCCAGTGCAGGAATCCTCATACCATCCCAGACAAATGGGTGTTCAATATTTTCTTGAAAATGTCTGTTGACGGAGCCCCCCCAACTTCAGAGGGCAGCCTGTTCCATTGCGTAATAGCTCTCACAGACAGGAAATTCCTCCTCCTTTCAAGTTTGGATCTCTCACTGTAAAGCTCCCACCCATTGGTTCCCTCAGGCTTCCCGGAGAATAAATCCACACCGTCTTCTCTGTGGCATCCCTTCATCTACTGGAAGACTGCTATTAGGTTTCCCTTCTCTTCTTTAAGCTAAACATACCAAGTTCTGCTCTCCTTAGATTTAGCCTCCAAGCCCCTTACCATCATTGTTGCTCTTCTCTTCACTCTTTCCGGTTCCTCGATGTCTTTTTTGTATTGTGGGGACCAGAACTGGACACAGTATTCCAGGTGTGGTCTGATCAGTGTAGCACAGAGAAGTATTATCACTTCCCATGATTTTGACACTATACCTCTATTGATGCAAACACCATTGGATCTTTTGGCAGCTGTGGCACATTGCTGGCTCAGGCCTAATCTATGGTCTGCCGAGACACCCAAATCCTTCTCGCAAGTACTACTGCCAAGCCAGGTGCCACCTATCTTGTACCTACAAATCTGGTTTTTCCTGCTTAAGTGCAGAACCTTACATTTTTCACATTGAATGACATTTTACTGGATAGAGTAGTTCAAAAGTAAACAACCTGATATCCTCAGAAGTTTTTAATTTCAGTTCCCCTCAGCTGCAGCTAGACCACAGTTTTATCCAGACAATCTAAAAAACATTGAATTCCTGTTTAGAACGATATTGGGAATTCTGCCTTGTTCTCCTCCTGACAAGCCAAAACTGGAAGCCATTTTTTTTCTTGGAATCTAATTCTCACTTAGGTTCCTGGTTTGTATGTCACACCCAACAAACGGTGCAAGGAACTAGTGTTCCCATTGCCAGCAGGGGCAAGGTGTGGACAACTGAGTTTGTGCACATTAAACTAGAATTATTCAGAATTCTATATCAGCATAGCAAACAGATACGGTCATTAAGTACCATTAAGGGAACAGTAATGCATGTACTTTGCCTGCTAAAATTCCAACATCAGTCCCCAGTGTCTCCAGTTAATGCTGAAAAAGAATCCTGATTAAATTTTGGAAAGCCACTGCCAACCAAGTGATAATGAGCAAGTTTGCACTTTGCACCAAGCCATAATATGATTTATCTTGTGTGAACTTGCCCTTGCTGCTATATAATCTGTGTTTTATGAGACCACATGGTATGTGAACCCAGCCAAAACCCATGGTTAAAACAATCCATACCTTAGTGTGATAATATGAATTTGCCCATTATAAGGCAACCCCATAGGTTCTTATTTCATGCATAGCTTTCAAGGATAGGGAAGAACATGGAGCACACAACGGCAGGCTATGTGATGAAATGCACCAGAAGTGGACACTTCATAGAGTGAGAAGGGCCATTGTGTCCAATCCTCTGCTTAGGGCAGGAATCCAGATTAAAGCATCCTAGACAGATGGTTGTTTAGCTTCCACTTATACACATCCACACTTGAAGGAAAGCCAACCACTTCTATGGAACACTGATTACATTGTAAAACTGCTCATCTGTTTTGGAAGATTTTCTAATCCAGAGAGAAACTGCCTTCTTGTAATTTAGCACTATTATTCTTAATCTTAGACTCTTGAATGAAAGAGAACAAGGTAGATCTTCTTCTATTGATACCCTTTCAGGTATTTGAAGAGTGCTATTATATCTGTACTCATCCATCTCTTCTTAAGGCTAAAATGCCCAGCTCTTTCTGTTTCATCATATGGCTTAGTATATAGTCCCTTGATCATCTTTGTTGCTCTTTAAACCTGTTCCTGTACCTCTGAAACCTTCTTAAAGTGTCATGGGTAGGATTTGACCAATGCAAATGGTCAAATAGAGAATAGAGTGTCCCAGAATAGAGTGGAACACTTGCTCCCCAGGATTTGGAAATTATATTTCTGATTATTTTATTGGCTTGTTTGTTTTAAATATTGATTTGCCTCTGTTGTGCCTAGCGTCCCTGAAATATTATGCTCTATCCAGGTAAAATTACAGAAAGGGGAAAACAAGCAGATCGTAACAATAAATAAGGGCCTGGGAGAATAGAAAAGAGTTCCTTGGCTCTTCCTTCTTTCTCATCTTACTGTACAAGGTGGGAGAGAAATATATACTCTGAGGGATGTCTTAACTCTGCCTTCTAAAGTAGCCTCCCATGACGTGGTATCCTCCACATGTTTTCAACAGCTGCATTCCCAGCCAGCAGGGCCTTTGGAGAGTTGTAGCCAAACACATCTGCAGGTCACGAGGTGGGAAAGATTGCTGTAATGGCTTGTGGGCAAGGTTGCTCCCTTGTTTTATTTACTGGCTTTGCTCTTAAGCCCTTAGTAGCAGCCTGACAAGCATAGACATTGAGCAGGAGAAGCTGGTAGTAGTAAAAATAAAGCTCTTTAACCCAGAATTCGCAGTCTCCTCTTCAACTTCTCAAAAGTCTTGGGAGGTTTATTCATTTATACCCAAGCTTTGGATCTCAGGATGCCTTCCTTGCAATTCATGCACAATCTCCTGTTGAGACCAAAATAGGCCTGGTTTCAGTAGCTTCAAGTGTCCTCGTGTGTCCTTCAGTCCTTCATGTGTCTTCAGTCCAGAGAAACTGCTATAAAAACTGCATTGGGAGCATCCAAAGGACTCTTTTCCTGGGCTATAGTCCTGTCTGGTTTGTGGAGTTTTAGGAAATAGTAGCAGAATGACCCTGAACCAAATGTGCTAGAGTAGCCTTCTTTATGGAATCATCCTAAATGTGTAGTTTAGCCAGATCCTACATGTTCAGCAGGATAGAGGCAGACATACCTCCATTTCTAATAGCTTTGTAGAAAATGGAATTTTGGCAAACATGGCTTAGATAGCCAGCTGCACCTCTTAACATTTGCTTAGTGGCAGATTTATTAAAGAGACAGAAGACCCATTTTCTTCTCCATTGGCTATTCTAAAGTGAGCCAGAAAGCTTAGAAAAAGGACTAGCAGTTAATGAAAGGTAGCAATCCTACTTGTAGAATGTTGGATTTTACAGGTTTCCAACTCAGCACATCTCACATGAACATGAGGGAGGGGCTTCCATGTTAAGCCTAACCTGTGTGGGAGGTGTCTGAGTTAATTGACTTCCTGTTTCCTCTTTCTCCCCCCCCCCTCTCTCTCCTTGGACCTCCATGAGGGAGGAAGGTTTTTACCTTCTCTCTCCTTGTGGCTCATACTTGCATCCAGCAGGGCCACATGCGTGGGTCTGGTCAGAACAACTCACTTGCACGCATGGGACCGTTTCAACAATGAAACTGCTTGTGACAAGATCTACAAATAAAATGTAAGCAATCTTTATTTTCCTTTTTACACTGACTAAATGTGTGAAGAGTGTTTATTTCTCTGAACTAAAAAGATAAGCCTTCTGTGCAAGTTGATTGCTGGATGCTTCTACTCTGCTAAACTAAATAAAATGCCGCTTGGGTTTTCTGTTACTATCATTTCAGAACCCAACATACTAATAGCTTTGTAGAAAATGTAATTTCAGCAAGCATGGCTTAGATAGCCAGCTGCACCTCTTAACATTTGCTTAGTGGCAGATTTATTAAAGAGACAGAAGACCCATTTTCTTCTCCATTGGCTATTCTAAAGTGAGCCAGAAAGCTTAGAAAAAGGACTAGCAGTTGATGAAAGGTAGCAATCCTACTTGTAGAAGAGCTGTGGAAGCAGTAAATACATTCCCATGCTTAACACGTGCACTTGTAGGTGTGCTTTTAAAAAAACACAAAGCTTGTTTGTGTCTTTCCCAAGTTGTTTTCAAACTTGTAAGAATGCATTTATGCTGTTAATACTAATTGGGAAACATTCCTTACTCAAAAGCTTCCAGATAATGAAAGCAGTTCACTGGGAATATTACACATCCATGATCTCATTCCAGAACAACAGGGAAAAACCAGTTTTTCTTCTTTACCACCTTCCTTTTGGTCCCCTCCTGGTCTCTTCCAAGATGAAGCAACCTGTGTGCTGGCAGCTGTTGTTTCTGATCTTTCCTGGAGATTACAAACACCAGCCTGGAACCTCCTTCCTGCAGAGTTCACTCAGGCCATATGACCAGTCAACAACCCTTCCTTTCTTTTCTTTTCTTTTTTCAGGGACCTTATTTTGGCTTCATCCTACATCAATATATGATGCTGGCTTCTATCTCAGATTTGTTTTGCAGTCCCCAGAGTGCCCTGGACAGGTGAAGGCTGGCTCCTGAGGGAAGGAAGCTTCATAATAGCAAAAGAATTAGATGGCCATTCTCCATGCAACACTGGTCATGCCGACCACTTTTGCTATAATCTTGCATGCAGATTGAGCATCTGCATGCACAATTAACTCCAAAGACAGCAAATACACTCAAGGATTAGGCAACTGGAAATATGGCCATCACATTTTCAAAGGTGATTCTAAGGGGTAAGTGTTCTCCATTTCTAATGGAGCTGTGGGAATCTCCCCCTACCCACCCCACCCCACCCCTGCACTAAAAGGCAGTTAAATCTCAGCACCAGCAGAAACAGTTTTAAACAGAACTGAAAGCTCAGAAGTTGATGTTTAAAATAGGGTTGCCCGCTTTGGTCAAAAACAGGGGGCAGGAAACAAAAATCAAAATGAAAATTACAAGAACGGAAATACAACTAATATATTTAAAGCTAAGTATATAAATTAAAAATAGAGGGGTAAGTATTTATCTGCTATTGTGCTTTCACAATTGAACACTAGAAGCCGAGAAGGTTTTATTTTTTTAATGCTCAATTTTAACACCAGGCTATCTACAGGGTGTGGTCAAAAAAATCAAGATAGTGGCTGCAACAGCATTGCACATAAACGGGCGGAGCTTTGATTGCATCATTGTGGCCACCATTTTGACTTTTTTGATTATACCCTGCAGACACCCCTATTTAACCCACAGTTTTGTTGCTGGCCACAAAATAGTGCAATCTAAAGTGCTGCTCCTCGGGGTGCAACTGACCTCACAGTGCCTTTTTCAGGTTCTCCACTCCTAGTTTTTTCTTTCATCTCTCCAATTATCAGCCAGCCTTCCATAGCTACTTACCAGACTCATTCCTCCATGGACTATTTTACATTCTCCCTCCCTTAGGTCCTCTTTAATCATTTGGGGTAAGATGATACTTCTGCAAACTTTTGCAATTTCCCTAAAACTTGTTTTTGCAGGCAAACATGTGCTTTGAAGAATGGGATTTTCCCCAGGAAAAAAAAGAAAGCAGAAGCTATGCAACTTTAAAAATAAAAGCAACCATGTGAAAAAGTTGAGCTTGCTTGCTTTCTCTCTGCAGCCCTTCTTGCAAGGGTCAGCTCTGATACCAGGGACCTGGCTGGGAAAAAGTGCCTGTCTAAAGGAAACCCATGGAGGGAAAACGGGTTTGCACTACCCCGCGACGGGCCTGTCCTTTTTGTTTCAGCATCCTGATTTCTTGCTCCCTTGCTTCTGCGGGATGGAGGCAGCTTTGTGCTCCATCCCACTGGACTGGGCTCTGTAAAGCATGAGTGATGTTTGACCTGCATCAACCACGTGTTGTTTTGGTTTTGAAATAACAAGGAGAAACCACCTGAGCAAATGTTCCTAAAAATACTTCCCTTTCTTGCACATCAATCTCAAAGTTATCTAAGACGGAGCTCTGTCTTCCCCGGTTTTTGAGGGCAAAAGAGCTCATCTAAGGTCCAAAGGACCTACTTACCTCTTTCATATGAAGTTGCCCAAATTTGAAATATTTTTTTTAATAAATTGTGATCTCCCAGGGAACCCCTAATGACCCCTCACGGAGCCCTAGGCCCAAAACCCCACTTTTATCTGTGACTGATTCCAAATCACCAAATGGATTGGTTTTCATTGGAAGACATCTGTATAGGAAAGGGCCTAGGAGCCTATGGAATCTTGTATCTTCACTGACAACTAAAGGCTGGTGGTAGGCTTATAATTGCTTTAACAAGCTTAATGCAAAACCTGCTAATTATCAGAGCAAGATATCCCCCTCTAGCTTACAGAATCCTTGAAAGATGGGCTTGAAGGCAAAATTATTAAGTGACCAGAAGAAAAGAGTTAGCTTTGCCTGTTCTTGCACCAGTAACAATAACATGATCTTGAGAAAGCATCATTCAGGCTAATTGCTCCATGTGCTAGCAGTTTCTCTATTCCAGGGTTTCTCAACCAGGGTTCCGTGGGACCCTAGGGTTCAGTGAGAGGTCACTAGGGGTTCCCTGGGAGTTCACGATTTATTTAAAATAATATTTCAAATTCGGGCAACTTCACATTAAAGAGGTAAATTTCATTCTTTATTTTTAGTTTAAGAACACTGTTAATGCATACAGTATATACAGGGCTACCCATGAAATGAATATAATAATTTTGTAACTTCTGGCCTATATTTGAGCCTGAATGTTCAGGGGTTCCCCAAGTCCTGAAAAATATTTCAAGGGTTCCTCCAGGGTCAAAAGGTTGAGAAAGGCTACTCTATTCCATCTTTCCCACCTGTATCATTTTTTTTCACCAAGTCAGGGAACATTGGAAAGTTACCCTCATGAGACCTGAATGCCCTGTCGTCTTCTCTTCACTTCTAAATCTGCCTGTATGAAGTAGACTGCTTGCACAATAAAAAAACTCATCTGGAAGTACATCCCAGTTTAAAAGGGGTGGGTACTGATTTTTTTTTAATAGCAGGATTGCTTTCTTTAAAGAAAAAAAACATGCATTTTTCTTTTAAGTAAATAAAAAAACCACAAAAGATGCAACATTTGTCTGAGTCAGGTTCATGTTAAGTATAGGGATCTAATTGGGGATCTAACATTTCCACATCTCTAACCAATGTTTGGATTTCTAGACAAGTTTTCCTGTCCTCCTATGACCTTCATTGCTGTGTAGGAAGGCTGATCACTGAAATGTGTTTCTGAAACTCATGAAGGCCATGTGAGGAATAGGGCTGCCAGATTGGGACTGCAAATATCTGGAGGACCACTCGATGGCAGCAAAGAGATACAGGAAACTCACTCTTGGCTACCATCTAGCTTTGGTCTGGATTTTGGCATCTCAGATCTAGTAGCCTTAGGATATAATCAGGTTTGTTCCTGACTTGCACCCGCCAGATCCTCCCTACCATTTCATTCATAAATAAATAAGGCACTGATTCTCCCGCCAACAAGCTTTCCCTTTTATCTTAGAAGACTCTGAACTACTTGTAAGGACTTGTCTTTTGAATTCTTCCACACATTAAAAACAAAACAAAAACAACAGCCCAGTGTGTAGGAATCCAGCTCACTAGGGAGAGTGTTTTAGGCTTTGCCTACCCATGTAGTGGTAGAACGCTGAGGTCCTAGCACTGATTTTGCATCTTCTTCGCCGGTAGAAAAGCAAAGAGATGGGAGATGACTTTTCTCATCATTATGCTAGTTTCTGTCTACAACAGAGATGCAGAGCCAAGCTGCGTGCAGCCTCAGAAGGACTGAGTGTGGTTCCTCAAATCTTCTCCCAAAGTTGTCACCACGTTGCTGTTTTCATTGCACCAGAAAAGCAAGGTATTAAATGCATGGAAAGGTGGCCTAGTCATTTAAATTAGAGCTAAATTAAGTCAATTTTTGCCCATTTTTCGATCCCCAGGTATTCTGTCCAAGGACCAAGTGCATTTCTTAGCTTGAAAAGGTCAGCAACTGCTGTGATTCAAGAATAAACCCTGTTTAAAGAAAAAAATGCCCTCATTACCCCCAGATTGGATAGGTTCAGTGAGATTTACTTGGGGCTGCCCTTGTAGACCTAGAAACTGCAGTTGGTGTGGAATGCAGCAAACTGGTGTGAGCCAGTTCAACAACACAACACTTATACTGCAAATGCTGTATCAGCTTCCAGTGGGCCTCTGAGTATAATTCAAAATGCTGGTTTTATGCTATAAAGCCATACAGGATTTAAGTCCAGGATGCCTACAGGACTATCTCCTTCAAGTTGACTCTGACCAGTTGTCCATTCTGCTCACAAGAAGATGCTCCAGGTACCCTCAATTTGGGATAAGTCATGGAAACACCGTTTCTCCACTACTGCCCCAACTCTCTGCCCCTAAGATCCAGCTGGCCTTCGCTTAGTCAACTTCCATAAAGCTGTTAAAACATGGCTGTTCTGACAAATGTTTGGAGATTAATACTGGTGCTTTGCCCACCATCATTTTGGTAGGATGCTATCTTAATTTTCTATTGCTTTAAGTGAGAAGTATGATGTGGTTTTATGGGCTTGCTGTTTTATTATTTGGGTTTGTGGATGTGCAATGGTGACAGGCAAGAAGTAGAAAATGAAGGAATAAATATTGGGGATGTCTGTTCAAACTACTATGTAATATTGGCTGTATTTCTTAACATTTTAATTTTGTTTAATCAAAGGAAGGATACATACACTGGCTCTACTGGTGCAGTTCAGTTGTTTCCCAACTGATAGGTTTTCTGAAACAGCAGGATGATCAAAATGTCTGAAGGTTTATATGGAAGACAGAAATAAAATACAACAGCAGAATTCTCAAATTGTAGAATTGCGACAATGAAAAATGCAAAGGAAAAGAAACACAAGTTTTTGACCTTCCCTAGATCACCCATTACTTATCCTCACCCTAGATAGATAGATAGATGATAGATAGATAGATAGATAGATAGATAGATAGATAGATAGGTTTGTTTGTTTGTTTGTTTGTTTGTTTGTTTGTTTGTTTTGTCACCGCCCATCTCCTCCCACCAGAGGGACTCCGGGCAGTTTTCTACCTCAATGGAAAATCCACCCATGAACCAACTTCAGAATCCTTTCACTAAGTCAGTCCTCTTCCCCCTACCCTTTGTCTTCAGTGCCTGTTGTGCTCAATTGTTTTTATTTACCTTCCATCCTGGATTGGTTTGTATACAAAGATATGTTCCTCCTCTGTATTTTGCTGTATTTCAAAACATTAAGTCATTCATTGGCGATCACTCGTAGCTGAGTAAGATTGTCTTCCAAAGGTAAAATTTTAACGGTGGATCCGTAAGTGGCTATAAAGGCCAATTCTGGATCCGCACAACCTCCCACAGTGAGGGCATAGGTTTCCGGGTGGGAGACGGTCATGATGAGGGTTTGCCTGACGTGCCTTCCTTTTAGCTCTTTTCTCCTTTTCGCCCTGTACTCGTGCTTCTTCAAAGTCCATAGCGCCATTAATAAAGGATGACCTCCAATTGAAACGCTCATGAGTTAGGGCTTCCCAGTTCTCAATGCTGATATTACATTTTTTTAAATTAGCTTTGAGAGTATCTTTGAATCTCTTTTGCTGTCCACCAATATTCCGTTTTCCATTCTTAAGTTGGGAGTAAAGTAGCTGCTTTGGAAGACGATGGTCAGGCATTCGAACAACATGACCGGTCCAGCGAAGTTGATGTTGGATGATCATTGTTTCAATGCTGGTGGTTTTCGCTTCTTCTAATACGCTAACATTAGTCCGCCTATCTTCCCAAGTAATTTGCAGAATTTTTTGGAGGCAGCGTTGATGGAATATTTCAAGAAGTTGGAGGTGGCGTTTGTAGAGGGTCCATGTTTCACAGGCGTACAGAAGGGTTGGTAGTACAATGGCTTTGTAAACAAGCATTTTGGTCTCCCTGCGAATGTCCCGATCCTCAAACACTCTACGCTTCATTCGGGAGAAAGCTACACTCGCAGAGCTCAGGCGATGCTGAATTTCAGCGTCGATGTCGGCTTTTGTAGATAGATGGCTGCCGAGATAAGAAAAGTGATCAACATTTTCTAGTGACACACCTTTAAGCTGGATTGATGGCACTGCAGAGGGATTGGTTCGAACTTGCTGGTAAAGCACTTTGGTTTTTTTAATGTTAATCGAGAGGCCGGGTTTTTCATATGCTTCTGCAAAGATGTTTAGGATAGTTTGAAGATCTTCCTCGGAGTGTGCACAGACTACGTTATCATCAGCATATTGAAGTTCTATAACAGAAGTTGCAATTACCTTATTTTTTGCTTTCAGCCTACTAAGATTAAAAAGCTTTCCATCTGTTCGATATATAATTTCTACACCAGTAGGAAGTTTCTCTTCAACAAGGTGCATAATCATAGCGATGAAGATAGCGAATAAGGTTGGAGCAATAACACATCCCTGTTTAACGCCGGATTCCACTTTAAATGGATCGCTTTGAGAGCCATTGTTATTCAGGATTGTTGCCATCATGTCTTCATGGAGTAGCCGCAAGATGTTCACAAATTTATCAGGGCATCCGATTTTCAGAAGGATGGTCCAGAGAGCAGTACGATTTACAGTATCAAAAGCTTTAGTCAGATCAATAAACGCCATGTACAGAGGGCGGTTTTGCTCCTTGCATTTTTCTTGAAGCTGTCGTGCAGTGAAGATCATATCCACTGTTCCCCTGGAAGGGAGAAAGCCATTTTGCGTTTCAGGGAGGATGTCTTCTGATACAGATAGGAGACGGTTTGCGATGATCTTTGCCAGGATTTTGCCTGCTGTGGCTAGAAGGAAGATGCCTCGATAGTTTCCACAGTCTGTTCTATCACCCTTTTTAAAGAGAGTGATAATTATGGCATCCCTAAAGTCTGCTGGAATCTCCTCCCTCATCCAGACTTTTTCGATGAGCTTATGAAGTTGTTGTGTAAGTTCAGGCCCGCCTTCTTTAAAGACTTCAGCAGGAATCCCATCAGGTCCACTAGCTTTGTTATTTTTCATTTGTTTAGTGGCTTTACTGACTTCCTCCAAACTAGGGGGTACTGCAAGCTCATTTCTTATTTGTTTTTGCGGGATTTGCAAGAAGACTTCATCAGCCACAGTAGAGTGACGATTAAGGAGATTGTAGTAATGCTCTTTCCAGCGCAGTGCAATAGACTCTTTGTCCTTTAGAAGTTTAGCACCATCTACTGAGCGTAAGGGATTTGCACCATGGTTTGTTGGTCCATAGATGGCCTTTATGGCATTAAAAAAGCCCCGTGCATCATGAGCATCTGCAAAATGTTGGGTTTCTTGGGCTTTTTTTATCCACCATATGTTCTTAAGTTCTCTAGTTCTTCTTTGGACTTCTGCCTTTGCACTGGCGTAGATTTTTTTCTTAACGGCACAGTTAATATCTTTTTGCCATATCTGGAAGGCTTTCCTTTTCTTGTCAATAATATGTTCAATCTCACTATCGTTCTCATCAAACCAGTCCTGATGTCTCTTAGTCTGGTATCCGATAGTTTGTTCACAGGCTGAAATAATTTTGTTGTTTATTCGTTCAGTCGTTTCCGACTCTTCGTGACTTCATGGACCAGTCCACGCCAGAGCTTCCTGTCGGCTGTCACCATCCCCAGCTCCCCCATGGTTGAGTCCGTCACCTCCAGAATACCATCCATCCATCTTGCCCTTGGTCGGCCCCTCTTCCTTTTGCCTTCCACTTTCCCTAGCATCAGCTTCTTCTCCAGGGTATCCTGTCTTCTCATTATGTGACCAAAGTACTTCAGTTTTGCCTTTAATATCATTCCCTCAAGTGAGCAGTCTGGCTTGATTTTCTGGAGTATAGAAGTCTTCAATTTAATCCAGTGTTCCTCAACATTTTCAGGAAGTTCCATAGGCAGATGTTCCTTGAGAGTTGATTGAAAGCAAGCTCGTTTAATAGGATCTTGAAGGGCCAGTGTATTCATTTTACGCCTTGGTTTTCTTCTTTGGAGCCTACGATGAGGGACAATCTTTATGGCCATCGTGGATCAAATTAATCAATGGTCTGTCCAACAGTCATCGGCGCTCGTCATGGCTCTGGTGAGAAGTACATCACGGCAATCTCTAGCACGGACAATTACATAATCTAAAAGATGCCAGTGCTTCGACCGTGGGTGCTTCCATGATGTTGTAAATTTATTTTTCTGGCGAAAGAGTGTGTTAGTAACGACAAGGTTATGCTCTGCACATTTAGTCAGAAGTAAGATTCCATTCGTGTTGCTGTTGTCAACTCCTTCTTTCCCAATGATCCCTGGCCACAAATCAAAGTCACGCCCAACTCTTGCATTGAAATCGCCCAGGAGGATAATTTTATCCTCCTTTGGTATCTCTGATAAGATGGTGTCCAGCTGGGTATAAAATTTTTCCTTGATATCCTCATCTGCATCTAGTGTTGGTGCATAAGCACTTAGGATAGTTGCCTGTTGGTTTTTGGCGAGTTTTATTTGCAGAGTTGAGAGTCGTTCGTTAATCCCAGTGGGAACTTCTGACAAGAGCTTCACAAGGTCGTTTTTGATAGCAAAGCCTACCCCATGTATTCGTCGTTCTTGTTCAGGCAGTCCTTTCCAAAAGAAGGTATAACCTCCTTTTTCTTCCTTCAACTGTCCTTCTCCTGCTCTTCGAGTTTCTTGGAGTGCTGCTATATCGATATTAAAACGTCTCAGCTACCTTGCAATAATGGCAGTCCTACGTTCAGGTCGTTCACTATCCATATTGTCTTGCAGTGTCCGTATATTCCATGTTCCAAAATTCATGTGTTTTTTACGACCGCTAGATGGTGACCCCACTGGTCGCGGTAATCCAGTCAGGGAGAAAATGAGGCAGACTATGTTTAGGGCACCTTTTCTAGCCCCCTCCCCATATGGGGTGAGCAGTGTGGATCCTAAATAGGGCTGCTCAGTCGTGGATACAGCTGCCGAACTACTCAACTGCCTCGATCCTTGAGTCAGGGCGACTGAATCCGTATCCACTGCCCATGTGCTGGTCCATGACTAGGAGCTTCCGGATTTCACAGTCCTGCCCCCGTTGCCATTCATCAGTCGCCATGGGACTTTTGGTTGTTTTGGGTTTGGTGTGGTTGGAAGACACCTCTGCCTGAATTTGTTTTATGTGTGGAGATCGGTGCACAACGATCAGCACACAACCTTCACAGAAAAAGGCTCTAATCCAATGGCATGGATACCATGACGATTGGTGACCTTTTGTCTGCTGCAGCCTTCATCCGCCTTCGCAGCCGTTGTAACAATACACCTTGTTATCTTCCGCCTGTTCTGCCGTTGAGGACTTTCTTGGATCGTTCTTTGTCTGGTTCCTCCCCCTGGACCTTACCGCCATGGGTGACCCTGCCAGGAGTACATGACTCCCGACGGCTTCGCTCACAGGGTTCATTGGGAACACACAAGCCCACTCACCACAACAAGGTGATGATCCAGCGAGTGAGAAAACATTAAGTAGAAACATTAAGGAGAAAACATTAAGTAGTGCCGATAAAAACACACAAGTTAAAAAAAACAAATGTGCCTGATTATGACTTTATTCTACACCCGAGTCTGCCATTTTTTTCCCTTGGGCTTAGAATGTGGTGGCAATTTAGGTGGTAGTGCGATGAGGCAGTAGGATGGGACTGGACCACTTTAGACAATAGGTAGTAGGGGACTCATACCCTTAAACATTTCTCAATGTTAAAGAATCACACAAGCTGAAAGACTGCGCAGCTGAGGGCAGATAGGGTTGTTACGGTTGTCACAACAGCACCTAGCTGACTTTGGCTGATCTCAAAAAACTAAGCAGGGTCAGATCTAGTTAATACCCAGGTGGGAGAATTATTTTTATTTTGTGCCTTCGAGTCAGTCTTGACTCCTGGCAACTGCCTGGACTAGTCCCTGCAGTTTTCCTGGCAAGGTTTTTCAGAAGCGGTTTACCATTGCCTCCTTCCTAGGGCTTAGAGACAGCGACTGGCCCAAGGTCACCCAGATGGCTTTGTGCCTAAGGTGGACCTACAGCTCACAGTCTAGTTTCTAGCCTGGTGCCTTAAGAAGGTGTCAGCAGCAAACCACTTCCATATTGTTGCCAAGAAAATCATATGGAATAATAGCAAGAAAACAATATTGATATTATTATTATTATTGTTGTTGTTGTTGTTGTTATTATTATTATTATTATTTACACAACAACGTGAAATCACAGCTAACCTATTCTTTGGCTGGTGTTGGCCTTCATTCGCATCAAGTTCTTCCCAAGAACCTAGGATGTCGTCCATGATGTATTCATTTTCCACCTATGGGAATTGGTTGGTTACAGAAAGGAGCAACCTGGGACATATTTTTCTATTTCTGGGATATATATATATATATATATATATATATATATATATATATACATACATACATACATACATACATACATACACACACATACACACACACACACACACACACACACGAGAGGGATCCACCAACATATATCATTCTATTTGCAGAACTAGAGTTGTTCTTTGCTCATATTTTTATTAAAATATAAAAAGCAAAATTATACCTATTATATGAAAACATTCTTTAATAAAGTATCCACCTTTTCAACAATCAATAGTAACTTTTCCTTAGAGTGTTCTGAACACTGTAGGCAAATTTATATAGCTAGACAATTAATGTGATTTTTTTTTCCTGCCTTTTAAGACATCCAGTGACAAAGAGGACAATGGGAACAAACCGCCTTTTGTTCAGACCAAACTATTCCTAATGATCTCCTATATCAACAGTAGCGGTAACTGAGGCACCAACAAGGCCTTGCACTGAGTCCCTTTCAACAGGCCAAACCGAGCAGAACACAAAGTGGAAACTCTCCGAGTTCCTAGCTCTTCACACCACCTTGGTGGTCTCATGAACTGGGGGCGGAGAAATAGGTTCCAAAAAACAAGAGCAAAGCAGAAAGATGGATATCATCCTATAAATAATTTTGCTCTGGGGCCTTAATTTCATTTCTAAGTAAAAGACTGCAAGTAAAGGCATGTGGAATTTAATGGAAGCATGCATGTACAAAACAAGGGAGGAAGAACCTTCTCAAACACTGGAGATCCAGGCAGGTGATTCTGCAGTGAGCGTTTCAGCTGTGACCCCTCTTACATATTTCCTCTGCCTTGGACTTTTACGGGACTCCTCACCTTTTTAAGGCAACCCCTCCCATCTGATAGTCACCAGAGGTACTGGGATTACAAAATTTAAGAACTCTGGGAGTTGTAGTCCCAGCACATATGGAGGGCATTTAATAAGGAAAGGCTGTCTTGGTATGTATTGTATAAGCAGTGCACAATGTGCCAGCCAAGGAACAAGGTCTTGGTTTGTCATCAGAAAGCATGTTGTGTAGAAAGTGGAATGCACTCAAAAATAGGGGGAGAACGCAGGATATGAGCAGCCTTTTTCTGTCGAGGGCCTTTGACGCTCATGGAAGAGGGGGAGGACGTTCAGCGGGGGATTGCATGCAATCATTTATTATCACCATACCAAGTATGGCAACTAGACTCTCTCTCTGCTCTGCATTCCCAAGCAGATACCAGAAGGTTAGATAAGCAGATTAATTGCGTAGAATTAGAAAGCCACGCATCCAAGAAATTCTCCACCCACTAATATCCAGGAATCCTGACATTTATATCAAGTATTCCCAGGGTTTGAATCCTGAGTCTCTTCCTCCCACCTTTTTGAGTCAACAGCCTTGTGGCTATTCATTTCCCAGGCTTAAAATGACTTTCTCCAGCCAGAGAAGCAGAGGTTCCCAGCTCACCAGCTTCAACACTTACAATCATTACTAAAAGTAAATCAAAATGATTGCAATGTCGAGGTGATGGTTGCAGTGCACAGGAGATCTTCTGCAGCACTTGCTCTTTAGCTTGGCAGCTATTATCTGCAAAAAGTGGGGGAAACAACCATGTCAGGAAAGTGGAGGGGGGAGGGAGAGACATATGCTCATTCATTCAGCACAGCATTTCTCTCACAGCAGAAAATGTGGGCAGGAGAGGGGTGGAACTGCTGCTGGAAGGTGTTACACTTCGCTCCAAACTAGTTGCTCTCTTCCATTTCTTCACAAAATGACACTCAAGTGAGGAATGGTAATAATCCTTTAATGGCTCTGTCGCAACTGGCTCTGTCCTTCCCAATTCTTCCTGGGATGGGAAAGGAATTCCCAGGACATGCCTGAGAGGTAGATGAAATTAAGCAAAGGATACATAGCAACCTCTGGATTAGAGGAAGAATGTGGATGAAATGGGATACAAAATCAGTGCTTGGGTATAGATGGCCTTAGAAAACTGCAGGAAAGGATCTCTGCATAATTCCCAGGCTCAAACTGTTAGCTTCTGTCAAATCCAAAGCTTTCTGATGACCTTAATGCCCATTTTCTATAGAAAGTTAGTACCTGCCAGAAAAACAGGTCTTTATGCAATAGAGGGATTACAAAGGTTATGAATAATTTTCTGGGTAACCGCCATTCTTCATTTGATGGCCCAGAAGTCTCTGAATAATGAATAGGGTGACCTTGCAAACAAAGCTAAAGAAAAAGGAAGCTTGCTTCCTGAGTTTCTTGCTTTTTCTCAGTGATTAAGAGGTGATGATTGGTTTAATGATAGGTTCTGTTCATTTGGATGGGTTTGGGACTGACAGTGATTTAAATCTGTCATAGGAAAAATCTACCTTTTTCAGAAAAGGGTTAGGAGTTTTGTGAACTCATGTAATCCAATTGTTTGGTATAAACTAAGTTTATATCAGGACACAAACTGACTCACTACACATTTCTCTCACTGTGAGAATAATTCTTTCAAGACCTATCTTTGCAATAATTCTTGCTTCAGAGGTTAAAAGTGTCCAGTTGACATTTTGGCAGATGGTTTAAAATGCCAGCAGCTTTTCTTGCATGCATATTGCAGCACGATGACTACAAGTGGGTGAGATCATGCTGTATCTGCACATTATCTGTGCTAGAATGGGCATTTTAAGATGGGGTCATGTTTGAAACTACTCCCAGCTTCTGTCTGTGGTTAATGTTACTGCTCAAGGAAGCAGTACAAGTCAGGACCACAGGATGCTGGAGATGTAAGTCAAGAGGACGAAGACTAGTCCCATCACAAGGACACATCATGACTAAGTCTAGGCAAGGCAGAAAATTATAGAGACGGACAGACATTAGAATTCTGGGACCTTTTTTTTTTTTTCCTTTGCTTTTCTTTCTTTTTAAGAATAGGTAGGAACTTGAAAGTTGTGGGGGGGGGGGGGAAACCACAGTAGGTGGAAAAGGAAATGTGGGTACTTAGAAAAAGGGGGCACGATGGCTCAGTGGTTAAGACGCCAGGCTTGTCGATCGGAAGGTCGGTGGTTCGAGACCTGAGCGCCGCGTACGGAGTGAGCTCCCGCACTCGCCCCAGCTCTTGCCAACCTAGCAATTCGAAAGCATGCAAATGCAAGTAGATGAATAGGTACCACTTCGGTGGGAAGGTAACAGCGTTCTGCGCACGTCATGCTGGCCACATGACCGCGGAAGCGTCTTCAGACAGCGCTGGCTCTTCGGCTAAGAAACTGAGATGAGCACCGCCCCCTAGAGTCGGACACGACTGTGCAGGGGAAAACCTTTACCTTTACCTAGAAAATGCCCAGGATTAACCTGGGAGCATGTACCCTTATGCCAAAGACACCCCACAGTCTCTTTGTATGAAAAGCTGAATGTATAAAGCACCAGCTTTCTCACTACAGTCTTGAAAGGGCTGCTACAATGGGAAGCAAGATCAATGGCCCAGTCATGATGCCTGAAGAATGGATGGGGCATCACTTCAGAAGAAAAAGTGAATAGTTGGCAGGGTCATCAGGCACAACCAGCATGGCTGGCTTACTCCATATAATAATAATAATAAAAGCTCAGAGACTTTGTGTTATACAGAAATATGCTCATTTGTATACATTTATAATCTACTTGGGGACAAAATGTACCAATGAAGGTGTCATACTGTATATTATAGCTTTCTATGATTAAACTATGCCACATGTTGTCTCTCTTAACTTCAAAAGTCTCTAGTCCAAAAGGCAGCTGTTTACTTGTGAAGCTTTCTGATAAATGGTTGACTAAACTTGACTACAGTCTGCTGGCTGTAGCTTCAAAGACTTCATGATTTGGAAATTCCAGACAGATTTTTAAAAATGGTTGAAAACACCTTACCTTGTTCTCTGAAAAGCCACCCAGAGAAACTCACAGGAATTTGTAATTTATCCAGGACAAAATGAGGAAATTAAGTCTGCAAGCTTTTTAACTGTTGTCGTTTCCTTTTTTTTTAAACCCTCTCTTCTCCTCTTTGATCTGTATTTAAAAGGGATGTCAGCAATAGACATAAGACATTGTTCAGTCACTTGCCTGTTGGGTATTTTGGAACTCATTCCTTTGATCCAATGTACCATCATCATTACTTAAGATATATCAGTTCAGCATCAATTTGCCACTCTAGGTAAGGATAACTTTCAAAGTCTTCCTCAAATATAGGGGTCCAACTGATTTCAGCCATCCCAAATCAGCAGAGTGTGATCCCTCAGCAATATTTTAATATTGGGGACAGATTGAGGTGGTAAACATTTAACTGTCTGTTCCTTGCAGAAGACAGTGAAGCAGTAGATAGTCAATGATGTCCTTTCCAACAATTCTATGAATGGAGTTAGGCTGAAAGACAATGATCATCATCATCATCATCATCATCATCATCCATCATCATCATCATCAGTTTATTTGCAACCATAGGTTTTAGCAAAATTCATTTATTTTGTTGTTGTTGTTCAGTCGTTTAGTCGTGTCCGACTCTTCATGACCTCATGGACAATAGCACGCCAGGCCTTAATTACAGCAATCCATATCAGATCAGTCCTGCCCCCCTAGTATTTACAGTATTATTTATCAACATTTGCTTCTGTATCTTTCTTGCAGCCATTGTGAACAATGCAACTTGATTTGTTACATATTCATTTTTATCAGACAACAAAAAACAGATTATCTCAAGATCACCCAGGAAATGGTGATGGACAAGATTTTGAAATTTGGTCTCTCAAACTCTATCTACCTTACCATACTTGGGATTCAGGATGGTTAAATCATCATTTCCTTTAACCATGGTTTCTTGACTAAGCCAAATGACTAGAATCGTGCAACACACTCTCTCAGGAAACATGGTTTATAAAACTCAGGGGATGGATTTACACAGCATACTAAGCCACAACCAAACAACCTGCATTATGGTTTAGAGTCTCACACTTGAGATGTGAAATAATACCTCCAACATAATCATTGCTGCCAGTGCTACGTTCTGTTTTGGGAGACCATAAATAGAATTCTCCCCCGCAACCCCCAGTAGTGATCACAACCAAGCAGACCTGAAAATGCCTTCTTATGTTACATTTTCTTAAAGTCACTGGTACCACTCACAGGAATTTGCAATGACAAGAAGGAAAACCATGTCCTGTTGGCTAATACTATGGAAAGACTTATCAGTTTGGAGCTAAATACTTGAAAAGAAGGGCTACTACAATTCTAAATCACACTGTTTAAAGCATGGTGTTTCCTCTTGCTTTTTAAAGAAAACTCCTCAGCTACTTGTTATTATTTTACCAGAAATGATCACATGTTGCACCTCTTTTTATTTTACATATATTTAATCATGTTGTGGCCTTCATAACCATAATCCATTGTATTGCACTCTCCCCCAAATTGTCTGCTGGTGCAACCTGTGGTTCGACATTCCATCTAAGCTGCTTCAAAGAGAAGGATGAAGTTTAACGCTTGAATTATATTATTACTCTCCTCCAATATCTCTGGTGTTGGAAAGATAAGATAACTCTCATGCCCAAGGCACGAAAACTGCATAAAGCCTTCATGTAAATCTGGTTGGGTAACATGTCAAAAAAAGGGAGGATATTATCTATGGAAAACAGTTTTTAGATTCTATCAGCACACGTTAGGCATAAAGAATTTCCTATGGTAATGCATCTTACACTTTCCCAGACTTTTGCTGGCACCAACGAAAGCTGCAGTCCTCTTTGTAATGTTAATGAATTATCTTAATGGACTATTTTACTAAGTGGGAAAAAGCCTTCATAGCCTATTGTGCCACTGTGACTTTAAAAAAAGGTTAAATAGTTAATTAGGTAATAAATCCATATCAAACCAACCATTGTAGCCTATTAATCTATAACTATACATAATTGGTAGAGCATCCCAGTCATGCTTAGGGCCTTCAGAGATTTCATCATTACCAAGCCTTTATGGGGAATCATGTTCCTAATAAGAAAAAGTGTGTTTATCTGCAAAGCATTCATGTTGGTGTCTCTGGAAAAAGTGTGAGAAGGAATATCACTATTTACAGCTTTTCACAAGATAGTCAATTCCCATGCAATTCAGCTCTTGTTTACCACTATGGCAGTTGGATTCTGTATCCTTGCTGCACTTAAACAAAGTGAACAATGAACACAGTGTCAATTATATAAAGGGAAAATAATTTGGAGGCATTTTTTCAAATGTATTCTAGCTTCTCTTCAGCTTAGTAGATGTACTGTGTTATATCAGATTTACTTTGGTGTTGCTATCAATTTCAGGCAAACAATTGTCATCTGTTGTTAGAATGTGAGAGAGCCCAGCATTTGGAGTTGGATGGGACAGGGAGAAAAGTAATATTCAAAATAATGCTATTGCAGATATTTGGATCGATAACATTTGGGTGGGCATTATACTGAAAATACAAGCTAAGGATTTTCAAGAATTAGTTGAACGCTTGATTGCACTGGAGATTTGACACACAGGAACATTCCTAACTATGATGACACCAAAATGATGCAACATACAGTAGATTATGACACCACAACACAAGGCATAACCTTTCATACATCATGACATCACAGACAAACAAGGGGTGGAGCTTGTGTCACAACATTATCATGCATATTTGTTGTTTGCCTTCCCCTTTGGTTTAAGCAAATCTAACAATATTTAGCATGAGTAGAGAAAAATTAAGATTTCAGGATGTTTATCAGGTACAGAATAGTTAGTAGCATTTAGCTGACTTTGGCTGACCTTGAAAAAGCTAAGTACTGTTGGAATTGGCTAAGACTCTGATGGGACTACCAGAAAATCCCAGGGCTGTACTAGACTGGAAAGTAAAAAGGAGGAGGAGGAGGAGGAGGAGGAGGAGGAGGAGGAGGAGGAGGAGGAGGAGGAGGAGGAGGAGGAGGAGGAGGAGGAGGATGATGATGATCCTGGAAGAAAGAAGTAAGAAACCACTTCTGAACTGTTGCCAAAAAAACTACATGGATATGTCCAGGTAATCACAAGGAATTTAGTTCAACTCAGGGAGAGAAGTTTTATTTTACTGCAATCAATACAGGCCATTAGTACTAGCCTCATTATATAATCCAGAGCTTTCCAAACTGTGTGTCGCGACACAAAAGTGTGTCGCCACACACAGCGTGGTGTGTCGCCACACCACCCGGAAGCGGCGGCGCGCGCATGCACGGCGGCAGCGGCACGGGATCAGTGCTTCCGTGTTTTAGCGGAGGCTGCTGCCGTGCACGCGCGCGCCGCCACACGCCCCCCCGCGCTGTTGCCGTGCGCGCGCCGCTGCCACTGGTGTGTCGCCAGCGGCGGCACTTTGGAAAGCCCTGATATAATCACTCAAAATGGAAAGCATTATTATTATTATTATTTTCATTTTAATGTACATTACTGTCTTACAAGTTGTATAACAATACTGTATATATTTTGCAATACAATATTTATACAGTATGTATTGATAGTGCACATCTATGGTTTATCCAGATAAAGTTATAAGGGCTGGTTTCTGAAAAAAACAACATGATAGATGAAGTGGAAAAAAATATGCTTTTAAAATGAACATTTCAACTCTAGGGAAATCCCCATTTGCTAGAGGGGTAGCAGAAGATAAATGGATGAAAGAGAATAGCAAGAAGACTTAGAACAAAGCCAGAAATATAAGTTGCCTTGCAGCATCAATGTTTCTTCAAGGTTCCCATTAAATGAGGACAAGACGTTTTACTGGGTTCATATTTCACACTAGCTGAGCCATGGATTATTGAATAAATGGCCATTGGTGGGTTCACAAAACTGGGTAAGTTATAAGCTGGTCTGTTTGGTTTTGGATTAGAGTACTATGTGATCCTGCTTTGTTTTGGTCAGCGTTACTTTAGCACAGAGCTTTCCAAACTGTGTGTCGGGACACGTTAGTGTGTCGGCTGCAGTGTCTGGGTGTGTCGCGGCTGCTGCTGCCTCCGGGCCCTGCCAGGATTCTGCGCAGGACCTAGTGCCTGCCTTGTGCCTGGCTGCCTCCAAACCTGCTGTGATTCCGCGCAGGTCCTAGTGCCTGCCTTGTGCCCTGCTGTAAGAGTGTGTTGCGAAATGATGCCCTGCTGTAAGAGTGTGTCGCGAAATGATGCATGTCTAAAAAGTGTGTCACCAACATGAAAAGTTTGGAAAGCTCTGCTTTAGCACTATAGGGAAACAGAAAAGGGGATTGTCTGAAAAAGATGTAGCTGTATCTCACACTCTAATCACTTGGCTGTAACTCCAGCGGTGCCCTTTCAGGGGGTCTGTTAATTGTGCAACTTTTCAGCTTTTCATGTAGAACTTCATGTATGGCCCTGGGGTGGGGAGGGGGAGAAGAGTAACAAAAAGCAATTGCATGGGGAGCCTAGTATTATTGTGCTTGAGGAGGGAGGGGGGGTCTTTGCTTTTAAAAATATGTTAAAGCTATGTCAGGGTAGACACTATTTTTCATGTATTTCCTGGCTGTACGGGCTGCAGACAAAGTAGTTGCAGCCACAGGTGTGTGAAGGATTAGACATTTCTACAAATCACCTAAGGTGGTCCTTTCCCTATTTAGTCAATGCTATGGAGATAACCAATTCATCTGTAAAATAATAGGGTAGTGTTTTCAATGGCAAATTGTGCTCTGGAGAAAAGATATTCACATTGGGTTTTTTTTCATTTCCTAAGCTAGCATTATATTACTTTGAATCTCACTTAGTTGAATGAGCTGGATGACTTTAAGAAAAAAAAACCAGTTGAACCAGACTGCTTGTGAAACATCTTTTGGTAGATAGAGATTTGCATTGAGCCAAATATATATCCAGTCCTAGGCAATCTTACATTATTATGCACATTGCCATGTTATGTACATATATTTATATATGCTTAATTAATTAATCAAACTTCTATCCCACCCATAAAGTCTTAAAAGTATTTATAGAGTACAAAAAGTATTTGTAGAGTAATAATTTCTAGGTATCTATATTCAGTTGATAGCTTCTACATCAGAGCTTTCCAAACTTTTCATGTTGGTGACACACTTTTTAGACATGCATCATTTCGTGACACACTCTTACAGCAGGGCACAAGGCAGGCACTAGGACCTGTGCGGAATCAGCAGGTTTGGAGGCAGCAAGGCACAAGGCAGGCACTAGGACCTGCGTGGAATCCTGGCAGGGCAGGCTTGGTGGCAGCAGGGCACAAGGCAGGCACTAGGACCTGCGCAGAATCACAGCAGGTTTGGAGGCAGCCAGGCACAAGGCAGGCACTAGGGCCTGCACGGAATCCTGGCAGGGCTCAGAGGCAGCAGCAGCCGGGACACATCCAGACACTGCAGCCGACACACTAACGTGTCCCGACACCCAGTTTGGAAAGCTCTGTTCTACATGTTCCTAAGGAATCATATCATTTCAAACTATTCTATACCTTGTCTTCATTTTCTTTATAGTTTAGCTTGTCACTGCAGAAAGTATACAGCTATCCAGTTGTAACCTCTCAGCAATCAAGTTTTAAAAAATGGGGTACAAAAGGTATGAAGTTAAAAAAACAGGGTACAAAAGGTATTCAAAGAATAGTTTTCTCCAGATGAAAGTAAAAAGCTATCTCCTAGTGAACTTAATCTGTAAATAGTTTGATCTCTATCTTTGATTTCCTTGAGGGGGAGATGGGCGGTCATAGAAATTTAATAATAAAAATTAAAAAATCTCAGTAGAAATTTCCTCCTAACATGAAATTAGTGCTAAGTGTTTATAAAACTTTTCTTTTCTGGTTTGTTTCAATTTTTAGGGAGAAAATTGGCTTAAGCCATTGAATGGCCCATTATTAGAGAAGTGGATATACATAAAAATAATAAGTAAATATAAACAATGTCAATATTTATTTTTTCACAACGTGATCCAAACGTTTTAAGAATTTCCCTGCTACAGAACTCACCCACTATATTCTTGTCACTTTTCTGTTCTGGTATTAAAGAAATTGTACACGACACCAATTGGCTAGCATTTGTGAGAGAGATAAAGCCAGATCCTTCCCATTTCTCAGAGTAATTGTTCATTTTTTTAATAATTAGGTAATTATGCAAGGCACTTTACAAAAAAACTGGCAGTTGAATTTTATTTTTATTTATTTATAGGGACTTCTATGCTGCTCCAATCCAACAGGACACTGTAAGAAAACAACAAGGCTCAGAGAGCACCAAGGACTCCACAATCTTGCACTCCCTTCTATAGTAAAAGAGTTAAAATACAAACACGTTGTAATAAAATGACAGACCATAGTACGAAATAATAAGAAGTTACCAAGATTAAAGCCAAGAACAACTTATCCAAGGACAACCCAGTCTAATTTATACTATTATGCAACTGAAACACAAAGGAAGTCCAAGATGAAATTAAATTGAACTGGGATTAAATAAGTGTAATACTTGAAGAAGAACATAAGATCATCCACCACAAACCATTTGCAAGTAGTCCCTTGCTTCATTAGAAACCTTGCAATCTCAGATCATTTCATGGAATTACGACATAGAATATTCTATGTCTATTGATAACCAGGTCAAAAGAATCCTCAACGACCTAACCAAGAAAGGTCAAATCAGTAAAGAAGAACAGAGGCGGATGAAAAGCAGTGGACCCATCATCCCACGCTTCTACGGACGCCCCAAAATACACAAGCCCGACATACCACTCCGTCCAATTGTATCATTACCAGGGACCCCCACATAAAACATAGCTAAAGAACTTACAAGAAAACTTGGGCATCTCACAGAGAAGAGTGAATACTCTATCAACTCCCCACTACAGTGCCTCCAGAAAATCAAAGACCTAAAAATAGATGAAGATGAAATTATGGTTTCATTTGATGTCACTGCACTCTTTACATCCATAGACCAAGCACTAGCAATTGAATCCATGGCAGCAGTTCTACGTAACACACCTGACCTAACTAGATACACCAAGATCAAAATACCCAGAATCATGGACCTCATCAACCTCTGCCTCACCACCTACTTTCAGTTTGATGGACAAATATACCAACAAATCAAAGGAACACCTATGGGATCACCACTCTCAGGACTCATAGCAGAGATAGTAATGCAACGTCTAGAAAAGATAGCACTCCCACACATACAACCCAAAGTATGGATCTGGTTGATGTAGATGACACCTTCGTCATAATAAAAAAAGGATCAACTGGAGGAAACACATGAAGCCATCAACAACATCTTCAAAGGAATAAAATTCACAAGGGAAGAAGAAAAAAACAACACACAACCCTTCTTGGACATCCTCATCAGTAGAGGAAATGATGGCATTCTAGAAACACAAGGCTATCAGAAATCTACCCACACTAACCAAGTGCTCCAATACCAAAGCAATAACCCTACCTCACACAAGAGGAGCTGTGTAAGAACACTATTCAGACGAGTACAAACACACTGCAGCAACCCAGAACACCAGAAAAAGGAAACAGACCACTTATATAGCATCTTCCAGCAAAATGGATATCCACGCAACTTTATCAAAAAGTGCCTGACCACTCAACCCAACACAGCAAAACCAACAGAAGCTATGAAAAGGATTACACTGCCATACATCAGAAACATCTCAGAAACTACTAATAGACTGTTACAACCACACAGCATCACTGTAGCACACAAACCAACCAAAACCCTTCAGAACATCGTAAGTAAACCAAAAGACCCAGTAGCCCAAGAAGAAACAACAGGAGTTATCTACAACATACAGTGTAAGGACTGTAACAGCCACTATGTAGGACAGACTGGCAGAAGACTAGCAGAACGCATCACCAACTAGCAGTCAGAAGACATGATGAAAACTCCTTAATCTCACAACACATGGACAGACTTAACCATACTTTCAACTGGGAAACAGTGAGCATATTAAACCAAGCCAAATCCAAAAATGCTAGAGAATTCCTGGAAGTTTGGCACTCAGACAAAGCAGCCATCAACAGACACATAGAGGTAAACAACATTTACATACCATTCATAAGAGACAGTAGAAAAGCCAGAAGACCAGAACACCTCTTTGCCAGCAATCAACAACAAGATAGGCAAAGATTAACAGCAAGATTAGCAGCAGAGGAGCAATCAAACAACACAATAGACCCTAATCAAGGAACTATTAACTCAGTCAATCAACCAAGCAGCACACAACAGCCCAATCAAGGAACTACCAAGGAGAGTAGAACACCCCCACCAACACAGGCAGGACAAGCCAGGGTATATAAACAGAGAGCAAGTTCCACTCCCTTTTCGCACTGAAGATGTTGCCTAGCCTGGCAATGAAACGTCTGCAAGAAAACAACAAGGCTCAGAGAGCACCAAGGACTCCATAGAATATTCTGTTTAATTTTTTAGAAGTCCTCTTTTGGTGTACTGTAGCAGCCCAGAAGATTTTCCAACAAAATGTATAAGGTGCCCCCTATAGTTTATTTCAGTGAAGGACATAAACCAAGAAGATGGAGTAATCTGTCCAATACCTTCCCATGGATTTTTAGAGTGGAGAAAAAAATAACTAGAGATCAAATTTTCTATTATCACAATCACATCCAAATTTCTTTCGAGGTGAGGCCCAGAGTTTTATTCAATCTGCAGTCCTTTTCGTTGTTGTTGTTCAGTCATTTAGTTGTGTCCAACTCTTCGTGACCTCATGGACCATAGCACGCCAGGCCTTCCTGTCCTCCACTGTCTCCCGGAGTTTACTCAAATTCATGTTCATTACATTGGTGATGCTATCTAACCATCTCATCCTCTGCCGTCCCCTTCTCCTTTTGCCTTCAGTCTTTCCCAGCATCAGGGTCTTTTCCAGTGAGTCCTCTCTTCGCATTAGGTGGCCAAAGTATTTGAACTTCAACTTCAGCATCTGTCCTTCCAATGAGCAGTCAGGGTTGATTTCCTTTAGGATTGACTGACAACTAAATGCAAAAGAGAAAATATGGATCATGACCAAGAATCACCAGAAATGGATAATACCTCATAAAGTAATGCAGGGTTTTCCAAACTTTTGCCGTTGGTGACACACCAACTGCCGGCACGCAAAAACCTGGAAGCACCGGTGGCGGCAGCAGCGTCCTGGAACCCGGAAGCGCTGATGGCCCGCTGCCGCCGCTGACACTACCCCTTCAAAAGGGCAGGCTCCAGGGACCCCGAAAATGCCCTCAGTTCCGGCAGGGAGGCGAAAAGCCTCGCCGCGCGCGCACGCTGCCAGGCCGCTTCCCACCGCACAGCTGATCAGTGCAGAGAATTTCCACCACCACCCCCGCGCCGATCAGCTGTGCAGCAGGGAAGCGGCCCTGCAGCGTGCGCACGCGATTTTTGCCTCCCTGCCGGAACCGAGGGCATTTTCATCAGCGCTTCCGGGTTGTCATGCAACACACTTGGGGGCCCCAGGTGACACAGTATTGTGTCACGACACACAGTTTGGAAAGCCCTGAACTAATGGGACCACAGAAGTAATTTCAGATGGAAATGTTCACATCATGCATAATTAGAGGCCCTATGTGAGTACTTACTGTGTAGGATGCCACTATGTGAGTCCCCCACTGGGGGAGTTGGACGGTGCTAAATTTGAATTATAAATAAATAAATAAATAAAATGTGTGTGTGGAGAGAGAGAGAGAATGAGAGAGAGAGGGAGAGATCATACATACATATGGTATGCTACAAAATATTTTAACTACCTCAGACATCTCAAAGAAGCATTGTTGGTTTAATACAGCTGAAATGAACAAGACTTGAAGTATCAAAAGAAAATAAATTTGTGGCTAAGTTCATATATATTGTATTGTCGAAGGCTTTCACGGCCGGAGTTCGATGGTTGTTGTGGGTCTTCTGGGCTGTGTGGCCGTGTTCTGGAAGTTGTGGTTCCTAACGTTTCACCAGCATCTGTGGCCGGCATCTTCAGAGGGCAGGAGCACAGACAGAAGGCTCTTTCTGTGCTCAGGTAGAGTGGCAATGTTTTGTTTGTTTTCTATTTATAGAGCTAAGTTACAGGAGATTAGGTGGGGTTTTTTGTTGTGTTGAAATGTTAACGAGTGGCTGCTGAGCGTGATTAGCATGTTCATTGTTAGAAGTATTCCCATGTCCTGGTAGTTGAGCTGAGTTCGTTGACCTTTTGCAGGCTGTGTTTTTCAGGATTGGTAGCCAGGTTTTGCTAATTTTTAGACTTTCTTCTTTTTTATTGTAACTGTGCTGGTGTTTGTGAATTTCAATGGCTTCTCTGTATAATCTGGTGTAGTGGCTTTTGGTGTTGTCCAGTATTTCTGTGTTTTCAAATAGGATTTTGTGTCCCGTTTGCTTGAGAGCATGTTCAGCTACTGAAGATTTTTCCAGTTGCTGTAATCTGCAGTGTCTTTCGTGTTCTTTTATCCTCGTGTGAATGCTTCGTTTTGTGGTTCCGATGTATACTTGTCCGCAGCTGCATGGTATACGGTATACTCCTGCAGCGGTGCAGGGGTCCCTTTTGTCTTTTGCTGATTTTAGCATTTGTTGTATTTTTCTGGTGGGTCTGAAGACTGGTTGAAAGTTGTGTTTTTCCATCAGTTTTCCCATGCGGTCAGTGACTCCTTTGATGTAGGGCAGGAATACTTTGTTTGTGGGGGGCTGTTTTTCTTCAGTTGGATGTTGTTTTCTTGGTTTGATGGCTCTTTTTATTTCATTCTTGGAATAGCCATTTGCCTGTAGGACCCAATTCAGATGGTTAAGTTCATTGTTGAGAAATTTGGTTTCACAGTTTCGATTAGCACGATCCACCAAGATTTTGATCATGCCTCTCTTTTGTCGTGGGTGGTGATTGGAATTTTTGTGCAGATACCGGTCTGTATGGGTGGGTTTTCTGTATACTTTGTGTCCTAGTTTGAGGTCCGGTTTGTGTATGACCAGCGTATCTAAAAATGGAAGTTTGCTGTCAGTTTCTTTTTCCATAGTGAATTGTATATTGAGGTGGATGCCGTTTAGGTGGTCCAGAAATTTCTCCAGTTCTTCTTCAGTATGACTCCAAATTGCGAAGGTGTCATCCACGAACTGGAACCAGACTGTTGGTGTAATGGGAGCCGATTCCAAAGCCTGTTTTTCAAAATGTTCCATGTAAAAGTTTGCTATGACTGGGCTCAGGGGGCTTCCCATGGCAACGCCATCCATCTGTTCGTAGAACTCATTCTCCCATTGAAAGTAACTAGTTGTTAGGCAGTGTTGAAATAAAGCTGTAATGTCTTCTGGGAAGATTTGCTTGATGAGTGCCAGGGTGTCCCTTACTGGCACCTTGGTAAACAGGGAGACCACGTCAAAGCTGACCAGTTTGTCTGTGTGGTTGAGTTTTAGGGTGCTGATTTTGTTGATGAAGTGTCCCGAGTCTTTGATGTGGGATGGAGTCTGTCCGATGTGGGACTGTAAAAGGGTTGCCAAAAGTTTGGATAATTCATATGTCGGGGAGCCAATGGCACTTACAATGGGTCTGAATGGGATCGAGTCTTTGTGGATGTTGGGGAGTCCGTATAGTCTAGGTGAGAGAGCTTCTGTCTTGCAAATACGTTGTAGTATGTTGGGATGCAGGGAGGAGCTCTTTATCAGTGTGTTGGTTTGCTTCATGGTTTTGCTGGTCGGATCCTGTTATTTATTTATTTATTTATTTATTTATTTATGTTTCAATTTATATACCGCTCCATCTCCCCGCAAGGGAACTCTGGGCGGTTTACAAAACATTATATTGTTCATATATATTGTTATATATATTGTTATATATATTCATATATATTGTTAGCTCAACAAGTGAAGCTCTGCATGAAGATTCTTTCCTTGGAGGTTCCTCCTTCCTTTCTCCCTTCACACTGTGCCACAATGTTTTGCATGTGTATTTCTTATTTTTTGTTTAGAGTTGTTGAGGTAGGAGGAACAAACTGCTAACAAGCTGAAAACATTACACTGATAACAATTTTATGAATTGATTCAATTACACTGGAGAACAAAGTCAAATCAAATCTTTATTGTAGATTTATGTCACTTAAACAGGCCCATACCTCATAGAAGAACCCTCCATCTCAGCCACTTTGAGTTCTTAGAGAAAAACTGGGGTATAAATGCAGCAACACTAGCAATGGATTATAGGATTTGTAATTGAACATGTCTGGAGGATGCCAGGTTGGTGAAATGAATAACTGCATATTTGAAAGGAGTAGAATAACCAGGAGTACCAGAAGAAAACTGAGATAGAAAACATGGCATATATTGTGAACAATCTCATTAGGTTTTTATATTTGCATTTATGATGAATGATGACTGCAGTCATGTGACTAAACAGTTTAGGATAGCCTTTCAGTGTCACTGGCAGAATAACAAGAATTAAAGCTGGATCATTAAATAAATGACATTGACTAATAAGTTGCAGTAAGTAGTTCAGCATTTGTGTTAAAGAGCAGACTGTTAACACTGAAACTAATTTGTGTGGAAAAGATACAAGTAGCTTAAAATGCAAACACATTAATAGGAATCTAAACTTTTTTTGAAGCTGCCTCTCAATCCAGTTGATAAGACACCGTCAATAACTGGTTTTTTCCGAAACATTTATTAAATTTGCATACTACATTGCCACTCAGTTACATACTGTTGTCTATATTCAAGACAGAATTCAGATAAAATGTAAATGTATAAATAAAAATAGAATTAATTAAAACCCCATCTACTTAAAACATAATTAAATATATCAATATGATTTAATAGCAGCTATCCACTTTTTAGATTTTTATTTATTTTATACATCTGTGGAAACTTCATACTTCTTTAACAAATCTTTAAACTGACTTTAATGCTTAAGAATAAATACCTGCTTTCTGAATAGTTATAGCAGGGATTGCTTTCTTATCTATTTGGAAAAGGTGATACTGTACATTCAAACATCCAAATGACTAAGTCTCTAGATAATTACATGACATTCAGTCCTTTGAACTCAGTTTGGTTTATGTTTAAATAGATCAGTGTCAGACTGCACTGTACAAAAATGACATATTTGGAATTAACAGTTGGAATAAATTACCATTTTATCAGAATCACTAATGTCCAAAGATCTCCCATGTGCACTTTGTTTGGGTTACGTATGAAAGGGTTATATCTGCAAGGGATATTTCTCAGCTCAGACAGGATTAATTCTGTTTGAAGATATTTTTTGTTTGCTCCACAAAAAGGATTTATAGATTTATAGCAGATTGGGGAATCTGTGAATAATCCATTTTGAAGACAATTGACAAGCCTACAGTTATAAACTTGTCCTGACTTCGAGTGAAGGAAAACACGCTGAGACTTGGTGTACAGGCTCTAGTGTTTTATTGTTCTACTCTGCTAGACAGAATCCAGCTAAATTAAAATGAACTAGTAATGCTCAGAGAAAAGGCCCAAGATATTAGGGTGGTACCATCTTCAGCCTCTTACGATGAAAGCAAAGCGATTCAGTACTGCACATGCGTTTATCCCCCTGGAGGGAGCCCCCTCCTTCTTCACCAGTTATCTCCCTGACAAAACTAGCACCTAAATCCTTAAAGTACTCTTTTGGAATACATGGAGCTTGCACCAACAAATCTTAGGGTATTTATTTATTTATTTATTTATTTATTTATTTATTTAGATTGATTGATTGATTGATTGATTGATTTTAAAGGCTGGCTAATTCCAAAACAACTCTGGATGGCTTACAATTGAAAAAAGTAGAAATAATAAAAAGAACAGAATCGTTCCCACTGGCATCATAATTACTATATCAAAAGACATATGTACAGTTAATGAAGTGAATGGTTGTTGTTTATTCGTTCAGTCGCTTCCGACTCTTCATGACTTCATGGACCAGCCCACGCCAGAGCTTCCTGTCGGCCGTCATCATCCCCAGCTCCCACACGGTCGAGTCCATCACCTCCAGAATATCATCTATCCATCTTGCCTTTGGTCGGCACCTCAATCAAGCTGGTTGCCATAATCTTGGTTTTTTGAGGTTTAACTGCAACCCAGCTTTTGCACTTTCTTCTTTCACCTTCGTCATAAGGCTCCTCAGCTCCTTCTCGCTTTCAGCCATCAAAGTGGTATCATCTGCATATCTGAGATTGTTAATGTTTCTTCCAGCGATTTTAACTCCAGCCTTGGATTCATCAAGCCCAGCATGTCGCATGATGTGTTCTGCATACAGGTTGAATAGGTAGGGTGAGAGTATACAGCCCTGCCGTACTCCTTTCCCAATCTTAAACCAGTCCGTTGTTCCGTGGTCTGTTCTTACCGTTGCTACTTGGTCATTATACAGATTTCTCAGGAGGCAGACAAGATGACTTGGTATCCCCATACCACCAAGAACTTGCCACAATTTGTTATGATCCACACAGTCAAAGGCTTTAGAATAGTCAATAAAACAAAAATAGATGTTTTTCTGAAACTCCCTGGCTTTCTCCATTATCCTGCGGATATTGGCAATTTGGTCTCTAGTTCCTCTGCCTTTTCTAAACCCAGCTTGTATTTCTGGCAATTCTCGCTCCATGAATTGCTAGAGTCTACCTTGCAAGATCTTGAGCATTACTTTACTGGCATGTGAAATAAGTGCCAATGTTCGATAGTTTGAACATTCTTTAGTGTTTCCCTTTTTTGGCAAGGACCATCTTTGTTTTTGATCATGCCCATTTTTGCCTGGAATTTACCTCCAATGTTTCTAATTTTCTAGAAGTGGTCTCTTGTCCTTCCTATTCTATTATCTTCTTCCACTTCCGCACATTGCTTGTTTAAAAATAATTCCTTAACTCTTCTGGCTAACCTCTGGAATTTTGCATTTAATTGGGCATATCTCCCCCTATCACTGTTGCCTTTTGCTTTCTTTCTTTCTTGGGCTACTTCCAGTGTCTCAGCAGACAGCCATCTTGCCTTCTTGGTTTTCTTTTTCTTTGGGACGTTTTTTGTTGCTGCCTCCTGAACAATGTTGCGAACTTCTGTCCATAGTTCTTCCAGGACCCTATCTACTAAATCTAGTCCCTTAAATCTATTTTTCACTTCCACTGCATATTCATTAGGAATGTTAGTGAGCTCATATCTAACTGATACTCACTAGCTGGATCGTCACCTTGTTGTGGTGAGTGGGCTTGTGTGTTCCCAATGAACCCTGTGAGCGAAGCCGTCGGGAGTCATGTACTCCTGGTAGGGTCACCCATGGCAGTAAGGTCCAGGGGGAGGAACCAGACAAAGAACGATCCAAGAAAGTCCTCAACGGCAGAACAGGCGGAAGATAACAAGGTGTATTGTTACAACGGCTGCGAAGGCGGATGAAGGCTGCAGCAGACAAAAGGTCACCAATCGTCATGGTATCCATGCCATTGGATTAGAGCCTTTTTCTGTGAAGGTTGTGTGCTGATCGTTGTGCACCGATCTCCACACATAAAACAAATTCACGCACAGGCGTCTTCCAACCACACCAAACCCAAAACAACCAAAAGTCCCATGGCGACTGACGAATGGCAACGAGGGCAGGACTGTGAAATCCAGAAGCTCCTAGTCATGGACCAGCACATGGGCAGTGGATACGGATTCAGTCGCCCTGACTCAAGGATCGAGGCAGTTGAGTAGTTCGGCAGCTGTATCCACGACTGAGCAGCCCTATTTAGGATCCACTCTGCTCACCCCATATGGGGAGGGGGCTAGAAAAGGTGCCCTAAACATAGTCTGCCTCATTTTCTCCCTGACTGGATTACCGCAACCAGTGGGGTCACCATCTAGCGGTCGTAAAAAACACATGAATTTTGGAACATGGAATATACGGACACTGCAAGACAATATGGATAGTGAACGACCTGAACGTAGGACTGCCATTATTGCAAGGGAGCTGAGACGTTTTAATATTGATATAGCAGCACTCCAAGAAACTCGAAGAGCAGGAGAAGGACAGTTGAAGGAAGAAAAAGGAGGTTATACCTTCTTTTGGAAAGGACTGCCTGAACAAGAACGACAAATATATGGGGTAGGCTTTGCTATCAAAAACAACCTTGTGAAGCTCTTGTCAGAAGTTCCCACTGGGATTAACGAACGACTCTCAACTCTGCGAATAAAACTCGCCAAAAACCAACAGGCAACTATCCTAAGTGCTTACGCACCAACACTAGATGCAGATGAGGATATCAAGGAAAAATTTTATACCCAGCTGGACACCATCTTATCAGAGATACCAAAGGAGGATAAAATTATCCTCCTGGGCGATTTCAATGCAAGAGTTGGGCGTGACTTTGATTTGTGGCCAGGGATCATTGGGAAAGAAGGAGCTGGTGTTTGTGAATTTCAGTGGCTTCTCTGTATAATCTGGTGTAGTGGCTTTTGGTGTTGTTGAAATTCACAAAAAGTTACAATAAAAAAGAAGAAAGTCTAAAAATTAGCAAAACCTGGCTACCAGTCCTGAAAAACACAGCCTGCAAAAGGTCAACGAACTCAGTCCAACCACCAGGACATGGGAATACTTCTCACAATGAACATGCTAATCATGCTCATCAGCCACTCGTTAACATTTCAACACAACAAAAAAACCCACCTAATCTCCTATAACCTAGCTCTATAAATAGAAAACAAACAAAACATTGCCACTCTACCTGGGCACAGAGATTTTGCTTCTGTCTGTGCTCCTGCCCTCTGAAGATGCTGGCCACAGATGCTGGCGAAACGTTAGGAACCACAACTTCCAGAACATGGCCACACAGCCCGGAAGATCCACAACAGCCTAGGTAACAATCTCCTTTGCTGGAGGAAGTGAATGAAAGTATCACTAATTAATATTTAATTATTAATCATAGATGCCCATAGTTTAGTCTAAATAATAGAATAGAATAGAATTCAATTACACTTTTAATTAAGAATGCATAAAAATATTACTGCATTTTTTAAAAATTGAAAATATAAGGCCTCTGATTAGCGTTAGGCTTTACCATTCTTTTTAAGCAAAATGGATTAAATATTTCATATCAAATTTCATCACCACCCATCTCCCTCAAAAGATAAAATATTGCCTTAAAGAAGCTTGAAGTTGGTGCATGTACAAAATGTGTCGATGGGGAACTTGCAGATATGAAATTAAGAGTTTGCCCTTCCAGAGCCTTCTAAATCAAAACAAAATGTCTCTGCTGTTAGGGCAGTGTCAACATTTTCATTCCTACTACTGGTCTTCTCCCTGTCCTAGCATTGAGCTTGTAGGAGGACTGTTCACAGGACTGCCCCAATGTTTCCTGGTATCTACAACACTTACTGTACATGGCAGCATGCCAAGCACCAGGGACATGTAAAACATACTAGAAACAATATGGCTCAAAGTTCCCGCTGCTACATATGCTTAGCACGTTCTCCCTCCAATTATGGGGGAGTTGGCACTCTGCTGGAAATATTGTCCCAATTCATCTGGAGGATGCTGGAGTGAAGAATGCTATTTTAGGGCAAGTGCTGGGATGGCTGATGATCTTCTTACTAAGTACTCATACACTATGGATGAATGGATGCCCATTTTCAGTGTTCTGGACAGCAGAAAGTAATGAGGACCTCTATACAGTATCTCCAAGGTGACACAACTGTTAGCAAATACATTTTATTGATTTGATTTAAGTTTAATTTACAAGGCTTATAGGCTTATTTTGAAGAGAAATTATGCAAAATTGATAACAATTACAGTATGTTTTAGTGACTTAAATGTCTTGATATCTGTCATTATACCAATTCCAAATTTTAATTTTTACTAGGAATCAAACTACACTGTGTGGTATGGAAATTTGATGAATAATCTAGCTTGCACACTACTTGTTATGACTGAAGCTATGAGTGTGCAATCATTCTCTGGGAGTCACATATACTATTCTATGAACCTGTACTCAATTTCACAGCAGCATGTATTCCAGAAGTATAATTCACATTACAGTTTGCAGATGAAATAGTTAATACAATATAAACATGGATGAATCTTAACATGGTTCAGAGGGGTTTTCTTAATACTGTATTTACCCAAGAGGAGAATGACCCTGAATTGAAGATTCCCCGCCCACACAAAAAATGAATAAACACAGACAAAAGTCCTGTGTAATACCCATCACCTTGCTTTGTCAAGCAAGGGGTGCCAACTCCAGCTGAAACTAATTGCTCAGTAAATGTATGTATGTATGTATGTATGTATGTATGTATGTATATCTGCCAGAAGTCACACTCCAATAGAGGGCAGGGCCAGGACTGTCTGTCTATCCAAATATAAATATAAATATAAATATAAATATAAATATAAATATAAATATAAATATAAATATAAATATAAATATAAATATAAATATAAATATAAATATAAATATAAATATAAATATACACACACATACATACACACACACACACACACACATACTGTACATACACACACACACACACACACACACACATACACACATACTGTATAGAGACCTTCCTTAGGTTTATCACACAAAGACACCCCTGTGAAGCAGGTTGAATTGAGAGAGTGACTTACTCAATGAGCAACATGTCTGAAGGGGGTTTCATTCTGAGTCCCCTTGATCCTAGTCTAACATGTTACTCACTGTACTCTGTTAGCACTTTCTGATACTTGCCAACCTCTTTAAAATGTCCCACGCCTGCTCTACCTCCAGGGTGAAAAGTGACAGAAGACACAAGCTGCACAGGGGCCTCTAACATATTTGGATCTGTTTATCCTAACCCTTTAATAATAATTGATTTATTTTCTTATCAGTATTCTTAGTCTTTTCTGGGATGGTATACCTTCCCCAGGAATTCAACAGGTTTGCTTCACAGGACCTGTTTAGCATTCTGACAAGTTCAGTTCAAATTGAAGTCAAGATGGTTGCAAGACTTCTTCTTTAAGACAGCACACAGGACACATGAAACAATTTCAGTAGCTTGCTAATCATACTTCCAGTAAATAAATATTTGCATTTTGGCATGACTACAACAGTGTTGCCCTTTGGAATATGTCAGAGCCCACCCCCCCAAAAAAAAAAAAAAAAAAAGGTGAAGTCCAGAATTCCATCCTAGTCCAGAATCTGAAAGGAGCAGGTTCAGGCCCTTCTACTCTGTCCTAGATGAAAATTAAATTCTCTTCAAACCCTGATGTACATCAAATCTAAACTCTTGGATGAAATAGCTAGCTCACAGACTGGAGATATATTTGATTAATCTGAAAGTGTGTTGAGCTTCTTGACCTCAATGGAAAGGTCAATACACCAATCTTTTGTCTTTATACTGGCCTTATAGCAGTTTCATTAATAGGACACTTAATAATTCAAGAAAAAAATAATATTTGAAAGCAAAATGCATGGAGTTCATCAGTCCAGATCACTCACAGTTTCCCACTGCCAACCACAAAGAAATGTCGTGCTTTTCTTCATGTCCATATATGGCATATGTTTTTTAACAAAGTCATCTGTCTGAGTCATTTGTGTTTGTTCTAAGCCTAGAGAAAAGAAAGAGTTACAGACAGACAGAAAACAGTCTATTCTAAAAAGTGAAAATGAAATGTATTTCCTCTAGTTTTTAAAATAGGGTACTCAAGAAAACAATCCAAGAATTGATTAAACAAAAAAGAGATTAATAAAATATCTAGGTGTCTTAGAAGATTGAAGTATGTTTTTCTGTTATACCTCTGAAAAAATAATGAAATAATGAAGCTTTGCCAACGTATTTTCAACTTGTCAAGCCCCCATTTTAAATTTATTTGAAGGATGAGGTGAGAAGTGCCTACAGTACTTTTTATTACAGTATAAAGATAATAAAGCTAAAATAAACCTCCCTCCAACCTTAACAGTTTGACTTCTACTAACTTTTTTTTCCTGAATATCTCATCCAAAATTAATCCCATCCTTTTTATTATAACTCTCTTTTTGCTCTACAGTACACATTTTCAGTTAGCATTGAAAATGACAAATCAAAGAAAAAAAATATGTTTTATTTAAAAAAAATTGTGGAATCAGCCATCGTATGCTTTCATGTCCCCATTGTGTCTGGTATAAATTTAAACCTATAGGACATTTATAAGAATCTCACTCTTCCTCCATTTCATCTTAGGACTCTGACCATGGAAGTCTTACTGATTTTGGTGCCATCAGCCTGCCTTCCTCTTTTCATCTTCACCTGCTTTTTTATTCTTTCCAACGCAGTGATACGTAAATTATGTAATTCTTTCTGTCTGTCTGTCAGCAGGATAGCTCTCTAAAAATTGAACAGTATAAAACCACATCTGGTGTGGAGAGAAAGGCAGGCATAAGGAAGATTGAGGTCTGAAATATACTAGATCTAACTGGAGGTTGTCAAGAAGAAAAAGATCCTGGAAAAAAAAATCTCCCAACAATCCCTTTGGTGACTCAGTGACTCAGAAAGTTGGTGACTACTCCTTTCTTAAGCCCCAAAAAGGAGCTATTATTAAGGATTTGGAAAGAATTCTGGAAGCCAAGCTCTTCCTGCTTCCCAACCTCCTCCTTTAACATCTTGCTTAAATGAAAGAATTTGAAGACATCTGTAGAGGAATTTATTGTTGGCCTTAAGAAGGAGGAGGGAGAGGGGAAATGGTTACTCAGCCCTGGGAAAGTAGAAAGCATGAGAAAGGGAACAGCCCGGGGCTAGAGGGAGGCACAGATAGTCAAGGAATGCAGAGCCATTCACAGATAAAAGAGACAGTGAATCCCAGCCCTGGGAAAGAAGTGTAAGAAAGAGACTCAAAATAACCCCACCTTGATCCTCTGTGGGGTAAGAGAGGACAAAAGGAATTCTGGCAAGATTATGATGCTCTATAACAATAAAGTTTCAGAGGACACCTTGCGGGATCCAATTCCTGACCTGGCCTATTTTGAAGGACTGATACCCACCTTCACTTTGTTATTCTTGAAAAGGGGCAGTGAAGGTTTTGGAGAAGGGTTTCAAGGTCCTGTTAATACATCCTCCAGCAATTCAAGCAGAGTTTCTGGGATCCCTCGGGTATCTGTTTCTTGACCTGGCCTATCTCAAAGGGCTGACATCAGTCTTGAAAGCCTCACTACTCTCCCATCAGAGAGGCACTGAATCCTGCTTTTAGGCCTCCAGTATGGCGAGAGACCCTCGGGGCACGCTACTGTCTGCAGAAGAAGCTGTTGAGGCATTGTTGCAGCATTAACTGCAAGTGCATCTGCAAATAACAAACCTGCGCAAGGCCATAATACAACTGACACAGCAACTGGGTTGAAGCAATTGATGGAAGATTCTGTTAATATACCCCACAACAATAAAGTAGCATTCCTGGAACCCCTGCAGTGTCCGTTCCTTAACCTGGCCTACCTCAGAGGGGTGACAATATCAAACAATTACTCATAGTTTTGTACATGTCTGTTGGGACCTAATAAAGATATTGACTGGATATTTTGGCATTTTTCCAGGGGATCAGAACAGCATTTATAAATCCCCAACCAACTGATGTTTCCAGAGGAAGGATTCCTCATCAGCCAGAAGGCACCACATAGTTATTTTCTCTCTCCTGTAAAATTCTGTGACTGAAGCCGCACAATTGCACAACAGAAATTCTCATCTAGAAGCATTTTGGTCAAGGTTTTTCAATAATACTCCTGTTTGCCTAAGTAGTGGCAGCAACTAGACAACTTTGGCTGATCTCGAAAAAGCTAAAGAGTCAGACTTGGTTAGTTCTTAGATGGAAGACCACAAGGAAATCCCAGGACTATAGGCTAGATTGGGAGGATTAAAAAAAATATATAAATGAATTCGCCTGGGATGGAAAGGGTAACAGCTCCTCCTGGGGATGGCTGGTCCCATAGAGCCCTTTTAAGAACAATGTTATTGCCTCTTGGATTTTATCTTTAATTTATTTCTATTTATATGTATTGTATTATATTTTTACTTATTTTAATTATTGACTGTAAACCGCCCAGAGTCCTCTTCGGGGGAGATGGGGCAGTGATATAAATTGAATTATAAAATAAAAATAAAAAAATAAATTAATGGCAAACTAATTCTGCATTGTTTCCACACACACAAAAAACTTGCCTATATAGTCACCCAGAATTAAGTTCAACTCAAAGGTATCTTTATATTACTAATACTCCTACTTGAAAAGGACTGGCTTACATACATTTCAACAAAGTTCAAATGTATCTAGATTTAATAGACACCACACCTTGCTTATTATTTGGAAGGCCTGCAAAGCACTGTTGCCAATCTAGCATGTTATATCATTTTAGCTTGGTTTCTCCAGGCATTATTAGGTAGTACAGGTTTCCATCCCACCCTCAATTCTAAGTGTTTAAATTTTAAAAGAACCACACCCTTCATCTCAGTGATTTGATACAAGTATAATTGCAAGCAGCCTGTGTCTTAAATTGTTTTGGACAATTTTGAGTTCTGGAAGTAATTCTACATTTTGCAGGATTATGCCAACGTATGGAAACTGAAAAAGAACAAGGACATAACGAAAGACAGATATAAGGCAACTACCGTAACAGAAAGTTTATTGAGCTTTCCTTACAATAAAAAAGCCGGTTGGCTGAAGTTTCCATTCAGGTTATTTCTGTACTTAATACTGTTTTCCAAAATGCATTGCAGACTGGTTGGCACATTTGGAATGTGGAGAACATGGAAGGTGCACCATCACCAAATGCCTGTCCTGATAGTTGCTGCCAATCCTAAAATGCGTATTTATCAGACATGAAACTGTTAGTCACTCCTAACATCCCTATCTCCACTAGACAGTGTACTGTTGACTTTTATCTGAACAGGTGAACAGACTTTCAAAGCATTGGACTGCAATTCCTATTCTTTTCATTTTCTAAAAATGCTTTTCTAGGTCTACTTGGAGCCCAGAGATGTTGTTGGAAGTACAGATTATGTGTGAAGCTGGTACTTAGTATTTTCTTATTCATTCTGATTAAAGAAAAGTAATAGTTATTATACTAGGGGGTACAATGGCTCAGTGGTTAAGACGCCAGGCTTGTCGATCGGAAGGTTGGCGGTTCGAGACCCGAGTGCCGCGTGACGGAGTGAGCTCCCGCACTCGCCCCAGCTCTTGCCAACCTAGCAATTTGAAAGCATGCAAATGCAAGTAGATAAATAGGTACCACTTCGGTGGGATGGTAACAGCGTTCCGCGCGCGTCATGCCGGCCACATGACCGCGGAAGCATCTTTGGACAGCGCTGGCTCTTCGGCTAAGAAACGGAGATGAGCACCACCCCCTAGAGTCGGACTCGACTGTGCAGGGGAAAACCTTTACCTTTTTAATAATTATTATACTCTATTCTGCATGGATCAGACCTCACCTAGAATATCATATCCAGTTCTAGGTACCACAGTTTTGGAAAGTACTGACAAATTGAAGAATGGCGAGAGATGAAAAACCAAAATGACAAGGGGTCTGGAAAGAAAAGTTGATGAAAAATAGTCAGAGGCATTGGGTATGTTTGGTCTGGAGAAGATTATGCAGAGCCATGATAGCTCTCTTCACACATCTAAAGGGCTGTTATGTAGAACATAAGGCAGAATTGTTCAGAGTTGTTCCAGAAGACAGGACAGGAAACAATAGGTTTAAACTACTGTCCAAGGAAGTAGATTTCCTAAAGCTAAGAAATGATCAACAATGGAACAAACTGACTGTTGGGGATGCTCTGGGAATGGAATTCTCCACTTCACACGGGATTGGACTAAATGAATTCCACAATTTTTTACTGCCCTTACATTCCATGATTTTTTTTTTAATGAAAAGCTGCTAGGTACCAAGTTATGGGTTGGATACCAAACTTCATACATATAAATACATACTGTAGCTTCACTCTGTTCCTTTTGGGGGTAAACAGCATTATGTGGAAAGCACAGAAGGGGAGTAAGAAATATCCAAAACAATTAAAAGCCTGAGATTAAAAAAAAGGAAACATGGCTGAATCTAATTTATATCAATACCATTGGTCTAGTGGTTAAGGTGCTGGGCTAGAAACCAGGAGTCTGTGAGTTCTAGTCCCGCCTTAGGCATGAAAGCCGGCTGGGTGACCTTGGGCCAGTCACTCTCTCCTAGCCCAACTCACCTGACAGGGTTGCTGTTGTGGGGAAAATAGGAGGAGGAAGGAATATTAGGTATGTTCGCCGCCTTGAGTTATTCATAAAAAAATAATAAAGGCGGGATAAAAAATTAAATAAATAAATATCTCTCCATACTTTTCTATCCTTGCAAATCATGCTTGCCTGCACCACATCCATACATAGCTTCATGCATTGTCTTTTCCTCTTTAAACATCTTGTCTCTCTCCTCATTACATCATCCAACCCTCTCAGCCCAGTTTTCTTTCATATAATTGCTTTGCAATTGAATCTTCATTTATTCTCTTTCTATGACCCAACCACTTCAACTTACTTCTTTTCTACTGGTCATTCACTTTTGTATACAACTCACATTCTCCAGCCTACATCTTCTTGTTTTACCATATACACTTCTTAAGCAATGTGTTCCCCTTGCATTCAATTTACTTTTCTTTTTCTTCTGACATATCTATCTTTATAAAGTGAGCAGAAGACCACCTCAAACACAGCCATTACAATATTGCTTATTTTAACAAAAATTTATTCCAAACAATACACCATGCACTACCCACTACCTTTCTACCAGTATTTGTAGAACTTAAGATTTCTCAATTCATGTTCCCATCTTTAGTAAACATTCTACCAAGGTACACAAATTGATGTAGCTTTTTGCCATTTCAATATCACTTGTAAACCATATGCTCATTTTAACATTTCTCAAGTTATACAATCTACACCTGGCAGCCTTACCATTTTTCAACATTCTCACTGCGTTTGTAATTTCCTTTTCATCCAATTTTTTCTTTGACATTTACATAGCATTTGTTTCAATTTCACTGTTCAGTAGATGATGATGATGATGATGATGATTTTATCCTGCCATTTTTATATACTGTATAACTCAAGGCGGCGAACATACTCTTTGCTTCTATTTTTCCCACAACAATATCCCTGTGAGGTGAGTTGGGCTGAGAGAGAGTAACTGGGAAACAATTCAGTTTTTAAATACAATGTTATACCTTGACTATATGGGATGATTTTTTATCAGCTGATAGAAAACATGCAGGGGGCAAACATATATGATCAATCCAAAATTATAAATTCAGAGTGGTATAATCTTTCTGTTGTACCAATTTTTTTTTTCTATCTCGGCTTTGATAAATCTATAGTTCTTCATATTCTTATTGTTGCTTATCAATTTTTAATTTAATTTTTCTTAGCAAATTGAAAGTTGATGAGAATTGACAGCAACCAGGCCTATCACCTATAACTTCTAATCTGGACCTTACTCTCATTTCCACTTTGTATAAATGTGCCATATTTTGTTGTACAAACACTGGTTCAGAATGCAAGAACAAAATTATTTGAACTTTTAATCTGTTTACTAATGGGTTTCAGCTTTTCACACATGTTTCAAAGCACCATTTCATGAAGGTTTGGTTAGCTTGCTACAGCTTAACAAAATTTGAATATAAAATTCTTAAACATATTCTTAGGAAGGCTGATTCTCAAAAACAACTTTTTCTGCAGCATCTAAATGTATATTATGCCCAATTGCTTCTTGAGATTCCCACAGTGGCATAAAATGCGATTATGCATTACCAACAGGATTATCCAGTGGTACTTTGGCAGGCCAAGTTTTGCATTTTGAGGGGGGGGAGCGCCAGTAAATAAATAAATAAATAAATAAATAAATAAATAAATACACACACACACACACACACACACACACACACACACACACACTGAAAATACTTGAGAATAATGAAGAATATCAGAATGGTTCAAGCAACCTGTATGCTGTTCATTGACCAGCATGCATCATTAAACCACCACAGATAAAATTTTCATTTCGCTTCAGAAAGCTTCGATCACAAGATTTACAAGTGGAGTTTTCTGTGGGGAACAAAGCCTTCCACTGTAATCTTCACAATGTTAAGGATCTATGGTCTGTTGCATTTAAGCCAATTATTTTAAATTGTGTAATTTCACACTTTCAGCTTTCAGTCATCAAATATTAAAATTTTAAAAAGGTTAAGAAATCCTGCTTTGTGCATTGCATGTGTGGTTTGGTCTTTGGCAGCTCTGAAGTGTTTATTCTCATGGTTCAAAAAGGAACAACAATGAAAAACACTGTTGTTTAAACTTTTAAAATAAAATGGTAACATGTATAATTTTACACAAAACACTGAAGATATTTATTTTACTACTATTTCTTTAGCATTACTGTGTCTCCTTGGTGTCCTTTTATGCTACATAGTAGTGGAAGTATTTTGAATATATGAGATAAGCATAAAGTTCCTTCTTATTAAAGAAAAGTCCTGTCAGATTTATAAGTGGTTCAAAGATACAAAACAAAGAACAATAGTCTGGAAATAAAGTCAATCTATTGTACTGGCATGGCTACCATTACTAAATTACTTGCAGGTGTTTCTCATTCAAATGTTGGGTAAGCTTAAAACGTATTGGATTTTCTTCGTTAAGCAAGGCATGTCAAATCAGAAAGGATATGCCTGTTTTATGCTCTTTGCTGTGAATGACTTTTCATCTCCTGTTTCTATACTAGAGGCTTTGTTCATTAAAAAAGATCAGCATCTGTCCACGTAAGCAGCAGGTGATAAGTTTGGTTCCCATACTCAGCTAACTAGTCCAGTCAAATCATGCCACTGCAATGGAAGACTTTTCTCACAGTCATATGCAACTGAGAAGAGATACAAGAAGAGATCCAGAAAATTATTTCATAGTTATCAATTGCATTTTCTTTACATTTCTCCAGATCTTGTTTTCCAGAAGCACCTGCTACCTATATATTACCAAAATGCTATACTTTTGTTCCAGAACATTTTTGGTACTATCAGGGGGACAATTGGTTCTTATTAAATGAAGAGATATAAGTTCTGTAAATTGTTTGGAATGACATATGAACTTTAATAGATGTGAATCAATAATTTTACGTACTAAATAATAATAATGATGATGATTTGTTTAATGTATATACCGCCTGACTCCCAGTGACTAAATATGCAGTAAATGTTGAGTTAATAGAAAGTTAATTCAAAGATAATATGCATGGAAATTAGGAAATTATTATGAACATTAAAATAATGTTTACTCTGCTGGCAAACAGTAACCAATTTGTTTTGGATTGCTAAAAATTTAGCACAGAATTTAGCACAGATGAGTCAAGTGATTAAACTGTTTCAACACTGAAACATATTTTAATCTAATATGAATTATGGATTGCACAGGATATATCTGAATGCAGCCTAATTTAACTAATTGTCTTTAATCTGATTTCTGTAATCTGACTAATGGTGATCATTTTACTTAGATTTTTCTGTCATTTGATCTTTATATTTTCAGGTTTGGCTGGAATCATAATTTAAATACATATTGTACTTATCTTTATTCTATTCAATGTAAGGAAGCAGGAAATGATATTTCAGATAGGAGTCATACTAACAGACATGGATATTTGATGCAACAGAAATCTTCAAAATGTCTTCTTATGCTGTGCAATTTAATTTGCCAATGCTATTTAAGTTCCTGACATACTTGTCAGTTGGTATATCAAAGAAACCTTGAAACTATATATATATATATATATATATATATATATATATATATAGAGAGAGAGAGAGAGAGAGAGAGAGAGTGTGTGTGTGTGTGTGTGTGTGTGTGTGTGTGTGTGTTCTTAAAAAGGGTTACAGGGGCTTTGTATAAATATTTCCCGTCAGAACTGATTACATCTAAAAAGTAAAGGAAGGTGTGTTAAATGTAAAAGTATTCATTATTTTGATTTTTGTTCTTTATTAACTGAACTTTTTATTTTCTTTTATGACAGAACCTAACATTTAATCAGAATAATTAGAATGGCAAGGGTAGGTAAAATCATTTTTCTTATTTATTTAAAGTATTATAGGTCATCCACAATCCAGACGATTCTATGGCAGGGTACAAGTGTTGCTACTAAATCTGAAGGTTCATATAACTTAGGGCTATTCAGCAAAAGTATTCTTTTTAAATAAATAAACAACCAAATAAATATGCCTATACCAAATAAAAAGTACAGTTCAGAGAATGATCTCCTGTGTGTGGCCTATTCAAATAGACATGCATAGCTCATATTTAAGAGGCTTGTGTGGAATTCCCACTTAATCTTTCTATAGTTCTAATCCAATGTTTCTCAACCTCAGCAGCTTTAAGATGTGTGGACTTCAACTCCCAGAATTCCCCAGACTCTAGATCAGTATTTCTCAACCTCAGCAGCTTTAAGATGTGTGGACTTCAACTCCCAGAACTCCCCAGCCAGTATGGGGAATTCTGGGAGTTGAAGTCCACACATCTTAAAGGTGCTAAGATTGAGAAACACTGTACTAATCCTTCTGAAGCAAGTTGAGGGAAAAATCAGAGCTGCAAATGTCTCTTCAGGTTCTGAAAGAAGAAAGCCAAAGCTTTATCTCTTTCGGTTATCACAGAAGGAATTACTAAATAGATTAAATCTTTACAAAAATAAAAGAATTTCCATATGTCCTAGAAAGTATGAGATGATAGAGACCTGAAAATTGCAAATGTTAGCAAAATCAATCCCCTGCACAGTGCAGGAATCCCCAAAGTCAACCCACAGCGGCCAGGAGTAGCCCAGGCCCTGCTGAACACATCGAGGTAATATATTCACTAGTAACACTGGAATTTTTTTTTTAAAGTTAATGGTAGCCAATTTTCATCATCAGCCCTCAGAGTACAAACAGGTGTGTCCACACCTGCAGCTCGGCAAGCCAGACTAGGCCCAGCTTTGTCACGATTCGATTGGCTGCCTGGCTGGCCCAACTAAAGATTGACAGAAAATTGGGGGCAGGATAAAGCCAGGCTTTCAGTCAGAACCTGCTTTTTCCTCTGGGTTGAGTGTAAACAGATTGTTCTATCCTTTTTTCTCTTGTGTTTTTAAATCTTTGTTTCTGTTTCCTTATGGCTTGTTCGACAGAGACAGACTGGTCTTTGTTCACTTTACTGGATCAACACCAATTGGCCCTCAGGGAAACCTCAGCAAAACCCCATGTTGACAGCCTCAGTTGCGAAATGTCTAGGTAAGGTCACCCAAACACAACCTGGATTATAAATTGAGGCCGTTACGCTAAGAACCAAGACAGAGATTATCTGTACTCCAAAAGATGGTTGCACTGGTCAAATGCTAGTTGGCACCACTCCCACCAGCATCCTGGTAACTTCCCATAGCTGCCTCCCAAAATACAGTAACCCACAAATGTCTGCAGAGAGCTGGACATTTCCACGATGCCTTGAAACCAGTGCTCTTGTAACAGAGTGCAGCACAATGTTTTCGCTGGATAAAATCCAGAGTTCCTCACTGAAAAGTTATAACCTGGAACTGGACTGGAATCTGGCTTTTCCATTCCTGTCTCTCATTCAGATTCATCCACCCACCTATACCTCTTGTTGGAGCAATTAATATTTTCCTTTTATCCTGCAGGAAGTAAGTTAGGAGACTTGATTGAAGGGGCCCTGAGAAAAACAGGGAAAAGGAGGCGGGGGTTGTTTAGTTTCCCTACTGCTGTGAAGCTGCTGGGGTTTAGATATTCCAGCAGATCTTTGGGAATAATGAGATTTCACCCATTCTTCAGTAAGATTTTTTTTTCCTGATATTTTTGGATTTTTTTCCCCTTGGCCCAGTACTTGGCAACTATTATTTTCTGTTATGTTTATTGTTTGAATCTTTTTTTTTTACTGTAATTGGGAATGTGGTAGAGTCAGAAGCTGCCTATAAAATTGAGTAAAAAAGAATTTAAAATGTATGGAGTTTCAGGTGTCACCAGCAACTGAACAATAAATGTGAACATTGAAATATGGATTTCTAGCTGAAATATAGGTTGTATTTGCTACTTTCATTAGCATTATTCACTGTAACATCGGTGATGAATACCAATCCCTTAGTTTTTGAGCGTATATTAATATATACGCAGTTCCAATGCTTTGAATTATCCTTTTTAGACACACACACAAAATCATTTGCAAGTTCGCATTTCCCGAATGAAATTGGAAATGCTGTTGTTTTCTGACGCTGTACTATAAATATACAAGATATTTAGTGTAAGGAATTTGTTATGCAATACCTTTGCCACGAACAATTTAGTATTTCTAAATTTAATTTCTAATAATCTAAATCCTAAACCACATTTGCTGAAACAAACACTATAAGAGATTAATTCTGTAGCTTTTAAAATTTCTGTTGTGAAATAATGATTTAAGGGTATTTCTACCTCTGTTGCCAAAAGAAAAGAAAGAATGGTCATGCTGTGACTTGTTGGAAATGAGCTGACAGGCTTTATTCTCATGTCATATGCTGTAGTTCCTTGCTGTTCACAGTTTAGAGTTGTCTGTAATTACTGCTGAGGTGTTTTTTTTTAAAGTTGGCATGTTTGGCCAGTCATAGAACTTTTTATGGAGGGTTACTTCATTTTTAAGCAGTGAGAGCTAAAATGAAAGAAGGAACATGTGCAATTTGTTTGAATGAGTGTGTCATTCTGATCCTTCCCTTCCCACATTTAAAGCACTGTCAAACTCTGTTGGCTCCAAATACCTCAGATCTTAAGCCTGGATGTGAAACCTGGATCTACCATTTGGCCCTGTTTACTTACCTATGCATTTCTAAAGATGAAACAGAAAACTATCTGGCTAAATGATCTGATTTATAAAGAACACAATACACATGGACCATTAATTATTACAACTGTAAATACTGAAAGAAATGAAATAGCTTAGTAAAAAGTATCAGTACAAAACATGGATAATCAACAATGCTGGGGATGTCCACTTCCTATTAACTTAATTTTATTCTGAAACATTTCAATCTAAAACATGAGCAATAAGTAGAGAAAGATATCACATAATCTTTTTTAATTATAAATATTAGTTCTCGTAACAAAAATGTGTAGAATCATATTTAAAAACCACTCAAAAGTAATAGTGAAGCAGCACACTAAATGTTGAGGCTCTTTTTTTTGCCATTCATTAAATCACTGTGCTCCCATCTAAGAAAGCACCATATTCAGATTACAACTGAATGTAATCCAGTATTGTAATTTTAGTGAGGAAACAACTATTCAAGTAGCTCTGTGTGACACAAGAGACTTTAGAATTCTTTTTTTTTTTTTGAACTGTAGTGAAACTCCTATTCATTATCTTCATTCACATGGGGGATCATTTCTGAAACTATAGTATGAAAGTCTTTAAAGTGGTTTGCAATATAATATGCATGTGTAGTGTATAAATAAAAAGAAACGAAAACAAACAATCTCACTAGGCTAAAGGAAGATCTAGGAGTGTAGATTTAGCTTATATGATTTTGACATAGAAACAAGATATAACTAAACTAATTGCACTTTATAATATAATCCATCAAAATATAGATATACTGTAAAATGGGGAAGAGTAGGAAAATTAACCAAAAATGCAGTTTTGTTCATAGAAGGTTCAGAGTAATCTGATTTATACACACACACACACACACACACACACACACACACACACACAGCAGGGGCGCAATGGCTCAGTGGTTAAGACGCCAGGCTTGTCGATCGGAAGGTCAGCGGTTCGAGACCCTACCCCCACGTAACAGAACAGAGCTCCCGCACTCGCCCCAACTCTTGCCAACCTAGCAATTCGAAAGCATGCAAATGCAAGTAGATAAATAGGTACCACTCCGGTGGGATGGTAACAGCGTTCCGCGCTTGTCATGCCAGCCACATGACCACGGAAGCGTCTTTGGACAACGCTGACTCTTCGGCTAAGAAATGGAGATGAGCACCGCCGCCTAGAGTCAGACACAACTGCGCAGGGGAAACCTTTACCTTTACTTTTATACACAAAGCAGTACCAATGTATTTACTTTACTTCATTACACATTTCACCTCCCCCTGCCACACACACAATGTTGTTATCCAGCCAAAACCTTCATATAATTAAAAACCACAGGCACTCATTCAAAGTGTCAGATCAAAAGGTTAATGTGCTATGGTAGAGAGGAAGTACTTATATTATACCCTTGAACGTTTTTTTTAAGTTTACAGCATTTAAAAACAAGTTAAGTCAAACTCTGGCCAAAGTTAATATTACATCATAAGATTTAAAAACATTAATCATAGTTGTTTCAAATCAGTTGATCCAAATATTTGGTTTGATGAAAAAAATCTTGTGAGGACTGGCTAGAAATGCACTTATTAAGGCTGAATCTTAAACGTATGAACTGATTTCTACTACTGAAAGCAAGACAAAGTACAATGAAATGTTTCTAGAATCTTCAGAAATCTAAAAAAATAGTTGAAAGGCAATAATGCAAAATATTTTGTAAACTTTGAAACTGGTATACAATCTGTGTGAAATTATATATTGTAACTTCTTTCAGCTCTGAGGTACTGAGAGCAATAGAAAATGTTATTGAAGATGTCATCATGAGTTTGTCCAGAAATAAAGCACCTATCCTTATCTTGAGAAACAGATCTGACTGGGGAAATATACAGTAAGTAAACCATGCTTGCGAATGTAATGTATACAAACATTACAGGTAAAATATTACTTGTTTGTTTGTTTATTTATTTATTATTTATATACTGCCGTTACATTTTGGGGTGCATGCATATCAGAGTTCAGGGCAGTGTCTAGCGTTAAATAATGCAAAATATACAGACCTAAACATACGTAAATAACACAAAAGAACACAGGTATTTTCTCACATTTCATGAAGTTTATGATAGGCTTCCCCAATCTGCTACCGTTTCAATGTGGTGGACTTCCCAATATCTAGAAAGCATCCAGTTGGGGAACATTCCCTTAGCTCATAGTATGATGTCAGTCCTATTTCTATTTAATTTTCAGTGTTGTGTTTGTTCTGTTTCTGAAAACAATGGAAGACTGTAGGTCTACTGCTAAAATCCTTTTGGAGTATTGAAGTCAATACATGCCATAGTAACTCAGTACCTAAGAATCTGGCAAAAAGCCACTACAGGCTTGTTAAATCTGACTAAAATCCACCATTGATTTATACAAAATTGCAAGTGCCATAGATAAAGTTATGAAAACTTTTCATGACAATAGTTAATAACCTATGTTCTGAAGTATTAGATTAGACTCAAGCAATTCTATAGTCTTTGAACCAGAATTTAACTCTGTACCTACTCATGATCAGCAAGGCTTCAATTTATTTCTGGTTTAGCTGCAATGTATTTAAAAATCTCACTAACAGCCATCTTTCCATTGAAATGCTGATGCTCTGCAGAAATTGTGAACAGGCATTTTTCCCTTTGGCAAAAACTCTTGCTTCACCCGAAATCCTTACTGCAGGGCTTATGCTGACAACTTTTAAGCAATTTCCCCTCCCCAAAGGAGCTGCTCAATTTAATGAACAAAAATAGGGGTTGACAACTATTTGTGTGAGGTGAGGGTAGGAGCTTTTTGAAACTTCAGAACCTCATATAATTTAGAGTAGGGCATTGATCGAATGCTGCTTTTTGTACTCCTAATGATCAGCTGAATAAAGTTCCTATTAGTCAGCGGATTGATGTTCTTAGGAGTTGAGGTGAAGCGATGGAAGTGTCATTAGTAACACACTCCTTAATAACAAGGAATGGCATGGAAACAAATCAGCTGCCAATTAAATGCCCACTATTCAGGAAATTAAATAGTGATTCAAACTGTTATCTTAAAATGGAAGCTAATGGAGATAACTGACAGAAAAGAGAAAAAGAGAAATAACAAAAACCTAGGAAATCAATGAAATGGTAGAAAGGATAGTGTTTAACTTCCATAGTTATGAACAGTTTCAGATTACAGGCAGGTCACTATGACAGAACTGTTCATAAATCTCATCAACAGAGATCTAAAAAATAGAACTGTTAATAATTGTATCTTCTTTATTATCTAAATTTAAAATAAATATTTTAACTTCTGTGAAAGAAGAAGAAAGGGCACTAAGAATCAAGATCTATAATACTAGTGAATAATTTGTTCTACGTTTTCATTTTGTTTATTATGCAGCTATATAATAGGTTTTAGTGTTTTATAATTCAGAAATTAATTTGTAATTGACTCAAACTGTATTACAATTTGGTTTAGCATGAAAATTATTATTGCTATTATTCAATTTTACATTCTTCAATTTTAGTCTACTAAAATTGGGGAGGGACCATTTTGATGATAGAACGCAAATTTTACGTTCAGAAATTTTCAGGAACAGCAGCATAACCAAAAGCCAGATGATAGATTAAACTCTACAAATATGGAGCAGAGTATTGAGCTAGATCACAGCTTTCCAAACTGTGTGTCGCAACACTTTAGTGTGTCGCAACACACAGTCTGGTGTGTCGCCACACAACCCGGAAGCGGCAGCTGGGGCGTGCATGGCGGCGGCGGCAGCGGCGCGCCATCAGCGCTTCCGCGTTTTAGCAGAGGCCGCTGCCACCGCCGCCATGCACATGTGCGCCCCCCCGCATTGCCGCCATGCACACCCCCGTGCGCCGCCGCCGCTACTGCCGTTGGTGTGTCACCAACAGCGGCACTTTAGAAAGCACTGAGCTAGATAGTAATATAGTCTGACATATCATAAAGAATATCTGATTCTATTGTCCTCCTCTATTGTCCCTTTCACTCTGCACTTTTGCTTACAAGAATTTATTAATACCAAAGGAATTTGGTCATCAATAGTATTTAGCATTTATATAGTTCATTTTTATTAGAATATGTCATTATGCCTTATCTATATTATTATCTGTAACTGAAGGTTTGTCTAAAAATTTTTTGTTGGAGTTAAATTAGTCTGGGTTTGTGAATTTCTGAATGGGAAACTGTCTTGGAATCTATATTCACCTACTTGAGTACTATGAAATAAAGATAAATATTAAAAGGGCTGGACTAATCTTTATTAATTTGGGGTCAAAGTATGATTTGAACACAAAGAAAATAAGTAGAAAGTAATATCACGCTAAGCCATTTGTGGGTTTAGATTGCCCAGGTTTTTGTTTATATACATAATAAAGCAAACCAAAATAATTTTATATATAATGCTGTACCTAATCATGTTTCTCTTTCTAAATATGAGGAAAACTAAAATTTGACCATAATTTGTATCATTTTAAATGACACAGAGTTGAAATAAGTTAAAGGTTTTCAGTGAAGTCAAATGAACTTAAATTAGACATGATGAGTAACCACCCAGAGTCCCTCCTTGAGGGGGAGATGGGCGGTCATAGAAATTTAATAAATAAATAAATAAACTTACTCTGGATCCATTTCAGTACATTGAGAAATCCCAAGTTTTCTAAGGCTAGAAGATTTACTATGATTTTATAATGTAGTGTCTTCTGCCACCCTAAGGATATAAAAAGTAATGTCTTTGAATAGCAAAACGCAGCTCTATTAGGTTCTTCATGAAGAAAACAGTAAGTGTTTCCTAATAGCATAATCAAATATTGTGTGTAATTACACTATACATTACAGTACTTTGGAAATATGTTCTGTGGATTTAAAGGAAAACATTTGTCCAACTAAAAAGGGAATATATGAGCTCTGAAATTTAAGAAGCTAGAGTTACTGATGCAGTGGTCTTACTTATAACTAAATGCAGCTCAGGCATTTGAATAACCCAAGAATGGAGAAGGCATAAGGACACGTATCTTAGATCTATTCTGTCCACTCGGCTTCTCTCCCCATATTGGACAGGGAAGACTTGCAGGGAAACTACTCATATTCATCTGAATGCAGAAAATCAGACCTTGTGTGTGTGTGAACACAGCACTTTTCTACTGTTCATTATCTTAGCTCCTTAGCTATCCTGAGACTTTTCCATTGGAAAGGAGCTCATTCTATCCCTGTAGCTTTCAAAGGCCTTGTAGCCAAGCTCCCATGTTCTCTATGGTGCCCAAGTCTGTATTTTCACTGAGGAGCTCTGGGAGCTGAAGCACCAGATGAGACGCCTGGAGCTCCATTGGAAGACAAAAAGAGTCTGGTGGAACGTGGATAAAAGCCCATATTCAGGATTACCTTGTGGTGATAAGGGCAGTGAAACATCAATATTTCTCTGCCCGTATTGCATCTGCTGATAGTCATCTAGTGGCCTAGTCTCATTTATCCTCTCGTTTTTCCAAGGATATTGGGTAATAAACACTAATTCAGATTTTATTTTTATAATTTCTATCTTAGAATTGATTACATATGTTGGTTTAACTATCATACCCTCCCTAATCTATCTTTCTTTGAAATGACGTATCTTTTTTTTCTAATCTTCAATGTTAAAAACATTCTTAAATTTTATGCAATACTATCAATTCTGAAGAATAAAATATCAGATAATTATTTATTTTTCTTTTAAATACCTGATTTGGTTTTCAAAACCACAGGTTTGAAGATGCTGTAGGTTTGCAGATGATACCTAATTGTACCACACAAAAAATAAGAAGTGACTGTCCTAAATCAGCACCAAAGTTTGGTAAGTTAAAGAAACTCAGTAACACACTGATCTATTTAATTCTGAAACATTTTACAATACATTAATAGTACTGGTGTCCTTAAAATATCAACTGCCAAAACTTTCCATTATTTTCCAAAATTATATTAGACACATATGCACACAAAACATTTCAATGTTCTCAGCTGTTAATCGATGAAGTTCCTGTATTTTTCAATATTGCAATTCCACCCTCCCAATCCAAAGAGTGCAGAAATGCATGGATCAAATTATTTAATTGGAGTCCACTTTAGAAGTATCCTTGTTTGCTTCAGGATAAATTGTAGGGCAATTTGTTTTGATTCAGATCTGAAGCAGAAACCTCTCTTCAGAAAATCCAAAGCTTTGTAAGTCTGTTTAGTAAGAATAATACAGAAGTAAGCAAATTGCTAAAATATTTTTTTTGGTCAGAAATCTGTCAGATAGCTTCCTGGGTACACTTAATAAACTAATCCTCCTGTAGATTTTGCATTTATTCTTGTTACCTTTCCATCTGCATAGTGGTATAATTATGGCATTGTTCCAATTGATAAGCAGAGATGCAGTCATTACATACATTTTAAACAAATCATACAGCCATTCGAAAATTAAACCATATCCATACAGTATTTTAATGTATTTTCCATTACATAATCTACACCTGAAGCATTATCATTTTTCAATATTCTCACAGCATTTATAACTTCCTTTTCATCCATTTTCATTGACATTAACATTATAAAGAATTTTCACTCTTCAATGTATTATTCCCATACAAAGCTCCTAGGTCTCCAAATGCCCCCGTCACTGTTTCTACACCCTTTTATACTATTCCCACTCTTCTATTCATGCCATCTAATTCCTTTTTTTTCTTCTGGATCACATTCATTCAGAATATTGCACATTTTTTTCCAAAACCCCTTCTTCCATTATCACCATTCACTGTAGCATAACATAGAGTTATTACCAACCTATGGATTCCTATAGTATGCCTGTACAATAACCCAGATTGCATCAATTAATATTTTCTGACATGTTTTAGCTCCTTCATTCATAATCAAATCTATACCTTCACTTCTCTGCATGTATTCATCACTTGCACTCCACAACGTCAGACCATTTTATTCAGATTGATTACATACATTCCCTTTCTCTTAGTTTCACAAACACACAGCATAACTATTTTTCTTTCTTTCATTTAATTTGTTAATTCATGCTCTTTACCATTTACTCCTTTTTATTTCATGTTGCAGTCTTTCTATACCATGGTTGTCACCAGATAAGTGAATAGATATTGTCACGGGTTCTTTTGTACCCAGGGTTGATTATTCAGACTCAACCAAGAAGTTCCCCAATGAAACACTGCACACGAAAAACTTTGGTCTCCCCTTATATGTTTGGGGGGGGGTTATTTTAGTTATTAACAACTATTCACAGTAGAAAAGTACTCTTGTTACCTATATGTCTAACTAATACAATTCTGGTTCCTACTAAACTAACCTATATTCCTAACCAACTTAGACTATTTAACTGTACCTATTCTTATCTAATACATGTAAGAGAGTAACTACGCTATCACTATTCCTATATAACTATAACTAACACTATTAGATACTACTACCTCTGCTACTCCAACTAGCACAAGGTTCCTTTAAGAGGACAGCTTTCTTACTTGCCCCTCTTCAGATGTTGGCTTTTGCTTATCTGTTTCTTCAGACCTTCCACGTCTCTTTGGAAAAAGAAACTTCCCTTGGTTGCTGCTTGTCTCTGCTCTGGCTGCCAGCTGCAAACTCCAACAATACACCAGCTCTTTCCGCACATTCTGTTTTCTCCCTCGCCTCCTCCTTGCTCTCTCCTCTCTCCTCCCCCCAGCTGTTCGTAACGAAGCCCTTTTTACACTGAGGAATGTTTGAAGTAGAGGGGGAGGAAGATGAACACAGGTGCCTGCACTCTGCTGCAAGCCTGTCCTTCCACACATTGCCCATCATGGTTTTCATCAGCTGAGACTTTCACATAAAATGTTTTAAAGATAAGGTTTAGACTAGGTTCATCATATTTTTGCAAATGGTGCCAACAATAATAGAAATACATTGTATGTACTGTATGCACTTGAAGATAAAATGCAAAGGATGTAAATGTTTTAGGACTTCTCAGGTGGCAACTGTATTAAGTTTTGCTTTATGTTTCAGCTTTGTTTCTTAAAATATTATCTATAATCTACAAGATGGTTCAGACAAATGTTTATGCAACTAAAAGGTAATAATCATGTTTACATGTATTTGTAAGGTTAAAATAAACATATATAGTGGTGCTCAAACGTTTGTGAACCCATTTGAATTTTCAATTTTTCTGCATAAATGTGGCCTAAAACATGATCTGTTCTCCACACAAGTCCTAAAACTAGATAAAGAGAACCCAATTAAACAAATGAGTCAAAAACATTATACTTGCTCATTTATTTGTTGAGAAAAATGATCCAAAGTACATATTTCTATGTTTATCTTTATTCCCTTTATCTTTGTGAGAAATAGGGAGGGTCAAGTCTGAGAAACTTTCTCAAATTACATTTCTGCCTCATACTTAAATTTCTTTTATCTGACCATTGTCTTGGTGGTGACTCTTCCTCAAGGTTATTGCTACCGCCCATTACAATTCCATAGGAAGAAATCTCAAAAGATGTGTCAAATGACATGTGCATTATAACATCGTCACACAAATTAATAGATGTCATGTCTCAAATTATATAACTATGTCATTGGTATGATGACATCATCATGCACATGTCATCATTTTGATGCTGTGGCTTGTAATGGATGCCTATGATGTGAATCCTACCTTCCTGGTATATTGTGCAAACCCCAGCAGTGAATTAATTTCATAACCAACTTATGTGTGCTGTACAAACACAGCCTCTGTGATAGTATTTCTATTGTGTCCTTCTTCACTACCATGATATCTTTTGAAATATTGAAGCAGAGAAGATATTATTTAAAACTAAGGTCTAGCTCACCATTCTGAGATTTTTTTGAAACTGGTCCTACCAAATATATTACATTTGAGATTCCCTAATTAGCTTACAAGACTGCTGTGTTTTTATGTTTTTATGATGCCAGAGTACAGTAGCTGTTTCAGGTAAATTAATATGGCTGATCAAATTTTGCTCATTTAATGATAGTAAGAGGATGAAGAGAAGCTTTTATGCCCTAATCAGTTCCAAAGTTTAGATGCCACAAGAGCAGTATGGTAAGTTACCATACACCAAAAAAAATGTATTTATTACATTTAAGCTTTTGCCCAGGCACCTCAAAGCAGTACTCATCATTCTCCGTGCCACTTCCTAAGCTTTTATCCCCTCTCTAAGGTAAAACAGGCTGAAAGAGAAAGTAACTAGTCCAATTTTCTGGCTGTATAGGGATTTGAATATTTTCTTCCTCATCTTAGCTCAACAGACTCTAACAACTTGTTAAAATCATTGTTCAAAAATTCTGCATAAGAATAGTTGTGAACACTCCCTTTTTTTTCCCCCTAAAATTTTCAATTATTGTTAAGATCCATTTAAAAGAGACAAAGCATGAGATACAAGGAAGCAGATTGCACAGTGTGATTATATCCACAGCCAATACTGGTGGGACCTCCTTTGCTAAATATTCATTAGTACTAGAATATTTTCTAAGTAGCATTCAGATCCTTTGAGACTGTAATTATTTTATTTTAAAACCACATTTTATTCTGACAGAGATATATTTTACACCGATACAGTACATTTTGGTAACCAGAGGGTTGTGGACAACATTATAAATGACATTTCCTGTATGCTCAAGATACCCAGGAGGACTCTACATATTGTTAAGTATTCAATGGTTCTTACATGATCCATTTAGTTTAATACACTTAGGGGGAAAGGGTAGGAAATAGCATTTTTATTAATTCCCCACAATAATAGGTACAGATGGACATGACAAGGTAAATAGAAAAATCATACCTATATCTACGGAGTAGATTTTAGTGGCAGTTGCAAATCACAGAAGGAAGAAGGAAGTGTACAGTATGTGTGCGTGGGGGGGGGGGTGTCTTTTGCCACTTCCTTTCTCTGGTAGTGCTACTCCAGAAGCAAACTATAGCCAAAAGAAGGGGGGAAATTCTTATTTGCCCTTTCTGCGATTGCTCACTCATACTGTAATCCACCTTGAAAAAAACACATTTCAGTGTGCTGATTCAGTAGTGTAAAAGGGAGATACCACCATCCTATGCTCCAGCAAGAGTGCTACTGCCAGAGAACTCCCTCCTTAAACTTTCCCCACCTGCCAAACAAAAAAATGAAGTGGCCTGGTTTTGAGGGATCAGTTATCAAAGAACTTAGATATTGTGTGGGAAAGGTTTGGGGGACAGTGGCCAAATTTCTATCAGTGTTAGATTGGTATGGAAATAAGCCACACTACTTATGAACATCAGCAAGTAGTTGCCTAATCCAATAATAAGTTCAGCCAATCCAATATAAGAATTGATTAAATTTCCTGTGCCTATTTACAGTAATGAAGAACATTATGAAAACACTTGTGTTTCCTTAGGCTTAACTGATTTTTTTTCTATCTATCCTATACATAAGATTAGATATACTGTATTATCCTGGTGACTATCTAATTAATATTTGAAATGCTACTTTTTTCTTTGCAGCTCTCCACTAGCAAAGGGTGCATTGCTGGTAATCTTAGTTATATTGAGGAGGATGGCACAAAAGTACATTGTACTTGCAGTACCACAGTATGTGCAATTCATTATTATTTTCTGGTTTTATATAAGATACACATTTGCGTGTTTGTAGATGAAGGCACATAGGTGATATTTTTCTTCAATGTATTATGAGACCTCGTAACTTTTATTCAGGAGCAACATCTCCCACTTCAGTTCTTTCAAAGAAAAAACAAACCTGTTTTTTTTGCAAAATCACAAAATAATTGTTCTTTTACAATGGCTACATTCTTTGCTTGTAAACTCTGGATCACAAACACATACTCGGTGTTTATAGATATTGTATAAGTATTGTTGATTGTCCACTCCATCAAAAACAGAATCAGTACAATCTCAATAATTTTTTTTCAATCTGACTTCAGCATGCCAATACTACAATAGGATTAGGTATGTTCAAATTGCTAGACAGAGAATTAACACTGAATTATCCAAAACTTAGAGAAATGTTACTTTAGTGATCAAATAATGCATAGCATTATATATTCAGTAAGAGAAGATCATGATTTATATCCATTAGGTTTCTGATATGATGATCAGGTTTTTGATGCTTGGCTATAATTTTACTGGACTGAATGTCTGGACTTTCTTCACTTGCACCTAACTATGGCACATCCTGGTAAAATCTTTTTCTGCTCATGATGTAGTCTTCATCTTACCTGTGGCTCATAAGAGAGAGAAGCTTAAATCATCCTTAGCTGTCCAGTTTTTTTCTCCCTTGTTCTGATTCTGTCTAAGGACAATCTCAATGTATGTAAAATCTGTTAGGCTTTGTTACCCATTACTTAGGAGAGAAATCAGTGATTGGGAGAAGACAATAGAGGGAGGATAGAAAAGAGCAAATTTTATGGCAGAATAGTTTTCTGCCAACTCAAGGATGGGTTGGTGGGGGCTCAACTGAGCAACCCTGTGAGAATATGCTGGATTTCCTTACATAGATTGTAAAGTACATTTTATGTCCTGTTGGGCAGAGGCAGGTTAAATGGCAGGCTGGCTTTCTAGAAATCAGGAATGGAAACATCTATCCCTCTGCAAACAGGGACAGATGAATACGTAGATAAGTAATTGAAGGTACATGGCTGCTCGTTCACATAGTGTTGAGCCACAAATTAAAAATAGTAATATAAAAAATAAAATAAGTTTAAAAAGAAGGGTAGCCACAAGCATCAGATGTTCTCCAGTGACTTGCTTTCACATGATGCGCTCAAATTATTTAACCCTAACTCTGATAACATCATATATTAAATGATAAAGGGGCATGGTGGCTCAGCGGGTAAGACGCCAGGCTTGTCGATCGGAAGATCGCAAGTTCGGAGGTTCGAATCCCTAGCCCCGTGTGCGGAGTGAGCTCCCGCACTCGCCCCAGCTCTTGCCAACCTAGCAATTCGAAAGCATGCACATGCAAGTAGATGAATAGGTACCATTTTGGTGGGTAGGTAACAGCGTTACGCATGCGTCATGCCGGCCACATGACCGTGGAAGCGTCTTCGGACAACGCTGGCTCTTTGGCTAACAAACGGAGATGAGCACCGGCCCCTAGAGTCGGACACAACTGCACAACTGTGCGTGGGGTACCTTTACCTTTTACTGATAACATCAACTCTGCTTTGGTTCATTGTTCTGACATTCCATGCACCAATGATGTACAGTACATATCTTTGAATATTCTTTTTACTTCTGGCCATATCAGTAGCTGGACGTGGACATCCTTTTGATTTTAATACAGCCACATTATTAGCATTGATGCTATTTGTACTCTGCTCCTCCCCAGTAGCTTGTTGGATACCATCCAGCCTGGGGAACTAATCTTCCAGTATTCTGTTGATATTGCCTGGGTTGTGAATGTCCCTTGGATTTTACTGGTAAAATACTAGGGTGGGTTGCTTTCCTTTCTCCAATGGATGTACAGTATTTAGTCTACTAAACTCCCAACTCATAGTGTTATTCTAATGTAGAGGCCCCTTCATCACTATAAGGTAATGACTCTTGAAGGATGGTTAGAATTAGGATGTTAATACATGCAAACCATAATACTTACTAAGTTATATCTGATAGCATCCACAAAGCAATGAAGCATTACTATAATTAGTTATTTTGGAAAAGACTTTTTGAGATTTATTTTTGCTTTTTATTGTCTAGTTAATTTGAAAGAATGTCTTTCCTCAGTTTCTAAAACACTTTTACTTCTGTTTTTTTCAGGCACCTGTACCATCTAATGTTGAAGGAATAAGAAGTATCCTTTAAACAAAATGTATAGACTAAAGAAAGAAGTAAAAAGCAAGATGAAGACTCTAATACAAAATTTACTAAAGATTCCATATAAAATGGTGTCACTGATATTGAATTGTTCATATTATAATAACAGAAAATTATATAATATTCAATACTTTATGTAGTGAAATTGAATTCCAGTATTTTTTCTTGAATCCTTAATACTACAGATTTGATTACAGATGCAAAATTTATTCTAATTATAGAAAAAGATGCAACTTTTCAGAGATTGTTAGATGACAACTTCTGCAGTAAAATGTCTCCAAGTATAATAATTACGGTACAAGTTTACATTTTACCAAGCTGATCCAAACACTCTCGAATAAAATTAATTTTCCAGATTCATTTCAATTGTGTTTAGGCCTGGTTTCAGCAATGAAACTGCCTTGGCCATACTATGAGGTGGGCTACTGTAATCTGCAAGCATAATCCTATTAATTCTCCTGAATATATTCAGCAACTTTCAATAGTATCAATTATGCCCTTCTTTTAAAGACTTTGTTTGGAGTTTTACAGTGGTTCTACCGATATCTAGATTATGTTTTCAGAAAATGGTGCTAGGGTGTTTCTGCTCAACCACATGATATTTGTGCTTTGGGACTGTGGAAGATTTCATCTTATTCTCCATGCCATATGAAACTGCTAAGTGAAGTAGCTCAGAGGTTAAGCATGCTACCAGCATGGTGATTGCATGCTGATCTGTTCTATTCCTGTGGTACCATGGTGGGATAATTACATCATCCCAAGCTGACAACATGGTAATCACCACAAAGTCACCACAAAGAATAAGCAGAATAATAAAGCCAAATATGATCTAACTAGCAGTACTTCACCAAGTCTGAAGGAGTCAGGGCGGAGATACAGTATAGTCAGCAACAGTCACGAGGAAAAGAATCCAGGTAAATCTCAACAAGTCTGGGTTTCCAAGTATGGAGCAGTAAGCCAGGAGGTTGCAAGTATTATTTCCAACCATTTGCTTGGTGAGTCATATGTTTATTTATGGCCAAGCCACCCAAGCTCAGCCATATGATTAACTAATAACTGGTGCCCATTATTCCCCAAAAGCCCAGGTTTCAGCCTCATATTTTCACAGCTTCCACAAAGTGGTGCTGTCACTTTAATTTAATTTAGCACCAGAGGAACCACCAAACAGCACAATATACCCTAATCAAGGAACTATTAATCAATCAACCAAGCAGCAAACAACAGCCCAATCAAGGAACTCCTAGGGGGAGAACAGCACCTCCACCCACACAAGCAGGACAAGCCACGGTATATAAACAGAGCAAGTCCCACTCCCTTTTCGCACTGAAGATGTTGCCTAGTCGGGCAATGAAATGTCTGCAAGACAACAGCAAGTCTCAGAGAGCACCAAGGACTCCACACCTTAATTTAAGGCTTTTAATTCTGCTCAGACTCTGCAGAAGTAATAGAAAAGGTTCTGATTCAGGCTGAATAGCAGGACCTGTGTCTCCCCAGGGGCTTGTCAGCTTTCCTTCTTTCTTCTTCTGAAGACTCAGCTACAGGCGGAAAGATACATAATCTGAACCACTGAAAACCTTAGTGTCTGATTATGGCAGAGCTTTCCAAACTGTGTGTCGCGACACAAAAGTGTGTCGCCACACACAGTCTGGTGTGTCGCCACACAACCCGGAAGCGCTGATCATCATCAGCGCTTCCGGGTTTTCCCGTGGCGACACACCAACGGTGGCACACAAAAATCCAAAAGCGGAAGCAGCGCTTCTGGGTTTTTGCGCGCTGCCGCAATGGCGGCACTTCCGGGTTTTCCCGCGGCGACACACCAACGGCGGTTGGTGTGTCGCCGCGGGAAAACTTTGGGAAGCCCTGAATTATGGTATTGGAATGACAGATGGTTGATAAATTAAAACTCAGTCTAGTAAAGCAGAAGGTTGGTGGTCTGTCTATCCAGGAAAATGATGTACAATCTATATCAGAAATGCCACATTGCTCCTAAGGGTCAAGTGCATACTTAGGAGGGGTTGCAGATTTATCTTTGTCATTATGGGACAGTATCTTTCCTACTTAATAGAGATTTGTCTGGCTTCAGTGAACCTCCATTACTTCCAACAACAATGCACAGTTGGATAGCAGAGAGCTTTATATAGTGGAAAGAATGCATGGAAAGAGAAACACTGAAGTTAGGAGTGTAACTTGTGTAAGAAGGTATTCTTGAGGCTGGTGCTTGTATGAAAGAAAATAAAGATAAGCTTTATTTAGAAAATAACCCAGTGATAGGAAAGCCTAGGTTACTTTATCTACAGATATGAGTCTCTAGTGTGTGCTTACATTATGGAGAAAGAGTGACCCAGAGAAGTCCTGAACTGGACAGGTCAGAGTGAGAAGAAAAAGAGAACTGAACTGAGAGAGAAAGAAAGTGATGAAAGCCCTGAGAATTCCAGTCTAATCAAAAGGACAGATGTTACATAGAGATGTACAAAGTGGGTCTTTTTAGAGAAGGAATGGAGTTAAAAGTGCAGAGTCCCCCTGATAACTGTCCCTGCATCTATTGTCCATAGTGGGAAAAAAAGGAAAGGTTCCCCTGTGCAAGCACCGAGTCATGTGACCCCTGGGGAGACACCGCTTTGCAACGTTTTCCTGGCAGACTGTAGAGCGGGGTGGTTTGCCATTGCCTTCCCCAGTCGTGATTAAGACAATCTTACTCGGCTACGAGTGATCGCTAATGAAATGAAAAAATGAAGTAACCAATAGGTTTATAGGTAAAGAAAGCTAGTGCATGCAGCAATCCAGAACTTTAGTTGATATAAAATATGTGGGAACAGTTATACTGTCTCCAGTCAGGGGTGTGAGCAGAGCACTCTGGGCTCCAAGGCAAACCTTTCAGATTTGCCCCCATTGTTGAGAGAACTTGGATGCCACACCAACCGCCAGGCTGCAGCAACTGAGGGCAGTCACCTCATCACTACCAGCATTATAGAGTGCCTTCCTCAGTGAGATCCTCTTTGCATTTACCCAATGCATTTTTAGGCGCTGGAAATACAGTGTTTCTGCAGGTCTTTTAAATGGTGACACCTGCCAACTCCTTTAATCAGCACTGTGGGTTATGCTTTAATCCCTCATTGTTTTCACCAAATTTTTCATACAGCTTTTGGAGATTAATTTTATGGATGTAGTTTTTATTGGTTTTGTATTAATGTTTCCTCTGTTTTTATTAGTTTCATAAAATTATTATGAACAATTTTAAAAAATGATTATACACACTGGAAACTGAATATATACATTTAGAATTCTGTAATACATTTGACTAGAAGTACAATCATGTCTAAACATATCTTGAAAAATTGTCCCATTGTTATAAATATTCTAATTATTTCTTTAGGGCAAAGGTGTACCAGATATCAATACAAGACTACTAGTCAGAAAGTTATGGGATACATGTCGCATACCTATCTTCGCTCTCATGGATGCTGACCCACACGGTAGGTGTGGAGATTATCTATTTTATTTATTTATTTTCTATCCCTTTATTATTTTTATAAATAAGGCGGCGAACATACCGAAAACTCCTTCCTCCTCTTTTCCCCACAACAACCCTGTGACGTGAGATGGGCTGAGAGAGAGTGACTGGCCCAAGGTCACCCAGCCCGCTTTCATGCCTAAGGCGGGACTAGAACTCTCTGTCTCCTGGTTTGCCATTGGCTCCTTCCTAGGGCTGAGAGAGAGTGATTGGTCCAAGGTCACCCAGCCGGCTTTAGTGCCTAAGGCGGGACTAGAACTCTCAGTCTCCTGGTTTGCCATTGGCTCCTTCCTAGGGCTGAGAGAGAGTGATTGGTCCAATGTCACCCAGCCAGCTTTCATGCCTAAGGCGGGACTAGAACTCTCAGTCTCCTGGTTTCTAGCCTGTTGCCTTCACCACTAGACCAAACTGGCTCTTTATTTATTTTTATATTATATTATATAATATTTATTATTTATTATATTTATAATATAATTTATATTTTATATTTATAGCATATGTCTAGCACATGTCTTTGGGTAAATGGTAATGAAAATTTTCTGTCTGAGGGAAGAAGAAGAATACTTTTTCTGCTAAGTAACATGTGATAATCTGACAAGAGACAGATTTCAGCCTTCCTATCATCTTTCTTTTAGGGATAACAGATTTTGGTGGGAAAAATCGAGATGACCACTTGTTGTTGTTGTTCAGTCGTTCAGTCGTGTCCGACTCTTCGTGACCTCATGGACCATAGCACGCCAGGCCTTCCTGTCCTCCACTGTCTCTCGGAGTTTACTCAAATTCATGTTCATTACATCGGTGATGCTATCTAACCATCTCATCCTCTGCCGTCCCCTTCTCCTTTTGCCCTCAGTCTTTCCCAGCATCAGGGTCTTTTCCAGTGAGTCCTCTCTTCTCATTAGGTGGCCAAAGTATTTGAGCTTCAGCTTCAGCATCTGTCCTTCCAATGAGCAGTCAGGGTTGATTTCCTTCAGGATTGACTGGTTTGACCTCCTTGCAGTCCAAGGGACTCTCAAGAGTCTTCTCCAGCACCACAGCTCGAAAGCATCAATTCTTCGGCGCTCAGCCTTCCTTATGGTCCAACTCTCACAGCCATACATTACTACTGGAAAAACCACAGCTTTAACTATACGGACCTTTGTCGGCAAGGTGATGTCTCTGCTTTTTAATATGCTGTCTAGGTTTGCCATAGCTTTCCTTCCAAGGAGCAAGCGTCTTTTAATTTCATGGCTGCAGTCACCGTCTGCAGTGATCTTGGAGCCCAAGAAAATGAAATCTGTCACTGCTTCCATTTCTTCCCCTTCTATTTGCCAGGAAGTGATGGGACCAGATGCCATGATCTGGGTTTTTTTAATGTTGAGTTTCAAGCCAGCTTTTGCACTCTCCTCTTTCACCCTCATCAAGAGGCTCTTTAGTTCCTCTTCACTTTCTGCCATTAGGGTGGTATCGTCTGCATATCTGAGGTTGTTGATATTTTTCCCGGCAATCTTAACTCCGGCTTGTGATTCATCCAGCCCGGCATTTCTCATGATGTACTCTGCATATAAGTTAAATAAGCAGGGTGATAATATACAGCCTTGTCGTACTCCTTTCCCAATTTTGAACCAGTCGGTTGTTCCATGTCCGGTTCTAACTGTTGCTTCTTGACCCACATACAGGTTTCTCAGGAGACAGGTAAGGTGGTCTGGTACTCCCATCTCTTTAAGAATTTGCCACAGTTTGTTGTGATCCACACAATCAAAGGCTTTAGCGTAGTCAATGAAGCAGAAGTAGATGTTTTTCTGGAACTCTCTTGCTTTTTCCATGATCCAGCGAATGTTGGCAATCTGATCTCTAGTTCCTCTGCCTCTTCGAAACCCAGCTTGCACTTCTGGTAGTTCTCGGTTCACATGCTGCTGAAGCCTAGCTTGTAGGATTTTGAGCATAACCTTGCTGGCATGTGAAATGAGTGCAATTGTACGGTAGTTTGAACATTCTTTGGCATTGCCTTTCTTTGGAATTGGAACGTAAACTGACCTTTTCCAATCCTGTGGCCACTGTTGAGTTTTCCAAATTTGTTGGCATATTGAGTGCAGCACTTTAACAGCATCATCTTTTAGGATTTTAAATAGCTCAGCTGGGATACTGTCTTCTCCGCTAGCTTTGTTGTTAGTAATGCTTCCTAAGGCCCACTTGACTTCACTCTCTAGGATGTCCGGCTCAAGGTCAGTGACCACACCATCGTATTTATCAGGGATATTAAGATCTTTCTTGTATAGTTCTTCTGTGTATTCTTGCCACCTCTTCTTAATCTCTTCTGCTTCTGTTAGGTCCCTGCCTTTTTTGTCCTTTATCATGCCCATCTTTGCACAAAACGTTCCCTTGATATCTCCGATTTTCTTGAAGAGATCTCTAGTCTTCCCCATTCTATTGTTTTCCTCGATTTCTTTGCATTGTTCATTTAAGAAGGCCTTCTTATCTCTCCTTGCTATTCTCTGGAATTCTGCATTCAGTTGTTTATATCTTTCCCTTTCTCCCTTGCCTTTTGCTTCCCTTCTTTCCTCAGCTATTTGTAAAGCCTCATCAGTCAGCCACTTTGCTTTCTTGCATTTCTTTTTCTTTGGGATGGTTTTAGTTGCTGCCTCCTGTACAATGTTACGAACCTCCATCCATAGTTCTTCAGGCACTCTGTCTACCAGATCTAATCCTTTAAATCTATTCCTCACTTCCACTGTATATTCATAAGGGATATGATTTAGGTCATACCTGATTGGTCTAGTGGTTTTCTCTACGTTCTTCAATTTAAGCCTAAATTTTGCGATAAGAAGCTCATGATCTGAGCCACAGTCAGCTCCAGGTCTTGTTTTTGCTGATTGTATAGAGCTTCTCCATCTTTGGCTGCAAAGTATATAATCAATCTGATTTCGGTATTGACCATCTGGTGATGTCCATGTGTAGAGTCGTCTCTTGTGTTGTTGGAAAAGAGTGTTTGCTATGACCAGCGTGTTCTCTTGACAAAACTCTATTAGCCTTTGCCCTGCTTCATTTTGTACTCCGAGGCCGAACTTGCCTGTTATTCCGGTTATTTTTTGACTTCCTACCTTAGCATTCCAGTCCCCTATGATGAAAAGGACATCTTTTTTTGGTGTTAGTTCTAGAAGGTGTTGTAGGTCTTCATAGAACCGGTCAACTTCAGCTTCTTTGGCATCAGTGGTTGGGGCATAGACTTGGATCACTGTGATGTTGAATGGTTTGCCTTGGATTCGAACTGAAAGCATTCTGTCGTTTTTGAGGTTGTACCCCAGTACTGCCTTTCCCACTCTTTTATTGACTATGAGAGCTACTCCATTTCTTCTAAGGGATTCTTGCCCACAGTAGTATATATAATGGTCTCCTGAATTAAATTCGCCCATTCCTGTCCATTTTAGTTCGCTGATTCCCAATATGTCGATGTTCAATCTTGTCATCTCATGTTTGACCACATCCAGCTTACCTTGATTCAGGTAATGAGATGACCACTAGATGGCAATAAAAAGTTAGAATAAACTCCCAACTTCTGATCAGCCAGTTTTTTAAACTCAAATTCAGTAACCATACTTTGTCAAAAATCTTAATACACTAGTATATATCATATACAGACATAAATGCCCATCATACTATTTCTTTTCAAAGTAAACATTTCAACCAACTTCAACTCCATATTCATGCAAAACATTTTCTTATTGATTGATTTGACTTGATTTGTATTCCACCTTTTCTGTGGGAACTAATTCAAGCCTATTGACTATCATATACTTTCTCTAAATTAACAAATGTATAATAAACATTTTATTACATTCATATATTTCTCACTGATCTCCTGAAGAACAGAAATCTGATTTGTATACCCCTTGCAGAAAGTGCACTGCACTTCCCAGATTTTGCAAATTGTCTTGCTGTTTGGCTAACATGCTTTTTTTTAAATCCACAACCTTTTTCACTTCATCATTCCACCCACCACCTTTTTTCAAACTTCCCACTAGGATAACTCCACACAGTTCTGTTCCATTCTAGAATGTACTTTTCATTCTGCTTCAGCCAGCTTTCACACCCCCTTCCTTAAGTCCATTTATAATTCATTCTGTTGGGAGATTAACCCATCTACTTTTTCATACAAAACTCTCTCTTCCTACAGACATTCTACTCTTTCTTTCATTTCTTTTTTCTTCCATCTCCATTTCCCCCCCAAAAAGCCTCCCTTGACACTACCAAGATCCACTCCCACATTCAGAACTTTTCATCACCTTTGCTAAACCTATGTCATATCCGTTCTTTATTCTTGTTATGAAAAGAAAGAAGAGAGGCTGGGTGATGACTCCTGGAAGAATTGTCTGGCTTGAATGGGATTAACCTTCCTTCTCTACTAGAAGCTTATCTTCCTCTGTATGTTCTTCCTTATTTTTCATTTTCATTATCTCAAAGAATGGTTTGGAATAAATACTGGTACATCTAGTACTCTTGATCTTAATGCATGTGTCATGCAAGGTGAAAGAGCTGTTCATTATTTCTGTCTGGCATTGTTACTGACCAGGGACTTCAAAACTCTGGGTCTTCTCTGGGTCTTCTGTGTCATGCATATACTTAGAATTAATTAATTAATTTGGAATTACTTCATTTGCAAAAAAAACATTTTAACTCACTGTATTTTCCAGTGCTATTGATATTGTTTCTGTACAGGTATCGAAATAATGAGTATTTACAAATATGGTTCCGTGGTAAGTTTTTATTAAATTTAAACTTGTCATATTATTTCACAATGGTTGTTTAAATGAAATGTGACAGCAAATGCATACACACACACACATGCTTTATCTGTTTCTCATATTTTGGCTTGGAATTGCAAGGCTGTTTTGAACACAAACTTTGCATATCTTTTAAATGATCAGGAAAGGGAGATTGGGATTGGCCACACACTGAGAAAATCAATTTAAATGTTGAGAATTTTGGCAGGTAGAACTCCAAGTTAGGTAAAAAGATCAAAAATACACTGGCAGTTTATTCAGAACAAGGGAGCCCCCTACTGGGCATTAATAATAATCAATAACATGAAAGCCAGGAAAAACCAACCCAGCACTACAGTTATATCTTGATCTTCAGAACTACAAGATTCCTAGAGAGAGGAATCAAGGGAACACTTGTACCTCGTTGACAACTACTGCCTGTGCTTTGATGGGGGAAGAGAGGGATTGAATTGTATGTCATACTTTAACAATTATGTTTTTATAGTAATTTTATTAAAAATTACAATTAAAAAGATAAAAATAATACAAACTAAATAAAATGAAAGAATAAAAAGAAAACATAGAAAGTGCGGAAAAGAAAAAATAGAAAGAAAATGCAACTACACCACGTCTTCTCTGTTCTGAGAAGAAAATAAACATAGTGTTCACTCACAATATGATCCATTTTTTTTCCTTAGTAAATATTTCAATGAAGAAAACATTTAAGGCATGTTTATAGTAATTGTTCAACTGAGGTAAAAGTCAATTTTAATTCCACTCCCAATCTGCAGGGTAAATGTGATTCCATCCCGAATCCATCCAATATTTATTTATTTTATTTATTATTTAAATTTATATGACCGCCCATCTCCCCCAACAGGGGACTCTTTTTTTAAAAAAAAAAATTTAAATCAAGCACAAGGAAACCTAGCTGTAGTACATCAATGTACTGTTTGGGAAAATGCATAGCTTCCCTCTTTCCTTCTGGATAGAATTACAAGTTGAGCCACAAAAACTGAATTCTCAACCGTATGTCTGCTACAGCATTGTATGCCTATGGCACTGGAAGCATTTACAAAATGCCTCGGCTTGAGGCGGAAGGTATTTCTTCAACAGCCCTTCCCCTTAACTGTATTTCCTTACTTGACTAGCAGATACCTCTCATGCCCCTGATGCGGTGTAAAGGCAGTTCATCAGAACCTTGTAGAGGGAGAAAGGAACAAGAACACTCCCACATGCTGCTTCTCCCTGCAAATGCCCACTTGGCACATCAGAGGAGAAGAGAATTAGACTCCAATGCATACCGTGATATTTGTTGTTCTCCCCTTTGTTCAATTCAGCTGCTTTTGCCACATAAACAGGTGTTTTTAATTTTTATCATGCTTTCTTTCTTAGGTCTAATTAAATATAAAACATATAAATTCACAAATGGATGTAACCCATGTTTTTTCTTATGGTTCTGCTGAAGTTTTAGAACAGCTGATTCAAATATTTCAGCAAAAAGGGGGACTTGATTCTCCCATTGTTTAATCAATTAGCACTGCCACGATTTGTAAGATAAAAATAATAACTTTCCAAGTAGACGATTCCAAGAGGACAACCAGCAGCAAGGTGGATAGACTCAAGTTACAGTAGCCATGAGTGCACCATTGAAAGAACTGAAGGACCAGGTTAGGGACAGATCGTCAGGGAGAAAATCTATCAATGTGATCGCTAAGAGTTGACAATGACTTGATGACACATAATCAGTCAATCAATCAAAGTAGATATGCCTATAATGATATTAATCATTAAAAGTCTTATTTTATATTAAGTTTCAGTCTACTAAAAGCAGATATATTGAGCAAAAGGATTGTGATTTCATGTTTCAGTCTATGTCATTTGAAGCCCATCGCCTCACAGTTCCAGCTATAAGATGGCTTGGCCTCCTTCCATCTGATTTTTATCGGTTAGTTTTTCTAACTATCGTTCTTTTAATTTTAAAAAAAAGCCAAAAAAGATTATTTTTTTCTTAATACAGTTAGAAGAGTTATATTGGTTTATTCTGCACAAATATTTTATTTTATTTATTTATTTATTTTTCAAATTTATTCCCCGCCCATCTCCCATGCAAGGGACTCTGGGCAGGTTACAATAAATAAAATTTAAAAACTATACAAAAATCTCTAAAAACACAAGCATAAAATAAATAAAATAGAATCCAAGATGGATTAGGATCCGCAGAATAGATCATGGAGCTACGGGGCCAGCCAACCCCAGGAGGCACTACCACCTCCGTCGTCCCAGGCCAGGTGGCAGAGCCAGGTCTTAAGGGCCTTCTGAAAGGCCAGGAGGGAGGGGGCCAGTCTCACCTCCGGGGCAAGATATCGCAGAGAAGGCACGCCTCCTTATACATGGGATATAGCTGCAGTGCCTTAAATATTTATTTATTTATTTATTTATTTATTTATTTATTTATTTATTTATTTATTTTATATTTAAATATAACCATCAGGATAAGGCTCAGAGCCTTATCCAATATTGAAAATGAAGCACATACACAAAGCAACAAGTTCTAAAAATATTGGCTTGGATGCAAGTTTTGTTGATGTCTATGAGATTTATTTAAATACATGTAAGAGTATTGTAGGGGGCACGATGGCTCAGCAGTTACGTAAGACACCAGGCTTGTCGATCAAGCGTCTTCGGACAACGCTAGCTCTTCGGCTAACAAATGGTGATGAGCACCGGCTCCTAGAGTCGGACACAACTGTGCAGGGGAACCTTTACTTTACTAAGAGTATTGCATGACTAGAATTGAATCATTTTAAATTGAATCATTTAAATTTAAATTGAATCATTCTTTACTATTCTTCATTCAGTTGTGACACACAAAGCCACATATATTCCATGATTAAACAAGTATTTCAGATTAAAAAGAGGGATTTTTTTAAAGAATAAAATGCAATATAGATAAAACAAAAACTTCTAAATACTCCTAAATGCTGTATGGTTGGAGCAGGTTTAAATCTCTTAAAAAATATATTGAAGTGAAACATTTGACAATTTCACCTGAAACTTGGCAGGGTTAATGCCTTCTATAGCAGCCCTATTACAGTATTCTCATGCCTCTATGTGAAAAAAAATGAAGCAGCTGCAAGCATTTGTGCTCTTTGAATCTCAAATCCCCAATGTGAATTGGAAATAATTCCATATAAGAAAACGTAAGGTTCCAAAACTCTTCATATTTTCCATTCCCTGAGTGACAAAAGCACTGTTAACTGATACAACACAATCCATGTAATTCATATAATGTTTTAAGATGTAGAATTTTTCCTAGCTGAGATTTTTCAGTTTACCTCGGAAAATTGCTATACAGGCACTATGTTCAGGCAAGGATACAGATGCTCTCTACCTCTGATCTTCTCAAAGAATGTGCGTTGCTGCTTGCTAAATCTCTGTTATTAGATGGAGTTACTTTCCCTGCCCACTTTATCAGAGAAGACAATCTTAAACATACTCTCCACTGCAGAACAGTTTTATGTACATCTTCATCACATCTAGAAGGTCTTCAGCAGCACTAGTGGCTGGGTCTATCCCAGGGCCTGGATGAGAGAAAAAGTGGATAAAGTCCCAAACCGTGTGTAGCAAAAGATAGCACCAGCCTCTAAGAGTCTTAGGGCAGATATGAAGCACCCTGAATTATCACCCTCCTTCATTCATTTCCCACTAGCAAAATGATAAAACATGCAAGACGTAACTAATGAATTGAGGCAGTGAGACACATTAAGTAGGTTAATGATCAAATCATATGATGGGCCACTAGTAAGTAACACTTCATGGTCCCTGAAATGTGTAAAGCAGAGCTTTCCAAACTGTGTTGCGACACAAAAGTGTGTTGCCTGCGGGGCCCAGATGTGTCGCGTCAAACCTGGAAGCGCTGATGGCTTCCGGGTTTTCCCGCGGCGACACACCAACGGCGGCGTGCGAAAATCCGAAAGCGCCACAGCCACGGCGGCGCACAAAAACCAAAAGCGGCAGCAGCGCTTCTGGGTTTTTGCGCGCTGCCGCAATGGCGGCGCTTCCGGGTTTTCCCACGGCGACACACCAACGGTGGTTGGTGTGTCGCCGCAGGAAAATTTTGGAAAGCCCTGGTGTAAAGCCTTTAGTTGAATATTATATTTGACAGTATTAATCTTGTTGGGTTTTTATTCCAATACCACGCTATTATTTTATGAAAAATAAAAATAAGATTCTTTAACTGTGAAAATAAGCACAGCCAGACTAATCAATGTTTTTTAGACTGAATATTCCCAAGTGTGTACTAATTCCACTGACTAAACAAGATCAGAGTAAACTGGCCAGTTTACAGGCAAGACCTTATATTGCTCGTCAGCCAGCCTGGAAAAAAGAAGTATGTACAGATCATATTAAATTCTGTATTTTATATCATAAGCAGTTTGAGCAAATTCATTTATATTGTTGATAGAGTTCTAATACACAGTATGGCACAACTACATGTCTCCTCTTTAACTTGAGTTAACTGTTCTTGAAGTAGATAGCTCCACATGAGCCTTCTTCTCATCTTCAGCTCATAGCTGATGCCTAGTGGCTGGCTGTTCTGAACCAGAATTTAACTGGTGTTTTTCAACTTTTCCTGGCAGAAGCCTTAATCTTGGATGATATGCTGCATTTTGGCAGCAATGAACTGGTTATACAGTAGAATAATCTGCCCAACATCTACTGGCTGCTTGGCTGGTGCAAGAATGTCGTTCCACTCCACTCTCCTATGTACAGTATGTCAGTAGCCATGTTAGCAGGCTGTGGCCCCCCGTGATCTGATGACATAGAATCATAGGGCTGGAAGGGACCTTGGACATTCTATGCAGGGATCCCACAGATCCTCTACAATGTGTTGACACCCATGCCAGCAGGTCACACACGATGGCAGCCCTTGGCTATAGTGGGAAAGTCCTCCTGATATATCCAGAGTTGCAGACTAGTGTGAAATGTTAGCATAGCTAAGAGACTATGTGGGCGAGATCCCTTGTAAAATGTGCTAAGTTGTGGGAGTCTGGCAGTAGATTAGAGACAGAAAATTCATGCTGACATGTTTTGTGTTGCCTCATGGACTGGAGGACCATTAAACTGGCTTTCTGGAACTGCACTTGTCTCTATTAGCATTAGAAAAGCATTTAAAAGTATTTCCAGAACTCAGGTGCTTCTCTCTGCTGTTCAACATAGACAAAACACCATTAGCTCATCAGTCTAAATAATTAAGAAAACTTAATTTTGATATTTGAATGAAGAAATGGTTTAAAATCAGATTTGCATGGCATAGCTTTGGACTAAACAGCTCTGTACTGGATAAAATGTCTCCTTGACTAGCAGCAGGTCTAAACATTCCCCGCCCTGTAAGGGCAAAACAAGGTGTGCTTCCAGTAGACCTTGCAGACTTTAGTCTAGAACAGGACAGCAGGTTACCTCTGTGCTATAACACAGTTGAGGCTTTAAGTGCTTACCCAAAGGCAAAGACAGCTGGCATTTAGTAGCTGCCTACAAACTGGAGGAAATGTCCGAGATGTATAAGCTTGACTTGTGCTGGATTTAAGAGATGTAAATGAGGCCAGGGTCCACATGCCACTTCCAGGACATGTCATGGAAACCACATATTTGTTGTTGGGCAACCTGGTAACTCAGGGTGTCGATCCTGGCTGAAAGACTGAAGGCACTTCAGTAGTGCATGATCAGATCCACAAATCCCACTTTTTTTAGTCCATAGCTAGAAAAGACCACCAGAACTTTAGCCAGTATATTGCTAATGCAAGCCATTGTCACACTTTTTAATTCCAACCTGGATTAGGAGAAAACACCAAGGGATTGTCTCTGACTTTGACTCTCCTTTTGAGGTCATTGAGGTTCGGTGCAATTCATCTGGCACTGAACTGAAGCAAAACAACCTCTGCTTGTCTGTATAGTTAAGATCAATCATATTTGTAATGTGGAATAAGTGGCATAAAGTGTTTGTCTTTTGAATTATGCATCTAAATCAATGTTGATTGAAATACTAATTTCCAATGCTTTTCCTTTACAGTTAGATATTATGGAAACATCTAAAATGAAGGCTGAAATTCAGGCTTTGACATCATTTTCAACAGATTATCTTTCCAGAGTATATTTGCCAAATAAGCTGCAATTTGGTGGATGGATATGAATATCTGGACATCCTTTGAAAGTTTTTTTAATGAATATTTTGAAAGAATATAAATGAAAAAAATTAAGTAAAAAGATATAGAACATATAATAAAACAAAAGATAAGATACAGATAATTATCCCTAATGGACTGTAATTTATTTCAGAGGTGTTGAGAGAGATCTTACAAAAGTTTCAGTCATGTAACCTACATTTCTATATGAATTAGTCTGTAGCTTGAATCATGTCAACTGGATTTCTATTTTCTTAGTGGAAACGTTTCACTCCTTATCCAAGGAGCTTCTTCAGTCTGAGTAAAGTTAGTAAGGGAATCCTTAAATATGTTTCTAGGCTGGCTGTGTGACCTTGCACCTGGGGCTAGGTCATGGTTATTTTGAGATGTTTGTTTCTAAGTCCCTTTATCATCTAAAGGAGGATCGTTAAGATTACCCTGCTGCTGTTGAGCTTGTGAAATGGTCTTAATCTTCCTAGGCACAGAAGACAAAGCAGGAAGGAAGATAGGGGAAAGGTTATGCCTAAGGCCCCCACCTCTATTCAAGGAAGGATTTTCCAAGTTGGCATGAATGGATTCCTTGACCCCTCTCTCAAACCACCTATCTTCTCTGTCTAAAATGTGAACATTAATGTCCTCAAATGAGTGTCCTTTTTCCTTTAGATGAAGATAAACTGCTGACTCTGGTCCTGTGGTGTTACTTCTCCTGTGTTGGGCCATCCTCCTGTACAAAGGTTGTTTGGTTTCTCCAATGTAGAGTTCAGAGCACTCCTCACTGCACTGGATTGCATACACTACATTGCTTTCCTTGTGTTTTGGAGTTTGATCTTAGGCTTGTACACCCCAAAGATCAAACTCCAAAACACAAGGAAAGCAATGTAGTGTATGCAATCCAGTGCAGTGAGGAGTGCTCTGAACTCTACATTGGAGAAACCAAACAACCTTTGTACAGGAGGATGGCCCAACACAGGAGAAGTAACACCACAGGACCAGAGTCAGCAGTTTATCTTCATCTAAAGGAAAAAGGACACTCATTTGAGGACATTAATGTTCACATTTTAGACAGAGAAGATAGGTGGTTTGAGAGAGGGGTCAAGGAATCCATTCATGCCAACTTGGAAAATCCTTCCTTGAATAGAGGTGGGGGCCTCAGGCATAACCTTTCCCCTATCTTCCTTCCTGCTTTGTCTTCTGTGCCTAGGAAGATTAAGACCATTTCACAAGCTCAACAGCAGCAGGGTAATCTTAACGATCCTCCTTTAGATGATAAAGGGACTTAGAAACAAACATCTCAAAATAACCATGACCTAGCCCCAGGTGCAAGGTCACACAGCCAGCCTAGAAACATATTTAAGGATTCCCTTACTAACTTTACTCAGACTGAAGAAGCTCCTTGGATAAGGAGTGAAACGTTTCCACTAAGAAAATAGAAATCCAGTTGACATGATTCAAGCTACAGACAATTCCACCTGGATGACTGAGAACCTTCATAGACTTATATGAATTAGTATTTCTCTTTAATTTTCTGTTAGGAACAATGATTATTTCCTATCTATATTAATATTATTTTTTCATACATTTTATAATAAATTGCATGTTTCAAAAAGAAAAATACAGAAGACAAAAGGACAAGTTAATATTGTTTTTAAAAATGCATTGTCACAATTTACTAGTTAATTAAAAATACATGTTCACGAACTGTGTGGTTTATTCTGATATAAAAATTGAATCTAGTGAGAATGTTAGCCTTTATTTATCATTACTTACACTACACAAATAAGCCAAAGAATGAAGTTTTTTTGTTTAGTTTACCCTCTTAATAAAATCAAACATGAATGAGAAAAAAACGGTTAAGGATTTCCCTCCTTTTTTGTTACCCATTTATACAACATGGACCAAATTTAAATGTTGAAGTATTCTGTTATGTGTACAGCCTTCTTTCAAAAGGCAAGGACCCGTTATATATGTGGTAACATGTCTTGACAATTTTTTAAAAAATTTTTCTATCCCGCCTTTATTATTTTTATAAATAACCCAAGGCGGCGAACATACCAAATACTCCTTCCTCCTCCTATTTTTTCCCCACAACAACAACCCTGTGAGGTGAGTTGGGCTGAGAGAGAGTGACTGGCCCAAGGTCACCCAGCCGCTTTCATGCCTAAGGCGGGACTAGAACTCACAATACTGAATAGAATACAATACAGTACTGAAGAAGAAAAGCATTGGACCAAAAGTAATATTGTTCCAAGTAAGAAATAGCATGAAGTATACTTGCATTCCTTCACACTCACTAATGCAGCTCATAGACAATTTCCTATTTTCTATCAGAGGAAACAAACAGGTGAAAGTTTCCATTAAAAGACTATACCAGAGCTTTCCAAACTGTGTGTCGCGACACAACCCGGAAGCGCTGATCATCATCAGCGCTTCCGGGTTTTCCCGCGGCGACACACCAACTACAGCGCGCAAAACCCGAAAGCGCAGGAGCGCTTCCGGGTTTTTGCGCGCTGCCGCACTTCCGGGTTTTCCCGCAGCGACACACCAACAGTGGTGTGTCGCCGCGGGAAAAACTTTGGAAAGCCCTGCACTATACGGTATATGCAATCATCAGCAATCCATCTGTCTTTAAGCAGCCCCCTTGGTAAAGTCCATAGCGAATTGATTTAAGAGATATTTTCCAAACCTGGAGACCTGAGGCTAAGTGGGTTAGCATCTAGCACACCCCGAGATCCCAAGTTTGGGGCGACTACTTTAGAGCAGCTTGATTTATACCTTCTCCGTCTGCGCTTGAGCAAACGCATTCCCCTTTTCCCCGAGCACGCCACCGAGACAATGGCATCGCAAGCTACTCTGCAAGAACGCTGCAGGGCTCGTGCGAGGGATCAAAGCGGACGCGTCCCGCCGGCTTCCACAGGCCGCGCCCACCATTAACCCGTGAGTCGCTGCTGACAAATGACAACGGACGTGGCTTGGCGCATGCGCAGTGAAGAAGGGCCTAGGCTTCGAGGACCATCCTAGCAGTTCTGTACAGCGTGCCGGCTTGAGGGAGGTGGCCGAGTCGCGTTTCTGCCTCTTCGAACAAGGCTCCTCTCTGGAAAAGGTCTCCGAGGTAGGCGAGGCGGCTTTGGGTCAGCGGGCCTCCATCGTCCCGCTTCTCTCTCTTGGTCTCCGTCCTTTTCTCAGGACCGTTGGGGGCGGAGGGGGTGCCTATAAACTGCTGGTCGATAGAATAAGCTAAATAACTTCCCTTTCTTCTCCAACTCTGATCGGAAGGGAATATCTGCCTAGCCAGTCGTGCTCTTCCCTTGACTGGCTTCCCCTCGTCAGTGCGTTGGACCACTCTCCCCATAATTCCCAGCCGGCTCATCTGGAATTAATGGAGCTGCAGTCCCATGAGGAAGAGAAGAGAAGACAGATACGGTCTGGGTCCTTGCTGCCGTTCGGCCAGGCAACGGGGTGGGTTGGTTGGGACTCTCGGGGGCTGAACTGAGGCGCTCAGGGTTCAACGGATAAGAAAAGGATGCCAGAAAAAGAGCCGTTGGCGACCCCACGGGACATTCTGGTTCCTATGGAAACCCAGAATCCGGCTGTCAAGATTATTGAGGCCATACTGGAATGATCTGATGGCAATATATAAATTGGCTCAGAAGTAAGACCCCATTGAATGCAATGGGACATGCTGCTACCTAAGTCTAGACCAGTGTTTTTCAAACTTGGCAACTTTTAAGATGAGTGGACCTCAATTCCAGAACTCCCCAGCCAGTACTCTGGATAGATAGAGTCGAAACCTTGGATCACCACGCCATAGGCTTCTATGAGTAAATCCTATCAAATAAAGCTAGACCTGTATTATTACTAGATTTTTATCCCGCCTTTATTTATAAATATATGTGTGTGTGTGTGTATGTATATGTATATATCGCAAGGTATTACTAGGTATGGGACGTGATGGCTCAGCGGTTAAGACACCAGGCTTGTCGATCGGAAGGTCGCAAGTTTGAGACCCTAGCCCTGCGTGATGGAGTGAGCTCCCACACCCGCCTCAGCTCTTGCCAACCTAGCAATTCGAAAGCATGCAAATGCAAGTAGATAAATAGGTACCACTTCGGTGGGACGGTAACAGTTTTCCGCGCACGTCACACGGGCCACATGATCGCCGAAGCGTCTTCGGACAACGCTGGCTTTTCGGTTAACAAACGGAGATGAGCACCAGCCCCTAGAGTCAGACATGACTGTGCGGGGGAACCTTTACCTTTTATTATTACTAGATTTTTATCCTGCCTATTGATGAATGGATGGATAGATAGATCTCTCAAGGCGGCAAACATAGTGAATACTCCTGCCTCCTATTTTCTCCACAACAACAACCCTGTGATGTGGGTTGGGCTAAGAGACAGTGACGGGCCAAAGTCACCCAGCCAGCTTTCATGCCTAAGGCAGGACTAGAACTCTCAGTCTCCCAGTTTCTAGCCCAGCACCTTAACCACTAGACCAAACTGGCTCTAACTAATTAGTATCTAATGCAGAGCTTTCCATACTTTTCATGTTGGTGACACACTTTTTAGACATGCATCATTTCGCGACACACTCTTACAGCAGGGCACAAGGCAGGCACCAGGACCTGCGCGGAATCCTGGCAGGGCTCGGAGGCAGCAGCAGCAGCTGCGACACACCCAGACACTGCAGCCGACACACTAACGTGTCCCGACACAGTTTGGAAAGCTCTGATGTAACGAATATGCATGATTCTGCCGGAAGACATGTTTCATTCAGTGAAATGTTATTTACTGGCTAGCCTAGAATGTAATAAACTATACTTTAAGAAACATTTAAATGTGTAAAAAAAAACCTTTCCATATTAAAAATAATAAAATCCATGTGGACAGTATTTGCAGATTAAATAAACTTCAGTTGAAGGTATAAATCCAAGATTAAAATAAGTTATAGAAGATACTGGAGTGCTTAAACACATGTAAGTCTTAGTCTCACAATAAGCAACTTTGAGGTTAATCCTTGGTGAGCTTTTGGAGGGAAGATTTTCCAAATAAAAGATAACATGCTGGAAAGGCCCTGACCCCAGGACAGGTATCACCTGCCTAGAGAGTAACTGCAGATAAAAAAAAAGGTAGACATTTACAAAGATGTGTGTGTTGTTGTTTTTTTACATTTCTGTGTAAATTGTATTAATACGCTTTCAATTACAAAAGCAGTCAGCCTATATTATAAATAAGAGTCATTTATTTAATGAGTTATATTGATTTTTTGAACACTTTGTATAGCAAATAACTTCCAGGAGTTCTTCTGCATTCTTATCACAGGACCAAGATGAGTTTGTTTGTGTCAACATCAGGATTTGGAACTGGAGGCACCAGTATGTTTGGCAGCACTGCTACAGATAACCACAACCCAATGAAGGTATTAAGCCACTGGATGCCTTGAGAGAAACTAAATCACTTCACACAAATACCTTGAACATTACTAAGTTCAAAAGATAACAAGTTTACCTATTAGTATATGTGTGAATAATCCCTTTGGTTGAATTCAAATATTACTGGTTTAAGTTTATGCATCATTGTCAGGGTTCATGTCTATGAATCCTGTCATTGGGATTGAGACTAGAGATGTTTTGGGAACTGTTGGGAGGGGGAATGGCAGTTGAGTGTTATGTCTTGGTGGAGGCTGGAACCGGCTTTGTCAAGGTCAACCATCTGCAGGAGTGTGGAGCTGGGAACGTTTGCACAATGAGATCATCGGTTGGTACTTTGGCGGGCAAAGGGAAGAGTTAAGATGGCAATGTTTGGCGGGAATCCGCATTCAGATCTTTAGGAGTGCTTCAATATACATGTATCCTGAATAAAGCTTAATCTGCATTCTAACGAACTGCATTGAGAAGTGTTTATTAGGGCATTGTTGTTGGGATCATCACAATCATTTGCAGTGAGATTTTGAGACTGCACTATAATTGTTAGAACTGTAATTCAGATAGCTATTAGGGTTATGCACTGTTAAAAAAAATATTCAGAAAAAGGTGGTTTGGACCTCGAGCCTGACCTTTTTAGCTTTCACATTTCCACATCACTTTTGAAGTATCACAACCCTAATGGCTATATATGATTTAATAGGTTCTTTGACAGAGAGAAAGGAAGAGGGAAAAGAGTAGTATGTTAATGGTATAAAGTGTTATACTTAATTGGTACTTCTTTTTTGCTTACAAAACACATCAATTTTAGTATATGTATAGTATGTTCTCCATTTGAAGCACATCATTTTTGTCACAATTGATGAGATTTAAATACAGATGATATTTATTGGAGCAGACTGCAATTTTATTTTCCTAAGTTTTTTTTCCACTGTAGAAGTGTAGCTGTGACTCTCGCTTTGACCTTTCTGATTAGATTTTCTTAATGTAAAGTGTATGGTGTGTGTTCCCCATTACAACACATTTTAACTTTGACTTTTTTCTAGGATATTGAAGTTACTTCACCACCTGACGACAGCATAGGTTGTTTGGCTTTCAGCCCACCAACATTGCCGGGTAATTTCCTTATTGCAGGATCATGGGCAAATGATGTAAGTAACAAATGAAAATAGATAATGAGGCATACCATGCATTCAGCTTTCCCTGCATTTGCTGAATGGAAAATGACTGCATCTTGCAGACAAAATGTGATATCCATAAGTGGGCAATGGTTAAGGTAACTGCATGCTACTTCTATGAGACAAAATGAGCTTGTAGCAATGTATTAACAGTGAAGAAGTGCTGCGACTTCATAATTTGTTCTAAAGGTGTATCAGGATAGAACCTCTCACAGTATTAAAATGGAAATGAGTTAAATTAAAATTTCAGGACTGAGTTACTAATTGGTTTCATCTCATCAAATTTCTATTAACTTTATATTTTTCTGAACACGCACTAAAATAGAAAGAGCCCCTTTAACAATATCTAAGTCTGGAGCAAGTCAATATTATTGCTGCTTGTGCTTCTATGTGCTGGTATCTGTTTCATCAGAAAACACCCTTTTCAGGTTTCTATTTATGAAACATTCTATCATATTGTAACTTAGAAAACTACTGAGAGAAGCGTGGCCCAGTAGCTGTATAAATTGATCTCCAAGGTCTTTATTAAATTACCAATAAGTTGAGCCTCTCAGTGGACAGCCTAACCCTATAACCTTGTTGCCTTTTTATAAAGCTAAATGTACTTCAGCATCAAAAAGACAGAGTAAAATACATTCCAAGTGCTATCAAATTCACGTTTACAAAAGTCTTTATTTATTTCAGGTTCGTTGTTGGGAAATCCAAGATAATGGGCAGACTATTCCAAAAGCCCAACAGATGCATACAGGACCAGTACTAGATGTTTGCTGGAGTGATGTACGTCTCATTATTTCACAAGAAACGTTCTACCACTGTCTAAAACCTTAGCAATTTCTTTAGTGGAGGAAAGTATCCTGGAATGAGAAGAGCAACCCCATTTTAGAAGTCTAACCACTAAAGAGCATGATATTTCCTTTTAAAATGTCTTCACCATCAGTAGGCACTACATAATACCGGTTTCTGTTCTCTGTTGTTTAATAGGATGGAAGTAAAGTGTTCACAGTGTCCTGTGATAAAACTGCCAAAATGTGGGATCTTAACAGTAATCAATCAATACAAATTGCACAGGTACTATTTTAAAATATTCATTGTTTTTTCTGTAAGGGATTCATTAAACTTTTATCATGAAGATGCAAGTAAATAATCAAAAATTACCCCAAAGGTTTTGATTTATTAACTTTCAGCAGTTTCTCCCACAAAATGGGAAAAAGGCTTGTTAGAAACAATAATTCAAATTTGATTTTTCACTTAATTCTTAAGATAATTTCTTTAAAGAAATTAAGTTTTCTTGCAGCGTACAGAATCTCAAACACATTGGTTATGTATACTAATCAGTTGGCTTCATTTAATTTTAATTTCTAAGAAAGGATAATTTAAAAGGTAATTATGTATTATTGATTGGAATGTAACATATGCTGTTCAGGTTATTCCTCCTCTATGAAGGGAAGTTGTTTCCAGACCTTTGAAAACTATGGACTGACTGAAATATAATGATCTTGGTGCTTATGGAGTGAGATCTGTGGGTTTGAATTAAAACTTAATGTGTTTTTAATAGGGCCAAAAATGTAAGAAGTCTGTATTAAATCGGAGAGCATAGGAAAAATGTAAGAGCCTTAGCAAAGGCAAGGCTAGGCCAATTTTTTTTTTTACAGAAAAGTGAAATCTAATTGCATGAATGGGAAGTGATTCCAGAAATCTTTTAAACATATTCTTCAGCATGAAGCTCCTGTAAAGACCATCCATTGGATTAAAGCACCAAATTATAGTTGTGTGATGACTGGAAGTTGGGATAAAACATTAAAGGTAAGCCTTGTAAGTTTTTTAAAAAAATATTTCAAAATGTTTTCTGCAATTCTGTGTAATACTTATGGAAAAATGATTAAGTGTTAGGATATAGTAGAATAAGGCACAATTCCTTATTTAACATCTACATGAGGCTGCTGGTTGAGGTGATCTGACAGTTTGGGGTGAGGTATCATCAGTATGCTAATGATAGCCAGCTTTATATCTCCACCCCAGGCTGCCTGAGTGATGCCGTGGATGTCCTGTCCCGTTACCTGGGGGCTGAAGGGGCCTGGATGGGGCGCAATGGGCTTCAGCTCAACCCAAGCAAGACTCAGTGGTTTTGGGTACTTGGGCCTTCCGGTGTCAAGGTTTTTACATCTTTCGTCCTGGATGGGGTGGCACTGCCCCAGATGGACCCAGTGCGCAATCTGGGGGCCCTCTTGGATTCAAGGCTCCTGCTGGAAGAGCAGGTGGTAGACATGGCTAAGAGGGCCTTTACACACCTTCAGGTTGTGCGCCAGTTGCACCCATTCCTGCACCGGGAGGCTCTGCTCATTGTCACTCATGCCCCCAACACGCTCTACATGGGGCTGCCTTGAAAAGCATTCAGAAGCTTCGAATGGTGCAGAATGCAGCTGCACAAGTAGTAATGGTGTCAGGTACTCGGCATACGTAACATTGCTGGTTTGTGAGCTGCATTGATTGCCAGTGTTTCCGGGTGCAGTTCAAGGTGCTGGTTGTCATCTTTAAAGCCCTTGATGGCTTTGGGCAGGTTACCTGAGGGACCATCTTCTCCCAGTTGTTTCTCCCCATCTGGTCCTGCAGGATGGGCATGCTCCGGGTCCCATCAGCCAAGGAATGTTGGCTGGCGAGGACTAGGAAGCGTGCCTTTTCTGCCATAGGACCTGCGCTCTGGAACATTCTCCCTCAAGAGATTAGGATGGCCCCGACCCTGTTGGCCTTTTGTAAGGCCTTGAAGACCTGGTTATGGGCCTGGGCCTGGGGCCCTGAGTATGTTAAGGGCCCCATTTGCTGATTATGTTAACATCTATGGATTATAATTTTCTCATCTGCTGTATAGATTTACTCTTGTATTGTGTTGTAATTTGGTTTTAATTGATTTTACGATCATTTGCCGCCCAGAGTCACTTGTTTGAGATGGGCAGCCATGTAAATTGAATGAATGAATGAATAAATAAATAAATGCATTCCTATAAATGTGAGGCTTATTTCCAAGTGAGTGGACGAGGGTGAAATCTTTAATAGTTGATTCAAGTATCAGTTTATTTAGGGAAGCCTCTATTCCATAATATTCTCTTATCATATCCCTTCCCAGTTAAGGCCAGTACATCTCTGTGGATTATAAAGCACGTATGTGAAATGCTGCAAACTTTTACAATTAGGAGCTGCTGTTCTTTGTTTATTGCATTTGTAACACTATTTTTAGCAATACTTTTTAAAAATACAGCAGTTTAAAAATCAAACTACAAGCAACAACAAAAAAAGAAAATTGGAACAATACAGATGAATCCAGTGGTGATGAGCTTCCAAGCTAATGTCAGGATACCAGATAGACCACAGTCTATCTGGTATCCTGACATTATTTAATACAGTTTTTAAAAATAAAAACAGATGAATGCTCCACAGAATTATTTATATAGATAAAAAGGAACATTTTCAGAAACTGGACCATGCTTGAAGTACCTCAAAAGGTAGGGAGGTCAATAGTGAGAGTTCTACCAACAGGACTCTTACTCAAGTATATCTAACGTCAGTATACACAGTGCTTAGCAATCTTTTGAATTGATCATTATTCCTTCAGTTTAGATTAGAAGGTGGGAACTGAGCCCAAGCATGACTTATTCAATGATTGACTCATTTGTATCTTCAGTCTCCCACATTCATTTTTTTTTCTGTTCAGTTCTGTCCGATTCTTGGAGACTGCCTGGACAAGTCCCTGCAGTTTTCTTGGCAAGGTTTGTCAGAAGTGGTTTGCCATTGCCTCCTTCCTAGGGCTGAGACAAAGTGACTGGCCCAAGGTCACCCAGATGGCTTTGTGCCTAGAGCAGGACTGGAACTCACCATCTCCCGGTTTCTAGCCTGGTACCTTAACCACTACACCAAACTGGCTCTCAACATTCATTATAGTAATATATTTTCTGAATCCATTTTTGTTAGGGTTTTGGTGGCATTTCAAAGTTATCTTATGAAATGGTCATTCTGCTACTACATAGGAGAATTTATTGAGATCTTATTGAACTTTTTATTTAGTTTTGGGATACACGAACTCCCACTCCGATGATGACACTGCAGTTGCCTGAGCGATGCTATTGTGCTGATGTGGTAAGTAAACAAACAAACTTCAGAGGCCTTTTAGTACCTCTGTTAGTTTTTTCTTTGTACCATGGTAATTAATGGTGTTTGTGTTATAAGTTATAATAAAATGGATTTATAGTTCATGCAAGGAGAAGGTGTGAATGAATTATGTGTTAAATACTTTTATATTTGTATGTGAATGTGAAATAAAACACTCTTTTTACTACACAACTATATAACATTAGTATTGAAAGTTCTTAGTCTCTACTGTTGTGTAATTTCCCTTGTTTCAGGTATATCCCATGGCTGTTGTTGCTACTGCAGAAAGGGGCTTGATAGTTTATCAGTTAGAGAATCAGCCTTCTGAATTTAGAAGGATAGACTCTCCACTTAAACATCAGGTAACTTGAGTTTTCTTGATTTCCAGAATATGGCTTGTTTTTAATTGTAATGCTAGCATTGGTTTATTAATCCTAATGGGATAAATGTAGAGCTGTAACTGATTAATGGCTCCACTTCAACTTGGAGGGAAGTGCTGAGTGCAGTGCCACAGGGCTTTGTCCTGGCCCTTGCTATTCAACATTTTTATCAATGACTGAGGGCCCAGCTTACTTACAAAGTATGCAAATGACATAAAGCTGGGAGTGATGGCTAGTACTTCAGAAGAAAAGGAGAAAATTCAAAAAGCTCTAGACAGGCTTAAGCAGTGGGCTGAAATGAATAGGATGAAATGTAATGGAGAGAAACAAAACATTCTTATCTGGATAGGAAAAATCCAAGACACAAGTATAGGATGGGGGAGATTTGGCTTGGTAGCAGTATGTATGAAAGGATGTCTTTATGTATGAAAGGATGTCCTGAAAGGGTGTCCTTATTGGCCATAAGTGAGCCCAGGTAACAAGGTAATTCTTCCACTCTATTCTGTCCTAGTCAGACTCCAGTTACAGTACTACATCTAGTTCTGGGCACTACAGTTCAAACAGGACAAATTGGAGTGAGTTCAGAGAAGGGCTGCTACAGTGGTTAAGGGTCTGGTCTCCCTGTGAGGAGCAGTTAAAGGATTTTTGTGTTTTACCTATAGAAAAAAAACAACCAAGGAGACATATGATAGTAGTCTCCGAATATCTGAAGGGTTGTTACACAAAAGGGGGAATGAACTTATTCTCTATTGCCCCAGAAGGCAGAATCAGAACCAGTGGGTTGGAATTTTAGGAAGGAGGCTGTGGCTATACATCAGTAGAAACTTCCTGATTATGCAAGCTGTTAGCCATGGAATAGGGCCCTACATGACTTCTCTCTTGTTAGAGGTCTTCAGACAGAGTCTGGGTGGTCATATGTCCTAGATATTCTTAAGGATTCTGCACTGAGCAAGGGGTTAGACGAGATGACCTGTAAGATTCCTTCCAACTCTGTGATTCTATCATCTGTCAGGTCCTTTTAAACATATGTAGATTATTTTAGAGGAAGAATGAAGAAATTTAATATTTTGAATCTAGAAGATTTTTATCAGCACTAAATTTAGTTATTGCATAGTTACTAAAAATATATATGCAGTTAGTTTGGATTTTTAAAATGTTACAAGGCTTTGATCTTAACTGTTAGATTTCTTTGTTTAATTTTTTTACATTTGTTTGTCATTTGGTCCTTGTCATAATGCACATGGCTTTGAAAGTCTTCTGCTTCCAGAAGATTTGTCATAATGGGATAGTAGACTGTTTGAGAAATCCAAATGGAATCATAGATTTGCTGAATCCACCATGGGTATACAAAATGTATTCTATATTTGCTGAATGGAGTCAGATGTTTATTCTAGAGAGAGTGGAGAAAACCTCCCAAGATTTGAAAAAATGACTATCTGTACCTATAATTTCTTACAAAACTTGATTTGTATATCATTCAATAGCAAATAATAAAATAATTGAAATGCGCCACGTCAGGACCATGTAAAAATCACCTCAACACAGTAAAAGGTTAACATATATACCCACAACACCTAAATATAGTAAATCAGTTATGCACCACAGTGAAGCTCAGAAGGAACTTTTTCAAAAGCATGAAAAATCCTTGCAACGTGCTTAATTATCTCAGACTGTCTTATCCCCAAAGATAGTCTGCAGTAATTGTCTTTTTATGAGTCTACTTTTTACGTCCCTTCAGCCTGCCTTTGTTTTCCCAGGCAAGGAAGGTAATTGCTAGTCTTAAATTGGGGAAAGGAAGAACAGTTCTCTGCTGGACCTGATGGCAGATGACAGTTGGTGGCAGAATTTATTTTATTTTATTAAATGTATAAGGCCACCCAATTTTATTATGATTATGATTCTGGATGGTATGCAGTAAAAACTGTAATAAAATGCAGGTAAAGAAGCCCAAACATCTGGAAAAAAACAAACAGAAAAATACATAGGACCCTCCACTTGCTTTAACGCAAGGCTTTGGAGGAAGAACCAAGTTTTCGGAGCTCTTTTAAACACAATTAGGGTGGAAGCCAGATGAATCTCAGACAAGATGGTGTTCCAGAGGGCAGATGCTGCAACAGAAAATTATTCCGACCTAAAGCAATTATTGCTTGCAGTAGGTTATCATTTAATTACTTAAGAACACCAGGAACATCCTTTTGGATTAGGCTGTAGGTCCATGTAGTTTTGAACTGTGTGTCACATATTGTCCAACTGGATGCATTTGGGAAGCTCACAAGATTGGACTGGGGAGTGATAGCACCCTTCCACTGTTGTTTCCCAGCAACAAGGGGTATAAGCTACGCTACCTATGATTCTGCAGATAACCGATATTGATTGCTATCAATACCCTGATCCTCTGTGAACCTGACAAGTCTCCCTTTGGAACTATCCATATTCGCTGTCATTTGCTGGCAACAAATTCTACAGTTTAACCATGAACTTCCTTCTATTGGTCTTGAATTTCCTTGCATTTAGTTTTAATGAACAACCTCAAATGCCAACGATGAAGGGGAAGGGGGGGAGAGAGGAATGTCTTTACCCACATTATCTTGACATGATTTTATATACCTCATCCTTTCTAACCTAAGAGCCCGAATTGCAGTAGTCTTTCTTTGTAGGACAGATGCTCTACCACTTTAAATGTATTGGCTGCCATTTTTGCATCTTCTCTTGTCTTAAGCTATGGTGACTGAAAATGTATAATATTCAAAGTGTAGTATCACTGTAGGTTTGTATAAGAGTATTATTCTATCTACAGTTTTATTTTCAGTTCCCTTACAAAGCCTTCCTAAATTTATTATTTATTTATTATTTCTAACTTATATCACCGCCCATCTCCCCCCACAAGGGGACTCTGGGCGGTTTACAATAAAGTCAGCGATTAAAAACATATAAAATACTTTATACAATCAATTAAAAATATAAAAATATAAAATCCAAGAGGCTGTATCTGATATTTACGAACCGGACTGAACTTTATGGTGCGAGCCATCTCCAGGAAGAGCTATTACTCATCCCGTCCCAGGCGAGGTGGCAGAGCCAGGTTTTCAGTTGTTTCCTGAAGGTCAGGAGTGTGGGGGCTAGCCTCACCTCGAGGGGCAAGATGTTCCAAAGGGCGGGTGCTACGGCAGAGAAGGCACGCCTCCTGGATCCCGCTAGATGAAATTCTTTTACTGATGGGATCCGTAGCATGCCCTCTCTGCATGACCGGGTGGGGCGGGTCGATACTCTGGGGATGAGGCGGTCTCTAAGGTAACCTGGTCCCATGCCATGTAGGGCTTTAAAGGTAACAACCAACACCTTGAATTGGACCCGGAAGCAAACTGGTAACCAGTGCAGTTCACGCAGCAGAGGTGTCACGTGTGCCGATCTTGGGGCACACATAACTGCGCGCGCAGCCGCATTCTGGACCAGCTGAAGCTTCCGGATATTCTTCAAGGGTAGCCCCATGTAGAGTGCATTGCAATAGTCTATATGGGAGATGACCAGGGCATGAGTGACTGTACGGAGGGCATCTCGGTCCAGGAAAGGGCGAAGCTGGCGTACAACTCGAAGTTGCACAAAAGCCCTTCTGGCCACGACTGCCACCTGCTCTTCAAGCAGGAGTCGTGAGTCCAGAAGGACCCCCAGATTCCGCACTGAGTCTGAACGGGGTAGTGCCACCCCGTCCAGATCTAAAGATGACAACTCCTTGGATCCCGAGGCGCCATCAATCCACAGCCACTCCGTCTTGCCAGGGTTCAGCTGAAGCCTGTTGTTCCCCATCCAGACCCCCACAGCCTCCAGGCACTGAGAAAGGGCAGAAACTGCATCACTTAACTCACCCGGGATGGAGATATATAGTTGAGTATCATCAGCATACTGATGATACCTCATCCCGTGTTGGCGGATGATCTCACCCAGCGGTTTCATGTAGATATTAAATAGGAGAGGGGAGAGAACCGAGCCCTGCGGCACCCCACAAAGTAGGGGCCGAGGGTCGGACCTCTCATCTCCTATCACCACCGATTGGGACCGGTCTCGGAGGAAGGAGGCGAACCAGCGCAAGACTACGCCGCCCAACCCCAACTCTCCGAGCCGCCCCAAAAGGATACCATGGTCGATGGTATCGAAAGCCGCTGAGAGGTCAAGAAGAGCCAGGATGGATGCACTGCCTCCATCCCGCTCTCGCCAGAGATCATCTGTAAGTGCGACCAATGCAGTCTCTACCCCATATCCCGGCCTGAATCCTGACTGGAAGGGGTCCAGATAATCCGTATCATCCAGAATCCTCTGGAGCTGTAATGCCACGACTTTCTCAACCACCTTCCCTAAAAAGGGAAGGTGGGAGACGGGACGAAAATTGTCCAACACTGTAGGGTCCAGTGATGGCTTCTTGAGGAGGGGGTGCACCAGCGCCTCTTTAAAAGCAGCCGGAAACACTCCCTCTCCCAAGGATGTAGCAACCATCGCATGGACCCAGCCACATGTCACTTCACTGGCTGCTTTCACTAGCCAGGAAGGGCATGGGTCAAGATGACACGTAGTGGCCCTTACAGTCCGGAGGATCCTGTCCACTTCCTTGGGCTCAACAGGATCAAACTGTTCCCAGATAACCGGGCATAGACGTTCCCTTGGCATCTCCCCAGACCATGCACCACGCTTGGAGTCCAGCTTAGAACGAATCCGAGCGATTTTATCCGCCAGATGCTCCGAAAATTCCTCCGCACGGCCCTGAAGGTGGGTCATTGGGCCCACCTTACCCAGGAGAGATCGAGTAATCCTAAACAGGGCCGACGGGCGGCATTCTGCAGATGCAATAAGAGTGGAGAAATATTGCCGTTTCGCCACTCTTACCGCCACCAGGTAGGCCTTAACCGCGGCTCTAGCTAGTGTTCGGTCAGATTCGGTCTTTGTCTTCCTCCAGCGGCGCTCTAGATGGGAGCTGGATAGGCCACCTGTTAGGGATTGTTTGTTAATCCCTGTCCTGAGCAACATAAATTAAGCTTTCTTGCCAACACATATGTCCAGTGATTCTCAACCTGGACACTTGGGCTAGTTTCAGACACTGCCCATACATTCAAATATGAGCTTTGGATTTGTGCTCCCTTTTGATCTTGAGTATAAGCTACATTTGTCCCTTTTAGACATAAGAGAAAATGCAATCATTGGAGAAGCAAGCTATGGCTGAATTGGAAGAGGAGAGAGCATAGGGAGAGTCAAAGCTTAGATCTGCTTGTTCATACAGTGTTAAACCAGGTTTGTGTTTTCCATTGACATAAAAATACATTTCTAGTACATAAGCTTTATGATTTCTATTAATTTTTACATGGTGTCCTGGATTATAGAAAGCCCAAACAAAACTGCCAGTTTTCTTGCTGTATTTTACTTCCTTCTAGATTAAAATAAAACATAGAAATATCTCTCATAATCAATAAACAGTCAGCATAGTCTTAACAAAAAATCATTTAATAAATAAATAACTGTTCAACAGTGCTTATGCTGAATTGTACCTTAAATTCACCCAGAGAGATGGTTAACTTTCCCTGGTTATCTAATTAAAATGCAATCTCTTTTATTTAGCATCGCTGTGTGGCTATTTTCAAAGATAAAGTGAACAAACCAACAGGCTTTGCCCTTGGAAGTATCGAAGGAAGAGTTGCCATTCATTATATTAACCCACCAAATCCGTAAGTATCTGGAAGTGATCTCCTGTTTACTTTTCATTTCCAAGGAGTGTAGGCTTTTAGAATAACTATTGCATGCAACATGAAATTAAGGGATGCCTTTTTTTTCAGTGCCAAAGACAACTTTACCTTCAAATGCCATCGATCCAATGGTACAAACACATCTGCACCTCAGGATATCTATGCAGTAAGTATTTTGTGCATTGTGTAGTAAGCTTCCTCTAGGCTGGGCAATTAAAGGAGAAAAATTGATATTTATAATAATCAAATTGGAAAAAAACACTTGCTCTGTTGTCAACTCAATATATTTTCATTTAATACAATATAGCTGAATGGAAAAAAGCTCTGACAGGCTCTAGTATATTTGATAAGTGGGATTCAGAGTTTAGCCAATGTAAATGGAAGTTACAGTATGGCTTGGTTCTCTCTGGTTCTCATTAAATTCTGTGGGATGAAGCAATTAGGCTTTAGTTTGTGGAAGTGGGAAAAAAATCCTCCTTACTTCAAATACTTGATCAAATAGATTCCAAAGTGTATTTTTCACTCTTTCCCCTATAAATTAATGGTAATCATTTGTTTTGCTAGAATAAACATATGATGGTGAAAAAACTAATGAAAGTGAATGTTACTGTCTCCTCATTGTCTAAAGCAGAGCTGGCAATTTGTAGCCTACCAGATACTGCTGAACTTAATCTCAAATCAGCCTAGCCAATAGTGAAGAATACTGGCTGTTTAAGGATCATGAAGTTCAAAGGGATTATTTAAGTCACTGAATCCAGTCATGTCAGGATGGGAATCTAACTTAAAGCATCCCTGACAGATAACTGTCTCTATTCCACTTGAACACATCCAGCAAGGAGAGCCCACCATTTTTGGAGATAATTGAAGCCATTGTCAAACTGATTTACAGTTTGGAAGGGTTTCCCCCCCCCCCTAATGTTCACTTGGACTTTGCTTTCCTATATGTTGAATCCATTATTTATCTGCATTCTGAAATGGTAGAGAACAGGTCTTGATTTTCTTTTGTGAAACATCTTTTCAGTATTTGAAGAGTGCTGCCATATGCCCCTTGGTCTTCTTGTCCCAAGATTAAATATTTCCAGGTTCTTCCATCTCTCTTAGTTTCCCAGATCATCCTTATTGTGCTTATGGGAACTGATTCCAGTTACTGTGAACCCTTCTTAATATAAAGTGTCCAGAGCTGGACGAAGTAATAAAGGTGTGATCTGACCATTGCAGAGTAAAGTAGAACTATTACTTCTGTGCCACAACTACACAACTTTCTTCTGTACCTTAGGATGCAAGTCATCTGATTGTGGAAATAGTTATTATTTTTCCTGTTCCATCTTTTCCATGTCTTTTAAATTATGAGCCTGATAAGATAGAGCTTCAATCTTTGTTATTGAGATTATGTAAACATTTAAATTACATTTTAAATTTTACTTAACAGGTAAATGGAATTGCCTTTCATCCTGTGCACGGCACTCTTGCAACTGTAGGGTCTGATGGCAGGTTCAGTTTCTGGGATAAAGATGCACGGACAAAGCTAAAAACATCGGAGCAGCTGGACCAGCCAATATCTGCTTGCTGCTTCAACCATAATGGCAACATATTTGCATATGCTTCTAGTTATGACTGGTCAAAGGTAATTGAGTTCGTTTAAGATAATTCCTTTCAGTAGCAGTTGTTGGGAAAATTCAGCATCTCCATTGCACTAAAATATCTAGTAAACATTTTCACTGCTGTTGCAAACAATTGGAATGCACTTCCAATGAAATCTCTCTAATAATGTGCTTAGCAATTTGAAAACAGGAAGATTTTGAATACAGGCAGTCCTCACTTAACGACCCTAATTGGGACCGGAATTTCCATTACTAAGCAATGTGGTTGTTAAGCGAAACATTACGTGACTGCACCGCTTAGTGACAGCAGTTTCAGTAGTCCCAGTTGTGATCATTAGGCCTGAACCTCTCACTTTCCTGCCCTGTCGTGCTCGCCTCCACTTCATCTCCCCCCACCTGCCTATCTCCCCCCCCCCCCCCATCTCTGCCCTTTTGGCCAAGCTGCACTCCACCGCCCCTGCCACCCTGCACTCTGCCCTCAGGAAGGCTTCGTGCAGCCAGCAGTTGCCTTGGGAAGGGCCAGGCGAGACACACCTCATCAGCAGTGAGAGGAAGAAGATGGCGAAGGTCAGCTGGGGGCGGCAGGGTGCAGGGATGGGTAAGTGCAAGGCGGCCAAAAGGGCAGAGATGGGGGGAGATAGGCAGGTGGGGGGAGTTGAAGCGTATCCTGTGGTTGTAAACATGGGCAGGCTACCAAGCACCTGAATTTTGATCACACAACCACAGGGGCGCTGCAGCGGCTTTAACTTCGAGGACCAGTTGTAAATACCATTCATTCAGTGCTGTTGTAACTTCGAATGGTCGCTGAATGAATGGTCGTTAAGCAAGGACTACCTTTATAACTGCTAATATGAAGAGAATGTTGTGAGTTCGTACTATGTCCACAAATTTGAAAACTTCCAGAATACCAGCCTCATTTTTTGTAAGGAAAAACATATTTTTCAGATGTCTGGTAATGATAGGCATTAAGCATAATATATGACTCAGAAAGAATTCACATCAGATATCACCTCTGCATTTTGCTGCCACTGAACCCCATCTTAAGTTGGTGCAAGGCTTGGTATCAAGTAGAAAATCAGTAGTAAGTTTTCATAGGGAATTATAAGTGAAGTGCCACAGGTAAGAAAGTAGAACTACCGAACCTCCTATAGGCCTATTGCAGTTGTGTTGAATACAGTATTCTGATGATGGATATCAACAAAGGGTCATTGGAAAAATTAGTACATTATCCATGGTATGAATAGATCTTTCTTAAAATATGGGGCTGCTGCCAACATGTATAACTTCGCCTTATGTTCTCCCTTTCACCCTGTAGTTGGCAGAACTACTGTATGTCTCAGTTGCACAACCCTTTTTTTCAAGTAGGGCTAAGAAAGGACCACCTATTTTTAAAGTGAACAGCACTAAATTGGATAAATTAAATGACTTCATTTGATGACAGGCAGTTTCCTATGTTCCTAGTACAACATTTAATCATTCTGTGTATGTTCATGCAGCAAATGTTGATAGACTGGAGGGTAGTACATAGTGTAATCACTCCCACAAGCAAGCAAGATGACAAACAAGACCGTGCTTTCTCTGCTGTTGCCCCTGCCTTTTGGAACATTCTTCCCCCAGAGATCAGACAGTCCCCCTCGCTCCTGGACTTCCAGAAAAAACTCAAAACCTGGCTTTGTCAGTATGCTTGGGGCGGGAAGGAGAGTGCATATACCTGGAGATAGGTAGCACCTTAGATTAGCCCTGGAGTGCCCTTTTTACGAACTTAAGAAGGTTCTGCTATTGGATTTTATTATATTCATTATATTCTAAACTGTTATTTACTGTGTATTTTAATCTATTTATAATTGTATGTTAATGATTTTAATTTAATTTAATTTAATTTTGTAAACCGCCCAGAGTACCCCTTGTGGGAGTTGGGTGGTGATAAATTTGATAAATAAATAAAATAAACAAACAAACAAACAAACAAATAAATATTTTTACATAAAGTTTTAAGTCAAGGAACAAATGTTGCAAAGGTTTCTATAGTGTTAATGAATGCTCAATAATTTTGAACTAAAATGTAATTGAATATCACAAATATTGTATGCCTAATTTATAGCACTGTTATTCAGGTTTATCTGTAATGCTGTGTTCAACCATTTTTTCCAGGGGCATGAGTTCTATAATCCACAAAAGAAAAACTATATTTTTCTGCGCAATGCTGCTGAAGAATTAAAACCTAGAAATAAAAAGTAGTGAGTATAACTCAGTCCATTCTTTCATGTTGCTTTCCTGCCACATGTTCCTTTGGTCTCCTTGGAGTTGTCTGTTAATTCGTAGCAGGACATTCTGTAACTAATATCGAAGCACATTTGGTTGGCTGGAAAAGTACCTTTGACCAGCTCTGCAAAGGAATGCCTGACATGTGCATGAAGGCGTGTCCTTTTTCTTAATAGAGTCAAGATCCTTGCATTGGATCAAGAGACAATAGTTGCATCTTAAAGGTTCTTGTCAGTATGAAAAATATATTATGAATACTGCAGAAAATCTGGGAACCCTTTTTTTTTCTTGATGGAGGTAAAAAAAAAAAAAAGGCTAACTGGGATCGAGGAAATAAACCTAAGGAAGCCAGTTGTGACTGTAGACCTTTTATGTATTTTATCATTAGATTTATACCCTTCTTTTGTATTTGAATAAACGCTCAAGGCGGCTTGCAATGATTTTTCTTTTTTCTTTTTATAACAGAAATGTAAATTTAATATTAAACTGCTGGCCACTTAGAACAAAATAATGTGTTCTTATTTTTTTATCCTATATGTATTATTTTTCTACCTGTGCAGGTGAACAATAAATTGTGGTAAAAATCCCAAGCTTGACCAAGCCTATATTCATCTGTATTTGAGATGAGGGCAATTCCATCATGCAACCTTGACTTGAAACTTTTAGGCAGTGACTTAAAGGATAATTATGGGCCTTGAGGCTCTGTATCATATAGAAGTACTATATGATGCTGTATATCTTTGTGAAACTTTGAACTCTGCCTTCCATTTCCACAGGTCTGTGTTACAAGGGATTGAGCAGGACACATTTTAACATTGCACTGTGTCCATGCTTGTGGTATCAAATAAAATGAAGGACCAGTGTTCTAGCTTGAAGAATACTTTCTGTGATTGAGTTGTATAATATGATTACTTCTGTAATCCAATCTGTGCCCTAAAACACTGCAGATACAGTCCCCCCCCCCCCCAGATATAACGCAAGTAGAAGAACTGTTTCACCCTCAACATTTTTATGCCAATTCCAACATTATCAAGCATGGGGATAAAATCAGAGTAAAACCAAATAGAAATGGTTTGAAGACTTTTGTAACGTTACTCTAGTTGAGGTATATTTTCATTTCGGAATCTCCTGTGCAACTGCCAAAGGTCTGTTCTTTCAAGGTTGATGCCTTCAGCTATTTATAATGAATGGGAGCAAAATGTGAAACCTGAAGTTGTATATTATGATATTTCTGTCAATACAACCTCTGTAAGTTCATATGTTGTAATATTTGCTACAATTTAAATAAAGCTGATTTAAATTAAAATATTTTTCATGTTAATAGTGTAATGATAAAATGCTTAGCAATCTGAAGGTAGGCAATGAAATAGAGGCAGATGCAACTGCTCTCATTAAATTATTTAATGGAAGTCTGCTTCTTTATTTTGTACATAAATATCTGCTTCTAAGCTAAAGAGGCCAGTCACTAACTTCACTGTAAATGAGAAATCTGTGCTTATCTGTATATTGTGTAACCTTGCTACACTTCTTAGTTCGATAACCACAGTATGCTACTGCATAAAGAGTGCATGCCTGTTGTTCCTATTTGGCTAATAGTAACTTAGAAAGTTAATTTGTGCAGCTTCAGACAGTTTATCCCAATACTATATCCTATTTGTGACTCTGTGTGACATTAGAAAGTGTCTGATGAGAACAATGCTAGCTAAGACTATTTTAACTGAAGTTGCTAGAACTGAATCGGGGGTTATCTGAAAAGCATTTAACCAACCCACATTTTCATGCTGCTTGGCATCTTACAAGGATTCCTGATCTTTTAGCATCCCCTGTAATGGCCCTCCACCCATTGTAGAAAAGCGATCTTCAAGTTCACATACCTAAATGTCTTCCAACAGAGCCATAGATTGCTGATTTGTCAGGGTTGATGTGAATTTGTAAGTGAATTTATAGATATCAGACAAGATGTAGGACTACAGAGAAACCTTCCTAAAGTCATGTAGGTATTTGCATGCCCAGTATTTTGTTCAAATCAGTCCAGAGTTTTACTGTGAAGGCCACAAGGAAGTGCATATTTGGCATGCATAGGCTGTGAACGCACCATACTGTATATGCCAGTATCTTGAATGCACCCTTGCATGCATTAGGCTTTTAGCAAGACCAGATCTAGCCCTAATCTATTGCTTACGGCAAGAATCCTATTGCACTGCTTCTAGCTCATAGGCAGTAGCTCATAATCTTTTAAAGCTGTGTATTGCTGAACTATAACTAGAGTAATACAGACAATGCATATTCTCTCTGATTATAAAAAAAGCATTTTTTATTTTTGCAGTTAAATCTTATGGAAGTCATTAAGATTCTAGCAGGTAACCATTCTTTGTGTTTATGTGTGTGACCCCTATGACTCACGCAAAGCCATATTCCCCTGGTTTCACTAGACTTGCCTACAGGTAGTCCTCAACCTACGACCATTTGTTCAGTGACCATTCAAAGTTAGAGTGGCACTAAACAAATTGTGGTTATGACTGGTCCTCAGAGTTCTGGCCATCCCAGCATCTCCATGGACACGTGATTGTGATCTGGGTGCTTGGCAAGCAGTTTGCACTTACAACTGGTTGCAGTGCCCCATGATCATGTGATTGCCATTGGTAACCTTCCCTGCTGGCTTCCCCAGAAAGTCAATGGGGAAGCCAGCAGGGAAGGTCGCAAGTCGCTGGGGTAAGCCTCTCACACCCTCCCCCAGAACCCCTGTCCTTGCGCTGCACCAGCGATTCACACACACTCCCCAACCCTCGCTGTGCCTCGCGCCCTTCCCAACCTGCACCATACCCTCGCGCATCCTCCCCGACCTACACCCTGCCTCTCGCACACCCTTGTGCACCCTTCCCAACCCTCACCCTGCCTCTCGCGCACCCCTCACTTCCTTCCCAACCCACGCCACGCCTCTCGCTCACCCCCTTGCATCCTTGCACACTCCCTGACCTGCACCTCTCATGCACCCCCTTGCATCCTTGCACACCCTTCCTGACCCGCGCCGTGCCTCTCTTGCACCCTCGTGCGCCCAACCCATGCCACGCCTCTCATGCGCCCTTGCGCACTCTCCCTGACCCACGCCTCTTGCACACCCTTGTGCACTCTCCCCAAACTGCGTTGCACCTCTCACGTGCACCCTCGCACATGCTTCCTGACCCATGCCACGCACACCCTTCCCAACCCGCACTGTGCCTCTCACACACCCCTCGCGCACCCGCCAGGACCCTCCCCCACCCGGCGGCAGCCACTTGCCTGCCTGCCAGCCTGGGACTTGCATCTTTCTGCCGGCTTCCCCACTGACTTTGGTTGTGTGAAGCCAGCAGGAAGTTGCCTCGCCTAACAACTGTGGGATTCAGTTAATGACGGCAACCAGAACTGCAGGGGTTGCCATCGCTAGGCAGTGGTTGTGCTTTACGACCGCATCGCTTAGCAACGGAAATTCCTGTCCCAATTGCTGTCATAAGTCGAGGACTACCTGTATTTATGTAATATCCTCAGCTAACTAAAGCTGTTTTCTTTTTTAGAGTGTAATATATTATGAAACCCACAATTAATACAGTTCTTTTTTATTCAAGACATTTGGATGAAGCTTCAAGAGCAAACTGTTTACTCAATAATTCTTACCAATCCTTGCAAGAAAACTTAATGTATGTTTGTATTATGCATAATGTGCATACGCGTAATAGACAAATCAGGTACTATGCTGATGGATATTTTCCAAAGGCTAATTGTACTGTTTTAGTACTGTTATAGGTATCAGTATAGGTATATACTTCTTTGCATGTGTGAGTCCCAGATATTTGACTTTAGAAAATAGCTTCTTTACAATGGTACTTTTAGGTATACAGCAAAGGTAAAACTTGAACCAGAAGCAAGTTACTGCGCTGTTGCTGGAGTAGGTTATCTTTAAGGGAATGGAAGTTACTGTTTAGCTATAATGCTTATTGATTTACTAGAATCGTTAAGAGATGTCAGCGGATGTGCCACGTGTGATTTATAACCCCAAAGTGATAGCTTAACCACAGTTGCCTGTACTTTCGTAACGTCTCATTTCAACTTCTGCAATTTGTTGCTTTTTAAAATAGTTCTGAAACTACAGATGGTCCAGAAAAAGACTGGCAGATTATTAATTTGGGCTACCAATGCTTTGTTAGTTGTGCTTTGCACTAGGTCCCGGGGTTCTCCTGGGCCCAATTTAAAGAGCTTTTAATGGGATGGAACCAGGATATCTTAAAGATCATTTTCTCTTAAGTGTGCTTGTCTTCTCATCAGAAGCCCAGCACTCATGGTCCCACCAAATGAAATGAGATGGATGGATCAAGTGATATCTTGCTCAGTACTGAGTCATAAGGTAGAACACCTTTCTCTAAGGAGGCATCTGAATGGCCTTTTACGTATCACATGAATTTTTTTTTAGTTCATTTAAGTTTAACATAAGTTCTGTTTTTACAGTCTAGTTTTCTTTATAATTTTTATTTTTGATAGTTATTCTTTCTTCCTCTTTTGTAAAGGACATGTGTTCTGTGTCGCAGTGACAGATGGCTGGCTGCCCGTAGAGAGAGAGGTGGAGAGAGGTCTCTGCTCTCCCTTCCCAAAAGTCTTAGAGGACTTTTGTCCTCTAAGACAACATCCTTACGTTCCACCTCCTTGGTGCACCAGTTATGTAGTACTTTCCTACTGCTACCAGTTATCTTCCTGAGGGAGGGGAATACTGTGACCTGACTCTTCTTCCCTTAGCATTGGCTTACAAGAGAGAGAGAGCATCTCACAATCTGAGCACTTACTTTCCTGAAGACTAGGCATAATAGTAGTAGTAGTAGCACTAGTACTAGTAGTAATGGAACGTGAAGCTCTGTAGCATCACCAGCTGGCCCTAGTAGCTTTAAGATGTGTGACAAAGAAAATAGCTACCCCTACTTTTAAAAGAAGACAAAAGCACCAATCTATAATTTAAAAAATTAATTAAAAATAAGAAAAAGTACAACATCCATTTAACGTTAGGTAGTCAAATATCCAGAGCAATGACAAATTGATGGAATAAGGCATTTAGCACTGATAAGATCACAAACGGCATCTCAAACATCAGTTACCCATACATCCATTGTGGGTGGGACCTGAGGCCTAAATACCTTCAGATAGAATAAAATATACAAGACTCAGCACCAAATGCATTAAACTTCTGAAACAAAAATTAGAAGCAATTTTCAGAAACAATTAGTATATATTCTAATTATTCAAAATATCAGAATCCATAAATCCATGTCGAAGCTAGACATTGTACTCTAGCTTATTGTTCTGGAATACCTTGATTCAGTGATTATCTTCATAAACCTTGTTCATGTGAATTTCCAACTGTTCATTAGAGGCTTCTGAACAACTTAACCTTGGCTTCTGAGCTCCAGTCTGGGCAGGCGCTCTCACCTTCATTCCCTAGGAAAGTAGCTTTGTGCCCTGGAATGAATCTGGACAGTTTACCACTCCAGTAACATGGAGTTACTACCCTCTGCCTTTCCAACCATTGCTGTTCTCCGTATCCTGAGGAGTTCAGGTTTCCTGGATGCTCCTGCAGCATCCATCCAAAGACTGCCTCCTCCAGAGAAGCCCGCATTTTCTCTGGTTTCTCTCATTTCTCCCCCAATTTCTCAACATTCACAAGGTGGGGCAGAAATTTTTTATTTATTTTATTATTATATTTATACCCCGCCTATGCCCTCCCCAACGGAGGACTCTAGGCGGCTATGAGAGAGACCAGAGAAATCAAGGGTTTCCTCCCCTGTCTGTCTGCCTTATGTTCTCAGGTTTTTGTGTATGGGTTATCTGGAGAATGTGTGTGTTGGGACGGCATGCCTATTTTGCTCCCATACAGCAAATGTTGGAGTTAATAGGGGCATGCCATGGACTGTATATACATGTTTTCTTTTTTAATATGTTTTTTAAAATAATATAAACCAGAGAATAATACAGGTGGTGTTCGTTTAACAACCACTCATTCAGTGACCAAACTTCAATGATGCTGAACAAGTGGTACTTACGACCGGTCCTTGAAGTTCTGGCTGTTGCAGCGCCCCTGCAGTCATGTGATCATGATCCGGGCACTCAGCGACTGGCCTAGATTTCCAACCATCACAGTGTCTCGCGGTCACGTGATTGCGATTTACGACATTCCCTCCTGCTTCCCACAAACAAGATCAATGGGGGAAGCTGGCAGGAAGTCAGAAGTCGCGGCCATGTGAGGTCCTCACTTAATGAGCCGCGTGGTCCTTGCTTAATGGTAACTGGGGAACCGGAACTGCTGTCGCTAAGTGGTGCGGTCACGTGATGTTGCACTTTACGACTGCATTGCTTAGCGACATTCCCAATTACCATCATTAAGCAAGGACTACCTGTATTACTGTCCATTTGAGATCAACCATTTAAAGGCGTGGTTGATATACTGTTAGTGGGGGGAGAGGGGGAGAAGTGGAATTGTTTTTATAAAGTATGTAGACTACTAGAGGTGCCAACAATAACATCAGCATGGACTGATTTAAATCTAAGTATGTGGACTTAAATGGAAAAGACTGATTGGATTATATCTTTTTAAATTTTCTCTTCAAATATTTCATCTTAAAAATACATATTTTTTAAAGTACAATTTACCATTAAATATTACAGACTCGATTGTGCTTCTGTCTTTAAAACTGGTTTGTTGTGTGTCTCTGCTAGCATTTATGTTGCAAAATATTCCATTTCCTCATAGTCATGAGGCATAAAGAAAAGCTTGTTCACAAGCTTGTTCTTCAAAGGTTCCCTGCATCATGATGCACCTTCTCATGTATGTGTTTGGACGATACTGGAACAGGCTAAAGGAATTAACATATTTCAATTTCTTTTATATTACTTTTCTGATGTAAGGCTTTTGGCAGACTGGATTTCTATAATTTTTTAAATAGCTGAGTTCAGAAAAATGATTTTGAGAAGCTTCATTCATGTGCCAAAAGAAGGTTGAATATGTGGACTTGCTTCATCAGGGGTGTTGCATATATCTACCATGCTACGTTGGGTACCCTAAGTCCAAGTTAAGATCTTTTGTGAAGAAAGTTACTAAAACACTCAATGTTGTGAGACATTTTTAGTTCATTGCATATATAGTTAAAATAATGTCAATTATTTTAAATAATGTCAATTATTTTAAATTAAATACTGCCTCGTTCTTTGTAAATTTCTAACAGCTGCTCAGGTTCATGGAAAAGTACTGAAGCATGTGCTTAAAGACCAGTTCTTTGAACCCATCTTAGAATAGTAGATTTTCAAAAGACCCCAGAAATTTAATTTGCACTGCAGGCTGGTTAATCAAGGACAGAGTGGAACATATTGAGTGATAGTAGTTTATTCAGCTAAATGCATCTTTTCCCAGGATCAGTCTTGCACTGTGAAGACCATGCATTTGGTTTAAGGAGTTGCCATCAGATGCATGTTCCAAAGAAGGTTTTCCCTTTCAAATCTGAAATACTGCCCAGCCCTAGTAGATTAGAAATACAGGTAGTCCTTGTTTAACGACCACAATTGGGACCAGAATTTCGGTCGTTAAGTGAATCCAACACGATTTTATGACCTTTTTGCGGCGGTTGTTAAGCGAACCACATGGTCGTTAAGCAAAGGATTCAAGTACAAGGACCGGTCACAAGTTGTTTTTCCAGCGCCGTCATAAGTCTGAATCGTTGCTAAACGAATGGTCATTAAGCGAGGACTACCTGTAGGAGAATACAACTCGGAGTTGTGAAGTGGAGTACTACCATCAAACCTAAATAAAATTATTCTTTGTATTATTATGTATACATAAATCTTAACTAACAACAACAACAAAATGTTAGAGGTTTTGTATGGATTAATTGGTTAGTTTATCTTGAGTCTGCATCTTAACCAAATAATTGTTCTTTCCATTTCTAACACTGAGGGTTAATTGGTTCATAAAATATAAATGTTTGGACCCATGTGCCCATACTTGGAATGGATGATTTCTGAAATAACCACTCTTACAAATCCTTGTGTTCCTTTTTATTTTGAAGGTGCCACAAGAACTTCAGCTGAGGAAGGAGTTTCTACCAGGAACTTAACTAACCTTGCCTGTCAGTTGGGCTTCTCCCCTGTGCTTTTAATGAGGCCAAAATAAGAAAAAGAAAAAAAAGAAATGCTCGATGTCTTTTCCTTTCCCCTATTTTTAAAAATGTGTTGTTTTTATGGGAACTGTGTTCGTTTTAAATATTCTTTCTACAGTGGCAGTTTGTTCCTACCTGTGCTTGAAGGCTGCAGTCCTATAACCCAGGGCTTAATTTCAAGGAAACATGCATAGGATCATACTGTGCATGACAGCAGCACTGCCTCCCGCCTCCAACAGAACTTGGAACAGAATTGTGGAATATTTAACAGTGAGAAAACCGGTAGCAGCTTAAAATATTTTACCTTCTCTCAAAGGCTCACAGTATGTGAACAGATGTAAAATCATGAACAGAATATTTTCAGTTCTTTTGACCAAGGTTGGGATTCTTACATTTTTGCCCCAACTTGGTTCTGGTGCCATCCTTACAAGTTCTTTAAAAAACTTAATCATGCTTTTTTTTCAGTGAAAAGGTAAACAAGTGTCCTTGGCAGCAATCTGGTTGCTTCTCTTGATCTTCTTCAGCACACAATGTAGGCATCTTCAGTGGTCATTTTATGACATGAATTCTCAAATTGTGGTCCAGTGAACTCCGTTCAGGAAATCTATGGAAAAGTCAATAATTATTTATGCTTTGGCCCTGAACTTGATTTATTTTCTAAGAAGAGACATCATAGCCTGGTTGAATTAACCCTTTAACTTCAGGTCCCAGTTTTTCACAAGATGCTTGTTTCCGACAATGATGGTGATACTGAATAAAGCAACATTTTATCAATATGAGTTATGTACATGCTGCAATTTGAACAATTTACTAAGAGGTTTGCTAAGCTGTCTAACAATTTGCAAGTGGTCCATGATAAAAACGTTGGGCATCTTGTACATGCATTGGAACATCTTAATAGCCAAGTTGATACAGAAAAGACTATAAATAGATTAGAAAATGCAGAGTAACACTTTCTAAAATAAGTAGCCACACTATGAAAAAACTATATGGACAGATGATGAACCTAGATAATGATTTCACAAAACACTGGCTTTGCTTGTGCCTGAAAAGGTTTTTTCCAACTTTCATCATGGGGATTCTACTCCATAGCATCCTATACCATACCATCAGTTTGTTCCCCCACACAAAAGAAGAAGAAATAATAACTTGCCTTCCTTTTTCTTGTCTCTGTGAGCTCTGTGATCTTTCATTGATCAATTCTTGCCAGACATTAAAAATATTACATAGGGACTGCTAGTGTTCAACTGGATTCATTTTAATAATTCCTTGCATGTGTTCAAAGATGCACCAGTGATGATAATGCAAGGATTAATCGAGCTCTTCTACCACCAGCATTACACTCAGTGTTTCTGTGTAGTTTAAAGAGAGTGAAGTCACACAAATGGCAGATAAAGTGAAATTATTTCTGGATGAATAGTAGATGAATAGGTACCAATTCGGTGGGAAGGTAACAGCATTTCGCGCGTGTCGTGCCGGCCACATGACCGTGGAAGCGTCTTCGGACAGCGCTGGCTCTTCGGCTAACAAACGGAGATGAGCACCGGCCCCTAGAGTCGGACATGACTGCACAAATGTGCGGGGGGAACCTTTACCTTTTTAAAGCTAAATATAATATATATAAATACATATATAACCTGTAGTGAAAAATTTCATCAACCAGCAAAGAAACGTAATGGGTGGGATTCACGCAGCCCTGCATATAAGTGCAAACAAGTTCTTTGTGAACAACTTAATTTCCACAGAATGCAGTGTATCTATTCTAAGCATGAATAAGATCCAGTTGAGTACAGTATGTTCTACATTATCTTTCTAGGAAACCAAAATGGAGTACAGGACTTCAATTGCAATGTTTAAGCCACTTTAGTTTTAAACTGCTTGAAAAAGAGGTCAGTTCATACCATTTCATTCTGTGGCAAAATAAAATCAGCAGGTTGGTAGCCTTGGGACCATTATCTCCTCCTTCCCCAGCACTTGCATTTGTTCATTAAGTAATCTATAATTTTTCCTAGTTTTAGTTGATACTATTTTTCACTCAACTTTCTTTGCAGTATTAAAAAAAGCAATCCAGTGATAATGCATAACAAAATACTTTTAATTAGGAATACAGATAAATACACACTAGAAGAGTTACAACCTACTTGGTTTAGGTTTTTAGATCCAGGATCTTAAATGGTACACGTTGCTGCCATTATTCAGCTCAGAAAAGGGATCCTAAGTTTACATCAATGTTACCTTTGCTGAGTGAGCTCACCACATTTTTCCTTCTTCCCTACTATTTCAAATGAAGTAATTCCACTTTTGAGCAGTTGAATGAGATGCCACTGTCCCTGCTCTTTACCCGAAAAAAGTGACTTGCTTTTTAGTCTCAAACCCACGTTGTGGCAGAAATGTTTGTGGGCTAGAGCCTATTTAAACTGAACTCCACAAAGGGCCTTCTTGACTAATTGGTTATTATTTGAAACCAGAAACCATGAGCTGCAAAGAGTAGAGGTAAGTTGCAAGCTCCAGTTTGAAACATGGGAAAGCTTGAGTGGGGGAGAGAGGGCTGTCTAACTCATCCAACACTCATTTGTGAACTGGGTACTGGAAGGTTGGGAGAAATAGTCTGTTGGGGATTAATTTTAGCCCAAAATAGATCTGGCTTTGGGGCCAAAATAACTCCTCCAATCCAACCAACTCCCCCATGTCATCCAAGCTACAGGTAATCCTCGCTTAACCACAGTTGGGACTGGAATTTCGGTTGCTAAGCGATGCAGTTGTTAAATGAATCTGACCCGATTCTACGCTGTTTTAGTGGCAGTCGTTAAGCGAATCATGCAGTTCCCTATTGATTTTGCTTGCCAGAAGCTGGCTAGGAAGGTCAAAAATGGCAATCACATGACCATGGGATGGTGCGACGGTCGTAAATGCGAACCAGTTGCAAAGTGCCCAAATCACGATCATGTGACCATGGAGACGCTATGACAGTTGTAGGTACAAGGACCAGTCGTAAGTTGTTTTTTTCAGCACCGTCGTAAGTCCTCTATGATCAGGACAAGGTCCTAGAGAATCCACACACGGGCCTCTCTCATCACTCCATCTCCAGGGGTCATGTTTGTTTTCACACAATCCTGTACCTTCATGGATGGAAATGGGGCAGAAGTCAATGGGGTGATCCTATCTGCTGGCACCAACCAATCATATTGTAGTGTTTTGTTTTGTTTTTTTCCCCCACTCTGGCAAACAAAATTTAAAAAAGGGGGGGGGGAGTGCTAAGTTTCTTTTGCAGGGGGAGAGGATTGAACAAAATTGTTGCCAAGTAACTGATCGACCATGTGCATTCATACACTACCAACACAGGGAAAAGATTAAGCGGCCAGGTTGTATGAATAAGCTATAGAACATGTGTCACAGCTTTATACCTGTATTTTTTTCCCAAATTATGATTGGATCCTGTGCAACTTTGGAAGCTTATCAATGGCGCATCAGATTTCATAAAAGACACTTTTAGTTTCTCAGTACATTGATGTACCAAAGTAGGCTGTACAGAGGGGTAAGGGGAAAAAAAGGTGGGCCAATAACAAAAAATACTTTCTGCTTCCACACTTGGTTTCTACATCCCCCTGTGGCTTATGCTTATGCTTCTTTATGCTGTGATCTCCATTATAAAGAAGGCAGTGGAGTGGAAAACAATCTAGAACAGAGAAAAAGCAACAAAAACTTTTCTGAAAGACTGGAAACCTTATATGGACATTTTGCTGAAAAAAGAAATGAAATGATTTATGGATTTGAAAATTAAGAAAGATGTGATTAAATGAGGGGCTGAAGAGACTTGTATAACATCTAAGAGGGAGGAGGGATAATAAGATTGTAATTAATCTGTTGAAAAGAAGGTTGGAAGTCATTCATATATTTGTAAACCTTAGGGGTTTTTTCTTTTTTGTTTCTTGCACTTTTTTCTTTTTTTCTCTTTCCTTTTTTTTTCCTTTTGATTAGTCTCTTATTCTATGTAAAATTCTTAATAAATGTAACAAAATTACTTATTTTAATTTCTGTTCCTGAACAGCCACACAGATATCTTTACAAATTTGGCCTGGCACTGAAAAACAGATTTTCAGAAGTTAACTTCCCACTGTGCAAATAAAAAATAGATGAATGGTAAAAATTCCCAGGTTACTTTTAAAAAGAAAAGTATTGTTGTTGATATTGTAAACTATACTTGAGCCAGAAGATGGCAGCATTTGTATCTACTGCAGGTTGAAATTTTCAAGAGGAAACTTTAGGAAGGTTTGGTCTAATCAGCCTGAAGTAATAAAAGCAAAATAAAACTACAGGAAATGAAGATTTAAAACTCCACTGCTTTGGGTGTTTATCAAGGCTAGGAAGTTAGGAACCACCCCAAAGTCAGATTCCTTCTTTTTGTTTTCCTGATAATTATAGGAGACTGTCCCAGCAAATTCAGATGTTCTTTACGGTGCTCCAGGATGAATTTAGATTCCTCCTAATGCTATTATAAGAATAACCTTTTCTCTCAACTCACAAGACACGCTAATTTCTTCAAAAGAAGAATTGTTTATTTACAAAGCAGGGTTTGCAATGAAATACTGGAATGTGAAGTACTCTAGTTCAGAGTTCCAGCCAGCCAAAGGGTTTTTTGAGATTCAGTTTGGTCTAGTGGTTAAGGCAATGGGCTAGAAACCAGGAGGCTGTGAGTTCTAGTCCCACCTTAGGCATGAAAGCCAGCTGGGTGACCTCAGGCCAGTCACTCTCTCTCAGCCCAGCTCACCTCACAGGGTGGTTGTTGTGTGGAAAATAGGAGGAGGAAGGAGTATTAGGTATGTTCGCCGCCTTGAGTTATTTCTAAAAATAATCAAGGCGGGATAGAAAATAAGAAATAATACCCTGTTCCATTCCTGTCCCCCTCTAAACTTCCCATCACCCCAACAGTCAGCAAGCATTTTACCAAGTACTACACTCCGTCTTCATTTGGCTGTTTGAGGGGCGAGGGAACTTCCTCCACTCTTTCTCATTTCCTAAAATTCCCTTTGTAATTCCACAAAAATTGGCACTCTCTAAGCATGCAGCAACCTCCCCCTTTGTGTGGAGATGCCATTTGGAGTTGGAAGTGCCATTTTGGCTACATAAAGATTAGAACTTGGAGTATGTGTTTGCTATCAGCATGGGTGTGTATGTGTATGTACTTGTATGTATGTTATGTCAACCTTTCAAAGGCTTCAGGAAAGTAAAAAGCAAAGTGCCCCTTCATAATTCGAAATCTAACCTAGGACATTTTTACATTTAAATCCTGCTTTTCATTCAGATGCTCATACATATCACTCCTTCTTTGTCAGCCTTGCGAGGTAGTCCAGACAAGAAGCACACCCAGAAGTACTAGCTCTAACTTTATTGTAAGGTTACAGTAACAGAATCTTGCAAGTCTGAAAGTACATCTCTCCCCCCTCGGCTTTATAGTCCAAGAAACTAGGGAGGGTCCCTTCTGAGACGTTTGCCATGTCCCATTCCTTCTGCGGACTCGGCTGCCATTTGTCTGACCGTTGTCTAGTCTGCAGCTCTTTCTCCTGTCTCCCAAGGTCATTTCCACATATCGTTACATTCCTCCAAACACTTCCCCCCCCCACACACACACACAACACCATCAGCTAGAACTAGGTTGGGCTAAGAGAGAGGGACTGGCCCAAAGTCACCCAGGGAGCTTCTTTTCCGACACTCGAATTTTATTAAAAGGTGAAAGCTATCATGCACTGCAGCCAACTTCATCAGATGCCTAGTGTGGCTCGACTGATGTTGGATCCTAAGGAGCCACCATAGATTAATTTGGCTCTCCTCCTCCTGAGAGCTTTGGTGGCTCAGGTGGCTTGAATTTCGGGCTTCCCGTTTCCAATCCCACACCTTAACTGCCACACCACACTGGATATCTCCTGCAACCCTAGTGGTATGTGAGATGTATGGGTGGGGGAACTATTCTGAAGCATTATATACTCCGAACCAGGATTTGGTTTTCAAGTGACACGATTTAAAGCGGTTTTTTTATCCTGGGAGTTGGAGTTCACACATCTTAAAGTTCCCAAGTTTGAAAATCCCTGATCGAAAGGACTTGAAAGACAAAGAAACATTCTACATAGGCTCTGAGTAATTAAAGTCTCCCTGAGCTGAATGCATATGCTAAGTAATTAATCATGAGGAGAAAATCTGTTCCCTTTAGGAAGGCAACAATGCCAGCTGTTGCATCTTGTGCCTGACTTACAAATGATATTGCAAGCCCAATAATATATACCGTAAGTTACAAGCCTGGGAGGCAAGCATTGCTGATCTATGTTGGTGGCCTTTTAAACAACTACATCATTTTATCTAGGCATACCATACCAGCTGCAAACACCTGGATGCCCATGAGATGGCAGCAAGGGGACACTAAAAACCCTCTTTGGTGACATCCAGGATTGTCCAGCTTTTTGTAGTCCAGATATGCTATGCCTATTTTTTCCATTTATGATATGTAATACAAACCCCTAAAATGTGGAACATGAAATGCAACAAACCTGGGTTCACATAGTGCATAGCAACATTCAGCAAATGCTCATGGATCATGAGTGTCCCTTTCTGTACATTTGGGGCCAATCTCAGCTTGCTTCAGTATGATGCTTGGAAAGACATTTCATCGTATTTATGGGGTTGGTTTCATAGTTCATGATCAAATCATTTTAAAGAGGCCTACAGATTTGCTTGGGCATCAGAAGAACCTTGGAATTAATGTTTAGAGTTTTGTAGTGATTTTCAGTGGTTTCTCAAGATGATATATTGAGTCTAGTTTTATATATTCAATTAATCATTCAATCCATGGAATAATGAATTTTAAATCTTATAACAATTGTACATTCTCTCTTTATTTACTGATATTCTATTTACCATTCACTATGTCCTTTTTCTGCTTTCTTTTATGTACTCATTCATTTGTTCCTTAAATGTTTTAAAATAAATTTAAAAAAATGTTTAAAAGCACATAGGCACACACAAACAACAAAAGAATTCTGGAAATCAGCAGAACCCATTTAAAAAGCTATTCTGGTAAAGATCTAAAACTCAGCAGGAATAACAGTTGCTTTACATCACGGGTGTCCAACCTTTTGGCTTCCCTGGGCCACATTGAGTGAAGAGGAATTGTCTTGGGCCAGACATAAAATATATAATACTGTTAATGTATATAAGTAATAAAATTTCATTTATATTTTTATATTTTTATTATAAAATTTAAAAAAAGAGGGCAACATAAAACTAGTGGGATATTTGACCTTGTTTTTGTGAAACTAATGCATCAATGTCTGGTTCGATGAAAGTGGTTTTAATTCTCAGTGACTTCTCAAGGTGATCATCAGAAATTTTAATTCTAATTTTACTCTTTGTGTGCTTCATCCTTGAAAATAGTTGCTCACAAATGTACGTGCTGCCAAAAAGCGATGTTGTGAATAAGGCGTGATTGTGAAGCGAGGGATATTTTTTCTCTGGGAAGATAGGTCTTATAAAAGTCCAGTAGAGAGACATGATCATATTTTTCTTTGAGTTGAATGTCTGATTGCAACTCTATGCATTCCATTTGAAAATTCAGAGGTAATGTAGTTATGTCAACTGAAAATGGAGTCGAAAATATACCAAAATATTGATTATTTTTCCGGAAATCTTGAAACCTGTTCTCAAATTCCTGTATCAAACCAGAAAGCAAGGCTGCATATTTCTCGCTGTTCACAGGACTGTGTTTAGCCAACGTATTAAAATGTATAAAATTATTTTCCATAACTTGAGCTTGCCATACTTTAAGTTTCATTTCAAACACTGTTATGGTTTGAAACATTGCAGTGATAAGTTGGTTTTCACCTTGAAGACGCATGTTTAACTCATTTACATGAGCGGTCAAATCCACCAAAAATGCTAAATCTGTGAGCCATTTTTCATCTTCAAGTTCTGGCACCAATTCTCTTCGATTGGTACAAATTTTCTTTTTGATTCCATAAACAACTTGATTTCATTTCGCAAATCATAAAATCTTTTCAGCATTTTACCCCGACTTAGCCACCTTACTTCAGAAAAGTAAATGATGTCCCCATAATCAGCATCCATACTTTTAAGGAACTCCTGGAATTGGCGATGATTCAATCCCTTGGCCCTTACGAAATTCACTGCTTTGATGACAATTTGCATGACATTATCCATTTTTAAAGCTTTCGCACATAAATTTTCTTGATGTAGAATGCAGTGATACTTCATCAAATGTGAGTTGCCGGCGGCACTTGCATCGTCTTCAATCAATTTTGTAAGTCCCTCACTTTTACCAACCATCGCTGGGGCGCCATCAGTAGATATACCAGATATGTTGACAATGGTTAAAGAAAATCGCTTTAATGTCATTTTTACTGCTTCGTACAAATCAAGAGATTTAGTTGTGTCTTTTAATGGCACCAAAGAAGCCATTTCTTCAGTGAAATTATATTTGTTATCAATACCTCTTAATAAAAATGGGAAGTTGAGCCGTATCTGTAGCATCAGTACTTTCATCCATCGCCAAAGCATAAAATTTGAAATTAGCAGCTTTATTCTTCAAACCTCTTTCGATAGATTTTCCTATTTCTTCAGTTCGCCTGGGTATAGTCTGGTGAGACAAACTGATTTTAGAAAAATCACTTTTTTTTATCAGGACAAATTATATCTTAATTTGTACCATACATTGCTTAATAAACTCACCATCGGTAAATGGTTTTGATATTTTTGCAGTCAGATTTGGTACCAAATAACTAGCTTTTATAATAGAGTCCTTTTGAGTTGTGACTTTTTAAAAAAAAATTGTTGAGACAGACTTTTTTTCAGTTCCGCTAATTTGTCTTTATGACAAATTCCTTGATAAGCTTTGAATTTGGCAGCATGTTTTTCCGTATAATGCCTTTTCAAATTGTAGTCTTTGAAAACTGACACATTTTCCCTACAAATTAAGCATAGTGCCTTAGTATTTGTCTCGACAAAAAAGTACTCATCTGTCCATTTTTCATTGAATACCCTTCCTTCATCCGCGTTTTTTCTTTTTTCTTTTCTTTTTTGGGTTCTGTTTTCTGTTGAAACGACATTGAAGCCATGCTGGAATAAATTTATTTAGGAATAATTTTTTTTTTTAAGAAATAACACAACAAGCCCATCGTAAATTGTTAGGTAGGCAAATAAACAAAGCCAAGTTTAATAATCAAATAAGAAAACTTACGTGTCTACTTAATAATAATAACAATAAATACCTGTCATCACAGAACATGTGTAGGTAGGTTGAAATATTATATATAACGCCAAGTTGCCACAAGCTGACATGTGTAGCACTGCACTGCCCCCTCCCCTACACAGCGTTCCGTCGTTTCTACCTACGCAGTCCATGCTCAAGCACCGTGTGATCAAGTCACAAAAAAGATTGCAAAATAATGTTAAAAGTTTATGATTTTTGGGGGCCGCATTACTAGCTGTTCCGGGCCGCACGTGGCCCGTGAGCCATGGATTGGACATGCCTGCTTTACATCTTTAGCATCTCCCATTAAAAAGGTCCCCACTTGGGGTGCAGGCTGGCTAGAAATTCTGGAAATCTGTAGTCCCAATGCCTGGAGCAGAATCTAAGGCCAATAAATAATGAGGCAGAGGGTGGGGGAGAATTATTGGTGAAGCCAGTCTCAGACTGTTCCCAGTCATGGGTAAAACCTCCAAGTGAGCCATAGCAGGATAAGGAAATCAAAAGAAATTTGACAAAGTCCATCTGCCATCTTGATTAGCACGCTCATTAAGCATGAACTGGATGGCATGCATATTAAGCGGATCCTGTAAAGAAATTGAGAGATGACCTTGAGGAAGATATGAAACAGCCATTATGTGGGGTGGGTGGCGGGGCAGAAGGAACAAGCCTTTAAGGAGGGATCTGAAGATGAGATTACACAGTCCAGAGATTGAAGCAAGCATGAGAAATGTAAAATAACTCTGCCTTGATTTTGTTTTGTATAAGATGGGGCAGAAAGAAGCTTGGACAGGCATTCAAGATTCTGTTAATATACCTTACAACAGTGTTTCTCAACCCTGGCAACTTGAAGATGTGTAGACTTTGACTCCCAGAATTCCCCAGCCAGCCTTCAACACCCAGAATTCCCCAGCCAGCCAGCCAGCCATGCTGGCTGGGGAATTCTAGGAGTTGAAGTCCACACAACTTCAAGTCACTAAGGTTGAGAAACACTGCCTTACAATAATAATGTAGCATTCCTGGAGTCCCTGCCGTGTCTGTTTCTTGACGTGGCCTACCTCAAAGGGCTGACCTCAGTCCTGAAATCCTATCCAAGTTTTTCTCTTGCTCCTCCCTGTAATGACCACCTCTACCGGGGCCTTTGGTTGGACATTCTTGGAATTATATCCAAAACCAATGGGAAGCCCCAGTTTGAAGAAAGCGGCTCTCTCAGAAAGAAAATCTCAAAAGCCTCATTATCACCTCTTTCGCTGCCCAGAGAAAAATTTTCTGGCGTTTCAGGAGATAATAGCATTCCTCTGGCTTTGGGGGGGGGGGGGGGGGGGGGAGGGGAGAATAAATATTCCAAAGCTGTGATAACATCCTCTGGTTCTTCCAATGAGTTTAGGATGATAAGCAGAGTCACTCCATTAAGCTAAGCAGAGATTGGCCCGAAAGATCCATTCCTCCATTATGATTTGTGAATAAAGAGGTGAACATGATGCTTCCTCCTGACCTCAGTGGTTCACATCATGAGGTTCTTGACTGAGTGTGGGATGTTAACTCAGCCACTACAGCTTAGCATGATGTGCATAGAGGGCCACAGTAGCTTGTCCACCAAACCCTAGGTTTCAAAGATTTACACGGTGTGGACATCTATCCACCGGATGAAGTCCTCTTGTAGGCTTGTGGCCTTCTGATTGGCCCAACCAAGACAATTCTAGCTTGACTCACATGTGATGAATGACACAGGGATACTGTCACAAAGGCCCATGCAGAGGCTTGGACTAGACCACCCTTTGGAGGACCTGCACAGCTGCAGCTGGCGCTGTGGCTGCAGCTGGCAACTGGGCAATGAGGGGGAAGATGCTCTTCTGATTCCCAGCTTCCCCGTTTTTTTTTTTTTTTTTCTTACCAACCATGGCTGCGCCAGGGGACAAGGTGTACAACAGCTGCCTCCCGTTTGGTGAGACCCATCAGAAACTCTTAGCCACCATTCTGATTGTGCTGGGCCTTTTTGCTTTGCTGGAATATGCTGTTAAACTGATTGCCTTGGTAAGCAAAATGAATCAGGTGGGTGTTACGCATGTCCTCACAATCTGAATGGGCTGCAGGGAATATTTGGCTATCTGAATAGCGGGCATCGGGTCAGCATCACTGGGCATTAAGGGCCAGGATTTGGCAGTGAGGCTTATATCAGCTTCTCTTCTGGATCTAAGAGCCGCTTCTGGATACAAGCCTTTCTGCTGAGCTGCTTTTTCTCCACGCAAATGACCACGGTAGAAACAAGGCTTGCTCTTTCCTGGGTGGCGGAGGTGATGGCATGAATTCAGTCTAGGCTTACAAGACAAGTAAATAGTGAATACTAACAATGATCAAGCCTCAGCATGTAACAACAGCAAGCCAACTTGGCTGATCCCAGAAAAATTAAGCGGGCTCGACCTGATTAGTCCTGGAATAAGATACCACCAGGGAATCTCAGCCCTGTAGACTAGATTGGGGAGTTGAAGAAACTTTCTGCAAGGTGGCAATAGAAAACCACTTCTGAATGGCAGCCAAGAAGGCAACGTTGACTTGGAGTCCCCAGGTAGCAAGCTTGACCTAACAGAGTTTTAACTTTAAAGAACACAATAAGAAAAAAGTACTGTGCTAAGGAGGGCTCTTATAAAGGTCTTCCCTACTAAAGCAAATCCTGAGGAATTGCCTCAGAGCCAAAAGAAATGAGACACAGGAGATACGCACACAGATCTCCCAACAATTCATTTTTTTAAAAAGAGCCACACAGGACTGACTGACTACTAACTTACTCACCTATTACACCTTGCTTTCTCCTCTGAGAGTGACAGGAATGTACATTTTTTCAACAATCACCACAATATCAGTCAGAGTATATTAGCCATTCAACAATTACAAAAGCACCATTCCGTTAACCCTAAAAAAGCTCCTAACTCCAAACCAACACAACAGGCTTCTATCTGCCAGCATTTTGGTCCTGCAAGAATGTGAATTCGAATTATTTATTAATTTATTTTATTTTCTATCCCTTTATTATTTTTATAAATAACTCAAGGCGGGGAACATACCAAATACTCCCTCCTCCTCCTATTTTCCCCACAACAACAACCCTGAGAGTGACTGGCCCAAGGTCACCCAGCCTGCTTTCGTGCCTAAGGAGGGACTAGAACTCTCAGTCTCCTGGTTTGCCATTGGCTCCTTCCTAGGGCTGAGAGTGTGTGATTGGCCCAAGGTCACCCAGCCTGCTTTCGTGCCTAAGGCGGGACTAGAATTCTCAGTCTCCTGGTTTGCCATTGGCTCCTTCCTAGGGCTGAGTGTGTGTGATTGGCCGAAGGTCACCCAGCCGGCTTTCACGCCTAAGGCAGGACTAGAACTCTTAATCTCCTGGCTTGCCATTGGCTCCTTCCTAGGGCTGAGAGAGAGTGATTGGCCCAAGATAACCCAGCTGGCTTTCATGCCTAACGTGGGACTAGAACTCTTAGTCTCCTGGTTTCTAGCCCATTAAAGTGACAAAAGCAGACCCAGGTAAAGGAGAGGAATATAAATTGATGGATTGATGGATTGATTTCATGCATTTATATAGCCGCTCAACTCAAAGAGACAAATAGCAGATTCAGGTAAGGGAGAAAAATATAAATTTATTGATTTATCTATTACAGGGATTTACATAGCCGCTCAACTAAAGCAGCATGGGCAGCATACCAAAAAAAGAAAAAGAAAAAGAAAAGAAAACCCAGACATTAAACAAAAAAAATTCAAAACCATACATCATTTATAAAAATAACTCAAATATGCAAAATGATGAACTGGCAGAATAGATTAAAACAAAACCTATACTGTAGGGGATTCCGCTGATCTAGACCCACACGCCTGGGGAAAGACCCCGGTCTTCACTGTCTTGCTAAAGGGCAGCAGAGTTGGGGCCAGTTGTACATCGGGGGGAAGGTAGTTTCAGAGGAAAGGGGCAACCAGTGAAAACACACATCTCTTCAGTACCATGAGATGGCAACACTTAAATGAGGGGACCAGGACCATGGCCTCCCCATGGGAATTTGTGGGGCAGGCAGATATCCTTGGGAGCAGGTGGCCCCACAAGTAGCCCAGTCCTGTGCCATGGAGGGCTTTAAGGTGATAACCAGCACCTTGAATTGCACCCTATTGGAATGCTGCTCTCAGAGCAGTGGTGTCACATGGGTGGAATGATCTGTGCCCACAACTACCCAAGCTGCTGCATCTGGACCAATGGAGGCTTCTAGATGGTCTTCAAGGGCAGCCCCACATAGAGCACATTGCAATAATCCAATCAGGAGGTAATTAAGGCATGAGTCACCATGAGCATGGTCTCCTGGTCCAGGAACCGGTGCCACTGGGCACAAATTGAACTCCTCTTTCCCAAACTGCTGTCATGACCCAATCCTAAGGGCCCCACAGCTCTTTGAAAACTAAAACTAGATCACCAAGCTGTGATCTCCCAGATCTCCTAACTTTTGGCCCTAGATAACCCGTTTTTAATGACTCTTTTTGATAGGTGGAACAGGTTATCATAGGAGCTATGAGAGTGTTCTTTCAGTAGGAAGACATGAGGAAGATTTACTGTCCCAAATGCTGAAACAGCCACTGACACTCAGAACAGAAGTGTCAAGCAGAGGGATAAACTGGCCAACTGCAAGCCATGCATCGGATTTAAAAGGAAGTGGATACGGAGAGGCATCCTGCTCCTGAACTACACTTTCCAGCATCCCTTACCATATGCTATACTGTTGGGGATGCTGGGGGTTGTAGTTGAATAGTACAAGGATCCCCAGCCCTACTCTGAACAGATCTGGATGTGGTATGTGTGTCTATATGTATTGACGGATGTCTTTATGACTCCGTATTGGTTACTTATACTGGTATCCAATGGTATCCACGTTTTGTGCTTTATCCTAGAAGGTGGTGCATGCTTTCCACCCAGGCAATGAATAGGAGGAGGATGCCTTCAGGAATGTCCAACCAGAGCATGGAAAGCATCCTCTGCCATGCCATCCATAGAACAGCAAAAGCCTGTCCCCTGGGCTGTTCATTCTTCCTATTCTAGCTATTTCTCAGGCAGTCACCTACATGGAAAATAGCCACAGTGTCATCCCCTATAGTTTGACTTAAGTTCTTCCAACATCACCCAGGAGTGTCAGAAAAAGTTGGTTGAAGGGCCTGGTGATCAATGAACCATTGGGGGAGACCAAACTATTTCAGTGAATTAAGTTACAAGTGGTTGCAACATCTTTTTTTTTCTTTCTCTCTCTCTTCAGTTCTGGATTGCCTTTGCCCCATTCCTGAGGAAAATATATGATTCTTTCTTCAAGAAAGGTATTTTGTAGATGCATAAGAAGTGGGGGGGGGGGGGAACAAAAAGCTAATTCTTTTCTCTTCAGTCCTCACAATCATCAGCTAAACTCACACATTACACAAGGCTATCACAGCTTTATTTGGTTTTGCTTTAACACGTTGTACAAACCCAGGCAACCATAGCTTATTCAATGAATAAACCATTCTGTAAACATGACTTAACCCAAGGTATGAAGAGGTCCTAGAGAACTGGGGCCTAAAAGTAATTCATAATCAAAAATATCAAAAGATCCTACTCAAAGAAACAGCTGAGGAGTGAAAAGTCTCAGTACACTGTAACACTACTTTGACCATGGTAAAGCTAAGGAAAACTTAAGACCACCTCACACCTGGACGGGATCAAAGGAAGACCTCATGGGGAACATGGCAGAAAACAATTGCCAACGCATGTTTGTTTCATGATTAGGCGCAAGTAGGGTCATGACTTGGGGCGCAATGGCTCAGCGGGTAAGATGCCAGGCTTGTCCATCGGAAGGTCGCAAGTTCGGAGGTTCGAATCCCTAGCCCCACTTGACGGAGTGAGCTCCTGCACTCGCCCCAGCTCTTGCCAACCTAGCAATTCAAAAGCATGCAAATGCAAGTAGATTAATAGGTACCACTTTGGTGGGTAGGTAACAGCGTTCCGCGTGCGTCATGCCGTCCACATGACCGCGGAAGCATCTTCGGACAATGCTGGCTCTTCGGCTAACAAACGGAGATGAGCACCGGCCCCTAGAGTCAGACACGACTGCACAAATGTGCGGGGGGAACCTTTACCTTTTTTTAGGGCCATGGCTTAAGGGCCTTTCTCCACTGCTGATATAAAGGGAGATATAAATTTTCTGCCAGTTCAAATATTTTTCAGGTATAAAATGTGAATTTGAATTATTTATTTATTTATTTATTTTCTATCCCGCCTTTATTATTTTTATAAATAACTCAAGGCGGGGAACATACTTGAACTGGCAGAAAATTAGGCAGTGTGAAAGATGCTACTCCCCCCCCCCCCCACACACACACACACTACTGGTCCCTCTCCTGCCTCTCCTGCATCTGCCCTGACTCTCTGCTGAACATCCTGATTTTCTCTGTGCAGCAGGTGATAAGCAGGGACTGGTTGATTCCTCCGGCTTTGCTCTCCTCCTCCTTACATCCACCAATCACGGTGCTGCAGTAGGACAGGAGAAATCATCTTTAGTCTCCTTTTTGCGCCCCTTCTCCTATACTCTGTTCTGGATAAAGTTTGTTTGTTTGCTTGTTTAAAAGAAAAAGAAAAATAGGTCAGAATAATGAAGGCATCTGAGTCATAGGAACACTTTTATTTAGAATTGTACTTCCCTTCACACACACCCTTTTCTTTATATAGGCAACAAATGCCAGACTCCTGTGTTCTCTGGCATGGGGGGGGGGGGTCCTGTCATTCTACTGTTACTATTTTAGCTTTGTCCTAAAAGGGTAAAGGTGGTCAATTTAAGCCAGCTGAGCAATGTAATGCTATTGCAGTTTTGATGATCTACCAGGCATCACTAGTATCTTTAGTGAGATAACAGAAGAATGGGGCAGATGAGGCTGATCAGGGACCAGAGAGTTGGGGGAGACCCATCAGCCTGAAAGAGCCAATAAGGTTGACTCTGATCCCACCCACAGCTGTTCACCTGGCTTCACCTTGGACATAATTGGTGATGAAGCCTAATAGATTGTACACACCTTGCCTCGGAAGTGGGGAAATACTACTCTTTCTCTGGCACAGCTAAGGATGACATACAGCTGTCGCACTCATGAGACAGGGACAAGATAGGAAGGGACAAGATAGGAAGAATTGCAGGGGGACGAAGCAGAAAAAAAGAGGATGCTGGGCAATGTTTGGGCCCTAAGATTAGACTGTGAATTAGTTGTTAAGATCCACTGTTGCTGCGCTGATGCCTTGCAGATGCCTAGCCTACAATGCCCATCACATCCTAGCCAGCTGACTGGTTAGGATAATAGAAAGAGCACATGAGTGATTTAGAGAGAGTGAATAAGGAAATATCTACATTGTACTTGCTAATTTCCAATGGTGGCTCATGGCCACTTTCCACAGTCAGCAATTACCCCCATTGCTAGGGGCCATCAGTACAGGAGGGGGCTGGGCACATGATCCCCAGGTCCTGGGAGACTGCTCTGCTGAGCCTACGAATCAACTGTGGATTTGTGTCACGTTCTCTTCACTGCTCTTCCGGAGATTTCTAGAAAACTGATCTTTTCTCCCCCCCCCCCCACCCCCATCCATTGCTTCCATAATAGATAAAATAACCTGACCAGCTCTTGACTTTTGCTCGGTCAAGTATTCCATAAATTGTGGGTACACAGCATTGAATGAACTGCAGCCCCATCGGGCGAGCTCCCAGGAATGCTGGGAGATGTGACTCAGCCAGGATGTTGCTGAATTACACCTTGGGCATTCCTGCCATAAAAAGAAGCTGCGCAGCGTCGGGCTGTGAGCGGCCTTTCATTACTTCCTCGCACGATTGAGTTTCCGTGGCTTTTACGCTGCTTCTCTTTGGTTTGCAGGCAGTCGGCTGGTCAAAACCATGAAGATTCTCTCCAGCAGCAAGCGGCTGTGGAAAGAATCAGCGCTTTTCAGGAGCCAGAAAAAGCCCTCGAGCGTGCGCTTCCGTTGCATTCTAGATCCTGTGAAAGTGACCGTGAAAATCGGCAACCCCCCCGAGCCCAAAGTTGTCTGCCCGCAGCTGGGCAGGAAAAGTAAAGCCTACTATTCTGGGGAATGGTCAAGCCACCATGACACAGATGACAAGAAATCCAGTTGGTACAGGAGCCCCCAACAAGGCCAGGACAGCCAAGGAAGCTCCCACCCCTCCGACGCCGAGACCCCCCAGCCAGCGTGTCCGGCGGGATCCGTTGCCTCCTGGGTCCGTTTCAGCTTCAGCTCGCCTGTACGCACCCCTGAGACGGGAAACAGTTCCAACTGTGGTGCTTTGGCAAGGAACCATCTAAGGGCCACCGGTGATAAGCCGCAGAGTTCAGAGGTGGCAGGAGGGAGTTCCCAGGGGCCACGCTTCTTGACCCGATCGGTGGGCCTCAACACAGAGGACCCTGCTCCCCACCACTTGGCTCACCCCCATGAGCCCTTTCGCCATCCATCCAATGAGACCAATTTCATCCCCAGCCCAATCTTACCCGGTCCCCGGCGGGTGCTGTATTCTGCCCTGGCTCCAGATACGGTATCAAGAACCCACCTCAATGCCGAGGAGTATGTTTACCCACATTCTCCCAGGAGTCCCCAGCACCGTCTTGGCCTAGAGTGGCATCAGCGCTTGCCAGCAGCACAGCAAGCAGAAGTCTACGTCTATCTGGTCAGCCCACCACACCCTAGACCGGAACACCGCCTGGAGCAGCCCAACCAAGCATTCCCAACCTCCCAGACCATCTCCAGGAAGGAAATGCTGGAGAACAGAATCTCCCTTAGCCAGAGCAGGGGCAGCTCTAACCTGGGTCCTGCAGTCCAAGGGGGCAGTGATTCCCATAAGCCACGCAAAAGCATCTGGGAGAGAAAGCGCCAGAGAAGATCACTGCAGCCGGACTATGAGAAGTTGGTAGGGGGCAATGGTGGAGTCAGCCTGGGGCACCATGAGCCATTTTCTCATAGCCCATCTCTCTTGGCAGACAGAGGGAAGGAAGGGCTTGATGCAACTCCTCCCACCATTGCCAGCTGAAGATGCCCAACTGTCCTTCCAGGCCCTGGAGGTGCTGATGGAATTCTTGAGAAAGGAAGACACAGCCTTCCCTGCTGCTTCCCTCAACACCTTGGGACATATCTGGGCCCATTAAAATAAAGGCAAAGCACAAAACATTTACGGAGTGCAATTCATAAAGCGCCATACTAGAGTGATTAGTTAAAGACACAGAACCTGTCCTATGTTGATAGGTTAACCCAAAATGGAAGCCCAGATCCTCAGCAATTTGCTGCTGGAGTTATTTAGGGGAGAGGGAGACTCTGAAGGCTTCAAAGAAAAAAGCCTCCCCCCCTCAGCCCATAAGAACATATGGAGTCCTGCTGTATTAGGCTAACAGCCAATCTAACTCAGCATTGTGTCCCAGGCTGGTCAACCAGATGCTTTCCGGAAGCTCATAAACATGGACAGGAGGGTGAAAATCCTCTTCCGTGTGTGCTTCTCAGCTGCTGGTGTTCAAGGAATGCCTATTTTTCTAGAGATAGCAAACAGCTGTCAAGATCAATAGCTATATGCAGTCTTGTCACCCTTTGAAGTCATTTAAATTTCTGCCCATCACCGCAACTGGTGGCAGCAGATTCCACAACTTAACCATAGAACTTTAACTTCTCTTTATTGATCCTGAATCTGCCCACAGCGACAATCCCAACTTCTAACATTGTGGGGAAAAATTCTATCCACATTTTCCATGGCATGGACCATTTTGTCACATCTAATACAGAGCTTCTGTATTCGTCACTAAATACAGGTGCTTTCTAATGGATATCACACAGTGGTGACATCCATGTAGAACCATTAAGGTTGAAGCTTACATCTTCTATCAGTAGAATGAGAAAAGGAAGTTCCATACAGTAGGCTTGGCTTATCATTTTCTGAATATAGCAAAATAATGCACATTTCTGTTTAAAAATCTGCATTGAGATAAGTCTAAACTGCCAAATTAAAATTACCTAACTCAGCCCATTCAGCTGTCAGAAGTTGGCAGTTGTAAAGTGAGGTTGGAGGATGAAGCCAGAGATTCTCAGGTGGATTACTCCTAGGTTAGTTGTTCCTTCATAGTGGACTGGTAAAATCTCCTGCCCCTGTGAGAATAAGAAGTAGACCAGCAGGTGAAGACACCATAGGGATCTCCAACTGATTTTTGAATGAAGACATCTGGAGTTTCAGGAACGTGTTCTGGGTCCTCTGTGAAATGGCTCCTGGTGACACCTTCCCATTCACGCAATGACAGCCTTGAGTTCCATAAGCCCTGGTTTGCCATAATGCTATCACCCCCCACTCCCATACCCAAGTGATGTTCTCTACTACACCTGCTCATCTATGTTTTTTTTCTAGGTAAGTGGACACAGCCAACATAGCAGTGGATTGTATCCATCCATCATTTTTATTTATTCAGAAAGCTTACGAACTCCACTTGGAGCCCAGTGGGGTCCTTGGAAATGCAGACCATACTGGAGACTGGCGCTTCATTTTGCAGCATGTCAGCTTACCAATTTGTTAATTAAAGTAATTTAAAGAAGTCAAAAGCTAGCCAGAGGAGAGCTCCAAGGGAGATAGCCATGAGCCATGTCTGGGACACCAGACAGAACTGGTCAGCTCCTCCATATGTTCAGTCTATTTTTTTTTCTAGTGTCCTTTCCCCATCTTCAGAGGACCTCAAACAGTCTTCTCCATGAAATCTACAAGGAAGTTTTGCATGTTCACAGCCCCAAGTTCTAATACCAGATCTCTTTCCTGAAAAGGAATCTCAGATTACAATGTTGTAAAAGTCTCAAGGGCAGCGGTTATGAACCACATCACTGGATTTAGTAGGAAGAACACCAGATCTGGATGGATGCTATTCTCTAGGCAAGTGTTTCTCAATCTTGGCAACTTTCAGATGTGTGGACTTCAACTCCCAGAATTCCCCAGCCAGCATCGTTGACGGGGGAACTTTGGGAGTTGAAGTCCATGCATCTGAAAGTTGCCAAGGTTGAGAAAGACTGTTCTAGGCTATGAAGCATCTTGAGAAAAGATGCTCTAAATCCTTTATAGTTTGTAGGAGCAGCCATGCTGTAACCAAGGGATTTTTCTTTTGTCTCTGCTTTTCTGATCACCCCGAATGCACTATGCCCTTTGAAATCTCAATGCTGCTGCTAAAAATAATGAGAAAAAAAATCTGGTTTGTGAACTATGAAGAGCAAAAAGCATTAAAAAGATCTTAACTTGATTTTAGCTATGCTTTTTCTGAAGAAACTGGTTTTCTTCAGAAGAAATTTGGAATTCTTCATTCAAGCACAGCCATTTCAGGCTATAAACTCCAAGAAGGCAGTTTTAAATGAAGAATTAGAAAGGTTTGTGGCCATAAATTTAAGTGTTTGCCGTAAATTATAAGCCCTCTTTTCTGCAGAGCACAAAGCCCTAGATTTCTGCCATACAAGCAGTGCATTAAGCAGATGTGTGAAACTTGTGGCCCTGAGCATTATTGCTTCTTCTGAGATCTTTCCCGCCCGCCTCCCTTTGGTCTAGTCTACAGCTCTGATTACTTAGGGGTGTCCCATATCCAAGTCCTAATCAAGATCTGAAACTGTGCCTGATGTTTATTTAGGTTATAAATTGCAATATTTACCCATATTGCAAATCCCACAACACATTTCATAACATGCATAAGGGCAGGATCATCCCAGGCCTTCAGTCTAGGCTTCTGAGTTCTTGCCTGCAAATTGGACATTCTTTTGATGAGTAGCGCCAGCCAACAACTAACCAAAGTCCCCATATTAGGTTGGGTAGTTAGTTAGTTAGTTAGGTGCTCTAAGTCTAATGCCTGGTGGCTGCACCCTTTCTTCAAGCTGGACAAAAGAAAGAATAAGTTTGAAAAGTGTCTCCCACGAACTAGTGCAAATGGTTCAAGGCAGTAAGCCAGTTCATGTATCACACTAAGCCATGGTTGCTTAATCATAGTTTTGAATTAAGCAAAAATGGGTTCACACAAACCGCTGAGTCACAAGCAGTAACTTACAAAAATGGCTGGACACGCTGAACAGACTAAGCTGAAACCAAACTCATGTACTGTTCTCTGTTACTGGGTGCATACATCAGGCTGAGCCACACAGCAGCTTGTGTTTACACAAGCAACCACATCAGTTAACAATCCAGGGGCTGCATTCCCACAAAACGCAAAGCTTGGTTGGTGCTCAACTTTGTCCCTTTTTCTTAGCCAGGTGCGTGGACTTGGGTCAAGGTTACCTTGTGGTTCAGTACACTGCGTGAACCCAAAATGCTCAGTAATAAAATTAAGCGTAGGAGGAAGCCCTATTCTCTTAGTTTTTTTTTCTCTCTGTGTGTTTCTTAAAGTTCACGTGGTACACCGTTTGTAAATAGTTCCGGTTCTCTAGTATCAAACCCCCCATGAATAATGGGCTTCGGGAAGCTCCTCCCTTTCCCTCCCGCCTTTGTAATAATTAATTTGCAGCTAACAAGGCACATCAAAAAGAAAAGGCAGCCTTTCCCGCCCCGCCAAAATCTGCTCGTTGACCTTCTCCAAATGCCAGCGCTCTGCCTTAGTTTGCAATTGTTCGGCATCGTGATTCCCGCAAAGATTTCCCCAAGTCCCTCGTCCACTTTATCACTTTTTTTTTCCTTTTATCTGTTTTCAAACAAAGCCTCTCGTAAGGCGGTTTCCTCCGGCGGGCTTCTCGACGCAAACATTTGCTTTGCAAAGGACGCATTTCTTAGTCAAATTAGGCGCTCCTTCCCATCTCTTCTCCTCCCGCCTCCGCCCCGAATGCAAATCGCTCGCCCGCTTTCTTGGCTTGCAAAGCGGCAACATTATTCGCGAAGAGGGAAGGAGAAGAGAAAGAGGCTCCCGCGATGGCTGCTGGGGAATGTAGTTTCAGCGGGAGAGTCAAGGATCCCGCACGCGCAAAAATCCAGTTGTGTTCAAAGCCTTTCCCGTGTTAGGCTGTAGATTTGGAGAGTGTTCCACTGCCATTCAACGTGCGGGTATCTGTCATACATATAAAGCAAATGGCCTCCTATTTTCTCCATTCACACAAACTCTTTTCCCGCAAAAGGGGGGTCCTTTTAAGCCCTATAAAATGTGTAAATCTACATGCGTCTGCTCAGAAGGCTCCTCTCAAGACTACTTCCTTCCACCACCACCTCAACCAACCTTGTGAAGTTGTTGTTGTTCAGTCGTTTAGTCGTGTCCGACTCTTCGTGACCCCATGGACCATAGCACGCCAGGCCTTCCTGTCCTCCACTGCCTCCCGGAGTTTACTCAAATTCATGTTCGTTACATCGGTGATGCTATCTAACCATCTCATCCTCTGCCGTCCCCTTCTCCTTTTGCCTTCAGTCTTTCCCAGTATCAGGGTCTTTTCCAGTGAATCCTCTCTTCGCATTAGGTGGCCAAAGTATTTGAGCTTCAGCTTCAGCATCTGTCCTTCCAATGAGCAGTCAGGGTTGATTTCCTTCAGGATTGACTGATTTGACCTCCTTGCAGTCCAAGGGACTCTTAAGAGTCAACCTTGTTGTGAAGTAGGTGAGGCTTAAACAGTACAGGGCGAAGTTTTCGGGGAGCGATGGGGAAATGATGTGACATGGCCAAACCTGGCATAAGTTTTTTGTTTTTTCCTGTTTTATTTTTCTTCCATTTTCCTGTATCAGTTCTATTTTAGAGCATATGGTTTAATTTACCATGGATCTTCTGCCTCAAATGGTTATTATTTATTTATTTTATTTATTTATTTAAATTTATCCCTGCCCATCTCCCGAATCAGGGGACTCTGGGCGGTTTACAAGACAACAGTTAAAATGTATACATAAAATTACAGTAGTATAAAGTAGTTATAAATCCAGATGGATATTAATTAAAAGAAGGACATTAAAATTACGGGATTAGCCATCTCCATGAGGAGCTATCCCTTCCTCCTTCCCATGCCAGGCGGCAGAACCAGGTCTTCAGCTCTTTCCTAAAGGTTGGGAGGGAGGAGATCTGTCTCAACTCTGGGGGCAAGCTGTTCCATAAAGTGGGTGCTGTTACAGAGAAGGCCCGCCTCCTAGACCCCATCCGATGACATTCTCTAATTGATGGGGTACGTAGCAGGGCCTCTCTGGATGACCGGGTGGGGCGGGTCCTCATGGACCATAGCACGCCAGGCCTTCCTGTCCTCCACTGTCTCCCGGAGTTTACTCAAATTCATGTTCATTACATCGGTGATGCTATCTAACCATCTCCTCCTCAGCCGTCCCCTTCTCCTTTTGCCTTCAGTCTTTCCCAGCATCAGGGTCTTTTCCAGGGAGTCCTCTCTTCGCATTAGGTGGCCAAAGTATTTCAGCTTCAGCTTCAGCATCTGTCCTTCCAATGAGCAGTCAGGGTTGATTTCCTTCAGGATTGACTGATTTGACCTCCTTGCAGTCCAAGGGACTCTTAAGAGTCAACCTTGTTGTGAAGTAGGTGAGGCTTAAACAGTACAGGGCGAAGTTTTCGGGGAGCGATGGGGAAATGATGTGAAATGGCCAAACCTGGCATAAGTTTTTTGTTTTTTCCTGTTTTATTTTTCTTCCATTTTCCTGTATCAGTTCTATTTTAGAGCATATGGTTTAATTTACCATGGATCTTCTGCCTCAAATGGTTATTATTTTATTTATTTATTTATTTATTTAAATTTATCCCCGCCCATCTCCCGAATCAGGGGACTCTGGGCGGTTTACAAGACAACAGTTAAAATGTATACATAAAATTACAGTAGTATAAAGTAGTTATAAATCCAGATGGATATTAATTAAAAGAAGGACATTAAAATTACGGGATTAGCCATCTCCATGAGGAGCTATCCCTTCCTCCTTCCCATGCCAGGCAGCAGAACCAGGTCTTCAGCTCTTTCCTAAATGTTGGGAGGGAGGAGATCTGTCTCAACTCTGGGGGCAAGCTGTTCCATAAAGTGGGTGCTGTTACAGAGAAGGCCCGCCTCCTAGACCCCATCCGATGACATTCTCTAATTGATGGGGTACGTAGCAGGGCCTCTCTGGATGACCGAGTGGGGCGGGTCCTCATGGACCATAGCACGCCAGGCCTTCCTGTCCTCCACTGTCACCCGGAGTTTACTCAAATTCATGTTCGTTACATCGGTGATGCTATCTAACCATCTCATCCTCTGCCGTCCCCTTCTCCTTTTGCCTTCAGTCTTTCCCAGCATCAGGGTCTTTTCCAGTAATTTCCTATTAATTTGGGGATCCCCAGGGCCAGAGGTTTCCCACTTCTGGGTTGAGACAATGATGTGTTCAATGATCCAACTGCCACGAGGTCATGCTGAGTGGATATTGGAATCCAGCCTCTGCTCCCCCATTTTTCTTAGATTTACCTGCTGTCTTTCCTCAGGGCCTCAAAGCAGTTTGCAGGAACATCTCTCTTCATTCCATCCCCAGAGCAACAACCCTGTGAGGTAGACTGGGCTGAGTGTTGACTGGCCCAAAGTCTCCTAGTGTGTTGCACAACTGTAAGTTTGGAAAATACTTTGGAGATCATCTAATCCAGTGCTTTCCAAAGTGCCGCCGTTGGTGACACACCAACGGCAGCGGGGGCGCGCGCGTGCATGGCGGCAGTGCGGGGGGCGCGTGGCGGCGGCAGTGTGCATGGTGGCGGCGGCAGCGGCAGCCTCGCGAAAACGCGGAAGCGCTGATGGAGTGCCGCCGCCGTGCACACTGCTGCCACCGCGCGCGCCCACGTGCCGCCACTTCGCAACACAGTAAACCGTGTGTTGCGACACACTAAAGTGTCGCGACACACAGTTTGGAAAGCTATGATCTAATCTAATCCCCTGCCCAGTGTAGGCATCTGTTACTACAGCATCCCCAATAGATCCAGCCTCTGTTTTAACACTTAGGTCAGTGTTTCTCAACTTTGGCAACTTTAAGATGTGTGGACTTCAACTCCCAGAATTCCCCAGCCAGCATGGTTGGCTGGTCTAATACGCAGCATTGCAGCCCCAAGGAATATGCTCAGCGAGAAACAATTGCCCATCACCTTTGAGCAGATCTCTACTAGCTACCTTAGAAAGCCCATTCACGTTTTCTGAGAACTCAAACGGGGCTCGGGAGTTGGGGAAATGCCCCCGAGCCAACCTGGAGGGAATCGGGCTGTCGTCTAGGACAGTGTTTCTCAACCTCGGCAACTTTGTGGGCTTCACCTCCCAGAATTCTGGGAGTTGAAGTCCATACATCTTAAAGTTGCCAGGTTGAGAAACACTGGTCTAGGATGACTCCCTGAAGTCCGAAAGGACCCTGCTCCGCGCGCCGCCTGTTCAGCGCAGAAGAATGTTGGAGTATGTACAGTACCCACTACCTTTGACCGACAGGGGCGACGAACTACGAAGCCCAGAGGCCTCTGCGGCTGCCCCCCCCCCCCGGCCAGAGCACGGGGAGGCGTGGTTGGAGCTTGGGCTGGAAGCGGGCGGGGGAGAAGGATGGGTACAAAGCCTGGTGGTTGCATCCGCCAGGAATCAGTTTCGTCCTCGGCGCCTCGGAGCGGCGACCTTGGCACGCGAGCGGTGCGCTTTTCCAAAGGGCGTCGATGCTGCTGCAGCTGCTGCCGCCGCTGGAGCCCATACATGGGACGCGGGGCTGCTGGTCCGCTCCGTAAGCCGTGCGCTCGGTCGCCCGGGGGAGCAGGTTTGCCCTCCCCGCCGTGGCCCGCGTGCCAGAGAGCCACGAGCCGGGCTGCGTAGCGCCTCTCCACCCTGGAACTTTTTCCTCGCGTCTCGGCTCCCCCGCGCCTCTTTTGGATGCTTTTTCCAGCCTCTCCCCTTCCCCAGCACCCGCCGCCGGCGCTTCTTCCTCCCAGAGCAACAGCCTCCGCTGCCGCCGCCAGCCCCGCCGCCGCCGGGGTTGCTCCGCCAGAGGCAGCGCCATGCACACGGTGCAAAAGGACACTACCTTCACCAAGATCTTCGTCGGGGGGCTGCCCTATCACACCACGGACTCCTCGCTGAGGAAGTACTTCGAGGTGTTTGGGGACATCGAGGAAGCCGTGGTCATCACGGACCGGCAGACGGGCAAATCCCGAGGATATGGCTTTGTAAGTGCGCGGGGCGGGGGGTGGACCGGGGTCGCGCGCGAGCCGCCTTGCCCGGACGCCCGGAGCCGTCGGACAGGCCCTGTAATCGCCAGACAGTTCTAACAAAGGGCCCGGTGGAGCCCGTGGCGCGATTCCTGGACTCCTTTCGCCTCCGGGTCCTCTCCAGATGATTTGGGCTGTAATCCATAATCCCCAGCTTCTCCAGGAAGGGGTTGCATATCAGGCTCGCGCCCGCTGAAACAACATTCACTTCTCTTGCATTTCTGTACAAACTTGCCCTGGGGGGTGGGGGTGGGGGTGGGAACAGTTCAAGAAGGATCGGTCCAGAATGGGGCAGAAAATGCCCTTTCTGAGTCTCCCCTTCTCCTCCTATCTGGCTTTAAGCAACTGCTTTCTTCCTCCTTTCCCCCAACTTGGCTTCCCTGTTTATGTGTATACAATTTAGGAAAACCTAACTCTGTTTCTTCTTCCCCTCCTCCACCTCCCGGTTTGAAGCAAACAGCATTTTCATTGTGACAGGCTGGTTCAAGGGACCCCTAGCTGCATTCACACAGCTCATTTAACCCTTCTCAGCTCTATTAATGCTAACCTTGTTCTGGTTTTTTGTGGCTTAGTTGTGTGAACCCACCCCATCTGGTTACAACACCCAAGGTGTTGTATGAACTCAGACAGTGAATTAAATCTGTACTCGGATTAAACATATTGTCTGAACACAGACACGTCTGTATGGACCCTGACTGTGGTGTGTTTCCTGTTCTGGACTTTAAAGCAGGTGGGAAGGACCTGGGGAGGGTGTTCAAAGAGGCAGGAATGGAAAGTGAGCCATCAGAAGGAATACATCATGCGTTAGCCGTTAGCATCCCCAGAGCCACAACAGTCCTTTTCAAGTTTTCTGAAACAGATGGAGGTAAATCTCTAGAGAATGAGTTTCAAAAGTGCCTGTGGTTTGCAGAACAGAGAGAGGAAGAATCACTGATGTCGGGTGGTGTGGAGAATTGGTGAAGATAGTTGGCTGCCTATTTTAAACAGAATAGAAAGTGAACAGTTGGATTCAGTGATTGCTGTTTCTGAAGGTTCTTTGGAGATCAGAGATGGCTCCATAGAACTGAAGACTTGAGTTCAAAAATGCTTCTTATAGTCCTGCCAGGTTCCATATAATTGTAATTGTAATTGAAGATCAGTATTATTGTCTGTAAGAATAGAAAGGAGACTTGGAGACAGCGTGGGGCAGTTTGCTTGTCTAGTAAGTTTCTGAATAAATAGAAATATTTGGCTGGCTGTCGTATCTTCTAAAATCTATATATGCAGCTGAGGAGCACTATCTATCACCTGTTGGGAAGGTTGTCTTCTGAAATAGGGTCTAATGGAGCCGTTTCTTCTAATGTTTCCAAGGAGTGATAGCAACTGACCTCATTTTGCAGAGCGGTAGGGTGATGGATCTATGGGTCCCAAAAGTAACGCATCTCTTGGACAAAGAAATGAGAATAACACCAAACTTGGATCCCCTGTGATGGCATTCTCCATATAGCTCCTGAAACTTGGTACTGTACATTCTTTCACTTCAAAGATGGAGATGCAACAGTAAATTGGTGGTTACCTTCCCTGACCCTGAAACAATTGAAAGGCATGTTTTGTGAGACAGGATGACTTTATATCACCCCGATTGCAGTTTTATTTCAGTTTTGTAAGCATTGGTAGTGCCGTTCTTCCATTTCCCACAACTGTCAACTCTAAGTCATGTTTTTGTGGGTACAACTCTACATGGGAGATTAGTTCCTTGTCTGTAGTTTCTCTTATCATTTTCCACCACTGCTTCAAGAAATTAACAGAGGAATAGGAAAGAAAAAACTCTGTCTCCAAAATGAGTTCCAGACTATTCAAAATGGTGGAGAGAACTGACTGCAACTGCTCATGTTATTGTCCTATCTCTACTTTGTTGAACTGCCAAGGAATTAATATCAGGAAGGGATTTAGAAGTGATGGTGAGGGAGAGACTCCATATGCCACGAGATGTTAATTTTGGGAAGGAGGTATGGCTATCCATTCAGATATAAGCAGATACAGGGAAGTCGTCTTTGAATAACGTTCTTCTGGGGACTACAAGCACAGGCCATGTAGTTATCTTGGCAAAAACACAGAAGGGGTTTCCCATTGCTGCTTTCTGGGATTTATTTTCACCTTCTCAGAAGAATCTACAGCCCTGAGATTTCCTAGCACTCTCCCACCCAACTACTAACCAGATCCGACTCTCCTTAGGTTTTTGAGGTTGGCCAAGATAGCCAGGTATTCTCACCTAGCAGAGGTGGACACTTAATAGCCACTGAATATTAGAACAAAAGTTCCGAACAGAAGCTTCTTTCTCCTTCTCTCAGGGAAAAAGGAAACAAAAATAGCTAACAGTTGTGGACCTTCAGAAGGGAGGAAGATGCAAAACATGATTAGTAGAGAAGGGAGGAAGCATAGGAAACCATGAACAGCCAGTAACAAAGGTCTGCTACGGAGGAAGGAACATATACTGTACTTATATTTGATTCCAAAGAAACAGTAACAATGGTAATTGTACCTATTTTTTTATAATTAAAGAGTGACGAAGGAAGCACTGAGATACCCTAAAATCAATTTACAGATTAAAACACATCACAAATAGGAACAAACACATACAGAATACATTGCAATCTGTTAATCTCTTTTTCCCCCTTAAATGCACTATGTAAAAGTATGCAATCAGCCAACACAGATACGGTCACTTATTGTTGATCCAATCCAGGGTAGGTAGTATGGAATCTGTTAATGGGTTTAACTGTATAGAGCAATTAAATGAAAAGTAGCCATATTACAAAAATCAGCCTCTAGTTCAGAGCTTTCCAAACTGTGCGTCGCAACACAAAAGTGTGTCACCACACACAGTCTGGTGTGTCGCCACACAACCCGGAAGCGCTGATCATCATCAGCGCTTCCGGGTTTTCCCACGGCGACACACCAACGGCGGCGCGCAAAAACCTGAAAGTGGCAGCAGCGCTTCCGGGTTTTTGCGTGCTGCCGCAGCGGCGGCACTTCCAGGTTTTCCTGCGGCGACACACCAACGGCGGTTGGTGTGTCGCTGCGGGAAAACTTTGGAAAGCCCTGCTCTAGTTCCATCTTCATTTACCAGAATGCCTCTAGACTTCCCCTAAGCATTCCTAGAAAATAAAAAAGGAGGCTTCCTGTGATTTCTTTGGAAGGGTGCCCATCTGGCCAAGACAAAAAGATCAAACTAAGATTAGGTAGTAAAAAGAGTGGCAGGAAACAACTTTGCCAGTTTACCTTCTTGGTAAATCAGTGTTTTGTGACTGGACATGTCCACCATGATAGCCATTTTGTAAACAGGCAGGCCCACTGCAGCAGCCATTTTGTGAGCACACCTAGGGCATTCTCTCAAAACTTCCAAATCTGCCCACAGAAATGGCCACACAGTCAAAATTCCCCCCTTCCCTGATCCACTGTAAGTCTGTAACTCCATTCTTCATTTCACCTACTTCTTCCTTGGCAAAATAGCACCTGAAACGTAAGACCTTATATGATATTGCTGTCATAATGTCTCCACATAATTATTAGCAGTGAACAAACTCCTTTTTATTGTGAGTATTGTAGCCAAAAGGCCATGTGAAAGAGAGGCTTACGGGAATGTGGAAAGCAAAATTTGAAACTCCAGAACATGGAGTTTGAGAGGAGACCCATATTGTCCAACGATGCTAAATGTGCTGAGTGTCTGGGGAAAACTCAAAAGTGTGAAGGCATGAAATGAGTGATGGCATGGAATATCCTAGGATAGAACAGTAATATTTCTCAAGCATCACTTGCAAAGAGAGTGTTCCTCTATGCCATATTATGAGTGTCCCTGGAATCTTTTTTATATAACAAATGCTCTCAGTTGGTCATCAGCGTCAAGGTGCAAGAGACAGGTTCTTCCATGGAGTTTTGAACTATCAGGGGGTACAGATTATGATGATGTGTTATCCCAGGTTCAGAAATAGCACACCTGTAGGCATGAATTGTTCAGAAAGTGCAGCAGGAGACAGAACGTAGCCATGGATGCTGCCCTTGGGCTTCTCAGAGATGTGTGTTGGTTATTCCTGGAAAGAAGATGAGCCTGGATCAAGGAGCCATGCTGAGTTAAGATGGAGTAGAATGCAGCATCCTTTTTGATCACTGTCCCATTTTACTCCGTATTCTCTCCATTGATCTTGTCCACACAGTATGATTAACTCAGTCAGTGAGTAACGTGGTCAAATGTCCTTGGTTCTGCAGCATACAGCCCCCATAACTGGGTCAAAAATTGACATTTTGGGACTACAGAGCCTTCGTCTGTTTTCTCCAGGAAATGCCTGGTAGCCTATCCGATGTTGTGCTCGGACATTATTGGCATTACCCTTCATCAATCACCCCTTCCCTGTGAGGCAGACAGCAGTAGGCATGGCTTGACCATGGGAGTCAACCATTGCTCGAGAAGGGTGTTCTGGGCTGCTCTCTGGCCTTGACAGAGAGTTCTGTAACATAAAAGCTTATTTATATTTATTTATATTTCTAACTTATATCACCATATTGCCGTATTGCCAACTCTTTCTCTTAGAGCAGTGTTTCTCAACCTTGGCAACTTTAAGATGCGTGGACTCCAACTCCCAGAATTCCCTAGCCAGCATGGCTGGCTGGGGAATTGTGAGAGTTGAAGTCCACGCATCTTAAAGTTGCCAAGGTTGAGAAACACTGTCTTGGAGGAATGACTGCATGAGGGTTGGAAAGTAGCCCACTTTTGACTGAGCAATAATGTTCAACAGTATAGCTGACCAGATGAAGGTAGTTTAACCCTGACAAACTCAGGGCTGTTTGGGATTAAAATGAACTTTCTCCAGCCCCACTGCTGACTGAGGCTCAGTGATTGTGTGACTCATCCTGCAACTGATCTGGGTAAGTGTGTTCTGCAGAGAGAGCCAGTTTGCTGGAAATTCAGAAAGGAGCATTTCCCCCACACACCTTCCTGAAGATGGTAGGGACTGTAGCTGCAAGCTTTTGTACAGTTCATCCCTTTTCTGTGTTTTGATTGTTTTCTTAATACTTCTGACAAAGAAGATTCTGAAGAGGAAATTCTTCTGTTGTTAAGAGCAACAGGTGAGGCTCAATTTCCTGACCAGCAAGTGAACTCTTACCTCACCCGGATGCAACTGTAAAGTTCCAACGAATAAAGTTTCACTTTCTTCTCTTGCTTGGAGACTTGAATTTTGGAAAGAACAATGAAGCAATTTGGCATTCTCAGACCTACCCAATGGTGGATACTTAATCTTCTACATTTGGGGTGGGACAGCTGCTTTGAGTCTGTGTTGACTCCTGGTGACTGCCCTGGACTATTCTTCTTGGCAAGATTTTCAGAAGTGGTTTCCCCTTGCTGCCTTCTTCCTGAGACTGAGAGAGAGGGACTGGCCCAAGGTCACCCAGCTGGCTTTGTGTCTAAGGTGGGACTACAGGTAGTCCTTGCTTAACAACCACAATTGGGACTGGAATTTTGGTTGCTAAGTGAAGCGGTCATTAAGCAAATCCAACCCGATTTTACAACCTTTTTTGCAGTGGTTGTTAAGCGAACCTTCATGGCTGTTAAGCGAACCATGTGGTTGTTAAGTGAATCACATGGTTCCCCTTTGATTTTGCTTGCCAGAAGCCAGCCGGGAACGTAGAAAATGGCAATCACGTGACAATGGGATGCTGCGACAGCCATAAATATGAACCGGTTGCCAAGCACCCAAATCCTGATCACATGACTGTGGGGACACTGTGATGGTTGTAAGTGTGAGATCCAGTCGCAATTCGGTTTTTCAGCACCGTTGTAAGTCTGAACCATCACTAAACGAATGGTCATTAAGCGAGGACTACCTGTAGAACTCAGATCTCCTGATTTCTATCCTGGTGCCTTAACCATTACACCAAATTAGCTGTCATACATTAAACAATTAGCTGGTTTTAAATTCAAATAAAAGGGCAGAATATCTAACTACCAATGTCAGTGTCTTATTGATATAATTTACATTTCAACAAGAACTTATGATGTCTGGTTGATGCAGGACTAGCCATAAATCATGGTTTACAAATGTAATGTTTGGGTCATCCATTGTGCTAAGCTCAGATCAGCGATACACACATTAGAGAATTGTGGGAACCCAGCCAATGTCGTATTGTGCTTTAAACGTCCTTTTTAATTCCCAGTTCTAAGAGCAGGCCAAGTGGTTTTAACTTTTAATTTATTAAAATGTTACTTGGATTTCTCAAGAACAAATTTTGCCAGACTAATCTTACCTTATTTGCTTCATAAGCATCTTTCCTTAGTATATTATAGAAATCTTATAGACATAATATATCTTCCACAAACTATTTGACAAAGTACCCCATGACATTCTGATTAGCAAGTTAGTTAAAGTGTGGACCGATATATACTTGGCTTTAAAGGTCTATTCAGAGAGGAGTCATTAATGGTTCCTCATCACACTGGACTGTATTGAGTGGTGCCACAAGATACTAATCAGGTCTGACCCTACTTAACTTTTTCAGATCAGTCAAATTGGGCTCAAAATAAGCCATTAAAATACGTTTGCATTGTTGTAGTAAATCATAGTTTCACCACCACAGTTGAAGGTTTGGAAATCATTTTGAGCTGGGTAATAAATTCAATGGGGTAAATCAAAATAGTGCAAAAGGATGTACAGGTTTTCAAGTCACAAAACGATATTGTGAGTACATTAAAAATGGAGAGAAAAGCTTTTACCTTCTCAGAGGTCGTATCTACTGAATCAAAGAACCTGAACTGTATCAAATGATTACTGGTAAACTGTGTCCAAACCAAGCCAATATTTACATGTGTGGGGGATAATCAGGTTTAGGTAGATTTTTAAAAAACCGAACTGGTGTGATGGGTATATGGAGACACATCTGATTTCTGTACTCTGTCAAGAGAGAGGCAGAATGTACCATTCTGTTGACTGTCTTTGATCTTTGCATGGTTTTTAAAACTGACTCCTTGCTGCTATAGTGAACAGATAAGTGTGGCTCATATCTGCAAGTTTCTATCTAGGGGTATCCTGGGGACGTCCAAAAAGTCACGGTGGTGGGTGTAAAAATGGGCAGGGCGTTGATCGTGCAATTGCACCCATCACCTTGGCTTTAATTTTTTTTATTTATTATGTTTATATGGCCATCCAATTTGCAAGACATACCCACACACACCCCTCCCGTGGATTCCTCTGGTTCCGTCTTATTCCATGGGAGGTATACCTTGCCACACTGTATTCTCTGCGCTGCCACGTTATAACTTAGTTTGCATTTTACATTTTTATCTAATTTAAAACCAATTTTTTATGATATGTATAATTTTGATGCTCCTGATTATGCTTGAATTTTAAGGTGGTTTTTCCTGCGTCTTGTTTTTTAATTATTGCATATATCACTGTCAGATCCTTTCGGGGTGAAGTTGTGTGACTCATTTCTAAAATAAAATCTGTGCTTGATCTTGTATTTCTACAAAGGGAAATTGTGTGCTCCTTTCCAGGTCACCATGACTGACAGAGCTGCAGCTGAAAGAGCCTGTAAAGATCCCAATCCCATCATTGATGGGCGGAAAGCAAATGTCAACCTAGCGTATCTGGGAGCAAAACCAAGGAGTATTCAAACTGGTAAGGCCAATAGCTCTTCCCTTACCCTCTGCTCCTTCCATCTCCCTTGCTTAAGCTATTTCCTGTTCTATGTGGACTTTGTTGTTGTTTATTTGTTCAGTCGCGTCCGACTCTTCGTGACTTCATGGACCAGCCCACGTCAGAGCTTCCTGTCGGCCGTTACCATCCCCAGATCCCCCATGGTTGAGTCCGTCACCTCCAGAATGTGGACTTCGGTAGGGATAATCCAGTATAGAGCTATAGATCAGTGTTTCTCAACCTTGGCATCTTTAAGATGTGTGGACTTCAACTCCCAGAATTCCCCAGCCATCTCTTCCTCTGCTCTAGATGAATATTCCACCCTCATGCCTTATGCAGCATTCAAGTATGCAGTCTTTCCTTCCATGTTTTCTACTGCTAAGCTTGGGGTATTCAAAGCCATGGACAGTCTCTTGGCTATCAGCAGAGATGCTATGATGCAGGTGCATTGCGGCAGAATCGGGGAGCCCTGATAAATAGCTACAGATTGGGTTCACACATTGCACTAGTCCAGTGTTTCTCAACCTCAGCAACTTTAAGCTGTGTGGACTTCAACTCCCAGAATTCCCCAGCCAGCATGAATTCCACACAGCTTAAATTTGCTGAGGTTGAGAAACACTGCACTAAGTCATTATGGGGTTTCCCTGTTTCTGGCCCAGCTTCATTCATTCATTCATTCATTCAAAATATTTATAACCTGCCGTTCTACGTAAAAGGCTTTCAAAGTGACATACAAGAGAATTCAAAATGCAACCTTTGTCTACAACCACAATTAGGAAAATACAGTGTATATATTTGAAACATTTACCAGTTTGTGGGAAGCAGACCATTGTGGGTTGTTCAATAAACCCTGGTTAACAATCTTGGTTTAGCATTGTGCACCACTGGCTGGGTTTATACACTGTCCTAAACCATGGTTTAAATAATCCAAAGTAACTGGATCCTCACATCACAGTAAGTCATAAACCATAGGCCATAAACCACAGTGGTTAGATGTACACAGCAGTAAGCCAAAGTTAACCAAAGTTCTTTATGGCTTTGTGTTTTGTGTACTTACAAACATACACACCCATTGTACTGTTCCTTATGGAATAACATTATTCAATGCACAGAAAAAAGAGTGAAAAGTAATAAGCAACAGAAATTAAAGGCAAGAAATAAAAGAAAAGGAAATGTAATTAAATCTAAATGCACCTTTATGTTTTTATATTCTTGCAAGCCATCCTTACATCCATCATATCTGTATATTGATTCATACATTGACTTTTGTTCTTTAAACTTCTCGCTTCTGTCTTTTGGAGGATCTCATCAGCGCCCTCCAACCACAACTTTCTCCACCTTCCCCTTTATCTTGACTCATTCATTCTTTCTTCATATATTTGTTTTGCAGTTTGATCCTTATGCATTTTTCCTGTAATACCACATTTCATGCCTTTCATGATGGGATATGTGCAACAGTATGTTGGCTTGTAAGGTAGTCTCTAGTTGAGAGATTCTAGCTTGCATAGAATAGTATGAGCATGCTTGGGATAAAACTGGACATTGCTTGCATTTGTGGCATACTGGGCAAAACTGGCAGGCACTGTCCTTACTGTTATTAGGGAATGTTGCGTGTTGTAATGAATGAAGCTGGTAAGGCAGTTCCCAGGTTAAGAAGCAGTTCTCAGATGACAACATAGATCAGGAGCCTTCCAGGCCATTGAGAGAACAGCCAGTATCTGTTGAATCAGAAAGTTTGGAATTGAAAGCCTAGAATTTAAATCCTGGAGCAAAAGATTTATACATACTTACTGACTTCTGAGTCCTGAACTGGACAAATCTTCTCTGTGTATGTTGCTTCATTTTTACTGGAAAAAAAGGAGACTGATTCTCCCATATCATGTCTGAGTATCTTCTGCTGAGTAAGCTGTTTCCTGAATAAGGGGTTACCTATCTGAGATTTACAGTTGAGCCTGGTATGAAGCTTAACAGGGAGAAGGAATTTGTGCGTCATCCTCATGAACTCATCAATTGTATGCTTTAAAATATTTGCATTTAGATAAAGTGTTCTTGCTAGATATAGGCAAACATTTCAAATTTAAAACACATTTTTTTAAGTAGTTGTTTCAGGTGTGACACAAAACTGTTTTTTGAGCTCTTTGGACATGTGTCAAGATTGACTGTTTGAGTATGAAATTCTGTTGCAAGCTTGAAACATTTCCAAAATACTTGAAAGGGTTGTTTTGTGCTCAAAACAGGGTGTTTTGAATTTGGGACAGTTCAGTTTGCAATCCCTAGTTTGCTGTTCAAGAGAAATTAAAAATCCCTTAAAGTTCCATTTAGATACATATTTTAAAATATGCATGTATAATTCAGTTTTCCCCAACTTGTGGAGTTAGTGTGCAAATTTGAAATGGTGAGAGCATGTCACAAGCACTTTCACAAAATGGCTGCCATGATGAGCGTGACAGTCACCTAACATCCATTAATTGGATGGCAAACTGGTAGGATTACTTCCCACCAACTTGTCTAACTTCCCAGAATCCTCTGTACCACCTCCTCTTCTGTCGTCTTTCTCCTGGTAGGGAGAGTTGGCACACTTCCAGATAGAAGACTGCCTGAAAGTCCTGTAATTTTATTTTCCAAGAAAGCTTCTGAGCCCAGAAACATTCTTGGAAATAACGATAATGCTTGAGCTGGCACTTTGCTTTGATGCATGTTAGCTTCTCACTTAATTTCTTCAAATTAAAACAATCTTACCTTTGACTTTTCCCCTGCCGGGTAGATGAACACACTTCCAAACATGGTCTTGGGCTGCAACCATGCTGCCATTTTAATTTCTCAGAATGCCTCTTGGGGCTTACAGTGGGGCGAAAAAGTATTTAGTCAGCCACCAATTGTGCAAGTTCTCCCACTTAAAAAGATGAGAGAGGCCTGTAATTGACATCATAGGTAGACCTCAACTATGAGAGACAAAATGAGAAAACAAATCCAGACAATCACATTGTCTGATTTGGAAAGAATTTATTTGCAAATTATGGTGGAAAATAAGTATTTGGTCACCTACAAACAAGCAAGATTTCTGGCTCTCACAGACCTGTAACTTCTTCTTTAAGAGGCTCCTCTGTCCTCCACTCATTACCTGTATGAATGGCACCTGTTTGAACTTGTTATCAGTATAAAAGACACCTGTCCACAACCTCAAACAGTCACACTCCAAACTCCACTATGGTGAAGACCAAAGAGCTGTCGAAGGATACCAGAAACAAAATTGTAGACCTGCACCAGGCTGGGAAGACTGAATCTACAATAGGCAAGCAGCTTGGTGTGAAGAAATCAACTGTGGGAGCAATAATTAGAAAATGGAAGACATACAAGACCACTGATAATCTCCCTCGATCTGGGGCTCCACGCAAGATCTCACCCCGTGGGGTCAAAATGATCACAAGAACGGTGAGCAAAAATCCCAGAACCACACGGGGGGACCTAGTGAATGACCTGCAGAGAGCTGGGACCAACGTAACAAAGGCTACCATCAGTAACACACTACGCCGCCAGGGACTCAGATCCTGCAGTGCCAGACGTGTCCCCCTGCTTAAGCCAGTACATATCTGGGCCCGTCTGAAGTTTGCTAGAGAGCATTTGGATGATCCAGGAGAGGATTGGGAGAATGTCATATGGTCAGATGAAACCAAAGTAGAACTGTTTGGTAGAAACACAACTCCGTCGTGTTTGGAGGAGAGAGAATGCTGAGTTGCCTCCAAAGAACACCATACCTACTGTGTGTAGCTTGAATCATGTCAACTGGATTTCTATTTTCTTAGTGGAAACGTTTCGCTCCTTATCCAAGGAGCTTCTTCAGTCTGAGCAAAGTTGGTAAGGGAATCCTAAATATGTTCCTAGGTAGCTGTGTGACCTTACACCTGGGGCTAGGTCATGGTTATATTGAGATGTAATTTTTAAGTCCTTTTATCATCTAAAGGAGGGTCGTTAAAATCACCATGCTGCTGTTGAGCTTCTGAAATGGTCTTAATCTTCCTAGGCACAGAAGACAAAACGGGGAGGAAGATGGGGGAGAGTTTGTGCCTGAGGCCCCCACCTCTATTCAAGGAAGGATTTTCCAAGTTGGCATAAATGGATTCCTTGACCCCTCTCTCAAACCACCTATCTTCTCTGTCTAAAATGTGAACATTAATGTCCTCAAATGAGTGTCCTTTTTCTTTTAGATGAAGATAAACTGCTGACTCTGGTCCTGTGGTGTTATTTCTCCTGTGTTGGGCCATCCTCCTGTACATAGGTTGTTTGGTTTCTCCAATGTAGAGTTCAGAGCACTCCTCACTGCACTGGATTGCATAAACTACATTGCTTTTCTTGTGTTTTGGAGTTTGATCTTTGGGGTGTACAAGCCTCTGTCTCAGTGTGTTGGTGGGTTTGAAATATACAGGTATGTGGTGTTTGCCAAATATCCGTTTTATCTTTTCAGACACGCCAGCCATGTAGGGAATGACCAGGTTCTTTCGTTTACTCTGAGTCTCAGCCCTATCTGTCGCTGTTTTAGGTCTGGTAGATTTAGATTTGGTGAAGGCCCAATTTGGATATCCACAGGCCTTCAGGGCAGGTGAATCAGCACCTGAGAACAGCCCTGAAGGCCTGTGGATATCCAAATTGGGCCTTCACCAAATCTAAATCTACCAGACCTAAAACAGCGACAGACAGGGCTGAGACTCAGAGTAAACGGAAGAACCTGGTCATTCCCTACATGGCTGGCGTGTCTGAAAAGATAAAACGGATATTTGGCAAACACCACATACCTGTATATTTCAAACCCACCAACACACTGAGACAGAGGCTTGTACACCCCAAAGATCAAACTCCAAAACACAAGAAAAGCAATGTAGTTTATGCAATCCAGTGCAGTGAGGAGTGCTCTGAACTCTACATTGGAGAAACCAAACAACCTATGTACAGGAGGATGGCCCAACACAGGAGAAATAACACCACAGGACCAGAGTCAGCAGTTTATCTTCATCTAAAAGAAAAAGGACACTCATTTGAGGACATTAATGTTCACATTTTAGACAGAGAAGATAGGTGGTTTGAGAGAGGGGTCAAGGAATCCATTTATGCCAACTTGGAAAATCCTTCCTTGAATAGAGGTGGGGGCCTCAGGCACAAACTCTCCCCCATCTTCCTCCCCGTTTTGTCTTCTGTGCCTAGGAAGATTAAGACCATTTCAGAAGCTCAACAGCAGCATGGTGATTTTAACGACCCTCCTTTAGATGATAAAAGGACTTAAAAATTACATCTCAATATAACCATGACCTAGCCCCAGGTGTAAGGTCACACAGCTACCTAGGAACATATTTAGGATTCCCTTACCAACTTTGCTCAGACTGAAGAAGCTCCTTGGATAAGGAGCGAAACGTTTCCACTAAGAAAATAGAAATCCAGTTGACATGATTCAAGCTACAGACAATTCCACCTGGATGACTGAGAACCTTCATAGACATACCTACTGTGAAGCATGGGGGTGGCAACATCATGCTTTGGGGCTGTTTCTCTGCAAAGGGACCAGGACGACTGATCCGTGTACAGGAAAGAATGAATGGGGCCATGTATCGTGAGATTTTGAGTGCAAACCTCCTTCCATCAGCAAGGGCATTGAAGATGAAACGTGGCTGGGTCTTTCAGCATGACAATGATCCCAAACACACCGCCCGGGCAACGAAGGAGTGGCTTCGTAAGAAGCATTTCAAGGTCCTGGAGTGGCCTAGCCAGTCTCCAGATCTCAACCCCATAGAAAACCTTTGGAGGGAGTTGAAAGTCCGTGTTGCCCAGCGACAGCCCCAAAACATCACTGCTCTAGAGGAGATCTGCATGGAGGAATGGGCCAACATACCAGCAACAGTGTGTGCCAACCTTGTGAAGACTTACAGAAAACGTTTGACCTCTGTCATTGCCAACAAAGGATATATAACAAAGTATTGAGATGAACTTTTGATATTGACCAAATACTTATTTTCCACCATAATTTGCAAATAAATTCTTTCCGAATCAGACAATGTGATTGTCTGGATTTGTTTTCTCATTTTGTCTCTCATAGTTGAGGTCTACCTATGATGTCAATTACAGGCCTCTCATCTTTTTAAGTGGGAGAACTTGCACAATTGGTGGCTGACTAAATACTTTTTCGCCCCACTGTATATGGGCTCTGGTTTTATTTCAGTAAAGAATCTATGGGCATTAAGGTGAGAACCAAGAAGCACCAGTGTGAAAATTGAAGGAGCTGGGAATGTTTAGCCTCAAGAGTGAGGGGGGATACGACTGCACTCTTCCATACCTGAATGGATGTTACACAGAAGGAAGTCAGAACCTGTTTTTTGTTGTTTCAGATGCAGGATACAGAATAATAGATTTAAATTTCAGGGGTATCAACTGAAGGTTAGAAAAAACTTCCTTGGAGTAAGAGCGGTGGAACCAGTGACCCAGAGAGATGCTGGCTTCCTCTTCCTCTGTGCGATCATTAAGGAGACTTTAATTTGGATTCTTGCATGAAGCAGAGGGATGGATTCAATGACCCAACCCCTTCCAACTGTGTGATTCTATGTCCCATTGTGTATATGCAGCTGTATTACTGCTTCATTAATCAAAAAGTTTCCCCTATGTAGAGTGCCAAATTGTGAGGTTCCTGAAGACAACAGGATTATTGGTAGTTTCACACTTGTAAATAAAGCCAAAATGAAGGGAAACAATAGAATTTCACACATACAGATAAGAATAAGCAACAAAAATCTTGGGCCCTGCGCTTCAATTTACATTCTGTTTCATCAGTTTCTAGAGCTGTATAAGAAATATATAAGCCAAAGATTTTTTTTTAAAATAAAACAAATAGAAAATGTATTCAAAATATACTGTACTGTAGTGTGTACGTATATCTGCAATTTTGAGTATGCATTAAAAATGAATGTACTGTAGAAAGAGGAAGAAATTGCTGCCCAAAGATGAAAGTGATTTGAATTTGTATACAGAGTTGAAAAATTGCAGCCAAATATTTGCAATTAGGGAGGAGTGGATTTGTATAAATCAGGTGCATGTCAGTGCTGCATTTACTGTATCTACCAAAGGGTCATTTATCTGCATATTAATCTGTTCTGTGCAATTTCTTGTTTAATCGTCTTTTTAAAAAACTTCCAGAAAAAAATAGTGTTATGAAGATTTTGAACATGGCTTTCTGCAACATATGGATATTTTTACAAAATATATGCAGCTCCTCACATGGTTAGCTCCTCACACTAACAGCTCTAGTTCAGTTCACAAAACATATTGAACCTGATTACTGAATTAAACTATTTTGTTGGTGTGCACAGTTTACAGAACTATAAGCTAACTCAGTGGTCTGGGATCACAGCATGGTAAATGATTAAGGAAAACCTAACCAAGATGAATGCTAATAAAGCTTAGGATGTGGTTTAAATGCATCTGCTATAGTAGGTACTACCTGACCTGGGGACCTATTTTTGGAACTTTCCTTGCCAAAAATCTCTATTTTGACCAAGGAGACCCTATTTTGAGTTAAAACACTCTTCAATAGATCATACTGAAGTTATTTTTTTTAATATTTATTGCTCTGCTTCCAGAAGTTGTACCAAAAGGAAAGTAAGATGTAAATGTACTACAATTTCAGAGAGATTGCATTTAATCATAGTTTAAATAAATAAACTGTGGGCACTTGAGTAGAAAGTAATAAAAGATGCGAATGTGAGCGTTAACATAGATGTTTGGGGAGGAGTGACCGACAATGGTAAAATTATTCTATCCAAGGGTCATGTGGCTAAAAAAAGTTGGTGTGTAAGAGAGGGTTGAAAGTTTTAAAGAAAGGGAAGATGTGCAATGTCGTCATAAATCTTTCCAGCACAGACCAAAGTAGCCTAGCGTGTACTAAAAATTGAAAGATGTGAAAGTGATAAGATGCACAGGCCAATAGTTGGGTTGTACTGTTGAATAAGCAACAAGTTGCATGATCTAGTTTAACTTTGCTTCAACCATTTTTCCCTAGGTTTTACCTTAGGGGTGCAGCAGTTACATCCAGCTCTTATTCAGAGACCCTACGGGTAAGTGGAACTTTTCTTTTTAACTGTGTTCACAACCAATCTGAAGACAAATTAATAAAGCAATGCAGAAAGAGGAAACAAGCTCTAAGTTACAGAACTAGGCATGGCTATAGCATCTGAAATAAGGTTTCTTAGCCCTCACTTAGGATATGAAGCAAAGCTTTTTGAAAAGTTTCCACTTTCTACAGATATTGGATTGGGTGATTCATTCATTCATTCATTCATTCATTCATTCATTCATTCATTCTGTATAGCCACCCATCTCAGCAAGTGACTTTGGGCAGTGAATGACCTTAAAATAAATTAAAAACAAATTTCCATCCTGACACAGCTCAAGGAAACCATTTCTATTTCTCTGGTCCTCTTCATTATGCCCCAGAGCAGTTAAGGGGATGGGTCATCTCTGAGCTCGTTCCATGATCTCTACTTTGGCTAAATCAAGTTGTTCTACTTCATGATAACAGGTGGAAAGTTGAAACGGGGCCGTGGTTCTTATCATATCCTGGGAGGGAGAGAGCAGCTAGGTTCATACATACACTATGCTCAAATGGGTTGGGTAGTCTTAACATGTTTTGTTAGTCAGGCCATGATAATAAGCTGTGATATAGTTTATTATTTATTTGGGCATAGTGTGTTATGTATACCAAGCAGTTGTGTGACTTACGTTTAAGATTTAATGTGTTATGTGAACCCAGCCAATCTGCTCATAATAATGTTTCCCATACTACAAGTCTAAGAAGGGGTTTGGTCAGTGCATTAAGTCATTGTTTGTTTAACTATTGTTTATTTGAATGAGCTACGGTTGGCTGGATTTATACAGAATAAATAAATAAATAAAGCCATTCACATTATGGCTTAGCACAATGTATGAATACAGCCTTTATGCTTAATGCAAAATGATTGCATTCACATAAAATGCTAACCTATAATGTGGGTTGCTCTGCTTTAGCTTAGCATGCTATGTCCTCCCAACATGAAAACCTAACTGGCTGATGTTTTTTCAGCCAACCGATGGCTTAGCCTGACATGTGAACTCATGCATTTGGGCCTCTATCGTATTCCAGGAATTGAAACAATCCTTCATATGATTCTCTGAGATTGTACCATGGGGTACAAGACACTAGGCAGACTTGCACAAGGTCCTTGCCCTGTAGGACCGTGGTCTTTCTGGGCTCGAGACACCTAAGGACCTCTTACAAGGACGTGCCGTACGAGTTTTGTAAAATCCAAGAAAGGCTTTCTTTGTTTGTTTGAGTTCTAATTTAAATGGGGCCGATGCAGGAGGCCTTGGCAGCGGGTTGCAGCTCGTTGCTTTGGGCCCCATGTGGCAATTCCAGGCCAGAGAACAAATTGCATTTGGATAGTAAATCTAATATTCAGTGAAAGAAACATTAGGTCAAAAATTGATTCTGGGCAGATGTTATACAGGACTTGAGGAGTTTATAGAAGTCAGCTATTGTCTCCACTTTTCAATAGTATATCCCAACCCTCTTTGGTCTAAAACATCCTCTTTTTATACATCTAATAGGATCTGGCAGCTGCTTTGCAAAAGCCAAGAGTGCTTAGAGACAACAATAGCAACTGTCATCCTAACTTCATTTAACTGTTAAATGATTGATGTAATTCACTGGGTCTCTCTCTTTCGCTCTCAAGCACTGCTTCCTGAAAATGGAAGCTTGTGTGTGTGTTTTAAAGAATTTGGGAAAAGTTGGTTCTCTTTGGAAAAAAAAAACTTTGGAAGGCTGATGGGTTTAAGAAACAATGCACCATTTTTTTCTTTGCCAAGAGGAATTAATATTTAATCTCTTCTGCGTCTCCTCCCCCCACCCAGTAGTCTACACATAGACTGTCTTTCTTTACGTCCCCCCACTCTAACCTTCCTGCTCTGGATGACTCAACTCTTCTGAGTTTATGATGCCAGTGATGGTGGTATTTTTCCCCCTTGCTCCTCTGGTAGTGTCATAGTAGGGAACTAACATCTGTATTGTTTGTGTAGAGCAGTGTTTCTCAACCTTGGCAACTTTAAGATGTGTGGACTTCAACCCCCAGAATTCCCCAGCCAGCATGGGGAATGTATGAATGTACAAATGTATGAAATCAACATCTTAAAGTTGCCAAGGTTGAGAAACACTGGCATAGAGGGTTGAAACATGTTTTTCCACACCACTCTTTAATGCTCATTTTGTTTTGGAAGAGAAGTAAGAAATCATTGTTCTTATTCTTAATAGCCAAGTGAAAACATACTCAAACTTGTGATGTACCTTATCATCAGCATAATCAGAAGCAGCAGGAGCAGCATTTTCCTTCAGTCAAGTCTGTTATGGTGAAAAGGTTGCTGAAAATGATAACAAGAGTCCCGTTCAGTTCATTTGGTGCTTTCTGCGGCTGCGTTTTTCATAGCAACATTTCTCAATTGTTGATGTTTCCTAATTCTGCAGTTCCTCTGAAGAAGCCCAGATGGGCATTTGCAGAATTAATTTGAGACGTCGAATCCTGATATGCGTATGAGTACGTGTTTTTAAATTGACAGCGCCCAGGGGGGGAAAAAGGAACAGTAAGAGGCTATGAATATTAAACTTGCACTTGTTTAAAAATTCATTTTTAGAGCAGCTTTTTATAGCATGTTTGGTGCTGCATAATAATAAGAATTGGCTCAGTCCCAATTTTGAGGACTTTGGGTATATGGCTGATGAAGCAGCAGTGGCAAGAAGGAAGTGCAGAGTAAGAATTGTAGTAAGAGGAGGAAAGAAATGCCAAAAGTCACTGTAATTTCCAGTCCACCCTGAAATCATCAAGAAATCAGATGCTGCAGGTGGATTTGTTGGTGGGCAAACAGAAAAAGCTAAAAAAGTCTTTGATGTTGGTAAGCAAGAGTGCTTAGAGAGATAGCTGACCGGAAAAACCTGGAGAATGCTTTGGAGGACCTAACTCTGTTTAATGAAAATAGCGCAAATCTACTCTCAATCAGCAAGAATGGGATGAATAGGCTAGCCTTCCTCTCCTTGTATGACCTCCAAGGTGCACCATGGAGAGCTTCTTAACAGTGAAGGCTGAAGACTCATCACCTCCAATCCCCTTGAGAGTCTCTAGAGATGGCAAAGAAGGGTAGCACGCTTGGTCCCCCTGGATCTGAGAACTTCTGTACCTTGATAGTCTGGATATCATTGACACATTGCCTGTTCTTTCCCTTCCTGCAAGTATTTCAAATCTGTTTGGTGAGCGTGTGTGTGTGTGTGTGTGTGTGTGTGTGTGTGTGTGTGAGAGAGAGAGAGAGAGAGAGAGAGAGAGAGAGAGAGAGAGAGAGAGGGAGGGAGGGGGGGGAGAGATGTAATGCATTGGCACTCTGTGTTCAGTTCCCCTCCAGGGTTCCTGAGAGGTCTTTGTTTCCTTTTTGGCTTCTTCCTTCCTCACCTGACCTCCTGTGGTTTTGCTTGTTCCCATTTTCCAACCTCACTCTTTATATAGTTTTGCTACTTATCCCAGGATGCATTTAGTAAAAGAATCTCTAGGTTGTCTTTTCCATCAGGCCTTAGCAAAATCTAAGGTACTGTACTTGGTTATAACTATAGTGCATATAACTTGGCCTGTAGGTTCTTTGAGCTGGGAACTTCCATGTACTTTTTAGTGCATTATGCACACCAAATCCCAGTGTAGAAATCCGTGTTATATATTATGATAGGTTTAAGATGTAGTCATTTGTGAGATTCCAAGAAGAGCAGCACCTTCCCAGCAAATTTCCACATTTACCTGTACTGTAGAGACGCTTTCACTGGATGGATTGTGTGGCGGATAGCTCTACCACTGCTCCTTGTTCCTAGTGATTAACGGCATGACAATGTGAGAAGGGTGACTGAGTAAAGAGTAGATGTAACCATTATGGAAATCTCTTATAACAATCATTTCTTTCAATAGCAGCTTTAATTGGCTCCAACATATACTTTGAATGTAAATAAATAAAGCATAATCAAGTGTACTTTACATCACAGTGGAGAACAGAATCACCCAATCATTCAACCCCTCTCCCATCAGCTCAATGATATCATGATATCCCAGGGAGCCAACTCATAATTGGTCTTCCTGCATATTGCAAAAAGTTAGACTGGGTGATCCAGGGTTCTTCCAGTTCTATGACTTCTTCCAGCTTCTTCCAGTTCTATGACTATATGCATCTTCAAAATGCCAAGAGTGTGTTGAATTTAATTTAATTTGTCACATTTCTAGGCTGCCCAACTCTCAAACAACTCTTCCTTGGAAGCTTTAAAAGTACAGCTCCTATACCCTAGTCCAGTGTTTCTCAACCTCAGCAACTTTAAGCTGTATGGACTTCAACTCCCAGAATTCCCCGGCCAGCCATGCATCAGTTGAAGTCCACACAGCTTAAAGTTGCTGAGGTTGAGAAACACTGCCCTAGTCATTGTGGCCACCCCAAAGGGTGAAATAAGGCAGCCAACCTAAGCTATCCTTGCAGCATGCTTCTTGCCATGGGCCTGCAAGGATGATTCAGATCAACAAGGATGACAGGGAGAAAGGGATTGGGGAGGGTGTAGGCCAGAGCTTTCCAAACTTTCCATGTTGGCAACACACATCAACGGCAGCGTTGTGGCCTGCGGTGTCCTGGTCTGTGGCACTGATGGGAACTGGAAGAAGCGGCACCCCCACCAATCAGCGCTGCCGCCGTGGCGGCAGCGCTGATTGGCGGGGGTGCCGCTTCTTCCGGTTACCCCATCAGCACTTCCGGGTTTTTGCGCAACACAACAGGACACCGCAGGTGACTCAGTAGTGTGTCGCCACACACATTTTGGAAAGCTATGGTGTAGGCCAGAGCTTTCCAAACTGTGTGTCGCGACACAAAAGTGTGTCGCCACACACAGTCTGGTGTGTCGCCACACAACCCGGAAGCGCTGATCATCATCAGCACTTCCATGTTTTCCCGCGGCGACACACCAATTGCAGTGTGCAAAACCCGAAAGCGGCAGCAGCACTTCCGGGTTTTTGTGCGCTGCCGCAAGGATGGCACCTGTTGGTGTGTCGCCGCGGGAAAAACTTTGGAAAGCCCTGGTGTAGGCTTTGGAAGAAGTAGCTGAGTTGAACCCCTGCAGATTGGCTGGGCTGTCCTGACAGATGGCTTTTCCTGCCCCCACTTTAGGGTAAGAAGAGCCATTTTAGTCGAGAGCAGAGAAGGAACAGTTGAGAGGAAGTACTTACATAATAAGAATGTGACAAGTAACTACCAATAACTTTATCCTCCCTGAAATTTGTCTTATTCTTCTTTAAAGCTGTCCTAGCTTTTACGTGCTATATATACAGTGGGGCAAAAAAGTATTTAGTCAGCCACCAATTGTGCAAGTTCTCCCACTTAAAAAGATGAGAGAGGCCTGTAATTGACATCATAGGTAGACCTCAACTATGAGAGACAAAATGAGAAAACAAATCCAGACAATCACATTGTCTGATTCGGAAAGAATTTATTTGCAAATTATGGTGGAAAATAAGTATTTGGTCAATATCAAAAGTTCATCTCAATACTTTGTTATATATCCTTTGTTGGCAATGACAGAGGTCAAACGTTTTCTGTAAGTCTTCACAAGGTTGGCACACACTGTTGCTGGTATGTTGGCCCATTCCTCCATGCAGATCTCCTCTAGAGCAGTGATGTTTTGGGGCTGTCACTGGGCAACACGGACTTTCAACTCCCTCCAAAGGTTTTCTATGGGGTTGAGATCTGGAGACTGGCTAGGCCACTCCAGGACCTTGAAATGCTTCTTACGAAGCCACTCCTTCGTTGCCCGGGCGGTGTGTTTGGGATCATTGTCATGCTGAAAGACCCAGCCACGTTTCATCTTCAATGCCCTTGCTGATGGAAGGAGGTTTGCACTCAAAATCTCACGATACATGGCCCCATTCATTCTTTCCTGTGCACGGAACAGTCGTCCTGGTCCCTTTGCAGAGAAACAGCCCCAAAGCATGATGTTGCCACCCCCATGCTTCACAGTAGGTATGGTGTTCTTTGGATGCAACTCAGCATTCTCTCTCCTCCAAACACAATGAGTTGTGCTTCTACCAAACAGTTCTACTTTGGTTTCATCTGACCATATGACATTCTCCCAATCCTCTCCTGGATCATCCAAATGCTCTCTAGCAAACTTCAGACTGGCCCGGACATGTGCTGGCTTAAGCAGGGGGACACGTCTGGCACTGCAGGATCTGAGTCCCTGGCGGCGTAGTGTGTTACCGATGGTAGCCTTTGTTACGTTGGTCCCAGCTCTCTGCAGGTCATTCACTAGGTCCCCCCGTGTGGTTCTGGGATTTTTGCTCACCGTTCTGGTGATCATTTTGACCCCACGGGGTGAGATCTTGCGTGGAGCCCCAGATCGAGGGAGATTATCAGTGGTCTTGTATGTCTTCCATTTTCTAATTATTGCTCCCACAGTTGATTTCTTCACACCAAGCTGCTTGCCTATTGCAGATTCAGTCTTCCCAGCCTGGTGCAGGTCTACAATTTTGTTTCTGGTGTCCTTCGACAGCTCTTTGGTCTTCACCATAGTGGAGTTTGGAGTGTGACTGTTTGAGGTTGTGGACAGGTGTCTTTTATACTGATAACAAGTTCAAACAGGTGCCATTACTACTAGGTAATGAGTGGAGGACAGAGGAGCCTCTTAAAGAAGAAGTTACAGGTCTGTGAGAGCCAGAAATCTTGCTTGTTTGTAGGTGACCAAATACTTATTTTCCACCATAATTTGCAAATAAATTCTTTCCGAATCAGACAATGTGATTGTCTGGATTTGTTTTCTCATTTTGTCTCTCATAGTTGAGGTCTACCTATGATGTCAATTACAGGCCTCTCTCATCTTTTTAAGTGGGAGAACTTGCACAATTGGTGGCTGACTAAATACTTTTTTGCCCCACTGTAGTAGTAAATAGGGATTGTGTAGTGCTTCAGATTCATTTCCAAAAAGGTGCTTTGGAGCATGTGGGGACACAAACGTAGCACCTGACTGCATCTTCTTAAGCCAGCTGTGGGATTGCACAGCTGCCGTGTGATTCTTATTTATTTATTTTCTATCCCGCCTTTATTATTTTTATAAATAACTCAAGGCGGCGAACATACCAAGTACTCCTTCCTCCTCTATTTTCCCCACAACAGCAACCCTGTGAGGTGAGTTGGGCTGAGAGAGAGCGACTAGCCCAAGGACACCCAGCCGGCTTTCATGCCTAAGGCAGGACTAGAACTCTCAGTCTCCTGGTTTCTAGCCCAACACCTTAACCACTAGACCAAACTGGCTCTCTAGATACTACATTTGCATTCCTGTGCAGTTCTTCTTCTTCTTTCGTATCCAGATCAAACCTTAAGCTGCCAATATGACGCCACCTTCTTAGCTTTATCATTGGCCAGAAACAAATCATTTTCAGTGCATGCTGTTGATAATAATCGACAGGTCAGCAGGTGGGCTGAATTCTGTATCCCTCCACACACACACTGCGTATTATTATCCATCAACAATCCCCATTTAAGCATATTAGTTCTGCACTTAGGCACTCCAACCCTCAATCTATTCAAAGTCCTCCAAATGACATAAGGGAAATCAGATCCCTCAGCCATATTCTCCTCTGGAACTATTCCTTGGTCAGTGATTTCTCTCCTCCATCTGCCAATTCGGTTTTGTTCTTGCGTACCCTCAAGGGTGTTTGTTCTTACCATAAAAGTCTTCCTAGATTTTAATCGACGGGTTTGAGGCTCATACCCATACAGAGGGTGCTGGGGATCATTCTCTTGTTTTGTTCTCTCAACATCTGCTGCTACTTCAGTTTAGCTCCGGCGTCTCGATTTCGAAGATGGAAAGCGCACACTTGAGTCTTACTTAGATTAGGCCTCAGATGATTAATAGTATAATATTGTCCTAATTTTTCCAGTGCTACAGTGAGTCTTCTAGCTATCTCATCAAAACTTGATCCTTGTGTAGCCACTGCTGTGTCATCTGCATAGATAAACATTCGTGTGTTGCCTGTGCAGTTCAAAGCACCTTTGGGATTGATTCTGACGCATGACAAAGCCATAGTAGCAAATACCATAGTATATTTATGCACTATAGAAAAATATCTTGAATTTTCCACCCTTCACCTCACTGGATGACCCAGGATGACAGTTCATGCCTTGATACCTCTTTTATCATGCGCAACTATATTTTCCATAGGGGAAAAGTTCCCTGTAATGAAGCTTAGGAAGTTGCTCTAGTCCCTTGATCTTTTTTCCCAGCTACTTTTTCAACCTCTTTGTCCCTACTTCCAAGCACCATTTGGCTTCAACTGCGGGTAGATCCAGTATGTCCTAAAGCGGCTGCCAGGATACCATTGCACATGATTGCACAGATTGTTCAGTGCGAACCACAGCCAGCCTAAATAAGGCAATCCTTGAACATGCGGAGAATTCACACGTGGTTGTGAACAGATCTCTGCCACCAGATCTTTCTGCTTAGAGGTTCAAGATTAAGATTGAGGAGGAGAACAAACGTCCATTGAAGGAAAAGTAAAACTGCCTTCACATTGAGCTTGTCTCCTGATGACGTGCATGGACATATTCTTGTAAGGGGTTGGCATGTTGTAGAAGTGATTTGTGACTTCCTTCTTCTGGGATGTGTTTTTGACTTTCCAGTTTAGCTAACAGGCTTGGGATGTCCAGGCAACCTTCTTTTCAAGTGCTAGCCAGGGCCACCAATGCTTATTTTTCTAGATCAGCCAGCATTGGCTAAATATGGCCACCTTCTGAAGCACATTTGTCCATTTATACACATATACATTTACTGTCCAGGCTACATGTAGCATGTCATTAGGGACCTTTGCACACTTTCTTCTGGCCTTGTATGTAGAAAAGTTTAGTGCATGAATAAGAATTGTTCAGGTGTGTATGGGGGTGTGCACACAGACAGAAATACACATGCATATACGTTTAGCAATTACCTTTCCAGTTTTCAGACATCCACCTCCCCAGTAAAAACCATTCCAGCTACCCTTGGTACACTTGACAGTGTTTGCTATAAATTATTTATTGGTTGCTGAGAGATGAGTGGAGGCAAGAAAGCAGGGGGGGGGGAATTTATCATTAGTATATATCATTTGCATCAGTAAACAAGAATTTCACCACATTCTGTTCCAGCAGTGGTTTAATTGTGAGAAATGCAGATTGGCAAGACCCGTGCCATTTGCTTGAGCAATCTTGGTTACTATGGTGCTCTTTTTCCTAGCAAAGCATCAAACACTCTCCTAGCAACATAGGCTTGGCAACTGGCTCTATTCTTGTCCAGTTGGAACAATTGGTAATATAGGCTTCAACATTGAACCAACATTCCTTGAACACCCAAGGCTTCTTCAGTCTAGGGGGAAAAAAAGACTAAAATTTCTAAGCATTGTGTAGCTGCAGATCTTTTAAAAGAGCGGTTAAGAAAAATTTGCTAAAGCAATGCTTTTCTTTTATGGGAAAGGTCAAAAGAACAAGATTTTGTCTCTTTGGAGCCTACTTCCTGATCCCATTAAAGTGTCTTAAAGGGGTATATATGTATAATATATGTGCATATATTTTCTTTTCTCTTTTGGGAGTCCCCCTGGTGCTTGTTTTAAGACAAGGGCTCAATGCATTCATGATTGCAAAGAAATAAAAATGCACATATATTTACAGAGCAGGGCGGATACAATTGCTTGATCTTTTGTCAGTTGGTAGATTTGTTTGCTGCATAAATGATTTTGTTTGGGTTGTTCAGTAGGAAATAGAAATACTGGAAACTGAGCTCTTCACGAAGGAAGCTTAATTCTGAGGAGAGAAGAAAGTTGATCCGATAGCAGTTTTCAAACACTTACTAGCTACTAGGAGATTCTGGTTGAATGTTAGGAAAAACTTACTGATGATAAGAAAAGTTTGACAATGAAGCAAGGTGGCAATGTTTCTTTCATTAGATATCTTCAAGCAAAGGCTGTACAGTCATTTTCCAGAGATGCTTTCATTTCGATCCCTGCACCGAACAGGGACTTGGACTTGATGGCCTTACTAGGTTATTCCAGCTATGATTCCACAAAAAACAATTTTTTTAACTTGCTTTTCCCAATCTCCACATATGTTGGGCTATATCTTCCCTTTTCCCTGCTAGAATATTCACTGGTGGTGTTGCTTGAGAGATTTTGAGCATTGTTGTCCAATACTTTGGAAAGCATTGTTAATGTAGCTTCTCTAGAAAGTATTACCCATAATGCTAACTTTTTAGTGTCACAGGTTCAATGGAAAGTTTGCTACCAACATTGTTGACTGAACTCTGTGGTTATGTCGATGAAGGTTCTCAGTCATCCAGGTGGAACAGTCTGTGGCTTGAATCATGTCAACTGGATTTCTATTTTCTCAGAAGAAACGTTTCACTCCTTATCCAAGGAGCTTCTTCAGTCTGAGTGAAGTCACTCAGTCATTCAGTCACTCAGACTGAAGAAGCTCCTTGGATAAGGAGTGAAACGTTTCTACTGAGAAAATAGAAATCCAGTTGACATGATTCAAGCCACAGTCTGTGGTTATGTTTAATTTTTTTGGTTGTCACTCCAATGCGAAAGTTATTTCTGAAGTTCAATAGACATACAATAATGGGTGAACATTTGCTTTTTGCTATTGTGAACAGTATATATAAACTATAGAAGGGGCTGTAGCTCTGTGGCAGAGCATGTATAAAATAATAGATTTAATCTCTGAAGAACTCTAGGAAGTAGTGCGAGATCACATGGAGTTATTACCAGTCAGAAAAAGAGACCAGTGGTCCACTACCTTGTGAAGCCAGTGGGCACATCTAGAATTTTCAGAAAATATTGTGGGTGTGTACATAAAGTGGTTGCTGTAGATGGCTTGCCTCTTTATAAAATTACTGCACAGGTCCCTAGTTCATATTTTAATTCTTATATCTAAATGTGGTACAAGACCCCCATAGCAACATCCTGGTGAGGTAGGTTGGCTGTGGGGGAGTGACTGGGCCAAAGTCAGAAAGAAACCAGTAAGCTAAAAGAAAATGGACTTGCTAGGATGCTAAGCACAGCACCTTCAAAATGCAAAATAATTCTTTCGATCTCTTATGCTTCCTTTTTGCCCTTCACTTTCAAGAAGGGAGACTAATTCTCAGAGGTTCAGAGTGAGCCCAAGAAGCAGCCAATACCAACTGTTTGCATCAACAAATTTCTCATTTGCCAGAAAATGGAAAAATACTAAACATACTAATACTTCTAAAAATGCACATGTACACATATATGCACAGGTTATACTCTCATCTAATTTTCTCCTTAGCAAGGAATCAGTCCATGATTGTAAATAGGAGGGGTATTGCTGGTGATAATAAATGTATCCACACCAAAGCAGGGGGACCACTAAGTGTCTTGTTAAAGGCCTTTTCAAAACTTAAGAGTTGGTATTGTACGTGACTACACATGCATATTTTGAAGGTGTTCCATGTGAATGAATGTATATAGTTGGATGAATCATGTTACTTCTTCCCATTCCTGAAGTGTAGAAGAATCACATAATATTATCCTCCTAATGTATAGCCATATAACTGCCCACATGGAGAACATGTTCATACATGTACTGGAAACTCTGTGGCCCAGGTGGACAGAAGAACCACCATCTTCTTCTTAGATGATAACACATGCAAAGAGGCGGCTGGGAACAATTATGGCATTGTAGATAAATTTGGGGGAATTGGATGTTGGAGGCTTCCTCTCCAGTTGGTCTCACCATTCTTTTAACTCTATGACTTCACTGAAATTTCCATGCTCTCTTGCTGCCTGGCTTGTTTCACAGAGTTTTAAGGTTTAAAGGTCTATAGTAAATTCTTTAGAAAAGGGGTGGGGTAACAAATGTATGAAATCAAATTAATTATGGCTTCATCTAGGCACTTTGCAAAGTGGTTTGTGACTCAGAGAAGCATCTTTTGTGACATGACTGAGCTTCCATCACTTCTCTTAGTGGTATGAGATTTCATACCACTAAGAGAAGTGATGGAAGCTCAGTCATGCTTTACTAGGGACATAGCATTAGCCAATAGCCTGGCTCCAATCAAAGAGAATATTTGTAGCTCAGGGATGAGCTGTGGAGTCCTTGGTGCTCTCTGAGCCTTGTTGTTTTCTTGCAGACGTTTCATTGCCAGGCTAGGCAACATCTTCAGTTCAAAAAGGGAGTGGGACTTGCTCTCTGTTTATATACCCTGGCTTGTCCTGCCTGTGTTGGTGGGGGTGTTGTACTCTCCTTGGTCTGAGGTGGGTGTCCATGATCATTAGCCGTATCATACTGTATCAATATCAAACTGTATCAATAGCCTGGCTTTCAGATAAAAATTTATCACAAATCTGGTGGCATAATGGAGCCTTGGCAGCTTAAGATAAAACTACTAGCAGGCACATCCACAGCTGAAGTATCCCCAGTTCCTTGTTCAATGGTATGAGCATATGGTTTGGACATGGTATGAGCATATGGTTATAAAGAAACTTGGGGGAAAGGGGGCAGGAATGTACCCACAGGAAGGTCCGCTGGTGCCTGTCAGGCAATGTGACCTACCTGATTTAAATATTTTAGATGTTTCTAATGTTAATGAAATAAATAAAAAAGAAGCTGGCATGCTGCCAAGTGCTAGCATCATCCTTATTTCCATAAATATCTCTTGGCCATATGGCTAAACTATCTTAAACGAATATTTTGAAGATAATTTCAAAGGTAATATTATTCATACAATGGTGCTTATCATTTAATGACTCTGATGGTTGAAACAATTACTTGTTACCATGACAGCAAATTAAATCTTTTATTTAGTTTGCCATTCCAAGTTGCTCATGCTTAAACTGAAGGAGTCACATTTTCTTTAGTTGAATTACCATCAAACATACAGTTGGTTCAGCATCATTTTTTTTCATGCCATTGAAAGAAAGATTTGAACTGATTGTCTCAACACATTGCTTTGTAATGGCCAACTTCCAAAGTTTTGTAGTCAATACATTCTGCATTGCAAGTGCTAATTTGGAAGCCTCTTGCAGAACTTTCCAGAAAAGATCTGTGGATCAAGCTGAAGACTCAACTGGTCCATGATCAGTCAGATGCTACTGAGAAAACTAAAAAAAAAAACAACCCTCCACAGCTTGGAGGCAATATCTCAATATCTTGGAGACAGAAGGAAAAGTGGAATACAAATCAAGGGAAGGGAAGGGAGGGAATGATGACTAGTTGTAGTTCAGTACTTTGTTTGGAAATGTGCCCATTTGCCCACTCTTGGAGTAAAAGGATTGTAGGGGGAGGAACCTTATCTATTTACCTTCTGGCAAATGGGTGTTTTGTCCAGATATATGCCTCCCTGCCCAGAAAAAGTGTATGTACCATTTGACCCCAACCTTTTCCTCACATCCCACATTAACCATTTTGTTACAGGAGAGATAACATATTCTCAACATTCAAAAAAGGATTGTTGCCACCCCAGAAGATCCAGGGGTACTAAATGTTCAACAGAACCCTAACCTAAGACATGGAACAGGGGACTGTCCCACAGACGCAAGTTCATAATTGTTTTGAAAGAAGCTGTAGCAACCATCAAGATAATGCACAATGAACCCAAGTAAAACATCATAAAACATAAAGAACTTGCTAGCCAGCCAGCATAAAGTATTACAATGGCAATCAAACCAATAAAAGCTATTAAAAGATGCATTCCTAATATCCTTTCTGAAAACCAAGAGAAAGTCGTCTTTCTGATGCAGACTTCTCATGTGATTTCATTTTCAAAGCCAGCCGTGGGGAGCTCTAATAATTTTAATACAGATGCTGACATGTCAAACTAAGTATGAGGGAGAAAATAAGAGTTGCAGAATTGGAAGAGTTGGTCCAGTCTGGGGATGCATTGGATCTTCTCTCAGAATGGCCAGTTGCTGAAAGATATAAGCTACTAAATCTGGAACCCACCAGTTTAGGAAAGGCTGAGCTAAATCATTTCTACAACTTACACAGGAGCTCTCCAAAGGATGGATATGTCCTCATAGATCAGAGTGTACAACTTTTTTAGATTCAATGCCGTACTTGGCCTTTAGGGCCATGCCCAGGGTGATACACCAAAACATAAGTCGTCTTCTTGGCGATCACTATGTAACTATGTAAGATTGTCTTCCAGGGGCAAAATCTTAACAGTGGATCCGTAAGTGGCTGTAAAGGCCAATTCTGGATCCGCACAACCTCCCACAATGAGGGCATAGGTTTCCGGGTGGAAGACGGTCATGATGAGGGTTTGCTTGACATGCCTTCCTCTTAGCTCGTTTCTCCCTTTCTCCCTGTACTCGTGCTTCTTCAAAGTCCATAGTGCCTTTAATAAAGGCTGACCTCCAATTGAAACGCTCATGTGTTAGGGCTTCCCAGTTCTCAATGCTGATATTAAAAAAAAATTAAATTAGCTTTGAGAGTATCTTTGAATCTCTTCTGCTGTCCACCAATATTCCTTTTTCCATTCTTGGGAAGTAAAGTAGCTGCTTTGGAAGACGATGGTCAGGCATTTGAACAACATGGCCGGTCCAGTGACGATGTTGGATGATCATTGTTTCAATGCTGGTGGTCTTCGCTTCTTCCAATACGCTAACATTAGTCTGCCTATTGTCCCAAGTAATTTGCAGAATTTTTCGGAGACAGCGCTGATGGAATCTTTCAAGAAGTTGGAGGTGGCATTTGTAGAGGGTCCATGTTTCACAGGCGTACAATAGGATTGGTAGTACAATGGCTTTTGGTCTCCCTGCGAATGTCCCGATCCTCAAACACTCTACGCTTCATTCGGGAGAAAGCTACACTCGCAGAGCTCAGACGATGCTGAATTTCAGCGTCTATGTCGGCTTTTGTAGATAGATGGCTGCTGAGATAAGAAAAGTGGTCGACATTTTCTAGTAACACACCTTTAAGCTGGATTGATGGCGCTGCAGAGGGATTGGTTCGAACTTGCTGGTAAAGCACTTTGGTTTTTTTAATGTTAATCGAGAGGCCAAGCTTTTCATATGCTTCTGCAAATATGTTTAGGATAGGTTGAAGATCTTCCTCTGAGTGTGCACAGACTACGTTATCATCAGCATATTGAAGTTCTATAACAGAAGTTGTATTTACCTTATTTTTTGCTTTCAGCCTACTAAGATTAAAAAGCTTTCCATCTGTTCGATATATAATTTCTACACCAGTAGGAAATTTCTCTTCAACAAGGTGTATAATCATAGCGATGAAGATAGCGAATAAGGTTGGAGCAATAACACATCCCTGTTTAACGCCGGATTCCACTTTAAATGGATCGCTTTGAGAGCCTGGAGTAGCCGCAAGATGTTCACAAATTTATCAGGGCATCCGATTTTCAGAAGGATGGTCCAGAGAACAGTACGATTTACAGTATCAAAAGCTTTAGTCAGATCAATAAACTCCATGTACAGAGGGCGGTTTTGCTCCTTGCATTTTTCTTGAAGCTGTTGTGCAGTGAAGATCATATCCACTGTTCCCCTGGAAGGGCGGAAGCCATTTTGCGTTTCAGGGAGGATGTCTTCTGATATAGATAGGAGACAGTTTGTGAGGATCCTTGCGAGGATTTTGCCTGCCGTAGCTAGAAGGGAGATGCCTTGATCGTTTCCACAGTCTGTTCTATCACCCTTTTTAAAGAGAGAGATAATTATGGCATCCCTAAAGTCTGCTGGAATCTCTTCCCTCGTCCAGATTTTTTCGATGAGCTTATGAAGTTGTGTAAGTTCAGGCCCGCCTTCTTTAAAGACTTTAGCAGGAATCCCATCAGGTCCACTAGCTTTGTTGTTTTTCATTTGATTAGTGGCTTTACTGACTTCCTCCAAACTAAGGGGTACTGCAAGCTCATATTTGTTTTTGCGGGATTTGCAAGAAAACTTCATCAGCCACAGTAGAGTGATGATTAAGGAGATTGTAGTAATGCTCTTTCCAGCGCAGTATTCCGTAATACAGGGAAGATTATTTAATAATTTTCTACCTCTAGCTCAGGAAAATTAACATTGTAGTGACAGTTTTTGGAGGGAGGTTGGTGACTGTTCCAAAGCATTGGGGGGCCACATGTACCCAAAATCTGTACATGACAACCTTATGCCACACTATTAAGACAATCACTCCTAATCAACCCTCAGCACCCCATAGTTACTAGCCTGGTCAATCTTCATTTGTGTGATTTTTTTTTCAATAAAAAGAAAAAGCAGATGGGACCTAGAAACTGGAGCTTGCCAAGGGAAGTACTTCTGGGCCAAGTTAGTGAAATAAATTGCAATTTTGTTTACAATTTCCTGTGTTTGTGGATGGATGCTGTTTTGTTTGCATGCAAGAGCGTCAGTGTTTGTGTGTGTGTGTGTGTGTGTGTATGTCAAAAAAAGTCAGAATGGTGGCTGCAACCACAAAACCAAAGCCACCATCTTGACTTTTCAACGTACAACCTCCCCACCCCCACAGATGACCCAGGTTGCACAAGTCAATTCTCATAAGCTGAAAATTGGAAATAGAAGGGATGATGATGATGATGATGATGATGATGATGATGATGATGCAACATTGATAGGCATGGCAAGTGAAAACTATTTCATCTGTTTGTTCCTCTCCCTCTTTCTCTCTCTCCTGTGTCATAACCTTGGGTTTGTTGAAGTGTTACATGATCAGCTTCCTCCTCCTATGATGTTTTCTCTCTTTCTCTTTCCTTTGCTACACCCCCACCCACTTCCTGTTTAAGTTTACCTTAAAAAAAAAAAGCCCCAGCTATAGTTTAAAGTGGCAGGTTTAAAGTCATGTGCAACTCTTTTTCAGAGAAGATGTCATCAACATTATTAAACAGCCGAGGAGAAACGGACGGTTCTTCCACTAGGATCAAATTTGAAAATGCCTGGTTTCATAACTATCTTCTTCACTCTATGGCTATGTCCACATTTGGAAATTATTTCTCCTGCCTCTGCAGACTGGAGGAGCCAACCCTGTTTATTTATTTTCTTCCTTCTAGATCCATTAGAAAAGGAGGCAAACATCTCTCTCTCTCTCCCCCTCCCCCCTCCATCTTTCTTTCTTTCTTTCTTTCTTTCTTTCTTTCTTTCTTTCTTTCTTTCTTTCTTTCTTTCTTTCTTTCTTTCTTTCTTTCTTTCTTTCTTTCTTTCTTTCTTTCTTTCTTTTCTTCCTTAACTCCTCAACTGTAGAAACAGTTGCTACCATTTGGCTGACAAGCTGTCTCTTTTTGCCCTTGGATTTTGTTGTTTCATCCCGATTGTATCTTTCCTTCGGTTGCCTAACAACCTTTTTAGACTTCCTAGAATTATTTCTGATTCTTCCAGCCTTTAATGTGGCTCATTGTTGCAGTGGATAACACAGATCTAGAGATGAAGCGTTGAATCTGCTGGTGGGAGGGGAGGGAAGGAATCTATCGATGAACTGCCATCCCTCCCTCCCTCCCTCCCTCCCTCCCTCCCTCCCTCCCTCCCTCTCTCTCTCTCTCTCTCAGATAGTGGGTTGTTGCTCTTCTGGCTTCAGACTTGTTGGTGTAGCCTTGCACATGTTGTCTTTCCTAAATGAAAAAACTGGATATGCGGTTGGTTGGTTTTTTCCAAAGGTCTTGGCGTTGAGATAGCCTCAGTTGCCATTAAAGGTTGGGGAAAAGGGGGGAGTTTCTAGGATTGAAGAATGAGAACTTGGAAACTGCACAAATTGTATGACAGCCTGATGAATCACAGGAGCTTCGGTGCCCTGCTATAGGCCCAACGAAAGAATCAAACTTGGACACTATATCAAGGCTACAGAGCAGTGTTTCTCAACCTTGAGAACTTGAAGATGTGTGGACTTCAACTCCCAGAATTCCCCAGCCAGCATTCTGGGGAATTCTGGGAGTTGAAGTCCACACATCTTCAAGTTCCCAAGGTTGAGAAACACTGATGCAGAGGATTCCCCCCCCCTTTTGTACAGAACGTCAGTTCCTTAAACACAGAGTTTTCATTTTAAAGCCCAAGCATTTTCTATAAAATTAACTGATCTTAAGTTAAAATTAGGTATGTCCTATTTTTACAGGTATTGCGATTTTCCATGAGTGCATATATCCTGTGTTTGTGTCTTGTTAATTTTGTGCGTGTCATCCTGCCCTGTAGCTCCTGTCTCACCTTGATTGTGGCCATATGCTTGTTCCCCTGGTAGCAAGAGAAACCTGGCATAGATCTCTATAAGAAGCCTCAATGGTTCTAATTTTAGGTTTGAGTATGTGTTTTTGGTATGTGCTCAAACTGTTTGTGGTCTTGGCCAGGGGTTAATCAGCAATGCCATGAAAAACTCCCAAGCTCCCATTCAGAGGGTAAATCTGATGTGTGATTACTGTTTCAAGATGCAGGTTTTTTATAATTGCATTTCAGATGAAATTTTCTTCTGGCATTTAAAGTTGTTATCTGGGGCCTGTCTTGGATTCCCACACATTTTAAACAGAATTGCAAATCAGGGGAAGTTCATTTTTAAAAGATGAAAAATAAAAGAACACCTTTTTCAAGTTTTAGGAAAACATAATGTTGTAGTTTTAAAACATTATGATGCATCTCTAAATAATTTAGCCAGAAGATAATTACATCACAGGATTGTTGTGTTCTTTTGGTCAGAAAAAGTAATCAAAACTCAATCAACTTAGTATGCCTATGTGTATTCTCTTTTACCCAAACAATTAAGCCAAATTTAATTCAAAGAATTGCTATTATTCTAGGAAACTTTTAGCTTGCCATGTGTGTTTGATAATTTAATTTCTCCATTTTAAAGGTTACTTCAACCTGTTTTAAAATCAGAAAATGTTTGGGATTTAGGTCATATTAAATTAATATCTAAGGTTGATGTAAGAAGAATTGTTAAGGCTTATTCCAAGGATAGGCACTGGAGATACCTTCCAGCATTCCTAGGAAGCATAGCCAGTGGTGAGAGATGCCAGGAGTTTTAGTGCAGTAACATTTGGAGTGCTGCAAATTATCTAACTTGATTATAATATTTGCTTGATTAGAGGAAAAGATATACAATTATTTTAGAGCAGTATGTGGATTGCTGTGGTCTATGACTGTGGAATAGACACTAGGCTCAAAATGCTGAAACAAAACAGACATCGTAGACATCTAAGGTAAGGGAGGTGAGGAAGCCTTCAGATACATAAAAATAAATTTATTATGTTGAATGTATTTCTAAAGAAATTACAGAGACATTCCTGGGCACAAATAGTTTCTACCTTTGGCTCTATCTCTGCTGAAAAAGATTCTTCCCTCTCTATTCCCCCAGCAGGCTAAATATAGATTTGTTTAAGTGCAATCAGTATAAAGCCACCTGTGTCTTAACTATGGCTAAAAGAATTGTTTGCTCATTTCTCTGTCTGGTCTAAATTAAGCCTCCCATTCCCCATTCCTTAACAGTATTTATGGCTTAGTTGCCAACATCCATTATTCATGGCTAAGGGCTGATATTAAATAAGATATGGAAACCACTTTTGAAACTACTGTACTTAACAGCAAGTCCAGGTTATTCTTTGCAATCATTTGGGATAGCAGCAGAATCAATTTCAGATTGTGTATGTGTGCAGGGAAACCTCATAACTGAGTAGTGTACTTGCAATCAGTTGTCCATTATGAAAAAAAATCTAGACTGGCCTACCAAATTCTGGGTATCCACCAGATGTTAGGTTATCAATTCCTAGTATTACATAGACACTGTGACCATAGCTGAGAACTCTTGCATGGTCCACACATCAGAATGGCACTTACATTGGAGAAGACTGGACTAGAATATCCATCCCCAACCTGGTATCTTCTAAATCTTTTGCAACTTAGCTCCCATAATTTTCAGCCTTTTCTCTTGCGTTCTGGGAATTTTGGAAGTTGCAGCCCTAATACTTTGGGATGGTGCCATGTTAGGAATGGGTGACCTGTACAAGTGTATGCAACATGGATAATAAACTGCTCAGAATCATAAGAACAGGGAACACACTTGTGCGGGTCTATGAATTTTCATATAAATGGCTTTTCTCAAGGATTTGGGACTGCCCAAGAGAACCTTGTGATAAATGCCACATTGGTACAGATGAAAAAGTGTCTTTCTGCCCCATCTAGTGATTCTTGCCCATTGAAATGCAAACATATATGCCATGTAGAATCTATTAAATTGTACATATTACCATAATATATAGCTGCTGATTATCACCTTGATTATCAAATAGTGAAGAAATAGATAGGACTTTAGAAAACTGAAATAGTATTTTAAGACCTGTAGAATAATTGCCTTTTTGCATGAGCGATACAAAGGGTTTGGCACAAATAGGCACTATTTGGGGGCATTTGGAAATCTGAGTGTATGTGGGTGCTGTCCCAGAACGGCCACTGGGAGGGAAGAGCTTGCCTGTTGCAAAATTAATCGAAATAGACTATTTAACCAGAAAATATACCAGTGAAGATGTTCTCTGCCATCCCTTCTAGGCCCCTGGGATGCCGCCTCCCCCTCCAGCCTACTTTTAGCTATTTCTTCTAAAAAGGAATTAATAGAGCATAGCGCTAAATGCTTAGCCGCACTCCGTTAAGTTTTCCTCTTTTTTTGGTGCCTTTTCAGCTGAAACCTGTACAAGTCTCAGCCTGTAGAGGGAATAAGAAGGGTGGTTGTTTGGTGACTTCAGGGAAATAGGAATAGGGAGGTGGGAGGAGGAAAAAGAAATAGAATAAGCATTTCATGCTTGACAACAGATGACCCCTGAAGTCATTGCTGTCCTGCAGAAAAAGCCTTCAGCATTGTGGCAGTACATGTCTAAATGTGGAGTCCTTGACAACAGCCTGAAATGTTACATAAACTTGAAAAAGGCCCCTCCTATGATTTAAGCCAGAATAAATTACTCTGTGCCCATCAGATAATAGACTGAGTTGGGAGCTTTCGTGCTATTCCCGCATAGGTATTGCAAGAGGAAAATGGAAGAAGGCATTCAGGTGGAAAATCAACCTCAACCCCTCCTTTTTTTAATACATATTTTATTAAAGCTTTATTAATTTTTCTTTTTTTAATATCATTTTTATTGAGAAATAATGTCCTACAGGATTAAAAACTACGGAAACGTAAAGAAAAAACTAGAAAAAAGAAAATGATGTGAAAAGATAAAAGAAAAAGTGAGAAGCAGTAAAAGTCAAGGAAAGAAAGGAAAAAAGGAGAAAGAAAAAGGAAAATATCTAAAGAAGTGACTTCCAATCTTCTTTGCATCAGTGATAAACAGTTATTACTGCTTCCGCCCTCCCAACTTACATATCATGATTCCCTTCTTCCCAGAAACAACCCTTTTTAATCACTAAATCCTGAGATCATCAATTCATTTTTGTCCATTTTCAGAAAAAAGTCCCATCCCAAACCAGCACCCTATTGTTGGGATGTCAGTCTTGACGCCTCTGTGAGAGGGTGGATTGGGGAAGGTTGACCGATCTTTCTGACCACAATTTCAAAAATAGGGAGCACGTGTGTGATATCTTTGAATACACCAGAGCTTTCCAAACTTTTCACGTTGGCGACACACGCCAACGGCGGCAGCACGGCCTGTGGTGTCCTGGTGTGTTGCGCAAAAAACCCGGAAGCGCAGCGGCGGCGCTGATTGGCAAGGGTGCTGCTTCTTTCGGTTCCCCCATCAGCGCTTCCGGGTTTTTGTGCGACACACCAGGACACCGCAGGCGACACAGTAGTGTGTCACGACACACCCTTTGTAAAGCTATGGAATACACTGTCATATACCATGATGACCTTAAGCCTTGCTTGAGGACCCATCTCAGGGGTACTTATGTATATAAACTGCGTGTGCATATTTTGTATTAGGTTCTTTATCATCACAATTTGTTGAAAAACTATAATGATATTATTTTCTTCGCTCTCTTCACCCTCCTCCCCCCCCACAATATTTTCTATGTTTTTAAGATAAGGAATAGATTGAATAACTGAATATGACAATAACCATCAACATGTTCTAAACAGATACGATTGTTCATATCTTTCTTAAGTGGCTTCTATAGATGTACATGAGAGCCAGTTTGGTCTAGTGGTAAAGGCAACAGGCTAGGAACTGGGAGACTGAGAGTTCTAGTCCCGCCTTAGGCATGAAAGCTGGCTGGGTGACCTTGGGCCAGTCACACTCTCTCAGCCCTAGGAAGGAGCCAATGGCAAACCACTTCTGAAACCTTGCCAAGAAAACTGCAGGGACTAGTCCAGGCAGTTGCCGAGGATCGGACACAATTGAACGGCAAAAAAAAATAAAAATAGATGTACATGGCAGATCATTGTCCTAGCTAGTGGTGGACACTTCTGGTTTGCCAACATCCTTGTGCTGCCTAGTGCCTGTACTCGCAGAGCACACCACACAATCCAATAAACTATATACGTATCAGATGGGTTGCGTTTGCCCAGCATGTTAAGCCATAAAAAAAACTAATCAAGGATAACAATGAAATTTACCTTGTTCAGCGTAATATTCTGCAAATGGGCTTGCTAAGTCATTATCTAACCCAAGAGTGATGGAATTTCCTGAGCGAGGGAACAATGAAGATTTCCAAAATGTTGCAGAACAACAACAGATGGCCATTTTTGTGGTTTCAAATAAGCTATTAACATCCACCCCAATAAAGCAAGACTCAATTAGAAAGAAGATCAAAGCCAATAGAGAGGCCCCCCTTAGCATACTCACTGATAAAAGGAGGCCACTCTGTTCCAAGATTTTGTAATCTAGCCCTTTTTTCCTTGCAATAATTCTGCCTAATCAGACTCTGTATGGGAATCTTGCTTCCTTAGTTGTGGGCTGCTGCACAAGGCTTAACACTAAACGTGATGTGCACATTTGGCTGCTTGGGAGCAGGGGAGGATGGGAATCTATCCTGTAAATCTACGTTTAGAGTGTTCCGCGTAATAATAGTAGAAATGCAAACCAGCATTTGTATGAAAAGTATGGCGTGCCTTTTGCAAGTCCATAGCTCTCCCATGAACAAAGCAGAAAAACGTGGCCTGTTTGTGGGATGTAGGTAATTTAGGGAGTAAAACAGGGTAAGTCTTACAGAGATTCAAGACACACATTTTACTACACATAACCCTGAAAATCAGGCCCATTTTTTGGTCACTTCCCTGTTTATTTCTGGAGTGCTGCCAAGAACATGCTATTTTGCACCCTGATGCAAAACAACCATGTAAACGTGGCCTGAGTTAATCAACAAGAATTTCCCTTCCTTTTCAGCCATGTTCCCAAACATTCCAAAAACAAATGTCAGGTGCCCGTGGGGGCTTTCTAGTGCCATCATTTGAGTGCAGAAGGAAAATAATTAAACGCCCCTTGCTTGCATGTGTTAATTATGATCACTGTGACCGCCATTTGATGTTTCATGTAGTTACACCCTGGGTTTCTCAATGGCTTGAGATCAGTCATGAGGTTCACTGAGTCTGGATCTTGACAGGGCCAAAATAGAACTCTGCTCACCTAAAGTGGAGGGATCAACAGGCTGAAGGAAGCACCAAGGTTTGAAGAAATCCATGTGTCTTGACATCCCAGTTGAAGAATAGTCCGTTTTGGTGAACATGAGGGGAATACTAACTGTTGTGAAAGGGAGTGATACAGAGTACTTCTGAAGAGGTTGGCTGATTGTAAGTCTGAACAGGAGCTTCTGTGTTACATTATTCACGGATCCATGTATTCCTAAGAATATATCAGTCAATCATTCTGTGATTTCAGTAAGCCTTACTTCTTAATTAAACCTCAATTGTGCTGTTGCTTTCCCATATCACAGTTATGGCTTGACTCACTATTTAGTGTAACAGTCTGACTGTCTCTCTCTCTCTCTCCTCTTACAGGTTGGCCCACCACTTTATCTATCCTCAAGCAATTGTTCAGCCCAGCATGGTGATCCCAACTCCTGTGCAGTCCATCACTTCTCCTTACATAGACTACACGACTGCAAGCCAGGCCTACTCGCAGTTCACCACTGCTGCCTACGACCAGTATCCCTATGCTCCTTCCCCTGCTGCTGGCTTTGTAGGATATGGGTACACGGGTGCCGTTCCTCAACCTGCCACGGCTGCTGGTCTACCAATAGCAGCACCCACAGCTTTTGTGCAGTATCCACCAACGCAGCTGCAACCAGACCGTATGCAATAGAAACCCATCTCCAGAAAGACCTTTCTGGCTATGAAGGAATGGAAAGATATGGAGGGGGCTGAGAAAGCAAAGGAAAACAATTAATAATAATAATAATAATAATAATAATAATAATAATAATAATAATAATAAAAAATCAAGCTTTTTTAAAAAAGAAAAATCAGCCGTATTAGGAAGGATGCATATCAACACCTAAGCTATTTATAGTGTTACAGACATTTTTTTTAAAAAAAAGAAATCCTTGCAAAAAAGACTTATACTTACAATAAACGTTGGAAAGCTCTTCCCTCCCTCCCTCTCTTTTTATCAAGACAGATATTATTGCAAAGATGGACTAAAATGATCCCCCTGCTCTTAAAGTGAAAACTGCAAACTCTTGAACACTTCGTAGCGGTTTACTTTATCACCAGTCATTTTCTGCTTTATCACTTACGTTGCTACTGCACCATCAGACTCCTACCATCTGTTATTTAGCCTTGCTGCAAACAGTAGTTGGAGAATACAGAAATGGGGGTGGGGTGGGGAAAGGAGCAAGTGTTTGGGGGCAGGGAGTGGGGGGGGGCTTCTATTAAAAACTCTGTAATACTCAAATGCCTTACAGGAAAAAAAAAAGGGCCTATTTTAATATTTATTGTGATCTCTCTCTATTCACAGGAGCTGTGAATTGCAGGTGAAAATATAGTAATATCTGCCTTGTCTAATACTCAAACCTAAATTATTGTATGTTGGAAGTTCTAAATTGCTTTCAACATACAAAAGTAATATTGGCTTTAAGGACGGTGCAATATTCAAGTCAATGCACTGTATTTTTCTTATTGTAATTGTTACTCTTTTAAGATTATCTCAGAGTTTTAGGTATATTTTTAAAGCAAGAAAAGCAGGAAAAAATATTGAACATATTGTCTACTTTAATAGATCTTTTGTTTATGATGCTGCAGGTCTAGAGAAATTTTACAGTATTTATATAAAAGCTAAGCGGGGTCTTAGACCAGCACTCTTTAGGAGAATGGCAGGAATGAATCGGAGTTCTAATATGGTGTTACACACTTGAACAAGTGAGTTGAAAAAGTTACATTTTGAGACCCAGTGGTAAAAAGTGCTGATTAGGTAAAAGGCAGTGTAAGAAGTGCATTTTTACAAAGAAGAGCAATAAACTATTTTGAATTTTAAGACACCATTTTGTTGTGCTTGGTTACCTTATGAGAGACTGGGAGATAGTTGTGGGTTGCTACATCATTGTACAGTATGTCCTGATGCGTTTGGATTAGAATGCCCCAGTTTGTGAATCCTGTTAGGAGCTAAAGTAAAAGATTTTACCTTAAGTCAGCCTTTGTGGGCCCTGTTGGGTGTAGCAGTGACACTGTTCACATTTTTCCTCTTTTTACAGGGGGGGGGGCAGGGGAGATGGCCTTAAGCAAAGAAGGCCCACTGGGCCTACCTGAAGCCTAACACACCTGCCCTGTTTATCCAGAATGAAGACAGGCCAACCAAGGAAAGTCAGAGAGAAAAAACACCTGTCTCCATTACGGAATTCTCCAAGAATTGAAGAAGATCCATTTTAAAGTGACTTGATTTATATCCCACCTTTCCTCCAAAAGCTCAAGGTGGGGAATCTCCTTTTTATCCCCACAACAACAACCCTGTGAAGTAGGCTGGGCTGAGAGAAAGAAAGAGAGAGCAACTTGCCCAAAGTCACCCAGGTCCATGGCTGAGGATGTACTTGAACCTGAGTTTCCCCAGTCCTGGTCCAATACTTAACAACTACACCAGTGTTTCTCAACCTTGGCAACTTTAAGATGTGTGGACTTCCCAGCCAGCCGTGCTGGCTGGGGAATTCTGAGAGTTGAAGTCCACACATCTTAAAGTTGCCAAGGTTGAGAAACACTGAACTACACCATTGAATGAATGAATAAATCAATAAATGAATGAATGAGGGGAAAGAGTCAATTTCCTTTCAGATAAACAGACGAAAACTGAAAAAGGCACCACTAATTTTTTGCATTCTGCCAGCAGATTTCTATTGCATTATCTAGGATTGCTGCAATGGCAGGAAGGAAGAGAACAAACCATGACTTAGTGTAATATGTGAGCAATTTAGGACGTGAGCAGATTGGCCCAAGATAGTATGCAACAAGCTAAACATGGCTTCCAAAGAATGCAAGCAATATATTCATGACAGGTTGGATATATCTGGCTGAGTCTTGCCCAGGTTCAGACATTACAGAAAGCCATAATGTTGTGGTTTTACCTTAGTGTGTTATACGAAACTATAATGGTATGTGGGAATGACCTTGGGAGACTGGGCCCAGAGACACTGCCAAGGGAACCGTCAGATAAGAGACAGCATAGCCGGCAGCTGGATAGTGGGCGGGGCAAGAGGCTCAGAAGAGACCCTCCCTAATTCCTCAGGAGTAAAGGAGATGGGAGGAGAATTGTACTTTCAGACTTGCAAGATTCTGTTAATGTAACCTTATAATAAAGTAGAATTAGCTGATCTGGTCGTGTTTCCTGTCTGGTCTACCTGGTAAGACTGACAGAAACTAGCTACAGTCAATGTGTGGTAGTAGCCATGATTTGTGGCTTTGTACAGAAAAACATGCCTGGAAGTCCCGGACAGGGGCATCTGCTTGGTGGTGGACACCATCTTGACTTTTTTGACACCCACCCCTACAGACACTCCTGGTCCCCAACCTTCATGTGGCCCTCAGTTATCCAACTGTAATTTTCCATATGACAGAAGGTGAACATTGTTAAATACATGAGTGGACAGTAATATTAATATATTTAATTTTAAATCAGTGGGACCAACTTTAATTTTCTTGTTGACTCACCTACTGCTTTTGGAAATACATTCCTTAGTATATCATACCAAGCCCCAACTTAGAAAAAGTTGATTACTCCTGATTTAGGGGGTAATACAAATTCAGCTAATGATTTATCGTTTGGTATGCCTTGGTTGCTTCCTAACTCATCGTAAACCATTTAGGAGGATATGCTTTACGCTACCTTCAGCTACTTGGCAGAGGGGCAGACGACAAACTAGGGGGCAATATGAAAATTATTCCCCAGCATTGGGGAGCCCAATCATTCAAATCCCCCAAAATGTTTGATCACAAGCATCCTGTCAAGTAGGTTGAAAGCCCAAAGTCTCACTAAGTTTCTGGGGCTGAAGCTGGATTTGAATCTGGGTGTCCCCAGTTAGCCTGATCCACTTAGCCACTATGCTGTTCTGGATCTTATGTATAGTACTGGCTTTAAAGATCCAACCAGCCTCTCAAATTGGGTTCAGAAATATACCAGCAATTAGAGCAGTAACAGTGCATCAGTATCTGAAAGGCTGTAAACTGAGCCCCACCTATAAAACATCATTTTAAAAAGAATCTTTTCATAGCTTGGTTGGGCTTCAGTGAATTGGGGGGGGGGGGGAAGGCAGCTTTACAACTGGAGAGCACTCAAGAGGGAAATTTCTCCATGCGCTTTGTGTGCTGGGATATTTTGATGGATGGAATTGTCGAAAGATCATTCATGATGAACGGGAAGATTATGCTGGAATGAAGAGAACAATGTAGAAAGAATGCTTACCAGGCAGTAATAGGGCATTCTGGCAAGGGCAACTCTACCCTGAGATGGTTGGCAAGTGAGCAAGCTACTGGCCGCAGAGGAGCTGTTGATCAGCACAGTTTCAAGTCATAGCTTTTCAACAACTCTGTGGAACGGAAACTCCCAACCCAGCCTGAGTTGGCAAACAAAATGGGCTTCCCATAAATGTCTTTTATCAAGATAAAGTCTCCAAGTCATGCTCAACTCCTGGTGACTTCAAAGGCACGATCATTTATTTATTTATTTATTTATCATATTTATATCCCGCCCATCTCCCTCTCAAGGAGGGACCCTGGGCGGATCATGCAATTTTCTTCCAATGATATGGTTTGATTCCAATTATATGATATGATATCCAATGAAAAGACCCAGTAGCCCAAGAAGAAAAAACAGGAGTCATCTACAACATACAGTGTAAGGACAGTAACAGCCACTATGTAGGACAGACGGGCAGAAGACTAGCAGAGCGCATCCACGGAACACCAACTAGCAGTCAGAAGACACGATGAAAACTCCTTAATCTCACAACACATGGACAGACTCAACCACAGTTTCAACTGGGAAACTCAGTATCCTAGACCAAGCCAAACCCAAAAACGCTAGGGAATTCCTGGAAGCTTGGCATTCAGACAAGTCAGTCATCAATAGACACAGAGATAAACCACATTTACACACCATTCAAAAGACAATAAAAATGCTAAGAAGGAAACAAAAAGACCAGAACACATCCCCTCCAGCAACCAACACCCAGATTGCTTAATCTCTGCTTAACACCAGAGGAACAATCTAGCAGAAAACAATACCCTAATCAAGGAACTACCAAGGAGAAAACCACACCCCCACAAACACTGTCAGGCAAGCTACTGTATATAAACAGCAAACCCCACACTCGCACTGATGATGTTACCTAGTCAGGTAATGAAACGTCTGCAAGCAAACAACCAAGCTCAGAGAGCACCAAGGACTCCACAGTTCAACCCTTTTTTTGATTAGTGCTGGTGCTTGTATGTGCTGTGCAGCAACCCATTCCTTGAATCCTGCAGGAAGGTGTTGCCATTTCACAAGGTATTGCAATTTGCCTCTGTGCCAGCAGGAGTCAAAGATGGTTTCAATTTCGAAGTGTGGTTCTCCGTTGACTAACATTGGTGCTGGTTCGGGGTTCTCGGGGTGCCATTGTTTGGAAGGGTGGTATTGCTTAAGCAGGCTGATGTGAAATACCGGGTGGACTTTTTTCAAGGCTTTCGGCAGCTGTAGTGCAGCCGTTACTGGGTTGATGACTTTCGTTATGGGGAAAGGACTGATGAATTTCGGGGCTAGTTTCTTGGAGGGTTGTGTGGACTGTAAATTTTTTGTGGATAAGTATACTTTGTCGCCAACTTTTAAGTCCCATTCTGCAGTTCTTTTATGGTCCGCGTATTTCTTGTAGGCAGCTTTCGCTTCCTGTAACGTTTGCAGCATGATTGGCCAATTGCTAATAATTTTTGTGATCCATTCCTCCGCCCGTAGAGGGTCTGTTGCTTCCCCTTGTTGGGTCATAGCTAGTTCTGGAATGGTTATGAAGTCCTGACCCGTAGCAATTTTAAAAGGCGAAAACCCTGTGCTCTGGTGCACTGCATTGTTATATGCCACTTCAGCGAAAGGCAGCAATTCCGCCCAGTCGTTTTGCTGGTAGCTTATGTAGCACCTTAAATATTGCTCCAGTATGGAGTTAATCCGTTCAGACGATCCGTCTGTGCAAGGGTGGAACACACTACTGAGTCCTTGTTGTGACCCAATCATGCTCAAGAAAGCCCTCCAAAATTTGGAAGTGAAAGTACTTCCGCGGTCGCTTATAATCCGCTCGGGCGTTCCGTGAGCCCGGTAGATGTGCTGGATGAACATTTTGGCCAATTTCGGGGCAGCTGGGATCCCATTGCATGCAATGAAGTGGACTTGTTTTGAAAACAAATCCGTGACCACCCAGATAGCATTTTTCGTTTTACTATTTGGTAAGTCTACGATAAAGTCCATGGCAATTTGTTTCCATGGTTGCGATGGGTTCGCAACTGGCTGCAGCAGCCCTGTAGGTTTTCCTATGGTTCTTTTGGTGGTGGCACATACTGGGCAAGCTTTGGTGTAATTTTTTACATCCTTTCGTAGCGTGGGCCACCAAAACTTTCTCCTGACCAAATGAAGCATTTTGACAAACCCGAAGTGTCCCGCCGTTTTGTAATCATGGTTGATATTTAAAACCTTCTTTCTTACACTCTCTGGTACATAGAGTTTTCCGTCGTGCCACCACAACCCATTGCTTTCCTGTAATGTTTGTTTATTTCCCCACCACCACGAGTCTGTTAGTGTCTCTGTCTGCAATTTCTTTTCAAAGTCAGTTTTACAAGTGTTCAGTTTAGCGCGGCTACGTGTTATAGCCATGTTCCCCTCTTGTTTGTCCGGGTTTTGTTGGCGCCTGTGGTGATTTCCTGAGCTGTCTGGTATTAGGGTTTCGATAACCTCCTCAGGTTTACTCTCGTGTTGGGGAAGGCGAGACAAAGCATCTGCCAAGTAATTTTTTCCTCCCAGGAAGTACTTCAGCGTGAAGTTGAATCTGCTGAAGAATTCTGCCCATCGGAGCTGCTTTGGATTTAGTTTTCTAGGGGATTTTAACGCCTCTAGATTCTTATGGTCCGTCCATACCTGGAACGGTACAGGCGACCCCTCTAAGAGGTGACGCCAGGTTGCCAGCGCGTGCCAAACGGCGAAAGCTTCCTTCTCCCACACGTGCCATCTTTTCTCCGTCTCACTAAATTTTTTAGAGATGTATGCACAGGGTCTTAATTTATTATCCCCATCTTCCTGTAGTAATATGGACCCTAGTGCATTATTAGATGCATCTGTATGTATTATGAATGGCTTCTCCACCTCTGGGTGTTTCAAGATAGGCTCCGCTGTGAACAGCGCTTTTAGTTTGTCGTATGCTTCCTGGCATTCGGGGGTCCATTTAATTTTTGTGCTAGCTTGTTTAGGGGTTGTGTCCTTCCCTTTGCATTTTGTTTTTAATAAGTCTGTTAATGGCAGTGCAATCTGAACAAAATTATGAATAAATTGCCTGTAGAAATTTGCGAACCCGATGAACGCTTGCAGTTGTCTGCGGGTTCTAGGGGGTTCCCATCCTAGTACGGCTTGTACTTTCGTGGGGTCCATTTCTATACCATTGTGTGGATGCGAAACCCCAGGAAGTCAAGCTTCTCTTTGTGAAATTCACATTTCGCTAGCTTTACATATAATTTGGCTTCCAATAACTTTTCTAGAACCCCTCTCACTAATTTTACATGATCTTCCAGGTTTTCAGAGAAAATTAGAATATCGTCCAGATAGACTATGACTCCCCGATACAAGAATTCATATAAGACCTCATTAATTAGCTTCATGAACATTCCTGGCCCTCCTGTGATCCCGAACGGGAGGACGCGGTATTGGAACGATCCCAGGGGGCAGTTAAATGCCGTTTTCCATTCATCCCCCTCCCGTATATGCACCCTGTAATAGGCTTCTCTCAAGTCAAGTTTGGTAAAAATTTTGCCCTTAGATAGTTGGGCCAGCATGTCCTTTAGCAATGGTAGTGGGTATTGATTTGTCATGGAGATGGCATTCAGTCCCCTATAATCTGTGCAAAGTCTCAATGACCCATCTTTTTTCTTTTTGAACAGTACCGGGGCTGCTAGAGGGGAGTTCACTGGCTCAATGAAGCCGCATGCTAAGTTTTTGTCAATAAACTTGCGTAATTCCTGCAGCTGTCTCTGGGTCATGGCGTACATTTTGGGTTTGGGGAATGTGGCGCCTGGAATTAATTCAATGGCACAGTCTGTTTTTCGGTGGGGGGGGGTAGCTGTTCGCATTCGTTTTCGTCGAACACCTCCTCTACGGGGACATAATTGGTCGGAATAGGTGGGTTCTCCCCCTCTTTTTCTGTCCCTGCTGCCCCTGGTTCTTTGCAATTTATTGTTTTGGCATTGTCCTCACTCAGGTATTTCCCATCAATGAATTCTATTTCTCCGGACACCCAATCAATGTGGGGGTTCCTTTCTCTGAGCCATTTCAACCCTAACATGATGGGTTGTGTTGAAATGGGTGCCACAATAAAGCACAGAGTTTCCATGTGTGTGCCCATTGACATCCTCACTGCCTCTGTGAAGTGTCCCACTGGACCCCCTTTCATCTCTGACCCATCAAGTTGGCAAATGTAATGGGTGTTTTAAGTTTAAATAGGTTTAGTCCCAGTTCAATTGCTACCGATGGGTGCATTAAGCATCTAGAGCACCCAGAGTCCAACATTGCTGCTCCCACGAACTGCTCCCACCCATCCAAAGTGTCAAGTTTTACCTTTACTTGCATGGTGGGGCAGTCTCCCATCGTCAGCAGGTCGCTGCGCCCTTTGTTGAAGGCCTGTCCCGCGGCGCACTTTAGGACAGACCGTTGCCGTTTCCCGCCGGCACGAATTCCTCATCTGTCGACTCCTCCGTGGCTGACTCTGGTATTGTATATTTTTTCCATTCAGTAGCGGCTTTCGCTGTCGTTTGCTTGTGCGTTGGTGCTTTATGAGGTTCCCCCCCCCGCTCTGGTCTTTTCCGTTTGTTGTGTGCACTCATGAATTCTATGTCCCTCACGTCCACATTTGAAACACAGCTTGTGTTTTGTTCTCCGTTCTTTTTCCTCTGCCCATGTTTTTCGTTCGGAGTCTCTTCTCTGGTGGTATTGGCTATTGTACTGGGTTTTCCCCGCGTTTTGTAACTGGCGATAGGATCGTACGCGCAGCTTGGTGCTTTCCACTTTCCCTGCCAGCTGGATCCATTCATCTAGAGTCTCTGGGTCTCCCCGGCCCGCTGCCATGTCCAATAATTCTGGCCATAACCCCATCTGGAAATATTCCACTCGGAATGACTCTGGCCAGTTCGGAAGTCTGCTCACCAGTTTTTTTAATTCAAGCATGTACTCCGCCACGGTGCGGTGTCCCTGTCCTAGTCTCTGGATTTCTGCCTTTGCAGACATTTGAGACAATGTGTCCTCGAATCTCTTCCTCAATGTCCTCATGAATGTGTCAAAATTGTACAGTTCCCTGGCTTTTGTCTCATGCAGGGTGGCCAGCCACTTTGCTGCCTCCCCTATAAGAAAGTTTGAGACACATCGTACTTTCGCCTCTTCGTTGAGGAAGAATCTCTCTGACTCCTCCATAAACCCTCTAACGTGGTTCAGAAAACATGCCAACTTTTCGGGGTCGCCATCAAATTTGGTTTTTAGCTTAGTTACTATTACCGGTCTGTTTGGCGGGTAGATTGGTAAGTTACTCACGTTTATAGATTGTGCTGGCGGCTCTCTTGGCCCCTCTGTTTCATCCTCCTCCTCCTCCTGGTCACTTTCCTCAGTGCTCTCAATTTCGGAGGTCGGGAGGGAAGAACTATCTTCTTTTACTGCGCTCCGATTGTTCCCTCGTGGTTGAGGTCTCTGTAGCAGTTTCTCTAATGCGGCCTGTATGGCTGTCAATTTTAAGTCCATATTATCCAACCCGGTTTCCACTCGGGCGGTTCGGGATTCTAGTGCTGCAATCTGTGGCTTGAATCATGTCAACTGGATTTCTATTTTCTCAGTAGAAACGTTTCACTCCTTATCCAAGGAGCTTCTTCAGTCTGAGTAAAGTTAGTAAGGGAATCCTTAAATATGTTTCTAGGGTGGCTGTGTGACCTTGCACCTGGGGCTAGGTCATGGTTATTTTTAGATGTTTATTTCTAAGTCCCTTTATCATCTAAAGGAGGATCGTTAAGATTACCCTGCTGCTGTTGAGCTTGCGAAATGGTCTTAATCTTCCTAGGCACAGGATTGCATACACTACATTGCTTTCCTTGTGTTTAATCTTTGGGGTATACAAGCCTCTGTCTCAGTGTGTTGGAAACAATGTAAGGAAAGCAATGTAGTGTATGCAATCCAGTGCAGTGAGGAGTGCTCTGAACTCTACATTGGAGAAACCAAACAACCTTTGTACAGGAGGATGGCCCAACACAGGAGAAGTAACACCACAGGACCAGAGTCAGCAGTTTATCTTCATCTAAAGGAAAAAGGACACTCATTTGACGATATTAATGTTCACATTTTAGACAGAGAAGATAGGTGGTTTGAGAGAGGGGTCAAGGAATCCATTTATGCCAACTTGGAAAATCCTTCCTTGAATAGAGGTGGGGGCCTCAGGCACAACCTTTCCCCCATCTTCCTCCCTGCTTTGTCTTCTGTGCCTAGGAAGATTAAGACCATTTCGCAAGCTCAACAGCAGCAGGGTAATCTTAACGATCCTCCTTTAGATGATAAAGGGACTTAGAAATAAACATCTCAAAATAACCATGACCTAGCCCCAGGTGCAAGGTCACACAGCCACCCTAGAAACATATTTAAGGATTCCCTTACTAACTTTACTCAGACTGAAGAAGCTCCTTGGATAAGGAGTGAAACGTTTCTACTGAGAAAATAGAAATCCAGTTGACATGATTCAAGCCACAGACTGTTCCACCTGGATGACTGAGAACCTTCATCGACATAGTGCTGCGATCCTTTGTGCTTGGGAAATTCTGGACTTCGCTGCTGGTTTGCTCAGTCCTGGGTTCATGCCGGCCCGACTCCCAATGACCACTCCACTGGCTGATGATGAGGGTTTCCTGCGGGAGTTTGGGGGGGATGCCCGTGACTCTCCCTTCCCTTGGCTTTTTTCCCTTTCCGTTTTTCCATTACCTCAGGCGAAACCTCCGGTGCTGAGCGTGGTTCTCTAGCCCCCTGGGTCGCTGAGGTGCTGGGCATTGCGTCTTCGAAGATTGTGGTCATTGCTTTGTCCTCTTCCATCATCTGGATCGTTGCATTCAGATTCCCACGGTGCGTAGTGGTGAAGCCGATCGTCAACCGGAGACCCTCGGGCTGGTGCCGGTGCAGTCTCGGGAAAATCGACTGGTGATGATTCAAGTCTTTATGTGAGGCACTACGCTCCTTTGTCCCAACCACGTTTCTCTTACACCAATTGACAGACACAAATTGGTTCAGAAGTAAACGGTTTATTGGGGAGCAGTAAGGTTAGCACACAAGGAAAGACTTGAATTAATTAAGTAAGCATGATTCTGTACATTTAAACATTCTTGACCCTATAGACTTTTCCCTCCCCATTGTCCAGGAGTTTTCCCCTCGTTCGTCTTCCTGGTTTCGGGTGCTCAGACAGTCGTTAGCGTTGATGGCCGCTTGAGTGTTCGGGGTTGGTGTGAATGCCTCGCTGCAATGGAATGCTTGTCTCCTTCGAGTCGGTTTCTTTTCCCCCTTCAATCTACATAGTCCTCTGTCTGAATGGCAGGACTCTGACAGAGTTCTGGCAGAGTTCTGACACCTCTCTTCTATCAGCTGAATGAGAGCTTGTTAAAAAAAATGCAGAAGGATTTCTATGACCAGCACCAATGCTGGTGGTGTTAGCAGAGAGAAAATGCTAACAAAATTCCCTCCCTCCCCCCCCCTCCTTTCCTTGTATCTTGTACACATGTGCCAATCTAGTGATTAGCTTGTTCCAAAGCAACCCCCCCACCCTTAAAAAAAAAAGCTATGAAATAATTTGAATTACAAAACCAACTTAAATGAAATGGCTCTCCTAGAGCAACACAGAAAGAGGGATAATGTGCTCACATTTGTGTGTATGTGTGTGTGTGTGTGTGTGTGTGTGCGCGCGCGCGCAACCAGGTCATGCCTGGAAGTTTCTGCTTTCTGCAATAGAATACTGTGTCACTCTTATCTATCACTTTCCAGCTCATTGTAGGATGTGTTGATCTGGTCAGGAGTTATAACCATGACCTTATTGCTTCCTTTAATTAATCAAAATAAGCATTTAAAAGGCACAAACCACCAGCAAGGTGGTTGTAAATGTGATATGTGGCAAAATAATTTGGAAAAGATCATTTGAAAAAAATGCTCCGGAGGCCTAGAATTAATGCTAGGCTGGACACTTTGTTCTTACTATTATTTTTTAAATTAAAACTTCCATACTACATTTCCACTAGAATAAGAATGTTTTGGTCTTACTGTAAGTAGGGTTTGTTTGTTTGGTGTCAGTGGATGATGCATAATTGGGACACAGTCCAATGGTCTAGGGAAGGGCAATTACTACAGTTGGAAGGTGTAAACATCTACCAGCCATACGTCAATAGCTACCAAGTGATAAAAAAGGATGTTCTGGGGAGAAAAAGGAAAGGTAATTTTGGATTTCCCCTTACCATCACCAAACCCGCCCCCCAAAACCAAAAGCAGAGAAGAAATTTTTCCAGCTCCAGAAGTATTAAAAAATTTTTAAATTTATTTATTTAATTTTTATCCCGCCTTTATTGTTTTTATAAATAACTCAAGGCAGCGAACATAACCTAATATTCCTTCCTCCTCCATTTTCCGCACAACAACCACCCTGTGAGGTGAGTTGGGCTGAGAGAGAGTGACTGGCCCAAGGTCACCCAGCTGGCTTTCATGCCTAAGGCGGGACTAGAACTCTCAGTCTCCTGGTTTCCCATTGGCTCCTTCCTAGCGCTGAGAGAGAGTGACTGGCCCAAGGTCACCCAGCCGGCTTTCATGCCTAAGGCAGGACTAGAACTCTCAGTCTCCTGGTTTGCCATTGGCTCCTTCCTAGCGCTGAGAGAGAGTGACTGGCCCAAGGTCACCCAGCTGGCTTTCATGCCTAAGGCGGGACTAGAACTCTCAGTCTCCTGGTTTCCCATTGGCTCCTTCCTAGCGCTGAGAGAGAGTGACTGGCCCAAGGTCACCCAGCCGGCTTTCGTGCCTAAGGCAGGACTAGAACTCTCAGTCTCCTGGTTTGCCATTGGCTCCTTCCTAGGGCTGAGAGACAGGGACTGGCCCAAGGTCACCCAGCCAGCTTTCATGCCTAAGGCGGGACTAGAACTCACAGACTCCTGGTTTCTAGTCCAGCACCTTAACCACTAGACCAAACTGCCTCTCTGAAGTATGTTTTGTTTCCCCTTCCAATTTCCTCTTGCAAGGGTTATATCAGCAGGGGATGTTAGAAGAAACACCTATTTAGAAAAAGAGGAAAATTGCCCAGGCTGGTAGATAAAGAAACAGTTCTGCTACAAATCTCCCCTGCCATGGATGCCTGCAGGATATGGTAAAGAAGTCAAGATGGTAGCTGCGATGGTGTGATCGAATCTCCACCTGCTTTTTATGTGTGTCTCATATGAAATGTAATGAAATGCTACTACCAGCTTTACTACTAATAAATAATAATGGATATGCACTGTTTTAGGGGGCATGGTGGCTCAGCGGGTAAGACACCAGGCTTGTTGATCGGAAGATCGCAAGTTCGGAGGTTCGAATCCCTAGCCCCGCGTGACGGAGTGAGCTCCCGCACTCGCCCCAGCTCTTGCCAACCTAGCAATTCGAAAGCATGCAAATGCAAGTAGGTTAATAGGTACCACTTTGGTGGGAAGGTAACAGTGTTCCGTGCGCATCATGTGGCCACATGACTGTGGAAGCGTCTTCGGACAAGGCTGGCTCTTCGGCTAACAAACGGAGATGAGCACCGGCCCCTAGAGTCGGACACGACTGCACAAATGTGCGGGGGGAACCTTTACCTTTTATGCACTGTTTTAGATTTGATTTTGGAAAAGGTGTTTGGGAACATGCAGGAGTTATGAGCAACTCATTAAAGCAGCTGTTTCTTTATCCTGGGATTCTGGATTGCAAAAATCTATGTGACCACTAGATGGCAACCTAGTGATAGCGTTTTCTGTATATCTTTGCTGCTATCTAGTGGTCACATAGATTTTTTGCAGCCCAGATCTGGTAGCCCTAATACACCTGTCTCTGCTTATTCCTTTCTCATATTCTTTTTTTTCTTAAAGCTCTTCCCCCCCTCCCCATTTCTTATCCATGAATGAGTAAATGCGTCATCAGTTTTCAAAGACAATGCAAATAGCTGTTGCCATCCTCCATACTTGTCACATTACCAGAAAATTCCTAAACACCTACTTATACTCCGGATAGAAAGAACATTGAGAAGCTCGATCATTGTTAAAATGAAGACAAATACAGTACTTCAGAAATTAGTTTCTCTCTCTCTTTTTTTCTTTTTTACCACTTGAAATTCATCTGATATCTGGCTCATCAGAAGCTAGGCCTCCGCATCCCACAATTAGCTTTAGGCCATTCTAGAATCTGAGCTTTAATTTGGATGTAATCCAGCAAATGGTCTCCACCAAAGGAATAGGCAGTAGCAGACATTTCTTATTTATTTGCCAGATTTATATCCTACTTTTTGTACAGAAGCACAAGGCGGCATCCATAGTGCTCCCTCCTCCAGTTTTTCCCCACAACAAACAACCCTCTGAAGAAGACTGCGGCTCAGCACATGCTTTGAATGCCAAAGATCCCAGAGTCACTTCCAGGAGGGGTTGGGAAAAGCTGCTTTTCAGAAACTCGGGAGAGTCAATGCAAGTCATGATGGACATTCCTCTGATTTGACCTAGGATCAGGCATCTTCAAGTATTCAATTGTCAAAAAAGCCACTTGGTCATTTCCATCACCAAACCGATGGTTGTGCATTAGTGAGCCATGGAAAGCATCTTTCCTTCCTGTTAATAGCAACTTGTTATCTCCCAGAGATGAAGAGCAGCAGCTTTGAGGCAATCCAGTCTCTCTCTCTTCCATGGTTCCTCATTAGGGAGATTGATCAAATGGAGTGGTACTAGGGCTTGTTTGTGATGTTACTGAGATTGCTCTAATAATAGGGCCATGTTCTCTATTTTCCAGATAATTGCATTTCCCTAGCAAGGCAGAGGCAGGTAACCAACCCTTACTGAGCAAGTTAGAGGGTCTCGGAATGATGGTGCTGTTCTAGTCCTTTGCTGCTAGAACGTCTGGGGATAAAGAGCTGGAATGTTTTAATTCTGCAAATTATAGACAACTTAGATGTTCACTTTATATTATACATCCCTAGCATTTTAATCTCACAATATCTGCATGAGGTATCTATGTATGTGTGTATGTGTGCATTTGAGCCAGGGTTGACTCCTGGCGACTGCCTGGACAAGGCCATGCAGTTTGCTTGGCGAGATTTCGGAAGTGGTTTTCCCTTGCCGCCTTCTTTCCAGGGCTGAGAGAAAGTGACTGGCCCAAGGTCACCCAGCTGGCTTTGTGCCTAAGGGAGGACTAGAACTCACAGTCTCCCAGTTTCTAGCCTGATGTCTTAACCACTACACCAGACTGGCTCTTCTGCATGAGGTAGGTTGGGTTGAAAGTCAGTAGCTGTGTTCATGCATCAAATGTATTTCACTAAGCCACTGTTTCTTTAGTGGTGGCCTTTTGAATTAAGCCTACTATACCTGTGCTGCAGGAATCCAGATGATCCCTAGATGGCAACAAAGAGTTGAATCTTATGTACTTCTCTGCTGCCATCTAGTGAGCACGTGAAGTTTTGCATTTGTATTATGCCTAGCTGAATAAACCAAAACTGGCTAAGTTCATGCAAAAATGTAAGCCATAAACCAAACATACCACATTAAGTGATATGTAAATGTAACAGCATTCCACAGGCGTCATGCGGCCACATGACCGCGGAAGCGTCTTCGGACAACGCTGGCTCTTCGGCTAACAAACGGAGACGAGCACCGGCCCCTAGAGTCGGACACGACTGCACAAATGTGCGGGGGGAACCTTTACCTTTTTAAAATGCAGTTAGTGCAGAGCTTTTCAAATTGTGTGTCACGACACAAAAGTGTGTTGCCACACACAGTCTGCTGTGTCGCCACACAACCCGGAAGCGCTGATCATCATCAGCGCTTCCGGGTTTTCCCGCAGCGACACACCAACTGCAGCGCGCAAAACCCGAAAGCGGCAGCAGCGCTTCCGGGTTTTTGCGCGCTGCCGCAAGGACGGCACTTCCGGGTTTTCCCGTGGCGATACACCAACGCCGGTTGGTGTGTCGCCGCGGGAAAAACTTTGGAAAGCCCTGAGTTAGTGTTTGGACCCAAGTCACACAGTGCACTTCATGGCTCATTGGGCATTTGAAGCTGGGTTTCCCTAGTCCTAGCCCAAAATTTTAACATTGCTGATTCTCAAACTCTGCAAATATTCTAGCACTCATGGAATCTCCCTCTCTCCCTCCCTCCCTTTGCAGTGCTCATGGAATTTAGGTTTCTCTCCATCTTCCTCTCTAGAAGATTTCCCAACATGTAAATAGGCACTCAGATTTTTCTATACCATAGACCATTCCTACATGCCATGTCACTTTTTCAACCCTTATGTGGAATAAAACCCACTGAATTTGATGAATCTTACTTCTGAGTAGACATGCACAGAATTGTGCTGCATGGAAGGAGATACACATAAAAAAGCAGGCAAAGCTTTGATCGCATCATCATGGCTGGCATCTTGAATTTTTTTAACATCCTAAACTCAAATATTAATAGGTTTGGCTTTCAAATCTGGTAAACTATTAGCACCAAGTATAGTCACTGGGAACACTGATGGAGGAGAAACTCCACAGAGGAACTTTTCCCCAGACCCCTTAAACTTGTAGCCAGCAAGACATTTTAGTGACTGGATTCACACATTGCACTAACCCATTTGCTTAACCATGATATACCAAATACACCACAATTGAAAAAGCTCACATTGAGCCAAAGGAAATAAAATCACACGAACCCAACCTAGGTTTTGGCCAACAGGAGAGGGAGAGGCTCTTGTGCTCCATTTTAGAAGAGGAAGTAAATGTATATTGGACTGATGGATCTAATGACATTCTTTCCTCCCTTCCTCTGTTGAATGTTGGAAGAGATGTTATGTTTGCAGAGGACATTCCCAAGGAAGTGTTCAATGGATTTGACCTCCAAGCTTGCCAGGTCAGACTAATGCATTGGGTGTAAATACAGATCACGCAGAGCAATATTTTGGTCCTAAGCGGCAGACGGTGACTGCAGCCATGAAATTAAAAGATGCTTGCTCCTTGGGAGGAAAGCTATGGCAAACCTAGACAGCATATTAAAAAGCAGAGACATCACCTTGCCGACAAAGGTCCGTATAGTTAAAGCTATGGTTTTTCCAGTAGTAATGTATGGCTGTGAGAGTTGGACCATAAGGAAGGCTGAGCGCCGAAGAATTGATGCTTTCGAACTGTGGTGCTGGAGAAGACTCTTGAGAGTCCCTTGGACTGCAAGGAGGTCAAAACAGTCAATCCTAAAGGAAATCAACCCTGACTGCTCGTTGGAAGGACAGATGCTGAAGCTGAAGCTCAAATACTTTGGCCACCTAATGCGAAGAAAGGACTCTGATGCTGGGAAAGACTGAAGGCAAAAGGAGAAGGGGACGGCAGAGGATGAGATGGTTAGATAGCATCACCGATGTAATGAACATGAATTTGAGTAAACTCCGAGAGACAGTGGAGAATAGGAAGGCCTGGCGTGCTATGGTCCATGAGGTCACGAAGAGTCGGACACGACTAAATGACTGAACAACAACAATAACAAAAGGGTCAAGCAGACCCCAGATCTGGCATTTGCAACAAAGAAATCAGACTCCTGGGCAGTGTCTTTTAGCTACTTTCACCAAAACAGTTCAAAACTGTTGAAAGGAAAAGCAAGCTCTGGCTGAAAGGATAAAGGCCAGGACTGGGAAAGAAAAACTGAAAGAAGCGACATTTAAGATGGGAAAACATTTTTACAATACGTAAAGCCACCCCCTTTTTTCTCTGTTTTATGTATCACCATACTGACACTCTCTTAGCAACTGTGTTTTTTGTTTGCTAGGATGAATTGCACAAGTTTTGCCCAGGCACATCAGACGAAGAATGCCGAAAGAAAAAATCCAGCCTCTCCTTTGAAAGGCCACCTCCAGTTTGCTTGGAGCATGCAGCCTAATTTTTAACTCCTCCGTAGCTGGCTCTGAAGGAGCCATTGACATCTTGTTTTATACGCTGTTGTTAAGTGTTGTAGACTTTTGAGGCCACAGGCTGAGCCACCTTTGAGGAAGGAAGGGCCAAGCTTTACACCAGGAGTGGGGTGGAGAGCTGCAAAGGGGGTGTATCCACTTCCTACTTGTGAGCAGGGCTGGATATTTAAGGAACATTTAAGAGAGCATGGAGTTCTTTGTTTTTTAATTGAGTTAGGCGTAATTTATGGCTCATATCTACAGTTTTCATTGGCTTCCCACCTCAGAATTGAGAAAAGCTGCCTGTGGGGAGGTTTTAGCCATTCGTGGTTGGAGGGTTCTGAAGGCTGCTCAAAGGGGACCTGGGGCCATAGGTTGTCACGCCCTAGCCTAAAGTTTTATGTATTTTTAAGTATTTGAATGCAACCCTTCAAAACTGAGTTTTCCTATTTATCATTCATTCATTCATTCATTCATTCATTCATTCATTCATTCATTCATTTGATACCCATTTTTTTTAAAAAAACTGATATAGTAATACAATATGAATAAATGGATAAAGGAATTAACAAAATTGTGTAGTTAGTGCTCAATATATTGTTGATAAGGTTAACCATAAAAAACGGTTAACCATAAAAAAGGTACATTAAATTATTTTAACAATGTGAGAAAGGATGTGAATCTCTGAGCTAAGTGCCAAAATGTCCACTACTTGTCATGGAAGAAGGAGAAAGAAGAAGGGGAAGGGGAAGAGGAAGGAGGAGGAGGAGGAGGAGGAGGAGGAGGAGGAGGAGGAGGAGGAGGAGGAGGAGGAAAATTATAGATAAATATTAGTTTCTAACTTCCCCTTTGTTGTGCCTTTGAGACTCCTGGCGACTGCCTGGACAAGTCCCTTCAGTTTCCTTAGCAAGATCTCAGAAGTGGTTTGCCATTGCCTTCTTCCTAGGGCTGAGAGATAGTGACTGGCTCTATCACCCGGCTGGCTTTGTGCCTCAGGTGGGGATAGAACTCACGGTCTCCCACTAGTCTGATGCCTTAACCATGACACCAAACTGGCTCTCTACAATATTTATAGACATTACAAATTTTTGTGTGTTTCTGATTTCAATTCTTTAGTCAGTTCTTTTTCCTTTTAAAAATTATAAATACTTGTATTTGCCTTGCTGCGTAATATATAGTATGTATGGAAGCTATTCCTGCTTAAATTTGGTTAAACTTCTGTTGTGAATATCTGCTGTTAATTTAGTCATTACTGCATATTCTCCGAGTTTAAGTTCCCAGTTTATTATATTCAGTAACATATCTCTTTTCCAACGTTGTGCTAAATTTATCCTTGTGGTTGTAAACATGTATCTTAGTAAACTGTGATATTTTTTGTTAATATGTTTTGGAATTATGCTTTGAAAGAAGAATTATGGTTTCATTTCAAATTTGATTTCTAAAATTTTCTGAGTGGTATGTTTTTCCGTATCATGCTCATACAGAATCTTTGAGGGGGGTTATGTGTCCACCACCTATGGCAAAATGTTCCTTCTGTCTCATGGCATTTTCAACATATATTGTTTATCTTGGCAATTATTGATGGAATTGTATACCATCTGTAATATATTTAATGCCAGTTTTCTCTTAAGTTATATCTTGGGGTGAATTTTATAGATTTGTTCCATAATTCTTCCCATTGTTGTGTTGTGATGGTTTCTTTAAAGTTTTGCATCCATTTTATCATGCCATTTTTTATTTGTTCTGTCTCTGTGTCACATCTGAGTAACAGAGTGTATGTATGTATGTACACACACACACACACACACACTGTATGAGCATGATAAAAAGATAAAGGTTTTCCCCTGCACAGTCGTGTCCGACTCTAGGGGCGGTGCTCATCTCTGTTTCTTAGCCGAAGAGCCAGTGCTGTCCGAAGACGTTTCCACGGTCATGTGGCTGGCATGACGCACGTGGAACGCTGTTACCTACCCACTGAAGTGGTGCCTATTCATCTACTTGCATTTGCATGCTTTCAAATTGCTAGGTTAGCAAGAGCTGGGGCGAGTGCGGGAGCTCACTCCGTCACGCAGCGCTCGGGTCTCAAACCGCTGACCTTCCGATCGACAAGCCTGGCGTCTTAACCAATGAGCCATCGTGCCCCTAAGAATACACATTCTTTAATGGTGCACTTGGAATCTCTTAATGTGCAATGGGAAACATAGTAAAAATACACATTATAACAAACTGAGATCTCTGAAGGCTTATGTGATAATACATTTGTTAGTCTTTAAGGTGCCACTAACACACTTTTTTTTCCCTGCCAAAGTTTCACTTCCAGGTGAAGGTTCCAGACAGACAAGGGATCTCTGTAAGCTCTCTGATGCTGTAGATGGCACATTGTGAAAGCAGTGTGGTCCTATTTCTTATGTCATTCAAGTAAAAGCAGTGGAGGAAGCTGGTCCTCAGATGGGCAAATGGTCTATGTTCTCATGGGTGGAGAGTCCAAAACGCCTGCCCTCCAGCTCCTCCATATTCTTGCCAGTATGCGACACACTGGCTTGCAAAGGAGCTGAAATGCAGTGCTGCATTTGTACAAGAGGAGGTGGAACAGCCTAGAGGCGCAAGAGAAATTCCCAATAGTACTTCCATTTCTTTCTTTGAAGACTCAGAAATCAAGAACATGGGAAATGGCAAAGTCAGGGAAGACAAGGCTACTGTTGGCTAAACTTGCCCATCCCAATGTCCGAAATAATTGGAACATCCTATCTGATATGCCTCTGTTATTGATACGCCTACTTCAGGGCTGATACTATGTTTTCATCTCCTCTCTCAAAATGATGGGAAACCATATTGCTGCTGATGGTTTTGAAAAGTGCAGCTTGGTTGTATGATGTACTGTAACTTAAGTCAATTGTATTACCTCTACACAGAAGTCATTTGCTTGAAGTTATCTAGCTATTTCTAGTTATCTATTCTATTTATATCTTTTAATAATTATAATGATATTATATATTTATTCTGTGGAGTCCTTGGTGCTCTCTGAGCCTTGTTGTTTTCTTGCAGACGTTTCATTGCCAGGCTAGGCAATATCTTCAGTGCGAAAAGGGAGTGGAACTTGCTCTCTGTTTATATACCTTGGCTTGTCCTGCCTGTCTTGGTGGGGGTGTTGTACTCTCCTTGGTAGTACCTTGATTGGGTTGTTGTGTGCTGCTTGGTTGATTGACTGAGTTAATAGTTCCTTGATTAGGGTCTATTGTGTTGTTTGATTGCTCCTCTGCTGCTAATCTTGCTGTTAATCTTTGCATATCTGGGTGATGATTGCTGGCCAAGAGGTGTTTTGGTCTTCTGGCTTTTCTATTGTCTCTTATGAATGGTATGTAAATATTGTTTAGCTCTATGTGTCTGTTGATGGCTGCTTTGTCTGAGTGCCAAGCTTCCAGGAATTCTCTAGCATTTTTGGATTTGGCTTGGTTTAAGATGCTCACAGTTTCCCAGTTGAAAGTATGGTTAAGTCTGTCCATGTGTTTATTTATTATATTTATTCTACTTCCATTGGGATCTGTTTTGTATTTTAACTCCGGTTTTATTGTAAACCGCCCAGAGTTCCCCCTTTGGGGGAAGATGGGCAGTAATATAAATAAATATAATATAAAGAAACAATAAATAAATAAATAAATAAATAAATAAATATTTTCCCCTTCCTAAAAAACTAGAACCAGAGGTCATCCCATGAAATTGAATCCTGACAGAATCAGGACAAAGAGAAATGTTTTTTTACATAATGTGTCATTCAACTTTGGAATTCACTACCATGAGATGTAGTGCTGGCTACCAGCTTGGCTGGCTTCAAAAAAGGGTTGGACTGATCCATGGAAATCATGGGTCTCAATGGCTATTTAACATTGATGGCCACGTGACTGCCTTTGAAAGCCATCTGTTGGGAGACTAGTGGGCTTCCTTGGGCAGCTGGTTGGCCACTGTGAGAATAGACTGCTGGATGAGATGGGCCAGAGGTCTGATCCAGCAGGACACTGCTTATATTCTTCTGTGGTGAATTTATGACTAACATGATTTGAAAGGGGACTTCTTAGTTTATGGCACGGTCTCTCAGAATCTGGCCAGTCTGTATGTGTGTGTCTATGTGTAATCTTGGAGAGGTCCCTTTGTAAGATTGCAAAACTGTCTGGAGCAACTTAGTGAGTACATGTTTAAAGTGCAGCGCAAGCACTATTTTAAATTAAGGAGTTAAATTATTTTACATTGCCACATCTCAAGCACGCTAAACAGAGGTGTTCTGCAGCAACTACATGATCCTGGGAGAAAACACAGTTGCTTTACGGAGGTGTTACATCTTTGCTTCCATCGTGGCATCCACAGAAGGGTTCAAAAAATGTCAAGATGACAGCTGCAACTGCACAGATGAAGCCGTCGGGGCGAGCGGATGGAGAGGCCTGCTTCTTCTCCTAGACACCAGTGACTCTGCAGAATATTTCCCCTTTCACCTAGATATCAAGCCTCACTGTATACTTTATATCTAGCTGTAAATTCCTGGGTATATCAAACCCCAACAGAAGCCCTGCCCCTTTTTAAGGGCAAAAGGTGTGGCTTCAATTGGGTGGTTGGGGCCACCATCTTGACTTGTTCTCATGCACCCTGAAATGCCTTTTGGAGACTGAACTTGAAGCACAACACAGTTCTAACCAATACTGTCTAAGAGAAAAGATTAGCTGAACAAATCCATTGGATTTTCAGGCTTAATATGCATCTTTTTTTCTTTAAAAATGGAGCATAGATTAGTTTGTGTTGGTACTTGCTAGGGACATCATACAAACTTGGGCATAGATTGCATTTCTGAACCCTCAGATTCTACCTTGGAGCGTATAAAGCTGTTTCTTTCTCAATCTTTCTTCTAAGCTGTAAACTGGAAATGGTTTCCTAATTAAGTGAAACATTACAAATGTTGACATGGGAACTATTCATTCAGTTCCATGGCACTGCGGTAGACTGAATATTCCATTGAGTTATATCCAGCTACTTTATTTATTTTATTTTTATTTATTTAACTTATATGACCGCCCATCTCCCCCAGCGGGGAACTCTGGGCGGTTTACAATAAAACTGATTAAAATAGAATAAAGAATATAAAAATACAATCAAATAATACAATAAATAAATTATAAAATCCAAATGGCCAGATAGTTAAATAAAAAGAAGGACATTATGAAATAAACCACCCCCATGAGGAACTATTATTTCCTCCTTCCCATGCCATACTTCCCATACTTCAACTGATATACTGTATGTCGATTATCTTTTATTCCTTTTACAGTTGATATTGTAGATTTATCTACTCCTTTTGGATATGTGTATTTATTTCATGAGGCTGGCTAGTGCCAGTAACAAACTTTAACTAAGTTAACTTGTTATTTCATTTAAGCCTGAGCGTTTGTAGACAATAGGACTGTACAAAACATTTTGTCATGCAGGTTGAACAGGAAAAGCATACCTTCTTGAAGCACAGGGAATCTCCAGGAAAGTTCATTGAAGAAAGGCTTTCTTCATTGATTGTGCATGCATTCCTGGGCCACACTTTTAATGGGAATAGCAGTGAAGCACACAGATTTATTTATTTCTTAGACTTTGCCTTCCACTCAGGAGATCAAGACCACATACAGGCATACGTCGGAGATATTGCGGGTCGGTTCCAGACCACCACAATAAAGCAAGTATTGCAATAAAGCGAGTCACATGAATTTTTTGGTTTCCCAGTGCATAAAAAAGTTATGTTTACACTATACTGTAGTTTATTAAGTGTGCAACAGCATTATGTCTAAAAACAATGTAGATACCTTAACTAAAAAATACTTTATTGCTAAAAAATCCCAATCTGCTGGGGAAATGGCACCGATAGATTTGATCGACGCAGAGTTGCCACAAACCTTCAGTTATCTTCCTTTTCTATACTATGTGTTTTGTATTTTAATTTTACTTTGAAAAATAAAAAACATACATAAAAAAAATTGTAAGAAAACCGCAGTATCTGCAAAGCGCAATAAAACAAGGCGCAATAAAATGAGGTATGCCTGCACACAGTTCTCTCTCTTCTTTCTCCCCCCCCCAAACCCGCCCCCCAGCAGCTTTATGAGATAGGTTGGGCTGAGAGTGCCTGGGAGCCACCAGTGAGCTTCTGTAGCTGAGGGAGGTCTAGGACTTGGGTCTGTCTGCTCCTGGTCCAACATCTTAACTACTCATCTCCCCGCTGGCATGGGAAGATCATCTGGGGATGTTTTCAAAGCAGCAGCTATTCCTGCATTCTGGAGAACACAGTTGCTTCAATGCTTTGAGGAGGGTTTCCATTCATGCCGGCGCATTTTGCAAAACTATCCTCCTTCAAGTGCTTTGCCCAGCCTGGTAGAGAACCAAGTTAAAAGTTGTAAAGTACTTGGCACTTTAAAACTGCCTGCAAGTGTGAAGACTGCTGCAAGCTTTCTGCAATCTTTTTCTCATTTGGAGACAGTGGTTTTTTATCATCTAACTGAGCAGCTGGGCTATTTTTATTCCCTCTGTATTTAAGGCTGTTTTTGTCACACGTGACTTAGCTGCAAGGCCAATGTAATAAAAAGGGCACGGAGCTTTCTTACAATAATTATACAGCAGCTTCTAAAGTATTGATCACACTACTTCCAGGATGGGGAATGGTGGCCTAGTTGATCAGTCTACAGGCAAAGATGTTTTTTTTTTAACAATCATTCATTAAGGAGAACAGAATCTTCCAAGTTTGAGGCTCTACAGCAGGGCTTTCCAAAGTTTTTCCCGCGGTGACACACCAACCGCCGTTGGTGTGTTGCCGCGGGAAAACCCAGAAGTGCCGTCCTTGCGGCAGCGGGCAAAACCCCGGAAGTGCTGGTGCCGCTTTCGGGTTTTGCGCGCTGCCGTTGGTGTGTCGCCGTGGGAAAACCCGGAAGCGCTGATGATGATCAGCGCTTCCGGGTTGTGTGGCGACACACCAGACTGTGTGTGGCAACACACTTTTGTGTCGCGACACACAATTTGGAAAGCTCTGCTCTACAGAGATGGCCAGCTTCAATGTTGGAAGTCTTAGCATTTAGCATGCCTTCCCTTAGAACATAATCCAAAGTGGGATGGGTTTTTCTCAGCTAGGTATCAATGGTTTTACCCCCAGCCATCCCCTCTCATCTTAATGGGGATACTCTTACTGTAGAGCTCACTGCATTTGGCTCAAAATGGTTTATCATCCTCATCCTATCATGGAGACTCTAACCACATTCAGCCCAACTGGATTGCACTCATGCTACAGAATGTGGAGATGGAGATGGTGGGACCAGGAGAGACATTAATTTCTCCAGTCCAGGTGTAATGAGCACCAGGTGGGAAGTGGGGGAAAATACTACCTCTACTAAAAAGGTTTTGTGCTTGAGAGTAATTTACAGGTGGAACTAATGTCTGTGAGTTTGTGAGCTTGCTTATAAGCTTGAACCCCGACTGCTTGAATATTCTTCTAAACTGACTGTTCACCACCAAGGCCCTCTATGTTTCTTTATATTGTATTTTTCTTCATATCTGGAACCTTGAGATAGACTTGGATTGTTGGGCTGCTGACTTCTGGGCTGACTTGCTAATACCTCTTACATGTGCTTTTCTTGGCACTTGATTTTGGATTGCATTAATGATGCTTTTTGGATTCTAAGGGCTACCCCGATTCAGAAAAATAATAGAACAAGACTGCTCTCAGATAGGTGTCAGATATAATTAGTAATTGTTGCCCTTTTTTATTCCCCATAACCAGAATTGCAATTTCAGACTATTTTGACTGGGGAGGGATTGCAGTCATTCTGCTACTTCGTTTGTCTACACCAGTGTTTCTCAACCTCCGCAACTTTAAGATGTGTGGACTTCAACTCCCAGAATTCCCCAGCCAGCCCAGGTTGAGAAACACTGATCTACACCATCAGATATATTACAGCTGCTTCAGAGACATCTGTGGGAAGAGTGGGAGGTGGTGACCCTGCAGTCAAACCTTCAGCTGGTTTTTGCATGTGTTGCATGCAGGGCATCAATCACACGCTCATGGCCACCATTTTGCCTTTTTTGACCCTCCTGTGGACACCCCTGGCTGCTTTAAATGAAGCAGCAATTTGAAATTCAACACACATTCACTATTTTTATCACCTTATTTGTATTTTCATTGATCTTTAAATTACTGTGTTCACACACTCACACCCACATATGCAACATATATACCTGAATGAGAATATGATAACATTCTAACCCCATAGAAGCATAAAGTTGGAAGGAGTCATTTAGGTCATTGAATCTCACCCTCTGTTCACTCAGGAATCCAGAATGAAGCATCCCAGGCAGATGGATGTCCAGGCTCTGCTCGAGACATCCAGTGAAAACAATTGCACCATCTCTCTGGATAATTTTACCCTATTGCCCGGTATTGTATATAATACTGTGCTATACAATAAGTACCATTAAAAAAATGATTTAACAATATTTCTCTGGTCACTGCTATTACATTACTAGGATAGGGTTAGCCAACTGAGTGACCTTGGGCCAATCACACTCTCTCAGCCCTACGAAGGAGCCAATAGGAAACCAGGAGACTGAGAGTTCTAGTCCTGCCTTAGGCACGAAAGGCTGGGTGACCTTGGGCCAGTCACTCTCTCTCAGCCCTACAAAGGAGCCAATAGGAAACCAGGAGACTGAGAGTTCTAGTCCCGCCTTAGGCAGGAAAGCCGGCTGGGTGACCTTGGGCCAATCACACTCTCTCAGCCCTAGGAAGGAGCCAATAGCAAACCAGGAGACTGAGAGTTCTAGTCCTGCCTTAGGCATGAAAGCCGGCTGGGTGACCTTGGGCCAGTCACTCTCTCTCAGCCCAACTCACCTCACAGGGTTGTTGTTGTGGGGAAAATAGGAGGAGGGAGTATTAGGTATGTTCGCCGCCTCGAGTTATTTATAAAAATAATAAAGGCGGGATAGAAAATAAATAAATAATATAAATAGCAGTGATCACAATATAACTTTTTTAAAAAATAAGAAAAAACTATATAGTATATAGTAGCATTCCATTAAAGGAAATTAAACTTTTTAAAAATAACAAGAAAAGCACTTTATCACTGATTAAAAGGTCTGTTTGAAAGAGTCAGTTGATGCACTGGCACTCACTGCAAAGACTGTGTTGTAAGTCGTTATAAATCTACCTGCCTGTTATATCACTGAATTTATTTGAACGGGAATAAGACCAAATGTTGGCCTGTACTTCTGAATAAATATGCATTGGACTAAAATGCACTGCTGTCATTCTCTCTCCCTCCCTCCCTCTCTTTCTCTGCACGTTGATCACCTTTGTTACTGTAAGACATATAACATACATTAAAACATTTTAGCTTTCATTGTTTATCATCAACTATAAACCCACTGTTCAGTCGAAAAAGAATCATCTAAATCAGGGCTTTCCAAAGTTTTCCCGCGGCGACACACCAACCGCCGTTGGTGTGTCGCCATGGGAAAACCCGGAAGTGTCGCCGTTGCGGCAGCACGCAAAAACCCGGAAGCACTGCTGCCACTTTTAGTTTTTGCGCGCTGCCGTTGGTGTGTCGCCGCGGGAAAACCCGGAAGCGCTGATGATGATCAGCGCTTCCGGGTTGTGTGGCAACACACCAGACTGTGTGTGGCGACACACTTTTGTGTTGCGACACACAGCTTGGAAAGCTCTGACCTAAATCTTGAAACTTACTCATATCCTTTTGAAAAAGCAGTTGACATGATTTGTATTGATTCTGGTCCTTGTACAATTTTTTCATGCTTTTCATCTTTTGCATATGTTTTGCAAAGTACAAAGGGTAAAACATCATGTTTTCATTCCCGTGCTGACAGTAAGGCTAGAAAAAGGTCCGTGGTTGCATGAACAGAAGACTGGAAAACAGGTTAAAGAGAGATGGGGGCAAGGTTACAAGTTCATTACCAAAAACCTGAAGGACAGACTGGAAATGAGGAGGAAAGATTGTGGAAAACAGAACCATTGCTTGCATTTGCTAGATGTGCTAAGATTTCCTTATATGTGAAAACTGCTGCTCAGAGATGGACTTTGCAGATCTTTCATTTCTGAATAAAACTGATGGTGTGTGAAGAACCCAAACATTTCGCAGTATTTCTGGAGGATGGTGGATTTCTGTGGAACTATGATGGAGAATAATTGGCCTTTAATTGATCTTTTACCCTGGGCTCTGTTAATTTAGGCATTTACAACCCACTTAGATGTATTCGATACTTTAGGTCTAAACTTTTGGGGTCAATGGACACACCTGGTATTTTACAAACACGTTATGGACAACCTTAATCTCTCTGTTTCCAACTTCATTTAGCAAACCCCTAAGATATAGGCTTGTCGATCGGAAGATTGCAAGTTCAGAGGTTCGAATCCCTAGCCCTGCGTGCAGAGTGAGCTCCCGCACTAGCTCCAGCTCTTGCCAACCTAGCAATTCGAGAGCATGCAAATGCAAGTAGGTTAATAGGTACCACTTCGGTGGGAAGGTAACAGCGTTCAGATTTAGTTTGGAAGGTTCTACAGCAGTTAACAGCCAGTCTCAATCTGGTTTTAAGCAGTAGATAAGTCACTATACCAAAAACTCTTCTTTTTCTCCCTGAAACCTCCCCCTCTTTTGCACTAACTTCTACTTCCTCTTGATCTGACCAGTAACTTATTTTTGTAGTCAAATGGCCAAATATAGATGTAGGGGGAAAGCAGTTTTTATTCTTCTTTTTACTCTGCTTCCGAAGAGTTTAGATTTATGACATCAGGAGTTCACCATCTCCCTGCCTCTCTTCTTGAAACGTCTTCCTTGGCATTGCAAGCTGAAGGGGGAAGTTCACATTTTCTGTCTCGTCCAATGTATTCGCTAAAGCAGTGTTTCTCAACCTTGGCAACTTTAAGCTGTGTGCACTTCAACTCCCAGAATTCCTCAGCCAACAAAGGAATTCTGGGAATTGAGAAACACTGCTCTGGACAGATGTATCTGAAAATGGTTCAGCCTGCTTGTTTCAAAAGATTGTATTTTGGAAAAGCCTCTGTGCATTTCGTAGAGTCCAAAAGGCCACAAAAGTTGTGTCTCTCTCTACTTTAGGTCCCGAGCATCATCATAACAGCACAGGAATTACCAAGAGTTATTAAGGATCTGTTTCCTTCTTCATATACGACTTTTTAAGTTCTTCCTCTTTTTTAAGTTCTTCCTCTTCCTCTTATAAGCCTGAAGCTGGTCCATCAGTTCACAAGAGGGAATTTTTAGGCAAACTGAGTAGAAGCAGCTTTCAGAGCAAAAAGTGTTCCTCTCTCTTGCACTGGGGAAAATTTGAGGGGCCAAAAGATTCCTGTAGGTCTTTTCCCCATAGCAGCTGTGATTGTTTTTCCTTGGGGTTGAATAACATCCTTCTTATGGTTATTTGGAGTGGACAGATCAGGCCCAGACGATTTGCAACCATTTCCCCCCCAGAATACTTACTAGATAAATACAGCATTTGGGAACAAATAAATGGCATTTACCTGTCAGGAGGAGTAAGTGGTTTAATTCCCTTCTCCCCCACCCCCCAAATTTGCTCCCACCACAGAAAAGTACCCTAATGCCCCAGAATAGTCCTCTATTTTGTAGGAATCAATGCAGTTCTTCTATTCCCATCCTAATCCTGGTTTCACAACCTGTTTCAGACACACATCTGCTCTTGTTGCACCACAGGTCTATATTACAGCCTTGTTCTGCTGAGGAACTGATAAAACATCAACTTATGGTCTTCCAGGTTCACCTACCCTTCCCCAACTTGATGCCCTCCAGATGTGTTAGACCACACCTCCTAATACTTAGCCAAAGGCAATATAGACTGCAAGTCTTGGGGATTGTCATTCAAACACATCTGAAGGCTACCACGTTGGAGAAGGTTAATCTACAGGACCAATGAGGCAGAATCTGCCTGTCCAATGAGATTGGGGAGAAAAGGCTTGCCAAGGGCCCCATTTGCAAGAGAATTCCAGAGACCCAGGGACCCTGTAACAAAGCCTTCTCAGTGGTGGTCCCCTTCTATGGAACAGATTGCCCTTACACATCCATTACCTCCCTGGTGAATTTCTGTTAAAATATGGGGCTTTGACAGAGTATTGGAGAATGCTGAGATTTGAACTGTCCCTGATGGAGGGAGTTGATACTGCTGTTTAGAGTTTATATTATTGTAATTCTATGGGGTTCTTAATTCCTTTTCTGACTATTGTACGATGCTGTCCAGTGCCTGCAGGAATGGAGCAGCATAGAAATATTAGATAGATAGATAGATAGATAGATAGATAGATAGATAGATAGATAGATAGATGAGAGAGAGAGGAGAGAGACATACATACATTTTGGAGTATGTCTATGAAGGTTCTCAGTCATCCAGGTGGAATTGTCTGTAGCTTGAATCATGTCAACTGGATTTCTATTTTATCAGTGGAAACGTTTCGCTCCTTATCCAAGGAGCTTCTTCAGTCTGTTAAATATAAAATATAAGTTAAATATAAAATCTATTTAGGATTCCCTTACCAACTTTGCTCAGACTGAAGAAGCTCCTTGGATAAGGAGCGAAACGTTTCCACTGAGAAAATAGAAATCCAGTTGACATGATTCAAGCTACATACATTTTGGAGGTTCTGCAAGAATAATGAGGCAGATCCAGTGTCCTGGGATCACTTTTTGGGCTTTGAGAGCAGAATGGAATGGGGCACCTCAGCCTACGAAACCTTCTTTGTTTAAGTGTTCTAATTTCATATGCCGCCCACCCTTAGTCATGTGAAGGCCTGCCAGTAAAGCAAAAAGATCATCAGATCGTTTAAATGATTTAGATTGGGGCTATTTTTTTCAGTACTATTTTTGAAACAATGCTAAGTTTAGCGGGTAGAGAAACTTTTTAAAAATTAAGCTGTGCCAGCTTCTACTGTTTTGGCTTCATGGAATTCTCCACTCCTCCTCAGTGGGAAGCACCATCCTCTCTCTCTCTCTCTCTCTCTCTCTCTCTCTCTCTCTCTCTCTCTCTCTCTCTCTCTCTCTCTCTGTGTGTGTGTGAGTGTGTGTGTGTGTGTGTGTGTGTGTGTGTGTGTGTGATGGGAAAGTTAATAGTAAGATGGGGCAAACTGACGGGGGCCACCGAAGCCACTGAATCGACCTCTCTGTTCAAATGAATGCATTCCAGACAGATGGCTGTCCGGCCTCTCCTTGAACACATCCAGTGAAGGGGAATCCACCACCTCTCTGGGTCATTAATGGATTTTCTGATTCTACATGTTTTTTAGATTGGGATGGGCAACCTTGCACCCTCTGGGGGCCACACCAGTTTTGGCTGTGGGTGTGCAATAAGGAGCACTGCAACAGACCAGGCAATGATTCAGCTTGTCTGGGATCACATCACAAAAATGGTGGTTTTTTTTTTTTTTTTGCTTTGCTTTTACTAGAAGGCGTTCCTAGGGTTGGACAGGACCACTGAGAACACAGAGTCCAACTCCCTGCTCGCTGGAGAAATCCAAACAAAGCATCCCAAATGAATGGCTGTCTCGCTCCTAACTTCCCAGGGAAGTTAAACTGCACACAGGGACACCAAGGGCAGTTCCTGACATGGAAACTCAGATTGAGGGCCTTTCCCCACTGACACTTAACCGTAGCCCAAACAGGCTCTGGCAAATCTTTTTTCTGCCATGTCCAGGACACTGCAGATGTCTCCATGCTGTTCATCTTGTCCCCAGGCCGTGAGCAACACAGGCTTAAGTTGTGAAAGTGGTTGCTCCCCCCTGTTCCAACACCATCCAAGGACAGTGTCAAAATATGTAAAGTCTATTAGGCTTTGCTACCCGTTAGTAACCTATTAGTTCAGGGGAAAATTAGGGCACTGGGGCGTGGTGGCTCAGCAGGTAAGACGCCAGGCTTGTCGATCGCAAGTAGATGAATAGGTACCACTTTGGTGGGTAGGTAACAGCGTTCCGTGTGCGTCATGCCGGCCACATGACCGTGGAAGTGTCTTCGGACACCGCTGGCTCTTCGGCTAACAAACGGAGATGAGCACCGGCCCCTAGAGTCGGACACGACTGCACAAATGTGCGGGGGGAACCTTTACCTTTTACAGTGACTAGCTACAGAGGCCACAGAGGCAGGAAAAGGATTGGCAATGAGAGCAGCAATTTTCATGCTAGGATAGTTTTCTGCCAACTCAGAGCTGGATGGAGAACTCAAAGATGGACGGAGAACACTTTGACTCAGCAGAGGGTGGGGAAAACCTCTCAATACAAATCACAGTGAGCAAACTGAGCAACTGTAGCTATAGGTGTCCTCTGTATATAGCCCTACAGCAGCATGATTGGAAAGAAAATGCTTAACATTCTGAGAGTGAAAACCTGCAAAAATGGTAGCGTGAAACCTATAGTAGACTTGAGATAAGGAAAAAACACTTGCCTTGCTCATGCATGCTATAGCCTATATCAGTGTTTCTCAACCTTGGCAACTTCAAGCTGTGTGGACTTCAACTCCCAGGATTCTCCAGCTAGCATGGCTGGCTGGGAAATTCTGGGAGTTGAAGTCCACACAGCTTGAAGTTGCCACGGTTGAGAAACACTGGCCTATATTCTACGTTCTGGGGCTACCGGATCTGGGCTGTCAACATCTGCATGACCACAAGATGGCAGCAAAGAGATACTGACAACTCCAAATCTTTACCGCCATCTATGGGTTGCCTGGAACTTTGCAACTCAGATCTTGTAGCTTTAATGTCTGCCCACAACCAGGGAAGGGATCGGCAAAAAGGGCTGCATTCACACAACAAATCAAATAAAGGGACAGCCTGCATTTGCTAAGCTTGGTAATCATTAACCTTGCTTAGTCTTTGTGTCTGAGTATGCATGTCTGTATGCGTTGTGCAAACCCAGTCAGGTTGGTTCATTTACGGTTCAGTGTGGAGGTAGGAAACAGGTAAGTTGAGTAAATAAGTTTTGTTTGTTGGATAAAAGCAGTTGCTGAATTTAGAGGGAAACTGTAGACAGGTTTGTCTAGTGCCCTGGGAAGGGGTTTGGACTAGAAGTGGGAAAATGTGTTTTAAGGCCTCAGAAGACCATGCCATGCCATAAGTAACTTCCAACCAGTCTTATCTGAATGTAGGTGAGGACCAGGTTCATACCAAATGAACTCCTAAATGTATAATCAATGGAAATAAATAAATACAGTCTTAACGGGGGCCATTCACAAAACTTTTCCAGGTGGTAACAAAACTCATTCTGGCCCACCGATTTTCAAGCAGTTGCCTTCCCTCTCAACACTTTTTCACAGAGAGGAAGACCGGGTTGCCTTGGATCATACATACTGTAGCGTGTCTTTTGAACTGATGGAAGACATATTTTCTTGTCTATATTTAGAGGTTTGCTTTGACCGCCTGTCCCTGGGGAGTTCGTACAACCATCGTGGACACAGTACCGCGCTCCGCTCCGCTCCGATTATCAGCTTCTCACTGTAAGTCTGTGCACACAGTTGCCAACAGCCTTTGGGAAGGGGCGTCCCCCTGCTGTTTGCTCAAACTAACTGAGCAGAAACCAAGCGGCAAAGCAGGAAAAAAAGGTGTGGGATGGGGAGCAAGAAGAATGCCGTCTTTGGAGGGGCTACCAACATATTTTTTTAAAAAATCATTTTTATTTTTTAGCTCTTAAAAATAAAGTGGCCCCAAATCCTCAAGAGGATGGTATTATCTAAAATGTCCATCTTCACGGCTGGTGGCCTTGAAAAGGGTTGGACTTCCACTCCCATCACAAAGAGGCTGTACTGCACTTCTGGTCTGGCGAGGTTAACTCTGGGGAAGGCTGATCCCAAACAGCAGTGCAGTGTCCTCACCCCACCCCCAGCAAACGGAGCCTAAGTATTCCGGTTCATTTTTCTGAGAATTAGCTTCAGTGCTCCTCCTAAAATGTGTGGGCCTTTAAGGACTTCTTTGGTTGAATCCTGTCCAAAAAATGCAAAGTGAGGAGAATGGGTTAAGAGAAGCAAATAAAAGCACCTTGGTTTTGATTGCCCTCTTCAGACACACACACACAGTCAAATTTCAACAGCATGATTCTTAGGGCAGCAAGAAGTCCAGAGGGCATCAGCAAGGGATAGTGGTATCAAAAAGTCAAGTTGGCAGCTGCAACTCCACGATTGAAGCACCTTTCCTTTTCTACACGAGGCACAGGTTAAAAAAAGGGTCGGGGTTTTTTTGTCCCGGCCCAGCCAGCCTCCTGATCTTTTAAACCCCTCCTGTGGATGCCCCTGGAGTTATTGGCCACGACTTGTGGATTTTTCCCCGCTAGTACAAAAGCTGTACCAAGGGCTTAGGGCTTTTTTGGCAGACAGGTAATTCTAGGGATGAAGGTATATAGATTTTAGAAATGGAGAAGGAGAACCACTCACTCACTACTATCTGAGGCCTCCTTATCCTCCTAACTTACTTCTTTCCTGTTTTGCAGATACTAGATGCTAAAAGGAATCATTTAGCATAATAAACCATTCTAAGTAACGTTGCTGATGGGTTGAATTTCTTTGAAGTTTATTTCATCCAAATTACTGTTCCATTCTCTAATAAAACTGGCACCTGTATTTCTCCTGGCATCCTAAGTGATGAATAGAGCACTATCCCTTGTTTTTGTAGACGTGTCTCAACCTGCTTCCTCAACAATAACGCATTTTATTCGAGCGGTTTCTCCACCCAACTCCTTTTCACACTGGCTGTACCTTTGACATTTATTGTTGAGAAACCACCAGCCTATTTACCCAGAAGCTGAGCCAAAGATTCTCTAAAAGGAACTGAACAATTTGTTGGAGGCTTGCTAGAGTTAATTGACTCTAGTGTGTGGTCTGGGTGATGTGTGTATGGAATGTGCAGTGTGTAGTATTGTGAGCAAATTCCATTGCTCTTTGCAGGAATTGGATTCTGCAGAATCTGAGCAATTTTGAGTACCTGATTGCATCTCTGCTTCAAAGAACACCATGGCAACAACTATATCTGCAGTATTGGAAATACTTCCCTATTCATGTATCTACTTACTGTATTTAATTACTTATTTAATTCTCCCGTTTATGAACATCTCACTATTGAACTTTAGCAAGTGTCTTGGCAGACACTTTTTGTCATATTTCATAGCAACCTCTGGAATTTGATGGACAGTTTGGCTTATTATATAGGTAAAGGTAAAGGTTCCCCCCGCACATTTGTGCAGTCGTGTCCGACTCTAAGGGGTGGTGCTCATCTCCATTTCTTAGCTGAAGAGCCAGCATTGTCCGAAGACGCTTCCACGGTCATGTGGCCGGCATGATGCACGCGGAATGCTGTTACCTACCCACCAAAGTGGTACCTATTTATCTACTTGCATTTGCATGCTTTCGAATTGCTAGGTTGGCAAGAGCTGGGGCGAGTGCGGGAGCTCACTCCGTCATGCAGTGCTCGGGTCTCGAATCGCTGACCTTCCAATCGACAAGCCTGGCGTCTTAACCACTGAGCCATCGCGCCCCCTGAGGCTTACTATATAGGTATTCCTAAATGGCTGACCTCATTTGAGTGACCTTGGCGAGGGCAGGGCTAATTTCATGCTGAATATGCTTTTGTTTAAGATTACTATACATCTGGTCTGACCCGGATTGTCCTGGTTTTGCACTCCAGACTAGCCGTCCTGATGAGTTTGCAAAAAAGTCCTGGAAAATGGGGCTGTACTGATCCACAAAGGGGGAGCACAGGTTTAGCCATCTGTTACAACGTACTTTGGCCTTGTGCAGTCAAGGCGTGGTACGTTTAAATGGTTAAACGTGCAATATGTTTTGAGGGAGATGGGTGGTGACGAAATTTGAAATATAAATAAATAAATATCTGTTTGCCTAGGGGAGAATGGGTTTAGCCATCTGTCAAAACTCGCTCCCCCTTTGCCTGTGCAAGGAAAGAAGGAAAGGGATTTGAAAGAGTGCAGTTTTTTTCTCCATTTTCCTCTGCTTGGTAAGATCTAAGGTTACATTATTTTGGTACATTTGTTTATGTGTTAATCTTCCTTTTTCTTTTTGTTATTTAAAAGTAAAAATAGAAACATTCCACATTGGGTTTCCTTCTTCAAGTTGGCATTTAACAGGAGCAACGTCACTACTTCAGCCTCTTGTTAAATGCCAGCTTGGAGAAAGAAACCTGTAAGTTTCAACAGTTGGCTGAAATATAATGGAATTGATTTTAAAACATTTACAATTTATATGAGAATGACAGTTTTTACAGAGATGTCTCTAACCCTTAAATCAAACTTAATTAAATGGAATTTTTTTATTCAATTCAATGCTCTTGCAAAGAAATGATGCTACTACTTAATGTGATGATCTGGTTTACACAGATACATGTTTCAAATGTGATCCTGTGACCACCCCCCTCCAAAAAGTGATAAAATTACACTGTGCAAATATCACCACTCCCAAATAAAACTGATTTAACTGGAATTAGGTCTGGGCAAGAAATAAATATGCCACTTTTAATAATTAAATGTTGATCTATATATTGAAGGAAACAATGACAGAACCTTACAGCTTTGTAAACCTTACAGCTTTATAAAATGAAACCGATTCATTCAAAATAAGAAAAAAGAAACCCAATAACATTTATAGTCTTGTTTTAAATGGGAAGGATGAATTTCCTTTTCCTTAATTCCTGAAATCTGGGTTTCATTGCATAGACAGCCACTGTTATATACCAAATTCAGGACAGGAAAGGAAAGTTTCCTTTCTTTAAACCAGCTTCTCTTAAATTGCTCTTAAAATGCTGCAGCTTGTAAAACACTAGCAGGCTCTAAGTTGCTTTTGGAACTCTCTCCCACCACAGCCATCTTCGTTCCCTTCCTGCTTGGTGCTTGTAAATTCATCCCCTGCCTTGCAACTTCCTCCTGGCTGCAGCCTCACAGCCTCTCCTTCTGCACAGGGAGGGTCAGGTGAGACGGTCAGAGCTTTGCTTAGAAACTTCCTGCCCTTTAGAAAAAAAGACTCTTAGGCTTTATACAGGCCCTCCTCGCTTAGCAACAACCTCTGTTAGTGACTGTCCGCAATTACAACAGTAATAAAAGTTAGTAAACAGTAATAAAAAAATCATTTTCTGACCAATGCACACACTTACAACCACATGGTGACGGCTGACAGGAAGCTCTGGCGTGGGCTGGTCCATGAAGTCACGAAGAGTCGGAAGCGACTGAACGAATAAACAACAAAACACAACCACATTTCTGCACCTGCCAACAACACACACTGGAGTTGCTGAACGAGTGTAATGGTATGTGGGAATGACCTTGGGAGACAGGGAGAAGAGCCGCAGCCAGGGGAATGGTCAGATAAGAGGCAGCTGAGTCCACAAAAGGAATGTGGACCTGGCAAACATCTCAGAAAGGACCCTCCCTAGTTTCTTGGGTTGTAAAGGCGACATGGGACAACTGTACTTGAGACTTGCAAGATTCTTACAAGTAACATTACAATAAAGTAGAATGAGTTCATCTGGGCGTGCTTCTTATTTGGACTACCTCGCAAGGCTGACAATGAGAGAACTTTATCTGAATGAGATGGCAGCAACCAGTGATCTTTGCAGCATCTCTCTCTCCTCTCTCTCTCTCTCTCTTTAGTCACATGGTTCGCTCAGCAACAATTTCACTTAACGAAGTTGAAAGTTTCTGGAAGGAATTGTGGTCTTTAAATGAAATGAGGATGCACAGAGTTCTGGGACCATTGCATTGTTTTACTTTCTGTATACTTTGACATCAAACTGTTAAGTCTGCTTGAAAAGGACTTAGGGTCCAGTAACCCTCCATCTATTTACTCATGCCCCCCACCCAGACTTTGCTAAATGCAGTGCTAAGACAATGGCTGGACTCCCAAGGCATACAGAACCACAAACACTTTTCTTCCTATTTCAATGTGTTGTGCAAAACCAGCCATACTGATTTTTGCCACAGCAAACTGCAAGATCAAACCACTGTTCTATATCATTAGAACATTTAGCGAACATCCAGTCTACCCTTCGATCTGGATAATCCTGGACCACTTATATCTCAGTCTGTCCTACTTACAAGCCATGCTGTGCTGATCAAAGGATGAGGTGGGGGAAAGGCATATTTATAACTCTAATCCCCTTGGAGGAAGTTATTACATCAAGAATCCCTGCGCTACACATTTTAAAATCATGATAGACACCATACCTTAGGTCAGGGGTGGGCAACGTCCGGCCCACGGGCCGTATAAGGCCCGCAAAAGCAATTGGTCTGGCCCGTGACAGCGGGCATGGTGGGTGTGGTGGTGGGTGCGGCAGCGGGCATGGTGGTGGGCGCGGCCGCGGTGGGCGTGGCGGTGGGTGCAGTGCCCCCCCAGTGTGCGCAATTGGCTCCCACCTGCAAACCCCGCCCCCTTCTGTGTGATTGGCTCCCGCCTGCAAACCCCGCCCCCCGGCCCTCGAGTGATGTTATAAATATCAAAATGGCCCTTGGCATAAAAGAAGTTCCCCACCCCTGCCTTAGGTTATGTTTTTTAACTGGGTTGAATTTACTGTATTTTCTTCGTAACATTGTGAGCCACCCAGAATCATTTGGAGTCGGGAGGTACCTAAATCAAATAAATTAAACAAAATTAACAATAAATTGTTGGGGGGTGCCTCTGAGTTAGTTTTTGATTCCTGGCAACTGCCTGGACAAGTCCCCACAGTTTTCTTGGCAAGGTTTTTCAGAAGTGGTTTGCCATTGCCTCCCTCCTAGGGCTGAGAGAAAGTGACTGGCCCAAGGTCACCCAGCTGGCTTCGTGCCCAAGGCGGGACTAGAACTTACGGTCTCCAGGTTTCTAGGCTGGTGCCTTAACCACTACACCAAACTGGCTCTCTAACAATAAGTGAACTAGACGAAAATTTCTTTGGCTCCTGCCTCAGGTTCTTTTCTTGATTAAGTACAACAGTTCAAAAGGGATCGAAGTTCTGTGTGTGGTGTCTCAAAGCATGCTTTAAATAAAATTAAGGGGAAGCTTCCATCTGCATAATGCTTGTAAAGTCAGGCAAGCATCAATCTGCATTTCTTGCAGCATCCATAACATGCTGTTCCCAAAGAGATGCTACAGTCAGTAGGAGAATACAAGCACCGATCAACTAAGAGGAGAGAACTATTTAATTCCAGGGAATTGAAGGCCACTGACACACCACATGTGCTCCTGTTTTCCTTCTGTGCCACATGGCTGTATTGCTTCAAACAGCTGCCTAGCACAGTTTGAGAATGCAAGTAAAGGGTGTCAAGACAAACTGCTATTTTAGCAGATGACATCTGCCTAGACAAGGTTAGGAACAGGTGGCGGAAATCTTCCCATCCTGCTTTGTAGAATGGCAGCAGTTTATAATCAAACATTCCCAAGAATGATTGCTTTGTGAATAGGCCAGTTCCCCATGGCAGCCATTTTGTGAGAGTGTCTACAACATGCGTTTAAAATTCCAAATCTGCCCAAATGAACAGGGGACCATACATAAGTGATGGCAGACGTCCTGGAATATTCAACATACTGGTTTTACTATAAACCAACAGGATATGTCAATACAGGTAGTCCTCGCTTAACAACCACAATTGGGACTGGAATTTCGGTTGCTAAGCGAAGTAGGCATTAAGCGAATCAGACCCGATTTTACAACCTTTTTTGTGGCGGTCATTAAGTGAATCACCACAGGCGTTAAGCAAGCCATGTGGCCGTTAAGCGAATCATGCAGTTTCCCATTGATTTTGTTTGCCAGAAGCTGACTGTGAAGGTGGAAAATGGCGATCACGTGACCACAGGACGCTGCAATGGTCATAAATGTGAACCGGTTGCCAAGTGCCCAAATTGTGATCATGTGACTGCAGGGAAGCTGCAGCAGTCGTAAGTGTGAGGACTGGTTGTAAGTCAGTTTTTTCAGCACCATCGTAAGTCTGAACCATCACTAAACAAATGGTTGTTAAGTGAGGACTACCTGTAGATACTCACAGATGGTGGGCCCAAACTCAGGGATTGTGTCACATACAGCCCAAGGCTTAAAGATAACAGTTTTCAGAACTTGAAATTAATAATTACAAAAGGATATTATTCAAACCTAACTGTAGCCTTAATCTAGGATCTGTCTGTCTGTCTTTAACCGTTCAGTCGTGTCCGACTCTTGGTGATTTTGTGGACGAGAGCTCTCCATGCTGCCCTATCAAGCACGGCTTCTTTCAGTTGCTGGATGTTCATCTTGGTATCTGTTCTTGGCCTGCCTCTTCCTCTTGTTCCACTAACAATTCCTAGCATCACCGACTTCTCTAGCGAGCTTGCACGCATGACATGGCCAAAGTAGGTCAGCCGTAGTCTTACAATTTTGGCTTCTAGTGATGTATCTGGTTTTATACGGTCCAGCACTTCTCTGTTGGTTACTCTGGCTGTCCATGGTAAACGTAACAATTTACGCCAGCACCACAATTCAAATGCGTCAATTCTTCTTCGATCACCCATTCTTATTGTCCAACTCTCACACCCATACATCATTATGGGGAAGACTATCTAGGATAGAGAAGAGCAATCTGCAGACTAGGGGCTGGGTGCGGTCTCCCAGCCCCAAGAGCTCTCAAGGTTGTACCACTGAAGTTCAGTAACAGATCGATTTTCAGCTTTGCTATGTTTTCAGTTTTACTCGTTTATTTTTAGCCCACTTTCCACTCAAATCAATCCCCAAAACGTAACTCAGTTAATAACACTATAAGGGATTACAAATGTTAAAACCACCCATAGAGGAATCTGAGAGAAATACACTAAATGCCAGAACCAAATTTGGGCAAATCCTTCGCTCTTTTTTGTGGTTGTTGTTGTTCAGTCGTTTAGTCGTGTCCGACTCTTCGTGACCTCATGGACCATAGCACGCCAGGCCTTCCTGTCCTCCACTGTCTCCCGGAGTTTACTCAAATTCATGTTCGTTACATCGGTGATGCTATCTAACCATCTCATCCTCTGCCGTCCCCTTCTCCTTTTGCCTTCGGGCTTTCCCAGCATCAGGGTCTTTTCCAGTGAGTCCTCTCTTCGCATTAGGTGGCCAAAGTATTTGAGCTTCAGCTTCAGCATCTGTCCTTCCAATGAGCAGTCAGGGTTGTCTTCTCCAGCACCACTTCGCTCTTAGTTGATGCTAAAGACTAAATGTTGGCTCACTTTGAATCTAAAGAAAATAAGGAGTAAAGTAGGTGCATTATCTGTTTGTTGTTTATTCGTTCAGTCGCTTCCGACTCTTCGTGACTTCATGGACCAGCCCACGCCAGAGCTTCCTGTCGGCCGTCGCCATCCCCAGCTCCCCCATGGTCGAGTCCGTCACCTCCAGAATATCATCCATCCATCTTGACCTTGGTCGGCCCCTCTTCCTTTTGCCTTCCACTTTCCCTAGCATCAGCTTCTTCTCCAGGGTATCCTGTCTTCTCATTATGTGGCCAAAGTACTTCAGCTTTGCCTTTAATATCACTCCCTCAAGTGAGCAGTCTGGCTTTATTTCCTGGAGTATGGACTGGTTTGATCTTCTTGCAGTCCAAGGCGCTCTCAGAATTTTCCTCCAACACCACAGTTCAAAAGCATCTATCTTTCTTCGCTCAGCCTTCCTTATGGTCCAGCTCTCGCAGCCATAGGTTACTATGGGGAATACCATTGCTTTAACTATGTGGACCTTTGTTGTCAGTGTGTTGTCTCTGCTCTTAACTATTTTATCAAGATTTGTCATTGCTCTCCTCCCAAGAAGTAGACGTCTTCTGATTTCCTGGCTGCAGTCAGCGTCTGCACTAATCTTTGCGCCTAGAAATACAAAGTCTGTCACTGCCTCCACTTTTTCTCCCTCTATTTGCCAGTCATCAATCAAGCTGGTTGCCATAATCTTGGTTTTTTGAGGTTTAACTGCAACCCAGCTTTTGCACTTTCTTCTTTCACCTTCGTCATAAGGCTCCTCAGCTCCTCCTCGCTTTCAGCCATCAAAGTGGTATCATCTGCATATCTGAGATTGTTAATGTTTCTTCCAGAGATTTTAACTCCAGCCTTGGATTCATCAAGTCCAGCGTGTCGCATGATGTGTTCTGCGTACAGGTTGAATAGGTAGGGTGAGAGTATACAGCCCTGCCGTACTCCTTTCCCAATGTTAAACCAGTCCGTTGTTCCGTGGTCTGTTCTTACCGTTGCTACTTGGTCATTATACAGATTCCTCAGGAGGCAGACAAGATGCATTATCTGTAGCAGAGGGTTAATGCACCCATCTGCGTACTGAGGCCAAGCAAGGGATGGATCTGGGTGATCTGATGACTTCACTGAGTCACCATCATGCCTACTGCAGAGCCTGGAGGTCAAAAAATAAATCAAGAAAATGATAAAATAAAGCGTACCCCACAACAGGGAAAAAGTTATGTTTCAAACATCAGCAGTAGTACCTCCATATGAGTTAAGCAGGAGGATGTAGTTAACCCTGCACCTAGTTATTAGCTAGGTCATCTTTCTTATAGGCAGAGACTACTTGGCAACAAGGACAGATCTTCAGGGCAAGGCTTATGCAATATTTTGCTTAAACCTACAGGAACGTGGTTGTCCTGTCATTATTCAACATAGGAAAAGAACTGCAGATGTAGGACACAGGGTTCTGGGATGGAAACATACTGAAACTAGGAGCCAGCATTGCAACTAGACACTCTAATTTAATTTCCAGTCCATATTTAGGCAGCCACTGTTGATTGACTGAAAACCTACAGTGAACTCAGGGATGTTTGGGGGGATGAGGGTCTAAAAAGTCAAGATGGCCTCATGATCAAAACTCCACCCCCCCCTTTTTTTTTAACAAACAGATGACCCTGAATGCAACCCCAAAGATAGACTAAAATTTAATAAACATTAATAATCTCTCTTGTTGCAGTAACAGTTAGTTTTGGCTGATATTAGTGGTACAGTATTAGCATAAACAGAAATGTTCTCGGGATTCTGTTAGGCAGGGGTGGGGAGTTCAGAAAGAGGAGTCACGATAGCAGCATGATGTGGCTCCAGTCCCACAGCAGACCAAATAACTAATGCTGCAAAAGATGGGTTTTCTTCTGTTTGCTTTGCATTGCAATTGGGCACAAAGTGTGAACAAGCTTGTTGCTTCTTTTTGTCACTTATTGGGGTTTTGGGGGATCCAAATTATTTACAGTGAAAAGATAACTATCTTAGTCTTGTTCACTTCGCTTCCCTCAGTCAAGTCTATGCCACTAGATAAGAGGAATGGTGATTTTTTTTTAAAAAAAAAATGCTGCAAATGTTCATGTTCTAAAGCTGCTCTGAGTCACCTGTACCTACCCATAACATCAATTGGCACGAACTGTTAAAGTTTTATTTATTTATTATTTATTACATTTATATCCCGCCCATCTCCCCCACAAGGAGGGACCCTGGGCGGTTATCTGTGGAGTCCTTGGTGGAACATATATTAGCTTCTATTGATTAAAGTTATCTCTTGGGTACAATGATCAGTCTATCAAGTTAGCAACTACTGGTCATAGCTCTCTCTTATGTGTTGAAAGTAACTAGCTAATAACCTGTCAAAGTTTAGCCTTAATTATATCCTCACAGTATTTTCAAACAAACTGTTATTATTTGTAATGTAATTTTTGCTGGAAACATCTCTGCCCCAAACCATTCACAATTCACAGGTCCTTGTAATTGGTTCACATATATTTATGTTTTATATTGGTTCTATTTGCATACTCTTTACATTCCATCCCTACTCTTGTTCATGATTTGTGGTTATACCTTTTCAGTTATGTTGTGGCATCTCCTACATGCTTTATGTTTAGCAGAGTGTGGGATTCTGGGAATTGTAGTTCATGAACATTTGGAGGCCAACAATTGCCCATCCTTATTGCACACAGAGATTAAATGCCTACAAAAGGCAGACAAGTCATATTTTAGCTCAGAGTAGGGCTTAGTTTGGCCAATTTTGCTGCATAATAGTTGTTATTTTGCTATAAAAATGGGGAAATCCATAATTAAGGCCTTGCCTCCTTTGTAAGAAATGACATTGTTAGTAAAATTAAGATATTATTCAAGGCATAATTTTATTCACAGGATAATTAATAGGTTAGTCATCATTAGTCACCCTACCCATGCTGATCAGGAAGCAATGAAAGACGCTGAACCTATATGCAAGGAATGGGGTTTTGTTGCAAGTGTCCCTTTTAATTCCAATTAATTATAGAAAAGCACCAAGTCATGCTTTTTGAAAGCCTCTCCCTGAAATCTACATTTGCAAGGAATGAATTAGTATATTCTAGCACTGTACGCTCAGTTTAAATGGGGGATAACCAGATATCCCATGGAAACTCTACATGTGACTGAGAATGCCACCCCAGAATCCTTGGCAGATGTGTAGAAGTTTCTTGGCAGACTAATTCCTGCTGGATAGCTTTTCCCAAAGGCCGAGTTGGAAACCATTTTCGGTGCTAAACAACTAAGAATGAATGACTCTTGGATATCATATGAGCACTGTGTTTATAAAAACAGATCACACACAAACCGAAAATGAATGAAAATGGGACAAAACGGCTATCTTGACCATCACTTTAGTATTCATATTTGGAGGTTCTCACAAAAGTGGGACATGTGGGTGGCATTTGTGGGCCTCAATCCACGCTTCTTCCCGTTACTTCTAACTTTATCAGGAGGACCTGCAGGAGGAGGGGGTCAAACAAAGTCAAGATGGGGAAGGCAACTGCGCAATGGAAGAACCTCGCCTTTTTCTGTGTTGCAGGGCTTTGATGGCATGGCTGCAGATGCATCTTGAATTGTTGACTACCTGATACTTCATGGACATCCCCGAACTGTTTATCTATATATCAGTGTTTCTCAACCTTGGCCACTTTCAGATGTGTGGACTTCAAATCCCAGAAGTGGCCAAGGCTGAGAAACACTGATATATATGATACAGAAAGATGGAGTCTAATCTGGCCTTTGAGACTCCATGCTAGTCCGTGAAAGTTCTATTTGAAACCTTGGCCTCTCTGCCTTGATGCCAACTCCTTAGTGGGAAACACTGCCCAAAAGTGTCACCAACTTATTATTGAAAAACTACTCTGTTGGGGTTTGGCTCCTTCCTTGTCTTGTCAGCTTGCAGAGGTATCTGCAGAGTATTGGCAAAAAAGGGCAAGATGGCAGCCACAATGGTGCAATTGCACATAAAAATGGGTGGAGCTTCCATCACACTGCCATGGCTGCCATTTTGACTTTTTTTGCCCACATCCTATGGACAACCCCGTTGGCATTCTTCTTCATGTATGAACAAAACACTGAAGATAAAAAAGAGCAAAAAGATAAAAGAAAACACCCACAATCAAACAATATAAAACCATTGATAGTATAAACAGGTTGCGTGTGTGAATAGGTGAGTGTGTGCCACACAAGTAAAAAAGGGGCAGGATTTCGATCATTCCATATCAGCTGCCATCTTGACTTTTTTGACTGCCCCTCCTTCCTGCAGATTTTCTACCTGGTGGGGCATGCACAGATTACTTCTCAACGGTTGCCCAAAGCCAGTTTGATCCTTAGGCCAAAATATGGTTCCTTCTTGGTCAGTCTCTTGTATCATCACAATTTGGTTTCCCCTCCAAATCTCAAATGAGATCTTATAACATTACAGTGTTATCAACCAAGGTAACTAAGTTCTCTTGATGCTTCTGCACATTACGAAGAAGTAAGGAATTGTTTGTAAGATTTTTTTTCAAGAGACATACTTTGCCCCCCAAAACCAAGAATGAATATGGACTCTATTCACCTTCGTGCAATTTTTCCAGCCAGTATTCCTATGGGAGGAGGAAGGTGCAAGTAATACCAACTAGATCCTGTACCAGGTAGATAAATCCAACTAGAAGGTGAAGCTGCAGTGCTTTGCTCTCTTGCAATTAAGCATCGCGCCCTTTTTGGCCGCCTTGCCTGGCTGTTGGTTAGGTGTACAAACAATTCCTCTGTGTCTTTATTCAAACAGGACTCTGAACAGGTGCTGTTTGCCCTATCTTTTGAGGGCTTGTTCCTTAGCAAATCTGTTGACAAAGCCTATAGAGTTGGTTACTATTTATTTATTTTTACCTTGGCCTGCTTTGTTAACGCTGACCGAGTGCGCAGGTGGTTTCTTCTTCTGATCATTTGTTACGGGAGACGTTAGTTGTTTGCCTAGGAGGTTTCAGACAGCTCTCGTTGCACAATCAGGAGTCAAAAGGGGGGGGGGATACAAACTAATAATTTTTAAGGGAGTTACTCTCTGTAGACAATCCTTTCTTGGCCTGATTCCAACAAAAGCAGAAGATGTTTGATTGCTTCCCCCCACCCACCCCAAAAAGTGATTTTATGGAATCACTTGGAATGTTTTGGTGATTAAATTTAGTGATTTAGTGATTTAATTTTTAGGGCAAACTGTCACAGTGGAGGATCAAGAATTTTGGAAGCCTAGTTACCACTTATTGGAATATGTAATCAAAGTCTATTTATACTGTTCGTTCCAAAGATCAATCAATTACACAGGCAGTTATTTTGGTTTGGGGTTTTTCTTGTCTTGATGGATTATTGGAATGAATTTGTATCACGTTCCTAAGGTGGCATAAATATAGGTTTAGGTGAAATAAAACAAGCTAAAAGTGTATACTAATAGCAGAAAGGTTTATAACTGAACTTTGAAAGCATTGCCCATAAATCACCTGGTAACCATGTTGATAGTGGGATAGAAACGTCTCAAATAAAGAAATAAGCATGTGTCAGGTGACCTTTTTTTGGGAATGCATTCAGGCATCCTTACCGAGAAGGCCCTTCGGCCTGTATCTCAGATCCAATTTAAAATATGAAATAATATTAGTCTGACAAGACTTGTTCTTGATTAAGTCCATGCTGATTTTGACTGGTCACTGAGTCATTTTCAAAGTGTTTACAGATATATTGGATGAGCTTTATGACCTACTCAAAAATCTTCTTATGCATTGATGTCAGACTGACTGGTCTGTAGCTCTCCAGATTTTCCCCTCTTCCCCTTTTGAGTCATATAATAGTTTACTGTTTTCCATGTTTTCTCTAAGTTTGAAAATAAAGCTTTGGCTAAGCCTTAATTTGGCAGAGTCCTTCAACTGGCTTCAGAGATCTAAATTAAATCAAGATCAATAGGTGTTCCCTGATTAGAGTCAGTTTGGATTGTGGCAGGATATAAATAACTATGTAAATACTGTTTCTACCAAGCCCAAGCTAGAATCCTGCTCTTCACATGTGCCTAGAGCAGTGTTTCTCAACCCTGGCAACTTTAAGATATGTGGACTTCAACTCCCAGAATTCCCCAGCCAGCCATGCTGGCTGGGGAATTCTGGGAGTTGAAGTCCACATATCTTAAAGTTGCTAAGGTTGAGAAACACTGGCCTAGAGGAATGCAGATTTCCTTCTAAGAAAATGCTCATTGAATAGTTTTGCCTCCTCTGTGTTATCTGTTATGCCTTTGCCGGTTTCCTTGAGCTGATACCACTTTTTTCCTGTTCCCTTTATTTGACTATATCTGAAGAAGCCCCTTCTGTGATCTTTGCATCCTATGCTAACTTCATTCTGAACCTTTTCTGAGCTCAGAGAAATTAATACTGATAAGCTCACTACTACAGTTGATATGAAACCTGCAGATATGTAGGCCTCAGAGGATAATGCAGTGTACCTTTGTGCTCATAATATCACAATTTGCATGCCCCAAGGTCTCAAAAAGGGGCGTGGTGGCTCAGTGGGTAAGACACCAGGCTTGTCGATCGGAAGATCACAAGTTCGGAGGTTCGAATCCCTAGCCCTGCGTGCGGAGTGAGCTCCCGCACTAGCTCCAGCTCTTGCCAACCTAGCAATTCGAAAGCATGAAAATGCAAGTAGATGAATAGGTACCACTTCGGTGGGTAGGTAACAGCGTTCCACGCGCGTCATGCCGGCCACATGACCGTGGAAGCGTCTTCGGACAATGCTGGCTCTTCGGCTAACAAACGGAGATGAGCACCAGCCCCTAGAGTTGGACACGACTGCACAAATGTGCAGGGGGAACCTTTTTTTTAAGGGGGTCTCATGGCCTACTTCCATCTCCCAACTCATTGCATTACCTGTCCTCAGTAGTATACTTTACTTTCTCTAGTAGGAATATTGGCAGTCATTCACCTTTGCAGAAGAAAGTAATGATATGTCATTCAGAAACATCCTGAAAAAATGGGGAACAAATTGGCCCCTGCAGGCTCCCATGTCTTGGGAAAGAGATGGATTTTGCTACACCTGATAGAATTACTGCCAGTTCTATTTTTTCTCATAGAACTAATTGAAGCCCATTCAGCAGTCTGTTAGAACTACTGAAATGGAGCAGAGCTGCAAAGTTCGTGTACAGAAAAAGAATATTGTTTAAAAACAGAGCCCATGAGCATATTAGAGAGATCCAGGTTAATCTTACTCCCTTAGCCCACCCAAGCATAAAGAAACACGCGCTTAGACATGGCAGGTATGAAAAGTAAGTACAAAAGAGTTCTTACATTTATTCATTGCAGGTACAGCATTTTTGGTAGATAAATGATGTTCCATTTCTTCTTTCTTGTTCCCTAAACTTAATACCTCTTGCCCTGCTTGCTGCAAGAGATGCGTGTAGAAAGGGGAAAAAATCTCCTAGGCCCATCCATGGCCTAGGTTGGAGCAGCACACAGTCATGTGCTTGCTCCTGGTCCAAGGAGGAGAGAGAGAGAGAAAAGAGGCCTAGCACATGGCCTCTCTCCATGGAGAGGAGCAGCCATGTGCTGCTTCCTCCTCGATGGAAGAATCAGAGAGAGAGAAGAGGAAGTGGGAATGGCCACAAACAGCTTCCTCAAAAGCATGGAGAGCTTGCATCCTAGAGCAGCCATCCATATGCTGATGAGGCATGCTGGATTTGCCAGAATCTCCAACACTAATAAGGATATCTTTCAATAAAACACTGTACTGTCTGCCTTGTCTGTGAAAGCGAGGACCTATGTTTAATATACCATAAGGGCTGGCCGAGAGACAGTGGAGGACAGGAAGGCCTGGCGTGCTATGGTCCATGAGGTCACGAAGAGTCGGACACGACTAAATGACTGAACAACAACAAAAAAGGGCTGGCAGACCTATGCAGAGATGGACAACTTTCTGGTGGCCAAAAGCTTCACTTAATCTTCTGTGGAAAGACGAGGCCCCAGTTGGAATGGACATGAAGCCAGGGTTTTCAAAAGGTTTGGGGTGAGCTGTGGATAGTTTAGGAGACTTTGTTTTTCTGAACTCTTAAACGTGTTTTAGAGCTTATTCTACAGTTGTGTGTTGCCTGCCTCGGAATGGTGGGATACTATGGCACTAATATTTAGGAAACATATTCAGAAGGGATTCTGCAGGCCCCCACAAAAGAAATTCAAGGTCTACATGAGATCCTGGGGCCGCACACCCCCTCTGCCATAGTAGAAAGTTGGGAATCAGCCTATCACCAAACCCCATAGTAGTACCAAGGTCATAGAGTCTTGTTTTCACTTCCTTGGGAAGCCAGAATGCAAAGAAAAACCTTGCCAGTACCATGTATTACAGGGTTGTGGGAATGACCTAAAGCAGTTAGGTCATGGCTACCACTCCCAGCAATGGTTTAGGATAAGTATTCATGAAGATGAGGATTATACCTGAGCACATAGAGTTTTTAAGCATAATCAGTTCCTGAAACAGCAGGACTTTAAAGATGGAAGGTGTGTTCTTCCAGCTCTGTTGCACCTGCCACATCAGAATGTTAAGGCAGGACAAATTCTCTTGGCCTGCAGCCTGCGAACTGCACTGAATCCTCTGGACACCCAACGATGGGCAGGAAGCCAGCGCAAAACCACCTTGGCACAGCAGCAGCAGAGAGGCCATGCGTATGGCTAGGAAAAGGGAAAGTTAAAGAAAAGCTCTGTAGAAGAAGCACAATTTGGCTGTCTCTAAAAGGGAAGAACCCCAGGACTGCCTGGGCAGGGTGTGGTGGAACTGGGCAATTCCTTGACCAAAAGGCAATTGGAAAAGGCATTAAAACCATGGAAACCGTTTGGTTTGGATTTAACTTTGCTTTGGTTTTCTGCTACTCCTTAAAACGCCACTAATGCAGCTCTTTGTCTAGCACAGGGGTGGGGAACCTTTTTTATGCCAAGGGCCATTTTGATATTTGTAACATCACTCGAGGGCCGGGGGGCGGGGTTTGCGGACGGGAGCCAATCGTGCGGAAGGGGGCGGGTTTGCGGACGGGAGCCAATCGTGCGGAAGGGGGCGGGTTTGTAGGCAGGAGCCAATCGCGCAGAAGGGGGCGGGGTTTGTGGGCAGGAGCCAATCACGCAGACTGGGGGGCTGCCACGCCTGCCCCTGCTGCTGCGGGCCAGACCAATTGCTTTCGTGGGCCTTATACGGCCCCTGGGCCTGACGTTGTCCACCCCTGGTCTAGCAAATAGACATTTTCTCTTCCTCTCTGCTGATGAAGGCCAAGGCATCTATGAAAAACTTTGTATGATTCTGGCTATAACTTCACCTGTCTTTCGTTGCCACGAGGTTGAGGGTTGAATTTATTATTTGGCTGTTCCTGGGACTATTGTTAGCTGTGCGAAAGTCTCCCCAGCTACCAGGAGAGATTGTGAGGGTGTGTGTTGTGGCTCCTGCTACCAAAGGGACAGTAGATGGGGCTCCTTTGGCAAAGGCTGATGGGTTCCGTATCAGCCTGGGCTAAGCTTCTCCCAGCAATTCGAGCTGTACCTTCAGTCTATGTGTTGCAGCAGGATACCGTGTCAAACGGGAGAGAGTTGTGTGATGTGTGAGACAGATAGGTAGCTACGCACTCTGGTGAGAGCCTGCGCTCAGCCGCCCGGTGGCTGCCCCCCCCAGCAGAGGGAATCCCCTGCCTTTTGCCTATATATGGTCTGCAAGCATCGCTATGACTGCCGTGGAGTGTTTGCTATCCGTCATTCAGCATTGTTTAAAGAGGGTGTTTGGCAGTGGGCATTGTGTGAGATTCTTGTTAAAAACCTGGCACCAGGCATTGTTTGACAGAGTTCGACATACTGAAGTCTTTACAAGAAGCACAGGGGTGGGATGGTGAAGAGAAGCAGAAAAGGGACGGTGTGCGCGTTTTATGCCTGCTGCTTGCGTCCCATTTGCTCAGGCAGAATATGCAACATTTAAAAGGAGAGGCTGCTCATTATGTAATCTGAAGACACAGCTTCAAATAACATGGCAATTAAGCTGAAATGGACGTAACAATTTCCTCCCTGTTGACCCCTGTCTTCATTTCCTGCTCCTTTTTCTATTACTTTTGCGGTGAGCATTTTTCCACAATAAAGCCCTAGGGGCAAATTTGCTTTTTATGAAATGTTGTATGCTCTTGGCAGAAGATGTATGAAAATAACAACAGCAATAACAACAGTAATAAGAACAATAATCCCGGGAGTGTATGTTTTGAGAATTCCAGGGGTTCTTCAGTCCCACTGAACTGGGAATGCCGGACAATGAACCCAGGAGGTGTTGGGTAGCAAGTCTCAACTGCTGGATGATGTGTTCTCCTAAAATTTATGATCCATATTTCTAAGGCAAGAGACCCCTAATAAACACACACTCTTTATCTTAGCTGTCTGCACTCAAATTTAACCTGGTTATGAAGTGAGCCATTTTGTTTGGATTTGCAGAATACACTGAACCATAAAGTAACCAAGTCAGCTGGTTTCTAATAACAGAATAACCAAGCTTAGCATGTTGGGCAAATGCAGCCAATGCAACAGACAGGTTAAATCTATTGTGTGAACCCAGCCACTGAGTCACACTCTTTATCTAACTTGGCACAGGATCTACTTCTGGGAAAAGCAACTATCTACTATTGTTCCTCACTTCTTTGCTGACACTCATTCAAACTAGTAGGGAATAATGGTAGATAGAGCCAACTAATTATGGTTTTGTATCCATCACAAATAATATTTAAGCACTACAGTAGAATACCTCCATATGGATTGCTTTTAAATAAAGAGACAGGGAAGACTGGGTTGGCTGAAGATACAAATACATGATGAAACATGATGGGTGGGGCAGTGCTCCACTTTCCCTGGTCAACCAGCCTCCAAATTTTTCAGGGCCCTGCTCAGGACTGCAGCTGGCCCCTGCCTCTCCTAAACTTCTCAGCATGATGTCCCCTTTTTTTCAGAACCCTTATGACTCCCCATCTAAATGTCCATTTAATCTCTCCACCATTTTGCACATGTGTAAACATCAGTCCACCCAAACTTTATCTTCCTGCCACCATGTGCCCATCTTCTCAGGACACTTCCCTCTCTCCCATTAACCTGCCCACCTTTACCAATCTTCCCAGTTTATTTTTTTATGCTAATAATTTTTATTAAAAAATTGCATTCTGTGCCCTCTTGAAATATCTTGAGGGATGTTTGCTCATCACTTTGGGAATCCTTGCTCTGGGAACTGCCAAGGGAAGGTCTATTTGTCTATCCCTACTCCCCATTCTCCTAGTTTCATCGTGTAATTGAGTAAAAAGTAGAGAAACCTGTTTACAAAGTCATCTGCATCTGCTTAAAAAGGTAAAGGTACCCCCCCGCACATTTGTGCAGTCGTGTCCGACTCTAGGGGCCGGTGCTCATCTCCGTTTGTTAGCCAAAGAGCCAGCGTTGTCCGAAGACGCTTCCACGGTCATGTGGCCGGCATGACGCACATGGAACGCTGTTACCTACCCACCGAAGTGGTACCTATTAATCTACTTGCATTTGCATGCTTTCGAATTGCTAGGTTGGCAAGAGCTGGAGCTAGTGCAGGAGCTCACTCTGCACGCAGGGCTAGGGATTCGAACCTCCAAACTTGCAATCTTCCGATCAACAAGCCTGGCGTCTTACCCGCTGAGCCACCACGCCCCCATTCCTAAGCATCTGCTTAGGAATGCAGAAATCTGCTTTATGATGGTTTGGGCAGATGAACATCTAGTTGAATCCTACCTAGTAGGAGTTTCTAGGGGGTGCGATGGCTCAGTGGTTAAGATGCCAGGCTTGTCATTCAGAAGGTCAGCGGTTCGAGACCCGAGCACCGCGTGACGGAGTGAGCTCCCGCACTCGCCCCAGCTCTTGCCAATCTAGCAATTCGAAAGCATGCAAATGCAAGTAGATAAATAGGTACCACTTTGGTGGGATGGTAACAGTGTTCCACATGCGTCATGCTGGCCACATGACCGCGGAAGCATCTTCAGACAGCGCTGGCTCTTCGGCTAACAAACGGAGATGAGCACTGCCCCCTAGAGTCGGACACGACTGTGCAGGTGAAAACCTTTACCTTTACTTTATAGGAGTTTCTAAGCTTCAGACAGGCATCTTTGCAAGCTGTACTCAGTGATGTCAATGTTTTCTTTCTGCAAGGCATGTGATGCAATTTTGCTCTGCCTCCAGAAAAGGATTCTTGATCTCTCTAAATCCCATGGACCACCTAGGCCTCCAGGTTATAGAAAATGCAATTAGATTAATAGGGAACAGGACCGAGAACTTCAGAGCAAACTCTTAGAGTAATTGATTATTTAACATTATGCAGCACTCGCTCGTAAATCCTGCTGCTACAGAATTCTGCACCACACTGCCCACTTCAAATCTACATTGCTGATGAACTCCAGCAATCAGTGCTGTAAAGGTCATTTTCTTTGCGGCACACCAGCAAGAATATATTATTTGGGCAAAGACCCTCCAGGACCTTCACATTTACTGTCTGTTTCTTCTCTTTCAGGCAGCTCAGCATAATGGGCAAGAGGGCAATGTCTTATCCTGAGAGAGGCAATTGTGAAGGGCTCAACATTTCATTCTGATGCATTTCAAACCAGAGTCCTAGTTTCCTGTGAGGAGGTGGCCACTAGGCCAAATCAAGCCCAAGTTCAGCCTACACAGGATCAATCACTCTCCCTAAGATCCTAGGTCAGAGCTTTCCAAACTGTGTGTCGGGACACGTTAGTGTGTCGGCTGCAGTGTCTGGGTGTGTTGCGGCTGCTGCTGCCTCCGAGCCCTGCCAGGATTCCGCGCAGGTCCTAGTGCCTGCCTTGAGCCTTGCTGCCTCCAAACCTGCTGTGATTCCACGCAGGTCCTAGTGCCTGCCTTGTGCCTTGCTGCCTCCAAACCTGCTGTGATTCCACGCAGGTCCTAGTGCCTGCCTTGTGCCTTGCTGCCTCCAAACCTGCTGTGATTCCACGCAGGTCCTAGTGCCTGCCTTGAGCCTTGCTGCCTCCAAACCTGCTGTGATTCCACGCAGGTCCTAGTGCCTGCCTTGAGCCTTGCTGCCTCCAAACCTGCTGTGATTCCACGCAGGTCCTAGTGCCTGCCTTGTGCCCTGCTGTAAGAGTGTGTCGCTAAATGATGCATGTCTAAAAAGTGTGTCACCAACATGACAAGTTTGGAAAGCTCTGTCCTAGGTAGTGATGGCAGAGGAGTTTTTTTTGCTCACATCTGAATGCAAACTTACCTAATTCTGCATTTTCAAACCAATGCAAACTAAATGGTTTTAAAAAAGAATATTAGGAAAAAGTCACACAATCTTGCATATAGTCCTGAAGGTAATGTGAGAACATGCATCATATTAGGGGAAAAAATCTGCAAAAGTTCTACATTAGTCAGAATTCAAATACATATATCTTTGGGCCAAATTAGACCAATATCTCTACCATTTTAAATCTCAAGTTTGAGGTAATATGAGAACATGCATCATATTAGGGGAAAAAATCTGCAAAGGTTCTACATTAGTCAGAATTCAAATACATATATCTTTGGGCCAAATTAGACCAATATCTCTACCATTTTAAATCTCAAGTTTGAGGTAATATGAGAACATGCATCATATTAGGGGAAAAAATCTGCAAAAGTTCTACATTAGTCAGAATTCAAATACATATATCTTTGGGCCAAATTAGACCAATATCTCTACCATTTTAAATCTCAAGTTTGAGGTAATATGAGAACATGCATCATATTAGGGGGAAAAATCTGCAAAGGTTCTACATTAGTCAGAATTCAAATACATATATCTTTGGGCCAAATTAGACCAATATCTCTACCATTTTAAATCTCAAGTTTGAGGAGATACATGAAAAATTCTCCAGTCTGATATATCTGCGAACTTGAGAAACAGAGAGAAAACATAATAGAGACATTTATCCACTCATTCCCAAAGCTAAGCTGATGCCAGGCATTTGCTGAGATGCCCCCAAAATTCCAAGTTCTCAGTAATTCACAAAACTTGGAAGGATCAGATTTAAACCCCATGGGCATAATGGTGGCTCCGATCATTAGGTGGACAAAGGAGAAGAAAGTAATGAAGCCACAAAACATTGTAAATATGCAACATATCAAGACAACGCTATACCAGTCCTATTCAGTTGTTATACATAACTAAGATGCTCATGTAAATGGTAAAAAAGGTAAAAGTAAAAGTAAACGCCAGGCTTGTCGATCGGAAGATCGCAAATTCGGAGGTTCGAATCCCTAGCCCCACATGACGGAGTGAGCTCCCACACTTGCCCCAGCTCTTGCCAACCTAGCAATTCAAAAGCATGCAAATGCAAGTAGATGAATAGGTACCACTTCGATGGGGAGGTAACAGCGTTCTGCGAGCATCATGAGGCCACATGACCGTGGAAGCGTCTTCGGACAACGCTGGCTCTTTGGCTAACAAACGGAGATGAGCACCGGCCCCTAGAGTCGGACACGACTGCACAAATGTGCGGGGGGAACCTTTACCTTTACTTAAAAGTAAACTGGATGATAAATATCAATATCAGATCATTATACTCAATCTTTCCAGGTTGTACAGAGGGGCTTCTGGAAACTTCTCCTCAAATTCACTTCCTGATTTTATTGAAGACCTTTTTGAAGCTATAACCTATCTGTCTTCTGCAATATATTAGTTGGCGTTTACCAGCCCCTCCCTTCAGAGAGACACTATATTATAGTGTTTAAGGTGTTACCCTTGCACCAGAAAAATCCAGGTTCAAATGTCTGCACAACTACAGAGTTTACAAGGTGACTCCAAGCTACCTCACAGGGCATTTTTTTGTGGGGATAACATTAAAAAGGTAAAGGTACCCCCCGCACATTTGTGCAGTCGTGTCCGACTCTAGGGGCCGGTGCTCATCTCCGTTTGTTAGCCAAAGAGCCAGCGTTGTCCGAAGACGCTTCCACGGTCATGTGGCCGCATGACACGCGCGGAACGCTGTTACCTACCCACCGAAGTGGTACCTATTAATCTACTTGCATTTGCATGCTTTCGAATTGCTAGGTTGGCAAGAGCTGGAGCTAGTGCAGGAGCTCACTCCGCACGCAGGGCTAGGGATTCGAACCTCCGAACTTGCAATCTTCCGATCAACAAGCCTGGCGTCTTACCCGCTGAGCCACCACGCCCCATGGTGTGGGGATAACATTAGAGGAGACCTAATAAGGAAGTATGCTTCCTTATGCTGTCAGAGAAAAGGCAAGATGTAAATAAAAAAATTATCCTACTTCAGACACATTATGTGAAATCCCAGCTCTCTGGAAAAGGCTCTAATGCTGGGAAAGGTGGAAGCAAAGAGAAGAAGAGGACGACAAGCAGCAAGGTGGATGGACTCAGTCACAGTGATGATGTAAGACCTGAAGGACCAAGTTAGGGACAGATCGTCATGGAGGAAATCTAAGAGTCAACACCTACTTGATGGCACATAATCAATAAGGATTGGAGATCCAAAATATTTTTATGATCAAGGCATTCATTTATGATTTTTTTTATTGAAGTTAATAAGGATAAGTTTCCTTAGATCTCCTGATCAAATATTTAATCTGATAAATGTTTTTGGTGATGCTTTTAGAAGTTTGCTTTATACAATAGTGTTAATTTATGCAACATCAAAAAATCTGTAATGAAGGGAGTGAGGGAGTGAGGGAGGGAAGGCTGTGAGCTGTCCATGATGGTAATTTTGGGGTTTTTAGTCCCAACATACCTGAAGAGCACCGCTAGATTAGAACAATGCTAAAAAAATTATTTAAACGTGATTCCAGATTCCTCCCAGGAAATGTGGCATCTGATCTAATATTCTGCACAGAATTATAATCATATACAGCTAATGGAGATTCATTTTAGTGAACCAAATCTGCCTTGCTCAGCTGCCAGAGGCTGTCATCAAGATTTTCTGTTCATGGGCCTGAAAAACAGTAATAATCCAGGCAAAATCTGACCAATTTTCAGAAGTCAACTGCATAAAGGTAAAGGTTCCCCCACACAGTCGTGTCTGACTCTAGGGGCCGGTGCTCATCTCCGTTTGTTAGCCGAAGAGCCAGCGTTGTCCAAAGATGCTTCCGTATAAAAAGATGCAATTTTATGCCTTTTCCCCTCATCTAGGATTCTCAGTATTTTTAAGGGAAGGGAATCCAGCTTGCACCTCCCATATAAACTCAGCCTTTCCAAATTGAAGTCAGTCACACCAAGTTGAAGTTCTGGAATCAGTGGTTTCAACCTATCTAGAGACTACATATGGAGGGACTCAGCACTTTCAAGCCTTATGAATTTCCGAAAGTGGTCCTTCAGAAGTATCCATAGGCCCAAAGACATTCTCAAAAAAATTAAAATAGCAGCACCCCAGAAAGAACCCCCCTCCCCCAAATAGCCAACAAGGAACAGTGAGAAGCCAGTGGATTTGATAGCATGGGGCACTTGGTGTCCTAGTGAATAAATGTTTGTGACTGGCCGTGCTCACTATGGTTTTCCTTTTGAGATGGACAATTGTTTTGCGAGAGTAAGAAGCAGATGTTCTCTAAATACCAAAAATTTCAGGGTCTTTGGCTTGTACAATAATGTTTTTACTACAAGAAACTAAGACCCCTTTCCTCTTGGCCACAATTGTTTGACCACTGATGTCTCTAGTCAGCAGATCTCCAACAGTTTTCCTAGTTCTACCAGTACTTGGGTATCCTAGGGATTGAACCTGGGGTCTTTAGCATGTAATCACTGAGCTACACATCTGTAGATATCTTTGGTAGTATTGAGAGATTAGATGAATTTCCCACACATGCATGGAGGAGTGGAGCTGAGGCATAAGTGATGGAGTTTTGAAGGTTAATAAAAGAACTCCAAGCAGCTAACAACAATCTTGCAGAGTAGAAGCGTGAACCAGCAGGGACTTGCACATTAAGCTTAATTACGTTCAGAAATAAATTCAGTCTTCACACATTAGTTAGATGAAGAAAAATAGAGATAGCTTAGATTTATTCAGTAGATCTGGATACAAGTAGATTCATTGTAGATCTGCGTGCAAGCGAGATGTAATGGATGAGAGCTGCATTGTGCAGCGCCTCCTGCTTGCAGGTGTGCCCAAAGAGTAATGGAGGTTGTTAATCCCCCAAACTCAACAAGAAGGAAGTGGAAATCAGGTGACCCATGTGACACCCCACAAGCACAATAGAGATGTGTTTTACTAGAAAAGACCCCCTTATGCTTATGAGACAATGCTGAGTTGACCCCTGATTATTCCAACAATAAGGACATCCTACCTCTACCGATTGCAATTATATTTCATTCTTTTTTTAAAAAAAAGAACCTGTAATTCAAAACTTCCTTGAAAAACACATCTGTTTAGATATTTGATAGCAACTAAAATGGTTCTTCATTTCCTTGAAAGCAAGATCTTATACATCAATTTACTTGCTGGGAATTCTACAGTTTTCAAACGTCGACATACCCAAGGGCATTAAAATCAAATACTCAAAAGCCACTCTCAAATTTTAAGCTATGGTCAGACACAAAAGTCATGTATCTCAGTATTGGATGTAACCCAGAACTCAGTTCCAGAAACTAATCCCCGGATATGGTGCATATTAATTATAAAGCAGCTGGGTGCTAAATATATATACTTGCTGAAGAAAGGACTTTGATTTGCTAATTACTACTGCTTGGGAAATATACAGGATAATTTATTATTATAAATATTGCAGAAAAATCCTCAGCACCTGTTATTTTATCGGTGCAAGACCACGAGAATTTCAAACACATTGCAGAGTTCTATGAGATTGGTGCTAGTAAAGTTGACTTAGAACAAGTTGAAGATGTTAATTCTTGCATCAAATACTGCAGAAGGTGTTCTTGGCCCCAACTTCTGTCTATATGTGTATCCAGCTTGTGTTGGTAAAACCTCTGAGACAGATCAACTAACTCAGGAATACCATCCAAGTTAGGAAAGCGAGTGGATTTTTGCAAATGGCACTAGAATGAATTTGAGACAAGAATGGGCCTGAAGAAATAAATGGTGCCTAAGGTCGAGAAATTATATTCCAACCTTCATAAATTGGTGTTCTACAGATATGCTTGACTTCAGAATATGAGGCTCGTTGGGAGTTCTGAGGGTTGAAGTCCAACATGTCGGGTTAATGGCGAAGAAACAACGCTGAGTCACAATTCAACTCTAGTTCTTTATTGTTTCTACCATACACAGAATCTTGCCAAACTAAATGTTCCTAACTGAGCTAAGGGGAAAAATACCCTTGGGAATCTAGGGCGGAGCCAGCCTAACTCTCTTCCTTGGCTCCTCCACACTTTCCACGCTGTTAGTGTGCTTAGCCTGGAATGCGCTTCCCCCCCCCCCCCCAGCTCCTAGCTCCATAGCAAACATCTCTGATGGCTAATGGTTTAGGAAAGTAGCTATAAACTATATAGAGCCAGCCTGAAGCCAAGTTGATTCAGATTTTAATCAAATCTGGATATAAAGGGATGGGGAAAGACAACATGGGAAACACTGGAACGATACTGTTTTGTAGCTATCTGGATTCTCCTTAGAATCTTAAGAAATAGATTGGTAAGAATTGCTATGGACATTATGTTTCCCCACTGCTAGCAACTAGATAGAATCATGGAAAGATCTAGTGTTTTCTCTTGGTACAATGTGCTGGGTACAGTGTTGATCTCAAATCTAATCTACTTTACTCTGCCTTTCTATGGCTTTGAGCCTCTTTTTCTTCTAAGCAAAGTAAAGGTTTTCAAACACATTGGATTATTTATTTTATTTGTCAAATTTATCACCGCCCATCTCTACAAAGTAGACTCTGGGCGGATTAACTGGAGCCTGACTCCTGGTGACTTCACACACAGGTCCCTATTGTTTTATTGTTAATCACATAGATATGTTTGCCGGTGTTTTTTCCCAGGAAGCTTTTCAACTTCCAACTTCCCAGTCTAGTCTACGTACGTCTCCTACATTCTCTGGAGGGCTTCCATCCAAATATCAACTGGGTCCAACTACTAAATAGATCCAACCCAGTTAAGCATTTGACGATCAAGATCAGGCCAACTAATAATACTGTATATGAATAATATAGTGCAAGTTGTTGTTTATTCGTTCAGTCGCTTCCGACTCTTCGTGACTTCATGGACCAGCCCACGCCAGAGCTTCCTGTCGACCGTCGCCATCCCCAGCTCCCCCATGGTCGAGTCCGTCACCTCCAGAATATCATCCATATAGTGCAAGTTAGTTACTCTCAATTCAATATCTGGAATATGCTAATTAAGTTTTCTTACAGAGTTGTTGTGGTAAAGATTGTTGTTAATGTTTATGAAAAATTATGACAGGGTGGCTGCTTACACAATGCTTTAAAAAAGGACAAAAGTTGCCATTAATCACATAACATTTTCATTTGCTGATTTCTATTAGGCATGTTCAGAAATAAATTGCTATAATTATAATAGAAAGACAGGGTATCCCATCATAATGGGCAAGTTGGTGATTATTTGCTCCCTCTGCTGTTGATGGGAAGTTTCAAAGACTTTTGGATTTTGGCTGTTTACCCAGGCTTTGAGGTATGATGGATGGGGCTCCCCTGTTTCTGATGTTTTTGTTTGCTCTGTTGTTGGGCTGCCATCCTGTAATTATTTTGTAGTTATTTTTGTACTAGTTCTGGTTTTTTTTGGTGGGGGTGCTTTTATGTTCTGCTATTGTTGTGAGCACCCCAGAGTTGTTTGGAGTTGGACAGCATCCAAATAGAATTAAATAAATAAATATCTCCCTGTGGAGTCCTTGGTGCTCTCTGAGCCTTGTTGTTTTCTTGCAGACGTTTCATTGCCAGGCTAGGCAACATCTTCAGTGCGAAAAGGGAGTGGAACTTGCTCTCTGTTTATATACCCTGGCTTATCTTGCCTGTGTTGGTGGGGGTGTTGTACCTTGATTGAGTTGTTGTTTGCTGCTTGGTTGAATGACTGAGTTAATAGTTCCTTGATTAGGGTCTATTGTGTTGTTTGATTGCTCCTCTGCTGCTAATCTTGCTGTTAATCTTTGCATATCTGGTTGTTGATTGCTGGCAAGGAGGTGTTCTGGTCTTCTGGCTTTTCTATTGTCTCTTATGAATGGTATGTACATGTTGTTTACCTCTATGTGTCTGTTGATGGCTGCTTTGTCTGAGTGCCAAGCTTCCAGGAATTCTCTAGCATTTTTGGATTTGGCTTGGTTTAAGATGCTCACAGTTTCCCAGTTGAAAGTATGGTTCAGTCTGTCCATGTGTTGTGAGATTAAGGAGTTTTCATCGTGTCTTCTGACTGCTAGTTGGTGTTCATGGATGCGTTCTGCTAGTCTTCTGCCAGTCTGTCCTACATAGTGGCTGTTACAGTCCTTACACTGCATGTTGTAGATAACTCCTGTTTTTTCTTCTTGGGCTACTGGGTCTTTTGGTTTACTTACGATGTTCTGAAGGGTTTTGGTAAATATTTTGGTATTTTGGTAAATATCTCCCTTCTTAGGGTTCCTTATCTTTAAAACGAAATACACCAATAGGCAGACCTTTAAAGAGAAGACTGTCATCTGTAAAGGTGGACAAATCACTGCCCAACCCTATGGGTGAACATGAAGAACTGCCATATCTAAATCAGAGATGACCAACCCTAGTTGCTCCATCTTTCCTATTTTTGTTAACCACTAGGCCACCAAAGCTGAATGGCAAATCACCAATTATTGTGGAACAATTTCCCACTTCTGGTGTGTCTGAAAATAAGTTCTAAAATAGATTTAATGCCCCCAACCTAAAAATCAAGGAACGAGAGAGGTCCATAATGGCAGCCCCACTTCCTGCAGTGATGTCATTGCCTCACTGCCATGCCAAAAAAGGTTCACGAAAAAATATATATTCTTGGCTAGCAAAAGATTGACTGCTCCTGCAGTAATGGGATGGAGCTGAAAGAACAGATGGTCTGAGATGGGTTTTGGGTTCGGATTTGAAGAGACCGGGGGGGGGGGGAGGGGGAGGGATACTCATTTCAACAACCTTCCCCAACCTGGCACCTTTCAATATGTGAGACTCCAAATATTTGGATTTTTGATTTTTGATCAACACAAATGAAGAATTTCAGTTTGGGGAAGGCTTTTTCTATCACATGGATTTGGAAGGAAAGCATTATTATTATTATTATTATTATTATTATTATTATTTTGTTAAAATATCTGGGACTACATGTGACATATGTAAGTTACAAGATAAAGTTACAGGAAACGACAAGAAGGGCCCCCATTCCGGCAGGAATATAATCTAGCCCTTGTCATCTTTCCATCTCAAAGGATTTTTATGATTAGCACATAGCTGACACACACTAGGTGGATTAACATCTAATAACTGTGTCAGCCCTGGAGTTTTCCCTTATGATCCTCAAGCTGTCATCATTCATAACAGCAGGTTTATGGAGTCTGGAGAGCCACCAACACCAGCTGCTTGGTCAGCCCTCTTCTCTTCCATTTCTTTCCAATTTTTTGTAACGCATGCCCTGGAAAAGCTATCTTCCTGGGGTGACCATGAGAAGTATTCCCCCATACCATGATGATTCATGCTTCTCCAGTGTAATTATTCTTCTAATGAATATTGCATCTGACACATTTTTGGGTTGAGCTAAAATTTCCCAGGTCTGCACTTTTTAAAATACATATATATTCCTCCAGTTTCCAGATGCCACAGTACCTCCCAATATTTGGAAAATTATATTGCTGATTCTCTACAGCTTGCTGCTAAATTTCAACAGCAGCAGAGTAGCAGCAAAGAGTAAGCTTTGGGAAAAAGGAGGAAGGGTGGGGGTGGGGTGGGGACAGGCAGCATATAAGTGGTGATTTGCCAGTTGCCCACCAGTTTTACTGGGTGTTGACATACATTCCTGGTCCAAATATCTCCTCTGAATCCTTGTCCATCCACTCTCTCAGAATTTCTCTCGTTACAACCTTCCTATGTTAACGTCACCACTTAAAAGTCTGGCATTTCACAGAAACATCAAAAATGTGTTGCGCCTCCCTTATTTTTTAAATTAAGGAAATTAGGAGGTGCTTTTTTGTGGAATTTTTATCCATTTAATCTACTGTTGGCAGCTGTTCTGATTGGCACAAACTTTTAAGGGTCTTCCTCCAGCCCAGCCCATCACTGTATCTTTTTGCACTAGATGTAAGACTAAAGTCTGCAATGTAGCCAGAGATGTCCTCAAGGTATGGCCCAAAAAATCAAGATGGGGACTGTGATGGTGCGATCGATGGTGCGATCCTGTTTTTTAGGTACGTCACGAAAGTAGCAAAAAGTTTGCTTTAATTGATGAACACCTCCAAAAATCAAACCTGGGAACTAGTTCAAAAGCACATGTTGTATCCTTGAGTGGTGACTTATTTTAGGGCTGTGAAAGCCTTGGTTCAGAGTGATTCAAAGAGTGATCAAATCATCTCTTCAAAAGTAATCTTCAAATCACATTCTTGGATCAGTTTGATGCATCAGATTAAATCAGGTGCCTTCAAATGGATCCAAAGATTCAGTGGACTTTCGAGTATATACAGACACATATTTTATTGAAACAAATTGATTCAGTTATTTGAATGGCAATTTTAACTTAAACTGATTTGAATCTTTGAATCAAATCACAAGTTGGAACTCTTTTAACTGAATTGTGGATTTAAATTGGACCTTGGGTGATTTGCACACCACTGGCCTATTATCTCCTTTGAATGCTTCCTAAATTAATTTTCACTTCAACTTTGGATTACTCAAAATCGCAGTGCTTTAATTCTCCTGCAGGTCACTCTCCACTTTTAGAGACTCTAGCAGGCACTCATATGATCTGAGATGATCCACCTCTCTGGATGGTTGAACCATCTCTCTCTTGTATTTGTCCTGTTAAGCCCTACTAGAATTGTGGGGAAAAGTATCAGTATATTCTAGCACTTTTGCTTGCATGTTGGAACTGAGAACAGAGTAACAATATTTATGTCCTGAAATTAGGACATAATATACTTTCCAGAGATTAAACACATTCACCCCTCCTCCCTCCTCCTCCTTCACAACCTTTCAGTAAAGGGGGCAGGCTGAGAACATACAATTTCTTGATCCTTCTTTGGTATCAGAATAGCTCTAATAAAGGATCACATCAGTTTTTTCTTCTACTGTATATAATTAGCCTTGTTTATTCACACAATCATTTTAATCTTATGTTTCCTGCATAAACTCCACAATTACTTTGGAGTTATTCTCAGACAAGTCTTGCAACATCTGCAACACCATTCTTCAACCTGGTACCTGCTGATGTGTTAGATTACAATGGGTTGAGAATTTTGGGAATTATGGTACTAACACATCTGCAGGGCACCAGATTGGGGAAAGATGAGCTGAAATTTTCCATCAATGTTGATGTGTATGTGGTTTTTTGGTGATGGTGGAAGATGATGTGCAGCAAACAAAGTTGTCATTGGATTTTTTTTTTAAAACAAATTAATTACCAAGAAATATCTTCAACAAAAATTATACTTGGAAGAACATGATCAAACATGAGTCATATGTTAAATTATGCATCTAGGAAATCAAAGAGTAAATAGTAGAATGAACTGATGATCAATTATTAATTTATTTGAAACATTTATATGGCTGCCCATCTCTGGGCCAAAACCAAACTCTGGGCAGCTCACAACCAAGGATAAAAACAATATATATCAACAATTAAATAAAAACAAAAAGCAAAGCAAAAAAATATTTTTCATTTGCTTCATGCTGTGAACTAATAAGCCCATAATAATTATTTCTAGTGTGATGATATCATCATCATCATCATCATCATCATCATCATCATCATCATCATCTGTGAACTTGCAGCTACAGAGTCTGCTAAAAAAATCTGACTTTTCTAGTTGCTCTCTCAGTACAACAAATTGCAGAGTGGCAAGGGATCCCATTAACTGCATCATTCAATCTATTCTAAAACAGAATAATCTGTTTTCAAATATTGTAAAGTAGACTTTCCTGATCTGGTGTCCTCCAATTCTCCTCACCTGGCTGGGAATTCTAGCAGTTTGCTATCTTACTGTAGCTGAATGGTGCCAGTTAGGGAAGACACCTGCTGTATATTTCAGGGAAGACCTTCTATCTGACGACAAAAGTATTCCACTGAATGAGCTGTGGTGTTCTGAAATGCAAACCAAGATGAAGGACTTCAGTAAGTAGAAATCAGATGATGTCATTGCTATGTATGATTTCTCCAAAAACACTACAAAGAAAGTGAAAGCCACTACATTGCCCACTACAAATATTTCATTTTATTTTAGTTGCCTGTTAACACCCCAAATGATTATGATTTAGGCCAGAACCCTTGTCACAGATGAATAAATTGGAGGAAGCTAGTAATTTCCTTAAAGCACACGTATTTCCTTCTCTTGCTCTCTCAATTTTCATCTCAACAGTTCCTCCTCCCCCGGTGGGGAAATATAAGCTTGTAGAAACTATTTGTTCAGATGCAAATGCCCTGGATGGTCCACATCAGCCTTCCCTGAATGTGATGTCCTACACATGTGTTGGACTTCAACTCCAGGGCTCTGTAGCATGCTGAGGATTCTGGAACTGATGTTTAACACATTTGAAGGGTCAAGTTGGGGAAGGCTGGTTCACCTACGGAAGTCCTGACATTTAAGAAGAATGTACCTTAAAAATATTATACTCAAAGGGAGAGGTATACCATTGTTCCCGATTGATTATGTGGCATCAAATCAGTGTCAACTCTTAGTGACTACATAAATTGATTTTCTCCATGACGATCTGTCCCTAACTTGGTCTTTCAGATCTTCCAATGGTACACCATTGTTCCTAGTCCTCTTTTTTTGAATGGCAACTTATTTTGATAAGGTGTCAGCCCTTCGGGGTAAACCAAACTGGGAAACCAAAGTTAGGAATAATACTAATACTAATACTAATTTATTAAATTTATATGCTGCCCGACTCCCAGCAACTCTGGGTGGGAAAATATGTCTATGAAGGTTCTCAGTCATCCAGGTGGAATTGTCTGTAGCTTGAATCATGTCAACTGGATTTCTATTTTCTTAATGGAAACGTTTCGCTCCTTATCCAAGGGGCTTCTTCAGTCTGAGCAAAGTTGGTAAGGGAATCCTAAATATGTTCCTAGGTAGCTGTGTGACCTTACACCTGGGGCTAGGTCATGGTTATATTGAGATGTAATTTTTAAGTCCTTTTATCATCTAATGGAGGGTCGTTAAAAACACCATGCTGCTGTTGAGCTTCTGAAATGGTCTTAATCTTCCTAGGCACAGAAGACAACACGGGGAGGAAGATGGGGGAGAGTTTGTGCCTGAGGCCCCCACCTCTATTCAAGGAAGGATTTTCCAAGTTGGCATAAATGGATTCCTTGACCCCTCTCTCAAACCACCTATCTTCTCTGTCTAAAATGTGAACATTAATGTCCTCAAATGAGTGTCCTTTTTCTTTTAGATGAAGATAAACTGCTGACTCTGGTCCTGTGGTGTTATTTCTCCTGTGTTGTGCCATCCTCCTGTACATAGGTTGTTTGGTTTCTCCAATGTAGAGTTCAGAGCACTCCTCACTGCACTGGATTGCATAAACTACATTGCTTTTCTTATGTTTTGGAGTTTGATCTTTGGGGTGTACAAGCCTCTGTCTCAGTGTGTTGGTGGGTTTGAAATATACAGGTATGTGGTGTTTGCCAAATATCCGTTTTATCTTTTCAGACACGCCAGCCATGTAGGGAATGACCAGGTTCTTTCGTTTACTCTGAGTCTCAGCCCTATCTGTCGCTGTTTTAGGTCTGGTAGATTTAGATTTGGTGAAGGCCCAATTTGGATATCCACAGGCCTTCAGGGCTGTTCTCAGGTGCTGATTTTCATTCTTTTTGGAATCCATGGATGTGGGGATGGTTTCTGCTCTGTGTGACAATGTCCTGATGACTCCTAGTTTGTGCTGCAGTGGATGGTGGGAGTCAAACATCAGATATTGATCTGTGTGTGTGGGTTTCCTGTAGATCCCTATTTCTAGCTTGCCACCGGTCCCAATGAGGACTTCACAGTCTAGGAATGCCAGTCTGTTCACCCAGCATGTGCTGGAGATCAGGCTTTTTACAACTGTCCACAATGTCTGGCATGGAAATTCCAAAGGTTCAATTTTTCAATTGCAGCATTAAAGTCAAAAAGTGAGAGATTGATATGAGAAAATCATGCATTTATTCTCTGCTGCTGCTGTTTTCAGACTATTATTATTATTAGCAGTATCCCTCTACCACATCATAGTTTTAAACTCCCGAAGTGGTTTACAAGCCAAATAGCAAATATGCAATAAAAACAAAATAGAAACAAGTTTTAAAAAAACAATCCATTAAAAGCAACAGCAACAACAATAGTTATACATTATTTTCCCTTGTTCCTATGGTTTATAATCTGGAACGGGCTCTATGCTAAATTGAGAGGCTTGACTTCTTTGCTGGCCTTTTAAAAGAACCTAATAATACATTTTTAAAGCAGGCTTTAATTGTTGGTCTTGATTGTTTTTAGTATTAATTTTAGTATCTTTTGAGTTTATGATAATGTAAACCACATAGAAGTTTTGACAGTTGGTGTCTAACAAGTTGGATAAATAAATAAAAGTATTTTAATGTTTATGTTTTCTTTTGTTACTGTAAATCATTAAAATACTAACGACCTCAGCTAATAAATGGACAAATAAAAGACACTGAAATGCAAACTATTCCTTCAAAGGGACACTACATTACAACAGATTCCAATACTTCTTGAAGCTGTCATGGTAGATTAAAGCACAAAGGAAGAACTGTAATTGGCTCTAAATGCAAACGTTATAAATTTTAATCTTCTCCCTGACATATATCCATTTGCAAAGATTGCAAAGACAGAACGACAGCAGAGTCAGAGGAGTTCCATTGCACCAGCCACAGAGCTAGTGCTTACGAAACATTTTTGGATTTTGGCATGGGCAATGTTCTTTTTTTTTTACATAGTAAATCTTATTAGGTTTCAAGAGAAGAATAAAAACTACAAAAACAAAAACAAAAAAATTACGAAGAAAGAAAAAAAACTAAAAAGGTGCAGAAACACAAGAGGAAATTATTTCAAATTTACAAAAAGATGTGGCTTCCGACTTTTAACATCAAGGATATACAAAAATTTCCATAATCAATCTCTTACTCTATATTAAACCAAAACACATTATTTCTATGTCATTCCACTTTAACACATTAATAAAAATCACTAAGTTCAGTTACTCCTTCCCTTATATTAAAATAAAGAAAAAAAGTTCATATAAACCTCCTAAACATCTTTCTCCCCTCCAAAAGATAAAACATATTTAATTATTCCCTTCCTACCACTATTCTATACATTTCTGTCCACTATAATAAGAATCAAATTAAAAAGCACATAAATTGTCTGCTATTATACTTAACAGTACAACAATTTTAATAATCCCAATCTTAATAAACCCAAAAAACAAAGACAATTCAAAACAGTAATTCCATTTCTTTAAAAGGGAATAACATCAATCAAATCCTTAAAGCAAACCAGATAAATATTCTTTAACCATAATACAACAGTTTTAATAATTTTAATCTTAATAAATCCCCCCCAAAAAGCCAACTCAAAACAGTAAATCCAAATCTTTAAAGGCATATAGCATCAATCAAATCCTTAAAGCAAGCCAGAGGGACATTCTTCAACCCTTAACCCACTTCAAAATAAACCAGAGTAGTTACATATCCCCACAATGTGCACAGAGCTTTCCTCTTGAAAGAATCAAACAGCCCAACTGCCCCCCTCAAAGATTCCAGGTTCTTTTCATGGCATTCCACCAGATCATCGATTTTACTTATGGCTTGCAGATCACTCTCTCCCTTAGATTTCTCCAACTCCATTATCCAGTCTTCATCCAGCATCTCGATAAAAATCTCAATCTCAGTCTTAAAAAAAAACCTTTCTATCGCTCTTAAATTCCTCAATTTCATCCACCACATCCCCAACCTGATGGCACATTTTAGATCTCATATTTTCCACAATGTCTTGGATATCTTGCATAAAAGCTTGATAGAAGTCAGAAGAAATCTGTTCAAAATCCCGGTGAAGGTCAGAAAGGATCTGTTTGAAATCCTCCATGTCTCACGCAGTAGATTATGGCGCCCCTAGGAGCTTAACCAGCAAAAGTTGAAGATATAGAAGAGTTCCAAAGTGTGTTTACATAAAGCGAGAGTGAGATTGCAGCAGACAGTTCTCAAGGGAAAGTGAGAACAGAAAACTGAAGGTTCAGATCAGCTGATTCAATGTGTAGGAAAATGCTAATATCTTCAAATTTAATACAAAAATAATAACAGGAAGACAATTGTTTACTCTCAATCTTTGGAATTTCCTTTGGAAGGAAAACGAAATCCAAAAACTTAAAAGAATGTTTTTTTAAAAAAAAGTAATCCCAAAAATAACGTTAAGCACCAAGAGAACCAGCTTCTCCATGCTGTAGAAAGCCTCTCTTGGGGTACATATACCTAAAAAAAAATAACAGATTGGTGATTTAGAAATGGGGTGGCCAGTCTTAGTGTCCGTTTAAGGCTACAGCGCGGCTTGGAAAGTGATGACATCCCCGCCTCCCAGCTGCCTCTTACCAGTCGAATGTGAAATGCTGTTTGCAATCTTCTGGTTGCAAGCAGCCATCCGGAGGACAGATGGGATGATTCCAGGTATTCTCTTTGATCCAGAGAACGTTTCTGGGCTTCAGGAAAACCTGCTTGAGCATGAAAAAAATTACCGTGTTGTCAGCTCCGCCCGCTGAACCAGCGGGCACAGCCGTTCAGTCCATTCCCACTGGAAGCCCAGCAGGTGCAATGTTCTTTTAATGCACGCTGGCTCTTAGGAGGAATATGAAACGAAGACCTTCCATTCCAACATGAGAAGTCACTGTGGAGTCCATGGTGCTCTCTGAGCCTTGTTGTTTTCTTGCAGACGTTTCATGTAGATGACACCTTCGTCATAATAAAAAAGGATCAACTGGAGGAAACACATGAAACCATCAACAACATCTTCAAAGGAATAAAATTCATAAGGGAAGAAGAAAACAACAACACACTACCCTTCTTGGACATCCTCATCAGTAGAGGAAATGATGGCATTCTAGAAACACAAGTCTACCGGAAATCTACCCACACTAACCAAGTCCTCCACTACCAAAGCAATAACCCAACCTCCCACAAGCGGAGCTGTGTAAGAACAGTATTCAGATGAGCACAAATGCACTGCAGCAACCCAGAACACCAGAAAAAGGAAATAGACCACTTATATAGCATCTTCAATCAAAGAATGGATCTCCTGCAGACAGGTAAACTTTATTCTTACTTGCCACATACATGGCAAGCCTCCTGAAGGAAAGGGAAAATGTGAGAATGTGTAAATTCCTGAACAGAAGCTTTACAATTTTGATGATGATGATGGTGATGATGATGAGTGGGCTCTCCTTGTTGCTCTTGCAGCTGCCTGTAAATTGACCTCTTCTTTCAGCAAAATTGGTAAAACAATCTTCCCCAATCTAGACCCTTTCAAATGTGCTGATCTTTGAATGCACAACATTTCCAGCCAGCATGACAAAGACCACATCTCTGAGGAGAGAGATTATGCAGCCCCTTAGAGCAGAGCTTTCCAAACTGTGTGTCGCGACACATTAGTGTGTCAGCTGCAGTGTCTGGGTGTGTCGTGGCTGCTGCTGCCTCCGACCCCTGCCAGGATTCCACGCAGGTCCTAGTGCCAGCCTTGTGCCCTGCTGCCTCCAAACCTGCCCTGCCAGGATTCCACGCAGGTCCTAGTGCCAGCCTTGTGCCCGGCTGCCTCCAAACCTGCCCTGCCAGGATTCCACGCAGGTCCTAGTGCCAGCCTTGTGCCCGGCTGCCTCCAAACCTGCCCTGCCAGGATTCCACGCAGGTCCTAGTGCCAGCCTTGTGCCCTGCTGCCTCCAAACCTGCCCTGCCAGGATTCCACGCAGGTCCTAGTGCCAGCCTTGTGCCCTGCTGCCTCCAAACCTGCCCTGCCAGGATTCCACGCAGGTCCTAGTGCCAGCCTTGTGCCTGGCTGCCTCCAAACCTGCCCTGCCAGGATTCCACGCAGGTCCTAGTGCCAGCCTTGTGCCCTGCTGCCTCCAAACCTGCCCTGCCAAGATTCCACGCAGGTCCTAGTGCCTGCCTTGTGCCTTGCTGCCTCCAAACCAGCTGTGATTCCGCGCAGGTCCTAGTGCCTGCCTTGTGCCCTGCTGTAAGAGAATGTCGCGAAATGATGCATGTCTAAAGAGTGTGTCACCAACATGAAAAGTTTGGAAAGCTCTGCCTTAGAGGGAGAGGGAAAGACAAGCCAGATCAGAAGCAGAACAAGTGGGTGTGATTCTAGTCTTTTATCCCCCACCCCACCCCCCTTTCATGCTCAATCAACTGTACACACAAGCAGACTAGCAGCTAGAGCCGAGGGAGGATGAAGGTATTGCTAACCCAACTGCATGGAGATGGACATGTAGACATCAAGAAGGCATTGCCATCAGGGGGTTAATATCAGGAATGAGGCTCATAGATAAGTGCCAGTTCTCTTCTAGTTATGAATTGCCTAGCAGAAAGATGGCAAAGGACTTCCATTAGAAGTCCAATGAAGGGAGCTCCAAAACCACTGAAGTACCACAGCAGGATTTCTTCACCACGCCAGCCTTCTTCCTGCTTCAGCAATCCTGCTTACCTCTGAGTGCAACAGTATGCAAACGCATATCATTCCATGAGTTTGTGCAAAAACACCTGTGGCTCTTGGGCCCCTTTACTCTGGCGTATAAAAATGTTGCTTGCCCCCGTTTTAGCAGCTTTAGTCAGAACGTGTTTTGCAACGGCATGCTTTTGGGTTCACTGCGGAACTGCAAGGATGAGGGAGGAGGAACCAGCCCTGTTCTCAGGTCAATTCAAAAGCAGCATGGTTTAATGGCTTAGCTCCTCCGCCTGCACAACCCTGCTCACTTCACAGCAGTATTAGGTGAGTAAACAAGCCATTGTGCAAAGCACTGTAGAGCTGCACTTGGGGGTCAGAGCGGAAGATTGTACAGGGAAATGGCTGTTGTGGGTCTTCCGGGCTGTGTGGCCGTGAAGTGGGTCCCGGAAGACCCACAACAGCCATTGAACTCCGGCCGTGAAAGCCTTCGACAATACATTGTACAGGGAAAACTTGGTGAAAAACAGTAGAAGCAAAGCTGATTGGAATTCACTGGCCCAGCAGTGCTATCTGTCCTGTTCTTCAGAATGCATTCATAACATGTTACTTAAGTTTAGACTTCAGTTGAATGGCCATAGGGTGCCTCCAGCCCAAAAGTGCCCCCCCATTGGGGGAGTTGGGCGGTCATATAAATTTAACTAATAAATAATATAAATAAAATAAAAGTCCCTGAGGGCTATGAACCAAAAGACTTTGGTGGGCAAACTTTCCATTTGCTCCACAGACTTTTCTCCATCTGTGGAAAATAGGTATCAAATGCAGTTGGAAGATTAGGTGTTTTTCTGGACTCTCCTGTTTACCCACAATAACTCCTGCAAATGAAGGATGGTTTTGCACAATAGACTTCTCATGTGGAAGCATCTTCACATGAACATTTTTGCATTTTGTGACATTTGATCCTAGTTTTCCTCTTTCCCTTCCCACTAAATCCATACTTGTTTGCTCCAGTTATTACAGTCCACCACTTGATTACTGGATGGATAAACTAAGCAGTGCCTCCCGGCTGGGAAAACACTCCATGCATCAGGTAGCATGGACAGATATCTATGCAAGCTCAGCCCAGAGGTTGGAGAACTATGTTGGACCTTCAGGTAGAGTGCTGGAGGTCTCAATCTCAAAAGTAGGTGGGGCTCATTTTGATTAAAATTAAAATTACTCAGTGAATATGATTATTGCTTGTTGATTCATAATTTCCCCATAAGTTTAAAATTTGATGGAACATACTTCAGAAGCTTGGGAACTGTACCCAGGTCTTCTGGAAGTCACATGGCTCTGAGAACTCCAATTGTGCACCTATTGTGCTTAAGCACAGTACATATCACAGGAATCTATGAATTTGCTGCCTGTTTGGGGTCATGAAGAAGACACCAAACCATCAAGGGGGCTTGTAACACCTGGCTTACAATGTAGTCTTTCCTACAACCTTATTCCCGAAGCAGTTGTTAAAAACCTTCCAACTCTTCATTGCAAGCTCTGGTTTCCCTTTGTATCATATGTGCAGAGTTTCATTATCAAAACCAGAGAAATGGATAGATGTCCTTCAGCTTTAGGCAATTCCCAGCAAAAGGTTAACTCCTTCTTTGTGTATCTCAATATGCCTTTAAGTATTTTCCTTTCATGATTGTGCCCACCACCAGCACTGAGGTCCTATGTAATTACTGATCCACTCTTCTTTCAGTCTTGCTCAGGGCAAGTTGCTGACTTGGGCAACAATTTGCAGTAATGAGGCACAGATAATAAACTCCAAAGCCAAGCTAATAAAATTAGATTTGATGTTGCCTTCAAGGTAAATCTCCTCTGCCTTACTTCTCCTACACACTATAAAAACAGATTGAGCAGGTTCTACTAGAGCAAGATTGCCCTCATTGGGTGCTATTTGGAAGTTCAAGGACCCACTGTGAATAATTTTGTCGCCCAAAGGTAGCCTCGCTGAGTTTAGTAGAATTACGTAGATGAAAATGGCTTGAAGACTGCAGCCCAAATCAACTGATCTGGTATCCTACAAGTCATACATTTTAATATGAATAAGGGGAAGGTGCTTATTCTTGTTTTACCCAACAAGATTAAGCTCAAAGCATGGGATTTAGGGGGCGTGGTGGCTCAGCGGGTAAGACGCCAGGCTTGTCGATCGGAAGATCGCAAGTTCGGAGGTTCGAGACCCTAGCCCCGCGTGACAGAGTGAGCTCCCGCACTCGCCCCAGCTCTTGCCAACCTAGCAATTCGAAAGCATGCAAATGCAAGTAGATGAATAGGTAGCACTTCGGTGGGTAGGTAACAGCGTTCCGCGCATGTCATGCCGGCCACATGACCGCAGAAGCGTCTTCGGACAGCGCTGGCTCTTCGGCTAAGAAACGGAGATGAGCACCGGCCCCTAGAGTCGGACACGACTGCACAAATGTGCAGGGGGAACCTTTCCCTTTTTATGAGATTTTGTAGCACATGTTTTATTGGCTCCTTTACACTGCATAAAAAACCCCCTAGTGCTTTATTCATTTATTGGCAGGGAAAAAATGACGCTCCTTTTCTTTATAAAAAAAATTAAAACTTCAATGTGATTAAAATGTATTAAAACAATAAATCAAATGTATTGGAAACAAGAACCCTCATCATATGAGCAAACAGAAATAAGTTTGAAAGCATGCAGATAAAAACATCAGCCATGGAATCTTGTCCATATCTTCTCAAAATTAAGTCCCTTTCAGTTCAGAGAACGTTATTCTATCAGATTTGAGCTTCAGGGATCCAGATCAACTCTACAGGGCAGCAGAGGTGCAGAAAAATAAAACTTTTTGCTGTCATTTAATAGTCATCTTGATTTTTGCAGCCCAGATATGGTAGCCCTACTTCTACCACACCAACGCAATGGCAACTAATTGCATATCCTCCATATTCAGACAGCTTACTTCTGAGTCTACTCAAGTGGATTCACCATTGGTTGATTACCACACCTAGGAGAGTTTCCACTTACATATGGAAACCATGTACAGCAGGGGTGCAAAACCTGTCCTCTGGATTCCCCAAATGTTTACCAACTAACAGCAATTGATGTCCCCATGACCACTGCCTACCTGCCTCAGGTAGGAGCATAACCACTGAAGGACAGTTCCTCCAACTCCCCATTATTGCAAGAAGGATACTATGATTGAATATATCAAATGCTGCTGAGAGGTTTGATACGACTTATGCTAGAACTATATACAGAGATGGACAGGGAGGACTTTCTATCTCCATCTGTGTAACTGCATACAGATAAATAAATACGTAAAGTTAGTTGTGTTAGCTATCAGCTTGGATGGCTTTAGTGCTTGCATGGGAAACCAAGGGGAAATTCCTGGGCTGCAGATTAGATTGGGAAATTAAAGACAAGAAACAAAATCCTATTCTGTCCAAGGAAACAACGTGGATTGTATCCATGAAGTCACCAGAGTTGAACTTGATTCAAAGAAGACTTTCTTTTAGACAAAATCAAGACATTCAAGTCTCAATCGAAGAGAATATTTGTAGCTCAGGGTTGAACTGTGGAGTCCTTGGTGCTCTCTGAGCCTTGTTGTTTTCTTGCAGATGTTTCATTGCCAGGCTAGGCAACATCTTCTGTGCGAAAAGGGAGTGGGACTTGCTCTCTGTTTATATACCATGGCTTGTCCTGCTTGTGTTGGTGGAGGTGTTGTTCTCTCCTTAATAGTTCCTTGATTGGGCTGTTGTTTGCTACTTGGTTGATTGACTGAGTTAATAGTACCTTGATTAGGGTATATTGTGCTGTTTGATTGTTCCTCTGGTGCTAATCTTGGTGTTAATCTTTGCATATCTGGGTGATGATTGCTGGCAAGGAGGTGTTCTGGTCTTCTGGCTTTTCTATTGTCTCTTATGAATGGTATGTAAATGTTGTTTACCTCTATATGTCTGTTGATGGCTGCTTTGTCATCATGTGGAGTTATTTACCACATACTGTGTAAGGACTGTAACAGCCACTATGTAGGACAGACTGGCAGAAGACTAGCAGAATGCATCCATGAACACCAACTAGCAGTTAGAAAACACGATGAAAACTCCTTAATCTCACAACACATGGACAGACTTAACCATACTTTCAACTGGGAAACTGTGAGCATCTTAAACCAAGCCAAATCCAAAAATGCTAGAGAATTCCTGGAAGCTTGGCACTCAGACAAAGCAGCCATCAACAGACACATAGAGGTAAACAACATGTACATACCATTCATAAGAGACAATAGAAAAGCCAGAAGACCAGAACACCTCCTTGCCAGCAATCAACAACCAGATATGCAAAGATTAACAGCAAGATTAGCAGCAGAGGAGCAATCAAACAACACAATAGACCCTAATCAAGGAACTATTAACTCAGTCATTCAACCAAGCAGCAAACAACAACTCAATCAAGGTACAACACCCCCACCAACACAGGCAAGATAAGCCAGGGTATATAAACAGAGAGCAAGTTCCACTCCCTTTTCGCACTGAAGATGTTGCCTAGCCTGGCAATGAAACGTCTGCAAGAAAACAAGGCTCAGAGAGCACCAAGGACTCCACAGGGAGATATTTATTTATTTAATTCTATTTGGATGCTGTCCAACTCCAAACAACTCTGGGGTGCTCACAACAATAGCAGAACATAAAAGCACCCCCACCAAAAAAAACCAGAACTAGTACAAAAATAACTACAAAATAATTACAGGATGGCAGCCCAACAACAGAGCAAACAAAAACATCAGAAACAGGGGAGCCCCATCCATCATACCTCAAAGCCTGGGTAAACAGCCAAAATCCAAAAGTCTTTGAAACGAGGAGGAGAAGCGAGGAGGAGTTGAGGAGCCTTATGACGAAGGTGAAAGAAGAAAGTGCAAAAGCTGGGTTGCAGTTAAACCTCAAAAAAACCAAGATTATGGCAACGAGCTTGATTGATGACTGGCAAATAGAGGGAGAAAAAGTGGAGGCAGTGACAGACTTTGTATTTCTAGGCGCAAAGATTACTGCAGACGCTGACTGCAGCCAGGAAATCAGAAGACGTCTACTTCTTGGGAGGAGAGCAATGGCAAATCTTGATAAAATAGTTAAGAGCAGAGACATCACACTGACAACAAAGGTCCACATAGTTAAAGCAATGGTATTCCCTGTAGTAACCTATGGCTGTGAGAGCTGGACCATAAGGAAGGCTGAGCGAAGGAAGATAGATGCTTTTGAACTGTGGTGTTGGAAGAAAATTCTGAGAGTGCCTTGGACTGCAAGAAGATCAAACCAGTCCATACTCCAGGAAATAAAGCCAGACTGCTCACTTGAGGGAATGATATTAAAGGCAACACTGAAGTACTTTGGCCACATAATGAGAAGACAGGATACCCTGGAGAAGAAGCTGATGCTAGGGAAAGTGGAAGGCAAAAGGAAGAGGGGCCGACCAAGGGCAAGATGGATGGATGATATTCTGGAGGTGACGGACTCGACCGTGGGGAAGCTGGGGATGGCAACGGCCGACAGGAAGCTCTGGCGTGGGCTGGTCCATGAAGTCACGAAGAGTCGGAAGCGACTGAACGAATAAACAACAAATTCCCCATAGTAACCTATGGCTGCGAGAGCTGGACCATAAGGAAGGCTGAGTGAAGGAAGATAGATGCTTTTGAACTGTGGTGTTGGAGGAAAATTCTGAGCGCGCCTTGGACTGCAAGAAGATCAAACCAGTCCATACTCCAGGAAATAAAGCCAGACTGCTCACTTGAGGGAATGATATTAAAAGCAAAACTGAAGTACTTTGGGCACATAATGAGAAGACAGGATACCCTGGAGAAGATGCTGATGCCAGGGAAAGTGGAAGGCAAAAGGAAGAGGGGCCGACCAAGGGCAAGGTGGATGGATGACATTCTGGAGGTGACAGACTCGACTGTGGGGGAGCTGGGGGTGGCAATGGCCGACAGGAAGCTCTGGCGTGGGCTGGTCCATGAAGTCACGAAGAGTCGGAAGCGACTGAACGAATAAACAACACCAAGATTAGCACCAGAGGAACAATCAAACAGCACAATATACCCTAATCAAGGAACTATTAACTCAGTCAATCAACCAAGTAGCAAACAACAGCCCAATCAAGGAACTACTAAGGGGAGAACAACACCTCCACCAACACAAGCAGGACAAGCCAGGGTATATAAACAGATAGCAAGTCCCACTCCCTTTTCGCACTGGAGATGTTGCCTAGCCCGGCAATGAAACGTCTGCAAGAAAACAACAAGGCTCAGAGAGCACCAAGGACTCCACATTCAAGTCTATTTGAGACTGATAGCTGTAATGTTCTACGGAGCTCCATTTTCAGATGCATAAAACACAGATCTGCAAAGGGTGGACAACAGGAAGTGAATACTTTTGGAAGGCATCTGTCTTGGGGTCCACCAGTTGGCTATTGAGGAAAGCAGGAAGCCCCTGGAAATCTTGTATAGGAAGTTTGGATTATGAGAAGAGTTAGGTGGCATTACTAAGTTGGGTGGCCTTACAAATTTAACAGAAGAAATAAATCTGTAAAAAGTGTATCTAAAAATGGCTGAGCCACCCCCTTCCTTCCCCATTCTGAAATTAAGGAATAAATCAGTAACTTCTGAGCTTAATTTCAGCATGTGTTGAAAACAAGAATCTGTAAAGTATATTTTAAGTTTTTTTTTAATCTGTTCCATCGTGTCCGATTCTCAGAGACTGCCTGGATAAGTCCCTGCAGTTTTCTTGGTAGGTTTTTCAGAAGTGGTTTGCCATTGCCTCCTTCCTAGGGCTGAGAGAGAGGGACTGGCCCAGGGTCACCCAACTGGCTTCGTGCCTAAGGCGGGACTAGAACTCACAGTCTCCCGTTTCTAGCCTTTTACTGTAAATGCCACTCTGGCCACTTTATATATTTTAAGAGGTGACCTCATACAAACTGAATTGCTCTTGCTATTATTTTAGCAGGAAAAAAAAGGAGGGATACACAGACTCTGGACAAGTTATACAGAAGTGGTACGTTCTGCACGTTAAAACAGTGTGCAAGCCACCGCCCCTTCAGCTCTGTCTGTCCAGTTCACGACAAAAAGACTTGCTGTTTGTAAGTTGGTTAAACATTAAGCCTATGCGCATATATAAGACATGCCCAAACATATCTGCAAATTGCTAATAAAATTATTGAAAGCTGCCACTTTATAGGGGTACAACCAGCGTGTTGCCTTTCCAACTTTTGGCAGAATTATTCCTTGAATGTTTTCTTGGTTAGGATCCTTAAGGATTCTGAGCCTGCAGATTTTACATTGTGCACCAAAGAAAGAAAGTAAGAGGTTCTGAGCAACCAATTTCTTAAAGGCAGTTACAACAGTATGTGATGCATATCCCAAAAAGAACCTTACAGTAATTTCCTGCAATTTAAAAGTATTTATTTTTAAAACTTCAGCTGCCAACCCCCCTAACCCTCCCCCCCACCTGACTTTCATACTGAATTTCACCAGCGAAACGCAGTAATTTATTAGGGATCATCCAACTCAACCGGTTATTAAAATGTCTTGGCGTTAAATACTACTCAGATACAAGAGGGCTTTACTGTATCCTCCAGGCTCTCCCTCTATAATTAATGCTGCTTCTAGGGACATCATGCAGATTGCTTAAGCAGGGACCATTTAACCGTTTGGGGACTGGGTGAGGAGTGGAGTGCCATCTGGTTTTGTTGTTGTTGTTCAGTCGTTTAGTCGTGTCCGACTCTTCGTGACCCCATGGGCAAAAGCACGCCAGGCCTTCCTGTCCTCCACTGTCACCCGGAGTTTACTCAAATTCATGTTCATTACATCAGTGATGCTATCTAACCATCTCATCCTCTGCCGTCCCCTTCTCCCTTTGCCTTCAGTCTTTCCCAGCATCAGGGTCTTTTCCATTGAGTCCTCTCTTCGCATTAGGTGGCCAAAGTATTTGAGCTTCAGCTTCAGCATCTGTCCTTCCAATGAGCAGTCAGGGTTGATTTCCTTTAGGATTGACTGGTTTGACCTCCTTGCAGTCCAAGGGACTCTCAAGAGTCTTCTCCAGCACCACAGCTCGAAAGCATCAATTCTTCGGCACTCAGCCTTCTTTATGGTCCAACTCTCACAGCCATACATTAGTACTGGAAAAACCATAGCTTTAACTATACGGACCTTTGTCGGCAAGGTGATGTCTCTGCTTTTTAATATGCTGTCTAGGTTTGCCATAGCTTTCCTCCCAAGGAGCAAGCGTCTTTTAATTTCATGGCTGCAGTCACCGTCTGCGGTGATCTTGGAGCCCAAGAAAATAAAATCTGCCACTGCTTCCATTTCCCCCCCTTCTATTTGCCAGGAAGTGATGGGACCAGATGCCATGATCTTTTTTTAATGTTGAGTTTCAAGCCAGCTTTTGCACTCTCCTCTTTCACCCTCATCAAGAGGCTCTTTAGTTCCTCTTCACTTTCTGCCATTAGGGTGGTATCGTCTGCATATCTGAGGTTGTTGATATTTCTCCCGGCAATCTTAACTCCGGCTTGTGATTCATACAGCCCGGCATTTCCCATGATGTACTCTGCATATAAGTTAAATAAGCAGGGTGATAATATACAGCCTTGTCGTACTCCTTTCCCAATTTTGAACCAATCGGTTGTTCCATGTCCGGTTCTAACTGTTGCTTCTTGACCCGCATACAGGTTTCTCAGGAGACAGGTAAGGTGGTCTGGTACTCCCATCTCTTTAAGACTTTGCCACAGTTTGTTGTGATCCACACAATCAAAGGCTTTAGCGTAGTCAATGAAGCAGAAGTAGATGTTTTTCTGGAACTCTCTTGCTTTTTCCATGATCCAGCGAATGTTGGCAATCTGATCTCTAGTTCCTCTGCCTCTTCGAAACCCAGCTTGCACTTCTGGTAGTTCTAGGTTCACATACTGCTGAAGCCTAGCTTGTAGGATTTTGAGCATAACCTTGCTAGCATGTGAAATGAGCGCAATTGTATGGTAGTTTGAACATTCTTTGGCATTGCCCTTCTTTGGAATTGGAACATAAACTGACCTTTTCCAATCCTGTGGCCATTGTTGAGTTTTCCAAATTTTTTGGCATATTGAGTGCAGCACTTTAACAGCATCATCTTTTAGGATTTTAAATAGCTCAGCTGGGATACTGTCTTCTCCACTAGCTTTGTGTTAGTAATGCTTCCTAAGGCCCACTTGACTTCACTCTCTAGGATGTCCGGCTCAAGGTCAGTGACCACACCATCGTATTTATCAGGGACATTAAGATCTTTCTTGTATAGTTCTTCTGTGTATTCTTGCCACCTCTTCTTAATCTCTTCTGCTTCTGTTAGGTCCCTGCCTTTTTTGTCCTTTATCATGCCCATCTTTGCACAAAACGTTCCCTTGATATCTCCGACTTTCTTGAAGATATCTCTAGTCTTCCCCATTCTATTGTTTTCCTCAATTTCTTTGCATTGTTCATTTAAGAAGGCCTTCTTATCTCTCCTTGCTATTCTCTGGAAATCTGCATTCAGTTGGTTATATCTTTCCCTTTCTCCCTTGCCTTTTGCTTCCCTTCTTTCCTCAGCTATTTGTAAAGCTTCATCAGCCAGCCACTTTGCTTTCTTGCATTTCTTTTTCTTTGGGATGGTTTTAGTTGCTGCCTCCTGTACAATGTTACGAACCTCCATCCATAGTTCTTCAGGCACTCTGTCTACCAGATCTAATCCTTTAAATCTATTCCTCACCTCCACTGTATATTCATAAGGGATATGATTTAGGTCATACCTGAGTGGTCTAGTGGTTTTCCCTACGTTCTTCAATTTAAGCCTAAATTTTGCTATAAGAAGCTCATGATCTGAGCCACAGTCAGCTCCAGGTCTTGTTTTTGCTGATTGTATAGAGCTTCTCCATCTTTGGCTGCAAAGTATATAATCAATCTGATTTCGGTATTGACCATCTGGTGATGTCCATGTGTAGAGTCGTTTCCTGTGTTGTTGGAAAAGAGTGTTTGCTATGACCAGCGTGTTCTCTTGACAAAACTCTATTAGCCTTTGCCCTGCTTCATTTTGTACTCCGAGGCCAAACTTGCCTGTTATTCCGTTTATTTTTTGACTTCCTACTTTAGCATTCCAGTCCCCTATGATGAAAAGGACATCTTTTTTTGGTGTTAGTTCTAAAAGGTGTTGTAGGTCTTCATAGAACCGGTCAACTTCAGCTTCTTCGGCATCAGTGGTTGGGGCATAGACTTGGATTACTGTGATGTTGAATGATTTGCCTTGGATTCGAACTGAAAGCATTCTGTCGTTTTTGAGGTTGTACCCCAGTACTGCCTTTCCCACTCTTTTATTGACTATGAGAGCTACTCCATTTCTTCTAAGGGATTCTTGCCCACAGTAGTATATATAATGGTCTCCTGAATTAAATTCGCCCATTCCTGTCCATTTTAGTTCGCTGATTCCCAAGATGTCGATGTTCAATCTTGTCATCTCATGTTTGACCACATCCAGCTTACCTTGATTCATAGATCTTACATTCCAGGTTCCTATGCAATATTGTTCTTTACAGCATCGGACTTTCCTTCCACTTCCAGACACATCCACAACTGAGCGTCCTTTCGGCTTTGGCCCAGCCGCTTCACTCTTTCTGGAGTTACTCGGAATTGCCCTCCGCTCTTCCCCAGTAGCATATTGGACACCCTCCGACCTGAGGGGCTCATCTTCCGGCGTCATATCTTTTAGCCTTTTGATACTGTCCATGGGTTTTCTTGTCAAGGATACTGGAGTGGTTTGCCATTCCCTCCTCCAGTGGACCATGTTTTGTCAGAACTCTCCGTCATGACCTGTCCGTCTTCACCTGACTTCATTGAGTTACGCAAGCCCCTTTGCCACGACAAGGCAGTGATCCATGAAGGGGCCATCTGGTTAGCAAAATATAACATTTTGAATGAGTTTTTTTTGGTTCCAACTTCAAAAGGCTATTTCCTCCACTAGACAAGAATTTAAGCATTGTTGTTATGCATTTGGACATTCAAAGAGCCCTTTCCAAAAACCCACATTTGAATTAGCATTGCAGGGTTCATTCTTACTTCTCCATTTGCTTCCTACTGCCCTTCCTTAAGGAATGTTCAAAGAGGCAGATCTTTCAACACATGGCACAGAAAGACTGCAAAAAGATGTTTTATTATTACATTTATATCCTGCCTTTCTTCTAGGGAGTTTAAGGCAGATCATATGTTGGTCCCATCTTCAGATGGTGATCAAGTCTCTATCTATCTATCTATCTATCTATCTATCTATCTATCTATCTATCTACCTACCTACCTACCTACCTACCTACCTACCTACCATCCATCCATCCATCCATCCATCCATCCATCCATCCATCCATCTCTCTATATCACTACCTCTATCATCTCTCATGTATCTCTCATGTATCTCTCATGTATCTATCTATCTATCTACCTACCTACCTACCTACCTACCTACCTCTTATCATCTCTAACATCTCTCATCTATCATGTATCTATCTCTAACTTCTACCTCTATCTCTCATCTCTCTCATCTATCATGTATCTCTCTCTCTATCATCTATCATGTATCTCTCTATCTGTATCATCTATCTCTATCAACTCTCTCTTTATGTCATCTCTATCATCTCTCATCTCTATCTCTGTCATCTCTATCAACTATCCCTCTGTCTGTCTGTCTGTCTGTCTGATATTTTTCTCTAGTACAGATGATGAAGCTGAAGCACAAGAAGCTTGACTTCTGCCTCCTTCTTTGGAGTGCAGTGCCCCCTTCTCATCTGACAGAGGGGTACCTCTTCATTCCAATTCATTTAACAGCTACTCTCCTCTGGAATTAGATACCTGCTTGTAAATAACAAACCACTTTGCTGGAAAGTGACCCAAAGACAATTCCAGCAATTGTTTTGAGAGCCAGAAATTAACATGTTAGCCAGACAAGTCTGACTTTTGGCCTGGGGAAAAGAGAGGGATATTTGACCAGTAACAGTAGTAATCCTAACTCTATTCTTTCAGGAAAAAGGAAAACATGGGCCTGAAATTCGGTGCCTGAAAGACTCCATACCAATATTGTATTAATGCTGCAGCTCTCAACTTTTCCTATACAGTGTGATCAAAAGGTTTTTCAAACTTAAGCAAGCTATTTCACAGGATTCAAACTAACTGCATATCTCAACAGTATTTAAAATAGTTGTTTCTAATTATTGGTATTACATTCACTTTTCCCCTTGTGGGGAAAAGGATAATACTTATTCTGAGAGGCAATGTGGTGTAGTGGACTTCTCCCTAGGATTGGAGAGACCCAGGTTCAGACCCACACTCAGCCATGCAAACTTACTGGAAGGGCATCCACAAGGGGGTCAAAAAAGTCAAGATGGTAACTGCAACCATGTTGCAAAGCATGGGAAAGGGGGCAGGGCTTCAATCAAGGCTGCCATCTTGACTTTTTGGACAATCCTTGAGGACACCCGTCAGGGGCATCTGCACTGTGACCATGTGATCAGAGCCCTACTCCTTTTGTACGTGGGTTGACATCACACACACACACAATGGGGCAGAGCTTTGATTATGTAATAATGACTGCCATCTTGACTTTTTTGAACACCCAACCTCCACCCCCACAGACAGCCCTAGATACTATGTTAGTTTTATCATGGAGACAAGAAGATTTTAACTGCTGTCCTGCTGTTTAGGTTTGATAAACAAAGCTGCTTCTGTGTTTGCAAAGGAAGTGCCAACATTTCCCCTATATAAAGACTTTGTATCATTCATGACACATGTAATCTATAATGCTTTTGAGCCTTTTCCACAAATGGCACCCATTCACTTCATTTACTTGAAGTGTCCGGATGAGAAGCCAGCATTGCTGTCCAGTTTACATCCACTTTAATTCCCAGGGTTTACCCAGGTATATAGTTTAGAGGATCATCTTCAAACCTCAGAGAATTTCAATGGGTCATTTCAAAACACAAATGGGGACAATTTAATCCATCTGAGCTTTTGGTTATTAAAAACTTATCTATGTTAAAGTGATAGGAAACAATGGACTATCTTCTGGTGTTAGAACATTACATCTCTCCCTAAGCCATCTCTTTAAGTCAAAATCCTTCAATGAACTCTCCACGTTCCAGTTGATTTAATCCTGTTTCATGTTTACTAAATACAGTTTTGTTAAAAATAGCAACATCCAGGAGTTCTACCCAGAAGTTTTTCTGGCTTCTTACAATTTGCTATTTCCATGTTCTCTTAAGCTCTGTACCTTTTGTTCATTATGTGCCTATATGGCCTTATTTTGACTGAGAAGGCTTTGTGGAAGAAAAATTTAAAACCGCAGCTGGATTTCTAGTAAAATACTTTTATTAGCATAACAGAAGGTTTTGAAGCCTCAGGAATTACTTCTTCCTCAGAGAAGACAGTGCAAAAAGTAGGGGATGGCACCAGTTAAAATGAAAAGTCTAAAATGACTTGATGGCACATCATCCATCCATCCATCCATCCATCCATCCATCCATCCATCCATCCATCCAACTATGGGCCAGGTGCTGGAGGCATGAGGTCTTCATCCTAAAATCAGGGCACTTCCAGATTGTCAGCTTTTTTGTCACCCACATTTTCTGACTTCACAATTGAAACAAAGTGTCGCTTGAGCCAGTTGTTTTAACTGTTTAAATGGCCTGGACACTAAGGGAACAGACCAAGGGAATCTGCAGGGTTTGCAGAGAACAACCAACCAATCAGAACTTGCCCTTTTAACCAGAAGTTGGTTAATGGATGATTACAGAGGTATATCTCAGCCAATCAGAGAAATCTCAGCCAAGCCAGTAATAAGTGAAAGCATAGCCTCATTTTCCTGGTTTCATATTAAAAAACAAATTGTTTCCTTCTCCTCGTAAAACAAAATGGAAATCAAAACAAGCCAAAATTCCCCTCAACCTAGTTAAGGAAAGTAAATCTGCACACTATGAACACTCTGAATACGATGGTTCTATATTTTGGCTCCTTCACCCAATCCTGCTACCTAGCCACCATGAAGGGAGACTGGGAGCTGGAAGGTAGGGCAAACCAGCCATCTCCTCCATAGGTTGTACAGATTATGGCACGCTACATAACAGGGACACACAGTTGTTTCTATAGTGCCACCTGTTGCCTACAAGCAGATATTCTTTGTTTGCCCCAAACCTCATGATAATAACAGAAGCCAGCACCTAGACCAATTCTAGCAAGATTGACTGGTCAATGGATGGCTCAGTTTACTTCATGGGTGGATTTAAAGCTGCATCTGGTAGATTGCTATAGTTCTGACTGTTGTTGTCCTTGGCTGCCACTATATGTGCATTTCTTGCGACTCATTGTTTCTATTGAGTTTTTAATTTTGTTGGCCGCCCAGAGCCACTGCGGCAAGACGGGCAGCCATATGCATTGATTGGAATGAATGAATGAATGAAGCCTCAGGATGAAGTTTGGAGATTGAAGACATTGGTTGTAAATTGGTGTTGCAATGACCAGATTAGAGCCTCGCACAAAGCATGTGAGGGGGTGCTTCACGAAGCATGTTGGGTGAATGAAGCCTCTCTCCTTGAAGCAGTGAAGCAGTTGTGTCATCCAGAAGGCCCAGCAGGACTACCTTGAAGGTTTCCCAGGCCACGTCCACAGAAGTCTGAAAGCGTGGCTGCTTTGCTTTATCAGCACTCCCAGTGAAAGTATGATCAATGGTTGCAGACAGCTTGGGCAAGTCTTTGAGAAGGTCCAAAAAGAAAAATCTGATCCCACATTTCTGAAGAGAAGAAGGATGACTCTATCCCAATTTTGCCTCTTGAGGAAGACAAGCGTAACAGCTCCTGGCGGAGCAAGAGAAACACGGCAGCCTTTAGATTAGCAAAACTGGTGGTTAATCTTAGATGGCGCAAGAGGAAAAATGGGCATTGATGGTGGAAAGGGACACAACCTGCCTCCTCAAGTTCTGGAAAATCATGTTCTTCTGGATGTTGGTTCTTCTCCTTGTGGATTTCAAAGGACTTTTCTTTCTTTTTTTAAAAAAAAAGGCTCTCATAGGCTTCTTGCATCACAGTTTAGAACGACAGAATCATAAGCATTTAGGGTCATCAAGTCCAACCCCTTTCTCAGCATAGGAATCCAGATTAAAGCACCCCCGTTAGGTACAGCAGTGGCCACAGAAGGGGGAATGGAGGTGCAGAATGATGAACACAGTGTTGCACTGTTGGGTTGCAAGCCCCCGTTTTTCTTTATAGCCTGCCTTTCCTTCAGCAACTCAAGGTGGCATATAGAGCAGTTCCTTCTTCCACTTCTCCCCACAACCACCCTGTGAAGTCGGTTGGGCTGAAGTGACTTGTCTAAACTTACCCAGGGTGGTTCTATGGCTGAAGGAGGATTAGAACCTGGGTCTCATTTCTAGTCCAACGTCTTCGCCACACCACCACACTGGCTCCCATGTGGGACCTCCTCAGCCTATTAAGTATGTGACCTTCAGGGCTACAAAGATTACTGATACGTGGTTTACTTAGATCGTCTTCATACAACACGGTTCACCAGGGATATCTCACCACTGATTGATTATATGCCATCAAGTTGGTGTCAACTCTTAGCATATTTTCTCCATGACGATCTGTCCCTAACCTGGTCTTTCAGGTCTTCCAATGGTGCCCCCATTGCCACTGTAATGGAGTCCATCCACCTTGCTGCTGGTTGTCCTCTTCTCTTTCCTTCCACCTTTCCCAGCATTAGATTCTTCTCCAGAGAACTAGGTCTTCACATGTGTCTGAAATAGGATAACTTGAGCCTAATCATTTGTGCCGCAAGTGAGATATCTCACCATATTTACTCAATACAGGCAGTCCTCACTTACCAACCACAATTGGGACCAGCAGCTCCATTGCTAAGCAACGCAGTTGTAAAGTGAAAAATCACATGACTGCACCCAACTTCTGACAGCAGTTTGTCAGTTCTGGCTGCAGTTGTTAAGTGAGTCACCGCAGGTCGTTAAACACAACATCACTGGACCGCAATTTGCGACTTCCTGTCAGCTTCCCCATTGACTTTGCTTGTTGGAAGCCAGCTGTGAAGGTTGCAAATGGTGATTATGTGACTGAGGGACGGTGTGACTGTTGTAAATACACGCCGGTTGCCAAGTGCCTGAATCGCAGTCATGTGACCGCGGGGATCCTACAATGACCACAACTTTGAGGACCAGTCACAAGCCTCCATATTCAGTGCCATCGTAACTTTGAACAGTTGCTGAACGAATTGTGGGTAAGTGAGGACTACCTGTAAATCTAATTCTCTGGGCTTGCAGAACATGAATCATGAATGAACCACAAACATGACTTGCTAATTTGAGGTGTGTTGTGTGGCAGGCAGGAATCCCAGTTTTAACTGGCCATTCTGAACCTTTTCTCACTCGCACCTATCTGTGGCATGAACATGCCCCATCAACCTCTCTTTCTTCTCCAGCGTCCTCATCATGTTGTCTTCATCTGATCCCCAGCCTCATAACTGAGGCAGCGTTACGCCATCCAGGGTTGTTGTGGGGATTAATAGTGTCTTAAGTGGTTAAAGCATCAAGCTAGAAACCAGGAGACCATGAGTTCTAGTCCCACCTTGGGCACAAAGCCAGCTGGGTGACCCTGGGCCAGCCACACCCTCTCAGCCCTAGGAAGAAGGCAAGGGCAAAGCACTTCCTAAGAAAACTGCAGGGACTAGTCCAGGTAGTTGCCAGGAGTCAGAAACTGACTTGAAGGCAGGGAGAAAAAAAACTTTATTCCAACACAGTTTTTGCTGTGGACATGTGTGCCACTGACTATTCTGTTGGTGGAGTAGACAGGTGACCCTACAAGGCATGATCAGTCCAGCTCCTATCGGCCATGTAAGGCTGGTCCCACTCCCTCCAATCTCTGAGCTGTTTGTCCTCCAGGGCCATTGTCTGGGCAGTGGGAGAGTCTATTTCTTTCAGGCCAGGTGCCCCCCTCCCCATCCGTGCCTGTCTGGCACTGAAAGAGGGGCCATCGTGGCAGTTTATCAGCCATGGGAATGAAGTGTGTGATTCAGTGGGTGGGATGGAGCTCCACCTACTACCACACAACTGTTTGTTGGGCTCCTTTTGAATATGTGTTTTGCGCTCTTTCAAAAAAAACCTAAGCCAGTTTAAATTTCTGCTGGCTGACAGACAGGCCGAGAACACTTTAAATGAGCCATCTGTTAAGTGAACTTGGGACAGTCTACAGACAAAAATCTGTGCTCTTTCTCAAAGCTACCGGTCTCTTTAGAATACTGATTTCTGTGTTTAACAAACACGTTGGTTGCCTAGTCACTCAAGTGTGTTTGCATTAGGAAGAATGAAAAAATGGTTTTCTTAACCTTTGTCCTCAGCTGTCCCACCCTGCTTGCAAACCTTTCTGTATTGCTTTATCTGGGCCTGTTTTGGTGCTTGAGTAGAAATGCCAAAAGCTCCCCATTGTCATTTGGGGAAGTCCTACTGCAATTGAGGGAAGCTGGGCAAGAAAACCTCTATGCAACCTTTCCGTCTTTTGCAGTTCCTAATATACTTGGGGTTATTTTTCTGGAAAGGTACAGCCTCCTTATACTCCTGGCGAAAGACTCCATGTCATAGCTTTCCAAACTGTGTGTCGCAACACTTTAGTGTGTTGTGACACAACCCGAAAGTGGACGTGCACGGCGGTGGCGCGGGGGCATGCGTGGCGGTGGCGTGCGTGGTGGTGGTGCGTGTGGCAGCGGCAGTGGCGTACCATCAGCGCTTCTGCTTTTTAGTGGAAAACACGAGGCCGCTGCTGCCGCACCCCCTCCCGCCATGCACGCCCCCGCCCCTGCTGCTGTTGGTGTGTCGCCAACGGCGGCAGTTTGGAAAGCAGTGCTCCATGTAGTCTTCTTGGCAGTTGTACAGAATAGTTGGCCATTGCCTTCTTCCAAGATTTTAACTTCCCAATCTAGGCTTTGGTCTTGGGATTTCCAGGCAGTGTCCCATCCAAGAACTAAGCAGTTCTGACTCTGCTTGGCTTCTGGGCCTTGATTCGGTCAGCCAGCTCCTGAGACTATTTTTGAATGTAGGTTGCTTACATGTATCTTTTGCTGTATAAAGGTGGCCGCTAATCCCATAACAATGATCATCTGAACAGGAAGCAAGCAAGAACCACGAAAAGCCATCCCGGGCAAATGTTATAGGAGCTATAGCTGAAAAGATCTGGGCAGCTCCGAGTTGGTGAAAGCTCAGATCTGCTGAATTGTCATCTAATCCTTAAGAGCATACTGGTGTTCCACTTTATGGAAGATCTATGCTTTTACCTCCTGGACTTTTTTGTACTCTTTTCAGTACAAGGAAATTAAATCTCCCAAAGTGTGGGCCTGGTTTTCTTAGTACCTTAATTCTTGTCATTCATGGAGAGAAACACGGCTGGACCTGTAAGCAACTCTGCCTGGAATTAGAACAGTGTTTTTCAAACTTGGCAACTTTAGGTTGTGTGGACATCAACTCCCAGAATTCCCCTGAGAGAATTGTTGGCTGGGGAACTCTGGGAGTTGAAGTCCACTCATCTTAAAGTTGCCAAGTTTGAAAAAGACTGAATTAAAATGTAATAATAAATGCAATTAAGGACTGATTTACCTGACATCCTCCAGTGGCCAAAGTAAACCATTTTACAGCATGAAAAAACATTTCTCTCTCCAAATGAAAAGTTGAACGAAGGATTCTTTCAGGCAACTTGGTTTTCTGTCTCCTGACTCTTCAGAATCCAATTTAACATGCACTGAGATTGATATCAGTCAGGTATTTTGACTATTTTCAGATCTATTTGGACATCAGGACACTGTCAGCAGCATGGACATCTTGCAAATGCCTCAGAGATCACAGAGAGACATCAACTAATCAGCACTTGCCGTTGCTGGTCATTCATTGAGCAACGCAAACTAGAGGAAAAAAATCTACCTTATATTTGATATATTATACTTTTTTTTACTCTTCTTTCTTTCTTTTCTTTCCTAGTTGGTACATTTAGTTTATGAGGGGCGTGGTGGCTCAGTGGGTAAGACGCCAGGCTTGTCGATCGGAAGATCGGAAGGTCGGCTGTTCGAATCCCTAGCCCCGCGTGACGGAGTGAGCTCCCGCACTCGCCCCAGCTCTTGCCAACCTAGCAATTTGAAAGCATGCAAATGCAAGTAGATGAATAGGTACCACTTCGATGGGTAGGTAACAGCGTTCCGCGTGCGTAATGTGGCCACATGACCGCAGAAGCGTTTTCGGACAACGCTGGCTCTTCGGCTAACAAACGGAGATGAGTACCGGCCCCTAGAGTCGGACACGACTGCACAAATGTGCGGGGGGAACCTTTACCTTTTTACATTTAGTTTGTTTGGGGTTCTCTTTTCTATTTTTTTAAAAAAATTATGTTGTTAATTGTATATGCATAAAATAAACACAAATAAGAAGAAAATGTGAACTTGTTGCCAATCAGGGTTTGCTTGCCAACATAACTACCTTGTTCCACCCCCTCAGGTCTGTGCCAAAAACACGTACTCTTTCTCCATCTTCACAAAAATAACACAGAATACACCAAGAAGGTTTCCCTATCTTTCTATGTTCACTGTGGAAACAGATCTCCATTGCCTTTGTGGCATGCTGGTAACGTAGACTCCTTTATCTAAATCACTGCTGTCTTGAAATGGTGCTTTCATATCTGTGGATACAAGATCACCAACTTGGATATGTTAAAATTGCTCACAATCACAAGCCCCCAACTACAACGTCATATAATCAACAACATCATACAATCAACCTTCAGTTGGAAGTTCTCTTAATATCACAACCAGAAAAAAACGGAATACCCCGAAACTCCTTAGAGTATGACTATTACCTGCATTGTGCCTTATCACAATCTGAATTCACATATTTTACTTAGGAAAATAAATCCTAAACCATACCAAGAATGAGAAGAAAAACAAGACCCTCAGTCACGGGGAACATTTGGGGAGAGGAAAGGCCAGCTTTTCAGCAATGTATTAATGAAAATGGCAACGGCAGAGCCCTGATCAGAACACTAGTTTTAAAGGGGATCTAATTCAGCTGTGATTAGGGATATGCCCCATGTGTTTTACATGCTGGAGCCAGACAGAATGAAAGTCCATATGCAGGGCCCAGTTTCCATGGGCACATGGATGTAGAAATCGTGCAGCTGGTACAAACCAGAACAGGACAGCAAAACAGCTTTCTAATGTGCTGCTACAAAGAGTGGGGGCAGAGATGAGAGGAGGAAAGACACATCCTAGATGATTCCTATCTTTCTTTAGATTTTCTCAGGGGAGGTCTTGAAAATATTTCTCCCTTGTATTCTGCAACCGAGAGGTGGACCACATCCAATCTTAGGCATGTAGCTATTGAAATCCAGTAGGATGAGTTTCCCTGCTTTTGAGGGAAGGACGAGGCAGCTTATCTAATTAGAGAAATTGAATCCTGCAAATCTCTCACTTGGTTTGCACAAGAGAGGAATGTTATAATTTTGAAAGGCACGCATGGAAGTCCGCTGCCAGAGTTACATTCATCGTCAGGGGGCTACCGCGCGAATGCATCTGATGGGTGCAGAATTCCCAGGCTATAATTATAGCAATTATCTGGACGGATCTTCTCGTCAGTAATCGTGGCCTGCCCATCTTTGCGGCCTGTCATCTCTCATCATCAGGCCCTCTGAGCAGCACATTGTTCCAACCCGTTTGCCTGCTGTTCACAGGGAGGAAGTGCCGGTGGCAGGACAGGCTGCCTGCCTGCCTGTAGACGGGACCTCCTGGAGGGAGCAACCATCTGCCAGATGGGATGGCCAGGCCCCAAGCACGGAGCAGTTCCTTGAAGCTGCCCCCCTGGGAAGCCAGCTTGGGGAAGCCAAGGGCAGTGCCAGGAACTTGGAAGACTGCACAGCATCTGGATGAACGTGCCGTTTCAGACTAAGAGGGGACCGTATCCCTTCTCGTTGTACACAGATGTTCCTCTTTACTGATAAAATGAGGGTTTGTATAAACAGAAAGGCAAATGAGATAATAAGTAATAATAAAAACATTTTAAGAAACTGATGTAAAGACCAAGGAACTGGTGGCCTGGAGTGCTGAGAGCAAGACTGGGAAGAGTGTGGTTCCAATGTTAACTCAGCCACAAAGCTACCCCAGCAATCTTGAGCGAATCAACTGCCTACTTGGCAGAATTGTGGTGAAGTTTAAAAATCAAAAAAGGAAGGGCAAGGAAAAGGTCCCCCCATGCTTTTAGAGTAGAATAGCAGGGAGATCAGGACCACTGATAAACAAGAGCTGACATCAAAATAATACTTAGCTACATTTTGGAAGGCACCATTTGGAAAGCTTTCCTGGTTTGGATTTCCTTGAAGAATTCTGGTGCTTCCAATAGCCCAGAGCTTTCCAAACTTTTTCTGTTGGTGACACACACCAACGGTGCCGCGGCGGCGGTATGTAGGTGTGTCGTGCGAAACCCGGAAGCGCTGATGGCGCACTGCCGCTGCGCGCGCTGCCACACACAGTGGCGGCGCACCATCAGCGCTTCCGGCTTTTCGCGTGACACACCTGCACACCGCAGGCGACACAGTACTGTGTTGCGACACACAGTTTGGAAAGCTATGCAATAGCCCATGATGGCAGGACATGATGGGAATTCCAGTCCAGCAGATTCAAAGGGAAGCAGATTCGGGAAATCTGCATTCATTGAATGGACATCTGATTAATTCACAGGTTAAGACCCTAAGAACTGGGTTGGGCCAAACCAAAATCAGCTAGACTAACCCTGTTCTCAAAATGGTCAAGATGGTTTTAGAAGCCCAATGGCAGAACGTGGGAGCAATAGATTTCTCTACTGTTTCCCCCCTAGAAATCAGCCAGAGAAACACTGGACTTTAGAATGTTATTTTCTGTTTGTTTGTAAATAAAACACCATATTACCATTCCTTTTACAATTTGACAAAGTGCAAGAAATCTGTGGGAAATTCATGCCAAGGAAACCAAACCCATTATAGATGCTGGACTTTCTCAAATCTGCCTGCTTAAGGAACCGAGGATGCCCATAATGTTACTATTATCCTAACTCAACATTCAGGTTCACGTTCTGAACAATGTGAGAACATTTGTTAATGTTCCAACCAAGGTACGCTCTCTCATTTTAAACAGCCTTTGATTTTTATCCTTTTATGCTTAGAATGCAATAGAATGGAATTTCTCTGGGCAAAATGCCAAATCCAGGAAACGAATTAATCAAACCGGGTGTAGAATCTGGATGGTATTGCGACTTTTGCATCTTCTAAATAAGGGATCTGCAACTTTTTCTGGGCTGAAAGACACACATGACCTTTGAGTAGAGTCAAACAAAAACTTAATTGGTTTTCCTTTCGTCTGCATATTTAACTCAATCAGAATTTAACATAGTAGCTATTCTCCCGTCATGAATTTAATGATGAGGTCTGTTTGCCACATTAAAAATGACCATAACATCTTTTGGAAAACTCTTGAGAGCTGATCTTAAGAGGGTTGTATGTGGGCCTGTGGCTTAAAATTCTGTCCTTAGCTTTGGAAACGGTATTCTTCACTGATGAGAATTACAAAGGAAAGCCTGCTTCCTTTTCTATACATTCCTAATCAGATATATTAAGTCCTTTGCTTGGTCAATATAAATCAAAGATAAAATGCCTTGAAGTGGGGTTTTTCAAACTGGGTTCCAGGGAACTCGTGGATTCCATGTAAACTGGAATGGGTTCTGTGAGGGGCTTAAGGGTGGAGGGAAACCACCTCCAATGTATGGGTCTCAAATGCATGCTCAGCCATCCCAGATCCCACCCTAACACTGCTCTTCCCCTCATTCATTGCATGACACCAGCGTCTAATGGTCAGATGAGGTAGTTGAAAGCAGGGAGAGCTAGAAATTTGGCAGGCGTTGCTAACTTGCTTAGCAGCCCAACAGTCCCTCCCCCTCTCTGCACTTTCCACATGGCAGACTGTAGTTGGGTGTACGTGTGAGCGTGTCCCCAAGAGGTCTGCTTAATCATCAAGGTGGCATCCTGTGCACACCTAGTTAAGAGTAAGTCCCATTGACCTGTGCGGGAATAAAGACATTTAGAATTGCATTGCTTGACTGCAGGGCACCTGTGCCTCAAATCCCTTTTGAGTGGAACTCCCTCCATTAAACATACGTGAGAATTGTCTTGCAAAGGCAGGCAGGAAAAGTACCTGTGCTCAAGTGGCTCAGCCAGGCATTTGCAATGGAAAAAAATCCATGCCATCAACACCTATCTTACCTACCAAGCTATACACACATACCCTCACTATGTGCATATTATTTTTGTTCAGATTAGCCCTAATAAATATTTTTCCAGATATGGATTACTGGCTACAGAGTGGTACCATTGCATACAGAAAATGGGGACAAGATAACACTTTTATTTTTGGTAAAAGGACATTAATCAAGTTACTTTTTAAATATATATAATAGTAATAAGATTTTGATAGGTTATTTTATATTAGTTTAAATGCTTTGGTTTACCTTCATAATTGTTTAGATATGTTTATCAGGATAGCTTTTTAAGGGTCTAGATGGATGCTTTTGTTTTTTGGATAATATCTGTATAAATAAATAATAGTAAAAAGATAACAGCCAGGTTATTTTTTGTTAGTTTAACTGGCAGATAGGTGTAAACTATAGTGAAGAAGGATAATGTTTGTTAGTTTATTAGGAGGAAAGTTATGTTTGAAGGGGCTTTTCTATGTTTTTTAAGTGGGAGGGAAAATCTGTTTTAGAGGGGAATGTTATATTGAGAATTGAAATGTTTTATAGAAATAATGTCTATTATGTATTGTCGAAGGCTAAGCCTTGTCGAAGCCCGGAAGACCCACAACAGCCAATGTCTATTATAGTTTAATTTGGAGTAAGAATTGATATTGACTTATGTATATTTTTGCTGTAGAAAGTCAGAAGTCACTGTAGTTTTCTTTGTATCTTCACACCTTTTTAGTTTTCTTTCTTTCTTTCCTCGTAGGTTTTTTGTTTCATGCCTTTTAGTTTTTACTTATATGCTGAAAAAAGTTAATAAAGTTTTAAAAAAAGAAAACGGGGACAAGAGAAAAAGTGAAGCAAATGCCAGTGCTGCTGGTGTCGCCGCTCCTTCTTATGAAACAAGGTTTGAGAAAAAAGATGGAAACACATTCAGAGGTTTATCAGCTTTGGTCTCACATGGAGACCAAAGAGCAAAAAGGTCAAAGTGGACTGTGGGTTGGGTATGAGCAAATATGGGGTAACGGCCGTCTGAAGCTTGCCAAATTCCGAAGACATCTGAAAACCAAACATCCCCATATATTGACAGATAAAAGCGGTCTTCAGGTACTTCAAGAGAAAATGTGCAGAAGAAAATAGCATTTCCTACATCTATATGTAACGGCAAGAAAAAAGCCGAAAGCATTGATTTGTTTGGTTAGAACATTCACCTCCCAAATGATTGTGAAATTCAAGCTGCATTTTTTGTATATTGGAAATGTTAACTTTGCATTTACTATAAAGTTTACTTTTCATTTTGTTGCCAATTTTCTTTTTTATTAAATTTTATTAAGTTTTACAATACATAATAAAATTTAAAGTAGAAAAAAGAAATAGAAACAGAAATACAAAATAAGAAAAAGATAAAGAAAAAGTGAAGTCAAGAAATAATAAGCAAAGAAAATATAGAAAATAGATGTCCTCCAATCTATCTCTGAACTTAAAGTACAACAATTGATTTTAAATGTTAGTCCTTCATACAGTATACAGGAACTTTTCTTTGTCATATGCCTTTTGATTTCTTTAATCCAATCTTCTAACCTTCATCTTACTGTCTCCCAATAATCCATCTTTGGCTTCCACTCCTTGAAGTAGTAGTTAAATGTTGAATGTTCATTACTACATATTTATATCTTCAATAAAGACCAATTAGTGTAACAAATAAAAGCCTTATTTACTTCTAATAAACTACAATATATTCTATTCATATTATGACTCATAACCTAACATGTTATGTAACTTAATACATAATTTAGCAATTCTTATAGTGTTCATACATATATATTTCTATAATTTAATTCTAATATATATATATATCTCCATAAAAAAGGAATTCTTGAATCTCAATTATCCATCTGTAATTTCCATTCCTTGTAGTAGTGTCCATTTAAACTAAATGCATAATCTATCATATCACTTAACCTAATAGCTAATATATCAATTCTTATAATATTCATACAATACATATTGATATATATCATCCTGTAGTAACCATCATTCTAATTCCATCATATCATTATCTTCTCATAAATATATCTCTAAGGAAAACAATATTCTATAATATCAACTTGTGTTTGTATTTAGCATCTTACATTTAGAATATCACTTTTTATATATCCATACAATTTCTCATAACAATTCAAGTCCATATTTTCATTAGCCTTTATATCCATACAGTTTCTCATATCTTCTGTTTAGGTTATGCCAAAATCACAATACACTGTGGGAGATTCGCAATATACAGCCTGCTCTTTTCTATATCTCATATAGAATATCAGAGCAACCTTCTCTCCCTTTCCACATATTTCACAACATCCATCCAACTGTGCACCCATATTTTCACTCTGTCTCCACTGCCACAACATATCTATACCAAGATTGTAGTGTAAAGCCTTCAGAATGTTCTTCTGAACTAATATACTCAAAATTTCCTCCTTCTGTTTCTCCTCCACTTGAAAAACATTTTTCCTTTCTGTCTCCGTTTCTGTTCTCTGTTCTTTCTCTCTGTTTTGCAGAGTTACGAACAGTAATTCCAACGACCTTTGAATATTTGAAAAAGCCTCAGTAATCTCTCTTCTGAGCTCCTCAGGTACAAGTTGGAAAGCCATCTTTCCTGTGTCCTTCAAATTAAAACAACAACCCTTCTAGTCAAAACAATAATCATGTAATCTGTTCATGGAATACTACCAGCAGAATCTATTAAGCAGAACGTTGTTGTTGTTGTTGTTTTTTTTAAAGTAAAAAGAAAAAAGAAAGTTCCAATAATCCAAAATACAGGAGAGAATAATATTTTAAACAGTTTATAGAAGGAGAAATAAAAAATATATTCCAAATGAAGCAAAATCCAACCAGGGAGGATGTAGAAAAAGAAGACAAGGAAAAAAACACGTTACCCTGTGTTTTTATTCTTCAAACTGCGAGCTTTCGTTCTTCAAGCTGCAAGCTGCTTAATCCAAACAAAGAGTTTCTCAAAAAATGAATAGTCATTTAGTTTATCAAGCGAAGAATTACAAACAGAGTCTCTTAAATCCCTCTAATACAAAAGAGAAGTAAAAAAAAAAATGCAGACGTTTCATTATGTTGCAAATATAGAGTCCATCAAACTTCCACCAGAATCAGTTATAGCAAAGAAAGCACAAAGTTAGCCAACATTTTCAACAAAGTCCAAAAAATAGATCTTAGATTTCAAAAATATTTTAATCTAAAAAAAACATTCCTAAAGTGATCTAAAAGCGGCTGGGCGCTCTTGTGTCTCTTCAAAGAGACTTGTTTCCCCTGCGAGAGCCTGATATATCTCGGCCATTGCCTTGCACTTACCCTGTTCCTTCCGCGGTGGAAAACTACAGAAAAAAACAAGGGTAGGCAATCCCAATGGCCCCACGAGTAATCTTCTGGTCTCCCCCTCTCCAGGGGAAAAAAAACTTCAGTGGACCACAACTTCTGCAATCCACGCAAGCAAGGGAAATTCAGTCAGTTCTCAGCTTCTCTGAGAAATCTGACTGGTCGAGCTGGCAGCCAAGCCTGGAGTCCCCATTTTGTTGCCAATTTTCCATCACTAGTTCTTCGCCTCTTGATCAGGAGTTCTGACATTTTTTTTCTTTTTGAACTAAGAAGATCCGCAGCCTGAAGAAGTTTGAAACCCATGCCTTAAAACAGAGCTTTCCAAACTGTGTGTCGGGACACATTAGTGTGTCGGCTGCAGTGTCTGGGTGTGTCGCAGCTGCTGCTGCCTCCTAGCTTCCACGCTGGTTCTAGTGCCTGCCTTGTGCCTTGCTGCCTCCAAACCTGCTTTGATTCCGCGCAGGTCCTAGTGCCTGCCTTGTGCCCTGCTGTGTGTCGCGAAATGATGCATGTCTAAAAAGTGTGTCACCAACATGAAAAGTTTGGAAAGCTCTGCCTTAAAACCTTGCCGCACTTTGATCTGTGATAAGGAAATGTTGCTACTTGTCTACTTGGCAAGGAACCAAGTGGTGGACAAAGTCTTGTGTTCTGCTACCCCAAGGAGGAGGATAAGATCTCATGGACTTGATACAGGGTGGCAGACTTTGTTGTTTATTCATTCAGTCGCTTCCGACTCTTCGTGACTTCACGGACCAGCCCACGCCAGAGCTTTCTGTCGGCCGTCACCATCCCCAGCTCCCCAATGGTTGAGTCCGTCACCTCCAGAATACCATCCATCCATCTTGCCCTTGGTCGGCCCCTCTTCCTTTTGCCTTCCACTTTCCCTAGCATCAGCTTCTTCTCCAGGGTATCCTGTCTTCTCATTATGTGGCCAAAGTACTTCAGTTTTGCCTTTAATATCATTCCCTCAAGTGAGCAGTCTGGCTTGATTTCCTGGAGTATGGACTGGTTTGATCTTCTTGCAGTCCAAGGCACTCTCAGAATTTTCCTCCAACACCACAGTTCAAAAGCATCTATCTTCCTTCGCTCAGCCTTCCTTATGGTCCAGCTCTCGCAGCCATAGGTTACTACAGGGAATACCATTGCTTTAACTATGCGGACCTTTGTTGTCAGTGTGATGTCTCTGCTCTTAACTATTTTATCAAGATTTGCCATTGCTCTACTCCCAAGAAGTAGACGTCTTCTGATTTCCTGGCTGCAGTCAGCGTCTGCAGTAATCTTTGCGCCTAGAAATACAAAGTCTGTCACTGCCTCCACTTTTTCTCCCTCTATTTGCCAGTCATCAATCAAGCTGGTTGCCATAATCTTGGTTTTTTTGAGGTTTAACTGCAACCCAGCTTTTGCACTTTCTTCTTTCACCTTCGTCATAAGGCTCCTCAACTCCTCCTCGCTTTCAGCCATCAAAGTGGTATCATCTGCATATCTGAGATTGTTAATGTTTCTTCCAGCAATTTTAACTCCAGCCTTGGATTCCTCAAGCCCAGCACGTCGCATGATGTGTTCTGCGTACAGGTTGAATAGGTAGGGTGAGAGTATACAGCCCTGCCGAACTCCTTTCCCAATCTTAAACCAGTCCGTTGTTCCGTGCTCTGTTCTTCCCATTGCTACTTGGTCGTTATACAGATTCCTCAGGAAGCAGACAAGATGACTTGGTATCCACATACCACCAAGAACTTGCCACAATTTGTTATGATCCACACAGTCAAAGGCTTTAGAATAGTCAATAAAACAGAAATAGATGTTTTTCTGAAACTCCCTGGCTTTCTCCATTATCCAGCGGATATTGGCAATTTGGTCTCTAGTTCCTCTGCCTTTTCTAAACCCAGCTTGTACATCTGGCAATTCTCGCTCCATGAATTGCTGGAGTCTACCTTGCAAGATCTTGAGCATTACCTTACTGGCATGTGAAATAAGTGCCACTGTTCGATAGTTTGAACATTCTTTAGTGCTTCCCTTTTTTGGTATGGGGATATAAGTTGATTTTTTCCAATCTGATGGCCATTCTTGTGTTTTCCAAATTTGCTGGCATATGGCATGCATCACCTTGACAGCATCATCTTGCAAGATTTTAAACAGTTCAGCTGGGATACCATCGTCTCCTGCTGCCTTGTTATTAGCAATGCTTCTTAAGGCCCATTCAACCTCACTCTTCAGGATGTCTGGCTCTAACTCACTGACCACACCGTCAAAGCTATCCCCGATATTATTATCCTTCCTATACAGATCTTCCGTATATTCTTGCCACCTTTTCTTGATCTCTTCTGCTTCTGTTAGGTCCTTACCATCTTTGTTTTTGATCATACCCATTTTTGCCTGGAATTTACCTCCGATGTTTCTAATTTTCTGGAAGAGATCTCTTGTCCTTCCTATTCTATTGTCTTCTTCCACTTCTGCACATTGCTTCTTTAAAAATAATTCCTTATCTCTTCTGGCTAACCTCTGGAATTTTGCATTTAATTGGGCATATCTCCCCCTATCACTGTTGCCTTTTGCTTTCTTTCTTTCTTGGGCTACTTCCAGTGTCTCAGCAGACAGCCATCTTGGTTTTCTTTTTCTTTGGGACGTTTTTTGTTGCCGCCTCCTGAACAATGTTGCGAACTTCTGTCCATAGTTCTTCCGGGACCCTATCTACTAAATCTAGTCCCTTAAATCTATTCTTCACCTCCACTGCATATTCCTTAGGAATATTAGTGAGCTCATATCTAACTGATCTGTGGGTCTTCCCTATTCTCTTTAGTCTGATTCTAAATTGTGCAATAAGAAGTTCGTGATCTGAACTACAGTCAGCTCCAGGTCTTGTTTTTACTGACTGTATAGATGTCCGCCACCTTTGGCTGCAAAGGATGTAGTCAATCTGATTTCGGTGTCGACCATCTGGTGAAGTCCATGTATAAAGTCGTCTTTTAGGTTGTTGGAAGAGAGTGTTTGTTATGCACAGTGAGTTGTCTTGGCAAAATTCTATCAGCCTATGTCCTGCTTCATTTTGTTCTCCCAGACCATGCTTGCCTGTAATTCCAGGTGTCGTCTGACTACCCACCTTAGCATTCCAGTCTCCTGTAATGAAAATAACATCTCTTTTTGGTGTATTATCCAGTAGGTGCTGCAGATCCTCATAGAACTGATCTACTTCTGCTTCTTCAGCATCTGTGGTTGGCGCATATATTTGGATCACTGTGATGTTAAAAGGTTTACCCTGAATTCGAATTGAGATCATTCTATCGTTTTTTGGATTGTATCCAAGCACTGCTTTAGCCACTTTATTATTAATTATGAAGGCTACTCCATTTCTTCTGTGGTCCTCTTGTCCACAGTAGTAGATCTGGTGGTCATCTGATGTGAAGTGGCCCATTCCAGTCCATTTCAGTTCACTGACACCTAAAATGTCTATATTTAATCTAGACATCTCACCAATAACCACATCCAATTTGCCCTGGCTCATAGATCTTACATTCCAGGTTCCTATGGTGTGTTGATCTTTAGAACATCGGATTTGTCGTTCACCACCAGCACCGTCGGCCGCTAGCCGTCCTTTCGGCTTTGAGCTAGCTGCGTCATCACATCTGGGGCTAGTTGAACGTATTCTCTGTTCCTCCCCAGTAGCATTTTGACCATCTTCCGACCTGGGAGTCCCATCTTCCGATGGTATACCGACATAACTCTGATTGTACTGATCCATTTAGTTTTCACGGCAAGAATACTGGGGTGGGTTGCCATTACCTTCCCCAGGGATCGTATTTAGTCTGACCTCTCTGCCACGACCTTCCCGTCTTGGGTGTCCCTTCACGGTTTAGCTCATGGTTTCACTTAGGTGCTCAAGCTCCAGCACCACGACAAGGTAACGATCTCCTCTGCTGGAGACTATGGGGAATACCACTGCTTTAACTATGCGGACCTTTGTTGTCAGTGTGATGTCTCTGCTCTTTGAACATTAGGAAAAACGTATTGATGCTAAAAGCAATTTAATAAACTACATTTTTTTGTGATGGTCTGAGGCTCACAGAAATCCTTCAAGCAGTGGCTGGACAATCAGCAGCTCTGGATTTCAGCTCCCAAGACCCACCAAATCAATGATTGAGCTCACAGCACTAAGCCAGAACTGCCAGGCCTCATGGTAGAGACAGCAATAAATCTCAACTTTCCAGATACTTAACCCCATATCTAAGAACTTGCTTACAGCAGCTCACAGGCATAACATGGCTAGATTGCCTTATTGCAGATGTGGACCAAACTCTGCGAACTGCTGTACATCTTTCCTCCCAACTTTTCAAGTCAACAGAAATTTGACAACTCTCTTCACTGCCTCAGGACTGAGAGGCCTCTGCTTAATGTTGACGTAACGGGTCAACCTCTCTTGAGACCTGCTAGTTCCTACCTCACCAGCTTCACCAATGGACTTTGGCTTAATGTTTTATATGAACCCAGTCATTGTGATTTATTTTTAAAAAATGATTTAAAATACCCATAACTTAACATGATCTGAGAACCTGGCTCAAATTCTCAAATGTTTTAACTTTTCAGGAAAAATCCTTGTTGTTAACTGAAATCACGTTTTGTGGAAGATTCTGGCCAAGGCATGTTACAGGATGCATATGAGACAATGGCCAAGCAAGACCTGTTTTGCCTCAATGTTGCTCTGCATGTGCCAGAACAGTCTAATCTACAGAGCTGGAATCTCCTGGTGGTCTCCTGCCCACTTCCACAACTGTTAAAAGCAGAAGCATATCTATCTACCTACCTACCTACCTACCTAATCTCTTCACCGCCCATCTCATATAGCAGAGCTTTCCAAACTTTTCATGTTGGTGACACACTTTTTAGACATGCATCATTTCGCAACACACTCTTACAGCAGGGCATCATTTTGCGACACTCTTACAGCAGGGCACAAGGCAGGCACTAGGACCTGCACGGAATCACAGCAGGTTTGGAGGCAGCAAGGCACAAGGCAGGCACTAGGACCTGTGAGGAATCCTGGCAGGGTTTGGAGGCGGCAGCAGCCGCGACACACCCAGACACTGCAGCCAATACACTAACGCAGGGCTTTCCAAAGTTTTTCCCGCGGCGACACACCAACCGGCATTGGTGTGTCGCCGCGGGAAAACCCGGAAGTGCCGTCCTTGCGGCAGCGCGCAAAAACCCAGAAGCGCTGCTGCCGCTTTCGGTTTTTGCGTGCTGCAGTTGGTGTGTCGCCGCAGGAAAACCCGGAAGCGCTGATGATGATCGGCGCTTCTGGGTTGTGTGGCGACACACCAGACTGTGTGTGGCGACACACTTTTGTGTCGCGACACACAGTTTGGAAAGCTCTGTCATATAGCAATGACTCTATAAATTAAATTAACAACTGAGGCCTGCATAATGATAATAATGATATTAAATCACCAACTCTTCAATCAACATGAAAGTAAATGATGAAGAATCTTGCAGGATCTTAAAATGTTCACCAACCTCTACTCAAATGACCAACATACGCCCATCTCTGCTAAGCATAATGTGGTTGGTTTGATTTTGGCTCAACATGTTCGGTCCCCAGCCACTGTGCTCTGAAAGCCATGGTTTATGGCTTTGCATGTTGAATGAAGGCAACCTTGTTTATATAATAAACCACAATTGAAACTAACTTAGCCTAATGTGAACCCACTCTCTGCGGCTGACCTCAACGTGGCCATCCTTGAATGAATGAATTACACATAAACTGCACCAGAAAATGAATTACAACTCATCAAGGAGTTTAACTGCCACTTGAACAGAGACTTTTTTTTAAAAAAAAGTGTGTATTTGTTATTTAGCTTACCCATGCAAGATGGGTTTTGTGAATGGCCGGTTAATAAGGTAATAACCACTGCCTGAACCTTCTTCCTAGTGTCATTTCCCTTGGCCTCACCACTTGTAATCTCTACCCCACTGGACCATTGAATAAGACTCCTTATATCAGATCCACCCCAGCTCAGCTGAGAAAAGCTGAGATGGTCACACATTTGTCATCTTTGGATTGCTGCAAGACCCGTTTGGTCCTGCAGGCATTACTCCCTGCTGAAAACGGCAAAATTCTTAAACCTTGTTATCTAACACACATGAAATTACCAATCGAAGAGAATGAACGCATGAAATTATATCGCCACCTTGAGGCAAGTTCTCATAATGGCCGTCACATCAAGACAGAGTAACAGTAACTTTTATGGATGTTCTTGCTTCCATAACTGATTACCTTTTGAAGGAAGATTATTCCTTCTGGCTTATTAATATATGGATTTTGTATATAATAAATATAACCTAATTGATGCATATAGTTTATTATTCAAGCTGTTCCTGAGGGTGGCTATCCTAGTTGAATTTGAAACTCCCCCCCCCCACCCCAAAGAAAGTTTTGTTTAGAATTCCTGGTGGCATCACAGACACAACATCCATGTAATGTTTTTTTTCTCAAGAGCAGTACAGAATTGGCTTGCCATTGCCTTCTTCCAGAATTTGATTTCTCAGTCTAATCCAGGGTTTCTCAACCAGGGTTCCATGGAACCCTAGGGTTCTGCGAGAGGTCACCAGGGGTTCCCTGGGAGTTCATGATTTATTTAAAAAATTATTTCAAATTCTGGCAACTTCACATTAAAGAGGTAAGTTTCATTCTTTATTTTTAGCTTAAGAACACCGTTAAATGTGTATATACAGGCCTACACATGAAACAAATATAATTTTGTACCTACTGGCCTATATTTGAGCCTAAATGTGCAGGGGTTCCCCGAGGCTTGAAAAATATTTCAAGGGCTCCTCCAGGGTCAAAAAGTTAAGGCTGGAATCTATAGGATTGGATTGTCCTGGTGGTCTCCCATCCAAGGAGTAATTAAGCCTGCTTGGCTTCCAAGCCCAAAGGCCAGCCAGATGTTGCTGCCCATCGAGGTCTTGTTCCATGATTCCTGCAAATTATAGCTTGTTCTGATTTCTCTCTTTTTCTTCCAAGTTTGTCACTTGCCCCATATTCTGAAACTTTTTTCCCTCAGGACCCCTACCCACTTTTAAAAATTATGGAGGTCCCCAAATAACTTTTGTTTGTATGGGATATATTTCTTGATATTTACTTTATTAAAAATTAAAATGGATGCATTTGTTGCCACTACCATTTCTCACGATTGTTTGATGGGATTTTAGTATTGTATTATTTTTCAACATAGGCTGGCAAATACTTTTGATTTCATGGACCCCTGAGAAGTTTTTGGGGACCCCCAGGGGTCCTCAGACCACACTTTGAGAAACACTGCCCTATATTTTCTTAAAGAGTGGAAGCCTTTGATGGACTATTTGCAAAAAGCAGGAGGAGTAAAGCTTGCATGGGGTTTTGATGACTAGAATATATATAAATAGTATATATTAGGCAAGAAATATATATGAATGTTATATGAATAGCCAGCATGTAAGAATAAACTATCTATTTTACTTTTATGACCATAGATATATCGGAAGTTATCTAATTTCTATGTTTGTTTGTTTGTTTGTTTGTTTGTTTCTTTCTTTCCTTCCTTCCTTTCTTTTACTTTACTACACTTTTCTTTTCTTTTAATTTGTATTTCTATTTCTGTTTCATTTTCAACTTCTAACTTTGTATATTTAAAACTTTAATAAAACTTTAATAAAAAAAAAAGAGAGAAACACTGCCCTAGGCTTTCAACAGAATTAGAGTCCCAAGTCACCTGGAACCATCACCTTGAGCTGGAAACAGTACAAAAAAGGACACTGAAATAACGAAAGAACCGTACCAAGAGTTAAGACGACAGTTTCTAGGACTTTTGAGGTTGAAGTGAAAGTAGATACAGAGGAAGTTTTTTGTCCCTCTCTCCCAGTATTTTAACTCGGAGTCATCCATCCAACATTGGGACATTTTCAACAAATGAAAGGCTTCTTTGAACAAGGTGGCATTTTGCTGCCATTAGATGTAATTTTAGAAGGGGACAAGATAAATGAATGAGGCAGTGATTGTATTCTATGAATTGGAAGCACAGACAGCGCCTGAAAGACCAGCCGTTAGGGAGCAACGGTGGGAAAGCGGATGCCTGGTTGGGTAACAGAATGTTCACTAGACAGACCCAGCAGAGCTCTTCTTACGCTCTTACGTTGAGAGAAGGTCCAAGGGCCCTGCTATCGTAAGCAAGGGGAGGTGGCAAGGGATGAAATCCGTACTGCAGCATCACAATGCAAACTCCAACCCTTATGTACATGCGTGTGACACTGCGACGCAGTACAAGGGTAAGCTTGTATCATGTTGTCACAGGTTTTGTCAGTCTGATGTTGGTGTGGTTAGGAATAGATGCCTATGTTTGCAATGCCTGATCCATCTTTGCAGATTTTATACATAGGCTCCCAAGTCCCAACCATAATGTGGTTATGGATGTTCACATGGTAGAATATTTTAATTCCGGTTTTACCCAGACATCCAATGGTTTTAGAGAACTGCTGAATAAGCCAAACGGTGCACAAAAACTTTTATTAAACAAGAACCAATTATACTTTGTATTTCTGTGCCGGAATAACAACAGCCCAGCAATTTTTCCCCATTAGCCTCGAAATAGCTCTAGCATTCTAATAAAACACAGACAAGGCATCAGCTTCAACAGTACTGCTGTCTTTCCTTGACAAACAAGTAAAAAACACAACACTATTGCACCATCATCATAAAAAAATCACTCGCCCAAACTAACCTTATTTATTCTGATCTCTATGAGTTACTTATTATAACATCTTTAAAAAGAAAAAGAAATAAGCAGCAGCATCTTGGCACAAGATTTTAGCTTTAATATTTAACTATTGGGGGTATTCGATTCAAGAGAAACGTTGTTTTGTAGAGGTTATTTCCATGTTAAAAACTTGTTCAAATTCACTTAAAAGTTAACTTTATGGTAACACTGTTTCCATAGGAGGAAAATATTTTTCAATTGTGTACACACTTGTGTTCCGTATGATGAGAACACAAGTGATAAGAGAGAAGGGAAGAAGAAAACAGTAGCATCCTTCTTGTAACTCTCTGACAGATATAAGGCATGGATTAACTCAGTTTTTTAAAATAAAAAACCTTTTAACAAGGTTAAAATGCAGAAAATATTCTTAGTTCCTACTACCTGAATTTTTTTAAAACAGCAGAATGCCAGCCATTTTTATGGGATCTTGTACAGCACATAGATCTATCTATGGATGTCTGAGACACTTTTGGAAATTTTGGGAATGAGGTTAGCTTCTTGTTTCTGGAAGGCTTAACACAGATTTGCGGAGACTCCAGATTCTGGTGGGCCTTAGACAACTTTCTCCAAGAGCAAACTCTGGCTGATGATGGCAAGTGAAAAAGGGGGTAGACAGGGTTGTGCATGTCAAAAAGCCAAGATGGCAGATGTGACTATGTAATCAAAGCCCTGCCCCTTTTTTGTATGTCTTGTGACACACAATTGGGGCCACCATCTTGACTTTTTTAGTTCAGAGTTGCAAGACACTGTGTGATTTATATTGCATATATTTGCTAATGGTTGATGTTTCTGCACATATTTCTGGCTAAAATTGACTTAGGGCTTTGATGGAACATGTGTTGTGATGTTGCACACAAGTATGCCAGGTATGGACATGTGTCGTAATATCACAATACATGTTTCATTATCCTGAGCAAATCATGACTTAATCCAGACTCCTCCAAGACCCATTAAGCCTTTCTCCACTGTTTATTCCATACTCAAGTTTCTTCTGAGCATGCATGAATGTGAACTTTTCTCTATTTGTTAAAAGAGCAAAAACCATTCACAGAATTATTCCCCATGTTGGTAAACATACAACGAAGGCAGGAAGATATGACCTCACTATATTTAAGTAATTCTTAACTTTCAGAAAGAGGATTCCATAGACCTCATAAAAATACAAACTGAAAACTTGAGCAGTTGCCTTGAATTTCCACCAAAGAAGAAAACTTTCTCTTCTGATTATTCCTACTAATCAGCTGAATGGAAACATTTAAATTCAGCTATACCTGCTGTATGTATATGTGTGTGCATGCATGCGTACACACACAAAGACACATCAAAACAGATGCTGGAGCAAAACAGAAAATTGTGTCTCATGTAGAAACAACTGGGATAAAGTAGCCAGGATTGTACTTCAGGCTTAGCATAATATTCCCCTCTACCAAGACTGTTTCTAGTTCAGTAGCACAACACAGAGGTAGGTAACAGATACACACCCAAAGCACACACATATGTAGTCGAATCTGGTACAATAGAGCCATTGTTTTCTCTATGTCTACTCATTTTGTTTAGTATCTCTTGGTGTCTCTGGGCAAATAATATATTTTTGTAGCATGAACAGCACAAGTGCATATACCTTAATTGTATTACTTTGTCCACCCTACAAACTGTTTAACTATGGAGAACGTAATCTGGACTTTCAATGGTATCTCTACCAAAACATGACAATGCTAAAATGGCACACATTTGGCCTTCCCTTTGAACACCCATGGAGAACCTATGTTGACGGTAGAAGGATTTTAACCCATTATCCATACTGTTGTCTTGACTGAGATTGGAGCTCATGCCTGCAATCATTTAAATCAAAGTTTCCATTCAGTTCAATGGGATCTGTTTTCCAATACAAATTTCAGGAGCTTGGGGTTGCAGCTGGGAGCAAAAATTAAAAATCCCTGATCCTACGCTAACATCCAAATCTGACCTGGAGATGAATCTGCCTTGAAAAACCATGGGGAATCCTCCCAAACTGTTGCAGGTGACAGTAGAACAATAAGGGTAAGGTCACTTGTAGTCATATTCTCTATACTTTCGGCAAAGTGATTGAGAAGTAGGATGAATGAATACATAGCAGGCAACAATCTCTCTCCCATTTCATTTCTGGTGCTCTGAATAACTGATGTCCTGGGTCACACTTTCCAAGATGGTCTCCAACATCCCCACCAAAGAATAAATTCAAATCAGAGCTTAACTCCAACTCTGGTTAACTAAAACTCTTGGACTGAAAACAATGGAAACGGTCACCACTGGAAAGGATTCCAAATATTTAACTTCATGTTAAGAGTCCCCCCTCTACACAGCACTACCAAGACAAGGCCAAAAGACAAGGCAGTGAGCAAGCTTTAGCCCACGAATAACATCATTACGAGAAGACATCACAGACCTCCATCTGGGTTTTAACGCTCTCCTAGAGCTGAGGTCATTACTTTGCAGGCAGAAAGAAGAAGGGACAACAACACTACTTGTCCATCAAATTGAAGATCATCTCACAAGTAATTCCTCCTTTATTGTCATCCAGAGCAGTTTCTTCCTCCTTCCATGCTCCGATAGAAACACTGTACGAGGTGCAGAATGGAGTGTTTACACAAACAGCCTCTTGAAGAGAAAAAATAATGCAGGTGAATATGGACATATGCGAAGAGAGCTGTAGGGTGCTGTAGGCACCAAAAAATCAGCAGTTCTCTTGCTTGAATTTTGGCAATTCCTCTTTCTGTTCCTCCCAACAACCCCTTTTCTATGTCCGACATTGTGCAGAGCCCTCCTTTCTCCAACTAAATTTTTGGGGAGGGCCATAACTGGCTGTAGATGAAAGGAGGTGACAGGGAACCCAGGATGTACAAAAAAAATTGCAACATGATGGTAAGGGTCTCTGGGATCATTATGTAAGCAGACAGGATACTTTTATACATGACTACTGAAATTGAAAATACCTTGCATGCTTCAAACTGATTAATGATTATATTTTCCTTACCAACCTTGGTCCTAATTATACCAATAAAACTGTCATGGGGGATGGTGGCAATGAATAACTCTGGATATTATGGGGAAGCAGACAAGGCAAGCTCACCTGTCTCCCTAATGTCTGAAAGAAACAGGATAAAAAAGGGTGCTTCTAATGGGTAGCAGCTTACTGTGTGTTCAAGCGAAACAATTGTGTGTTAAAACATGGCTATTTGGCCAGGAAAAAAAGTTTAGAAATATGTGCACCATACATCATCATCATCATTATTATTATTGAACCAAAGTGGAAAGTTTTTGTTAAAAGGAAAGTAATTCTTTAAAATGGACAACTCATGAGCATGGGAAGCCAAATTGCATAGAGTAAAAGGCCAAAACGTTTACTTGGTTTTACTCATGTCGTGTACTCATTAAGCCAGTGTTTCTCAACCTTGGCCACTTTAAGATGTGTGGACTTCAACTCCCAGAATTCCCCAGCCAGCATGTCCACACATCTTAAAGTGGCCAAGGTTGAGAAACACTGCATTAAGTTGTTGTGCTACGATAACCTTCCTCATCCTGTGTGGAGTTTAATTTCCAGAATTCCCTATTTAGCATGGCCAATGCTGAGAGCAACAGAGTTGGGGATGGTTGTCCTAGGACCAGGGAAACCTGTATTAACCAGGGATGAGTTTTCTCAATGCAGGACGAGTGAAATCTCAACATAAGGGGACATTATTTTAGATACAAGATGGGGTGGAGGAGGAAGAGGTAAATAGGTAGTTCAGCGCACAATTGTTGTTCAGTCGTTTAGTCGTGTCCGACTCTTCGTGACCTCATGGACCATAGCACGCCAGGCCTTCCTGTCCTCCACTGTCTCTCGGAGTTTACTCAAATTCATGTTCATTACATCGGTGATGCTATCTAACCATCTCATCCTCTGCCGTCCCCTTCTCCTTTTGCCCTCAGTCTTTCCCAGCATCAGGGTCTTTTCCAGTGAGTCCTCTCTTCGCATTAGGTGGCCAAAGTATTTGAGCTTCAGCTTCAGCATCTGTCCTTCCAATGAGCAGTCAGGGTTGATTTCCTTTAGGATTGACTGGTTTGACCTCCTTGCAGTCCAAGGGACTCTCAAGAGTCTTCTCCAGCACCACAGTTCGAAAGCATCAATTCTTCGGCGCTCAGCCTTCCTTATGGTCCAACTCTCACAGCCATACATTACTACTGGAAAAACCATAGCTTTAACTATACGGACCTTTGTCGGCAAGGTGATGTCTCTGCTTTTTAATATGCTGTCTAGGTTTGCCATAGCTTTCCTCCCAAGGAGCAAGCGTCTTTTAATTTCATGGCTGCAGTCACCGTCTGCGGTGATCTTGGAGCCCAAGAAAATAAAATCTGCCACTGCTTCCATTTCCTCCCCTTCTATTTGCCAGGAAGTGATGGGACCAGATGCCATGATCTGGGTTTTTTTAATGTTGAGTTTCAAGCCAGCTTTTGCACTCTCCTTTTTCACCCTCATCAAGAGGCTCTTTAGTTCCTCTTCACTTTCTGCCATTAGGGTGGTATGGTCTGCATATCTGTTGGCATATTGAGTGCAGCACTTTAACAGCGCACAGTGGCTCACCTCAATTCACAGGAGTGCCCAAGGCTGGTAATCCTGCTAAAATGAAGTGGAAATTACTTCTAGGGGTGACTTTGTTTCTTTTCTTCACATTTACCAAAACAGATTTTAACATACAGGTAGTCCTCGCTTAACAACCATTCGTTTAGTGATGGTTTGGACTTACGATGGTGCTGAAAAAAATGACTTACGACTGGTCCTCACACCTACGACCGTCACAGCATCCCCGCTGTCACGTGATGTCCTGTTTGGAGTATGAGACCACCAGGATTTTTTAAGGAAATAGTTTTATTTACGATTAAAACTATTTACAAAGGCAAAAGTCTTTTGAAGCACATAGATCAACCTGCCCCAAGCAAGCAAGAAAGAGAACTGGACTTCACGGCAGGTTTCACTTGGAGGCTTGACAGCTCTGCAGTAACACTGGCTAGCGTTCACAACAAGCTGAATAGACAAGGTTCCTCTGAAGCAGCTAGATAAGGCCAGGCTGGATCTGCAAGGCAGGACTAAACCTGGTTCACTTGGCTAGGCTCTTCTGAAGCACTTGGGCAGGACAGGACTGGACTTACAAGACAAGGCTGGATTGGATTCCCTGGACAAGGTTCTTCTGGAGCAACTGGACAATACTGGACTGGACTTGCAAGGCGAGGCTGGACTGGATTCACTGGACAAGATTCTTCTGGAGCAACTGGACAATACTGGACTGGACTTGCAAGTCGAGGCTGGACTGGATCCACTGGACAAGGTTCTTCTGGAGCAACTGGACAATACTGGACTGGACTTTGCAAGGCAAGGCTGGACTGGATCCACTGGACAAGGTTCTTCTGGAGCACCTGGACAATACTGGACCAGACTTGCAAGGCAAGGCTGGACTGGATTCACTAGACAAGGTTCTTCTGGAGCAACTGGACAATACTGGACTGGACTTGCAAGGCTCTGGAATAACTAGGCAAGGTACTTCTGGAATAATGAGACGCGACTGTACTAGACTAGCACGATAAAACTGCCACGGAGTGAACAGATACAACTTAGCTGAAATGGCAGGACGTTGTTTGACTAAGGCTCCAGGACAATGTTTGGCTGGAGCGGCGAAGCGGGGCTGAGCCGAAGCGACGAGACCGCAATTGGCTGGGGTTTGCTGAAAAACTATGAGACAAGACCCCGTTTTACTTGGCGAAGGAGCAGCGTGAGATCCCGATGCAACTGGGGTCAATTCCGAAATGATGCAAGGCTCTGGTTCTGCTGCGGCTATAAGGCAGGACTCTGGAGACTGTTCCGGCTGGACTTCTTCCGAAGAAGCTGTTAGCTCAATAGGACGGTTGTCTCTGGCGATCGGGTGCTTGTGCTGACATCCTTTTATTCTGTTTTCTGTGCGCCTTCTCTCCTCGGGAACCAATCGGGCTTCCTTCTGCTTGGCGCGCTTCTCAGCCCTCCTTTCTCTTGCGTTGATTGGTGCTCTTAACCTTGCTCCTGGTTCTGGACCAATCAGCTCCTCAGAATTCTCCCGCTCTGCTGAGTCATTCCCGGGTCCGGTTTCCTGCACCTGCTCATCACGAGTTTGGTCACAAGTTTCGCCCTTTTGACCCCGCTCAGCACAAGCTTCAATCTCCTGCACCTGCTCATCACGGGCCTGGTGCTGCACAAGGTAAGTTTCGTTTTCCTGACAGGTTTCGTTTTCCCCTAGCTCAGAGTCATAGTCTGACACGTGATCACAATTTGGGTGCTTGGCAACTGGTTCGCATTTATGACTGTCGCAGCATCCCGTGGTCACATGATCGCCATTTTCGACCTTCCCAGATGGCTTCTGGCAAGCAAAATCAACAGGGAACCATGTGATTCGCTTAATGACCACACGGTTCACTTAACGCCCACGGTGATTTGCTTAATGACTGCCGCAAAAAACATTGTAAAATCGGGTCAAATTCGCTTAATGACCACTTTGCTTAGCAATCAAAATTCCGGTTCCAACTGTGTTTGTTAAGCGAGGACTACCTGTACAGATGTACTGATGGCTTGTCAATTGTTGCAATTCACAAAATCTAATTATATCTGTGCTGGAATTTACCTGCCTGTAATAAAAAGGTAAGTTAACCAATTCCTTATTGTTTTTATATATAGTATATGTATGTATGTATGTATGTATGTGTATGTGTATGTATATGTATGTGTGTGTGTGTGTGTGTATGTGTATGTATGTATGTATGTATGTATGTATATATGTATATATATATATATGTATATATATATATACACACACACACACACGTGCAGATTCTATAACTGGCCAGAAAAAACATCCCTTCCTTGCTAAAAGAGCCCGTTACCTTCTTGTTTGGCCACAGGATGACTTCTCTTTTCTCTTTTCTTCCTCTTGCTTGCTTTGCAGGGCAGAGAGCTTTGAACGGCTCCTGCCTCTCCGCACTTTTCAGCGTGCTTGCGCATGTTATTCTGTACAGGAAGAAAGGGCCAAAAGAGAATTTACCCAACTGGTTGAAAGCATGAACGCATGGTTCTTTAGGAAAGGGACATAATGTTCCGTGCCCTTCCCTAGCCAGCATGACCACGTCAACAAGGCAGGATGGAATCAGAGTTCAAGGCAGCAGGATAGGGAAGGTTGATATACCATACAACCTTTAAAGCCCTTCACGGCTTGGGAATGGGTTACCTGAGGGGCCGTCTTCTCCTAGTTGTCTCCACCCATCCAATCCGGTCAGGAAGGATGGGCATGCTCCAGGTCCCGTCAGCCAAGGAATGTTGGTTGGCAGGGGCCAGGAGATGCACCTTTTTGCCGTAGCGCCAGCCCTCTGGAATATCCTCCCTCCTGAGATTAGGATGGCCCGGACCCTACTGGCTTTTCGGAAGGCCTTGAAGACCTGGCTAGGTGCCCGGGCCCCCGTGTGTGTAAAGGGCCCCGTTTCCCGGTTGTGCTGACACCGACAGATTTTAATATCTCTTGGCTGCTATTTGTATTTGATTTCTTTTGTACTGTTTTAATTGTTTAACTGTTTTTATGATCGTTAGCTGCCCAGAGTCACTGGTTTGAGATGGGCGGCTATGTAAATTAAACAAACAAACAAACAGACCAACCTCCAAATAACCACCCTGCCCACCTCTCCCCAGCCCTGCTAGGCACAGCAGCCCAGACCCCCTGCTGTTGTTGCCCTCCTTTCATTACTGCAACACAAAAGGCCTCTCAAAATTCTCCACCAACTTTGTGAGCGAAGAAATGGGGTGGGGGTTTTTTCTGGGTTTCTCCAGGCTAAGGAGAAATTCTCCATTAAATTCTAGACTTCCGCTTAGTGATATCAGGGGCACCACAATTGGGAAGAATCCAGTGTGACTGGTCTCTTGAGGATGTCTTCCCTTGGCTGTAGAGAAATTCTACAATCAAAAGAGGAGATTCATACAGACATCATCAATGACCATCTTCTACTAGATAAATCCAAGTCTCTCATATTCTACCCATAAAAGAATTCCCTAATTTTTCCTCCACTAAAAGGTATTTCATCAAACTGCATGAGAATGAAGAGGAAAAACTACAGGGGAATTCAGCACCTTTCCTTTCCTCTTTGAGCTTTACACTCATGCAATCCCTTCCTTGACTTCTTGCCTCTTCCCCTACCCCACTTCTCTCCCTCTCCATGGCACTGGCCAATAGTCTCAGCATCAGAATATGGCATTTGCAGGCAACCAGGGTTGCGACAACTGGAGCTGTCCGTAGTTTCACTGGGAATGATCCAGCTGCATCCTCAGCCATCATGAGCCAATTTAGAATTTGATTTCCAAAGTGGCTGAGAAGCTTCTGGTAAATTAAGCCCTGTCACCTGTGGCACAGCAACTGATTTGCTGCCTTCCAAGAAGCACAGCTATACTTCTCGTCATCTCTAACCAGCATGGGAATCAGAACGGAATACATCTAGATGGCGGTTGGAAGGCTAAACCTGGGACAGTGAAAATCTGCATCTGCGTGGGACCCACTGAGTACAATTGTTGTTCTCCAGCTATAGGATTACAGACTTCTCCAAAAAGGCAAGCAAGTCGCCTTACCCAACGTGAATAGCCCTTGCCACACTTGGGACATGCATAGACCTTTGGATCAAAGCTGGAGTCGTGGCATTTCTTGAAGTGAGCGGTTAAGAGCGGTTTCTGCCGGAAGGTCTTGTTGCAAGAGAGGCAAATGAAGGGCTTCTCACCAGTATGTGTCCGCTTGTGCATAACCATGTGGCGTTCCTGGGGGAGAGACAACTTCATCAAAACGAAGCCAAGGATTCTAACAAGTGGCACAAATGCAGAATTATCCCTCAGATGCTGAATAGCCGAACGGCCATGCCATTTACAACCATTTCCAAGTTCTCTCCGCTCACTTTTTAAAAGCTACTGGCCTCATTATTTCAGTGATGTAAGATTTCCTATTGTTTTACTCTAAAAGGTTAATAACACTACCCCGAGAATGAGATGCAATGGAGCTACATGCATGTTTTACATGTGTGTATCTGTGTGTGCATGCACACACACAGACAAAGTAGTCCTCACTTAGCAACCACAACTGGGACCAGCAATTATGTCACTAAGCGCCGCAGTTGCTAAGCGGAAAATCACATGACGGCAACTGGCTTACGACCTTTCCCTTTTGGTCGTTAAATGAAGCGCGGTGGCCATTAAGCAAAACACTATGTGACCGCGACTTATTATTTTATTTCCGCCTTCTCTATTAACTCTGCTTGTCACAAGCCAGTTGTGAAGCACACAAATGTCGATCATGTGACCATGGAATGCCTCAATGGTCCTAAATGTGCACTGGTTGCGAAGTGCCCAAATGGTGATCACGTCACCACGTGACAATGCGACGGCTGTAAATGTGAGGATTGGTCACAAAGCTGTTTTTTCCCCACCACTATAACTTTGAACGGTCACTAAACAAGGCAGTCGGTAAGCAAAGACTAACTGTTCTGCATGTGCTCTTAAAGGGTTCCAGGGATGGAGATTTGTGACAGTCAAACCATGCACTCCTATTTGCTTGTCCCTTTTGAAACGACCATTTTCAAACACATGAAAAGTTTGGAAAGCTCTGCTGTAGGAGTTTGTATCAGGAAATAGTTGCATGATGATGAAAGCCAACATATCCTCTCCCCACTGTCATCAAATTAGACAGCCAGCCACGGAGATCCAGATTCAGGTCCACCTTCAGCCACGGAAGCTCCCTGGGTGACTTTGGAACAGTCACTCCCCCTGCCCAGCCTACCTGACAGGTTGGTTGTTGTGGGGAAAAACTGGAGGAGGGAATGTTATGCTCACCGCCCAAGACTGCTGCAGGAAAAGCAGTGTATAAATCTGATAAACAGCAACTGGAGGTGGACAATCTCACAAATACCTGTTTGCACGCATAGCTGCACTGATCACACATGAATTTCTTTTCATTTCTATGTATCTTCTTGTGTTGTTGCAGAGCGTAGCGCTCATGGAAAGCACTTTCACAGTAATTGCACTTGACCGGCACCTCAATGTAAGAATGCAGGTTTCGCAGGTGGATACCTATAACAGGATTGGCATGATATGGTTTTGCTTTTTTTCAAAATACTCTGAGCATTCATATGGCTTTGCCGAAACAGGTCACTGTTGCTGAGCCTCAAGCAGATGTACTAAACTGACAAAAGACATTTTTTAAAAAAAATAAAAATAAATTTTAAGCTCACGTAAATCCCATGTCTCCTGTGACCACTACATCCATTGAAAAAGAAAAGGTAAGGCCTTCCTGATTCAGATTACATCAGAAGATCCACGCTATTGTTTTGGCAACAGTAAGGAAGCGGTTTGACCTTGCCTTTTTTTCAGAATACCTTTTCAATTTTCCAGTCTACAACCTGGGGTTTTCTAGTGGTCTCCCATCCAATTACTAGCCAGGACTGAATCCACTTGGCTATTCTGAGATCAGCCAAAATTGATTATGTCCAGCCACCTACTGTGGCATTCGATGGAGGCAGATGTGCTTTGAGCAAGCATCCATTAACGCTCAGCAGAGACTATTTCCTTAATGAGCATGCAAATTATTACAGTTTTTCTACTGCTATGTACATGCTTAAATAAATGTTAATTAAACAACACCTTATTTTTACATTAGCCATTACAAATGTTCTTGAATAAGCCAGACTCATGCGATACTTCAGGGACAAATATCAGTGTGAAAAATCTGGATCCAAACTTGCAACAAAGAGTCTAACACAGGCTATCAAATGTGGCTGGCTAATATGATTCAAAGCTGATGAACTGGATTGGTGATCAGTGGAAACATATGAGGTTATGAATGTGTCTTTAAAGTGCCACACAAGACTTTTTGTAAGATTAGGTCCATAATTAGAGCCAGTTTGGTCTAGTGGTTAAGGTGCTGGGCTAGAAACCAGGAGTCTGTGAGTTCTAGTCCCGCCTTAGGCATGAAAACCAGCTGGGTGACCTTGGGCCAGTCCCTGTCTCTCAGCCCTAGGAAGGAGCCAATGGCAAACCAGGAGACTGAGAGTTCTAGTCCCGCCTTAGGCATGAAAGCCGGCTGGGTGACCTTGGGCCAGTCACTCTCTCTCAGCCCTAGGAAGGAGCCAATGGCAAACCAGGAGACTGAGAGTTCTAGTCCTACCAATCAGAGATTAAAGCAAACTCAGCTACTGCAGAAGATCTCAGCCCTATATAGCAGGGGTTGGCAACCTGTGGTCTGCGGCCCACTGATGGGCCGCGGGCTGTTAGGAAGTGGGCCGCAGGGTGAGCCGGAGCAGCTCATTGGTGGGGGCCCAGAAGGGGAAACACCTCCACCTATCAGTGTGCAGCAAAGAAGGGCGGAGGCGGGCCGAGGAGCACCCCCGCCAATCAATCTTCCCTCGCGGCGGCAGCATGCGCGTGCGGCGAGGCTTTTTGCCTCCCTGCCGCTCAGTGCAGCGTTTTTTCCTGGCACCGAGGGCATTTTCGGGGTCTCCAGAGCCTGCCCTTTCGAAGGGGCACCCCGGCAGGGTGGACCTTTCATCCCCTCTACTTTTGCTTCCTGCAGTTTTTTCAGCCCCTACCGGGTAGCTTGGGCACGCCTCCGCTTCCCCGCTGCACAACTGATCGGCGAGATTTTCCACCCCGGGGCTCCACCCCCGTCACTTGATCACCGCAAAAAGTGACGGTGTGGGGGGGGCGGGCCCCGGGGTGGAAAATCTCCACACTGATCAGCTGTGCGGCGGGGAAGCGGAGGCGTGCCTGAGCTACCTGGTACGAGCCGAAAAACCTGCGGGGAGCAAAAGTGGGAAGGAGGAAAAGTCCACCCCACGCCCCGCGGGGGTGCCCCTTCGAAAGGGCAGGCTCTGGGGACCCCGAAAATGCCTCGGTGCCAGGAAAAAATGCTGCACGGAGCTGCAGGCCTGCAAACCCCGCCCCCCCCGATTGACTGCCGCCCGCAAACCGCGCCCCCCGGTCCTTGGAAAAATTTTTCCGATGGAAGCGGTCCCTGGTGCCAAAAAGGTTGCCAACCCCTGCTATATAGTACATGGAATATCTCTTTTGGGCTTGGAAATCATTTTGCTGAACTGCTTCATAAAATTGAAAGCAATAAGGGTTTCCATACATCATAGCACTAATTATAGTTCACTAAGTGGATACAAAGATTTAGATGTTAATAGATGCTCTGGGCCAGACCCATGTTGTAAGAAAAGGCCACAGGAAGCCTCAGAGAGCTTCAAAGGAACCTGTGAATTGATTTTCATCACAATTCCACCTTCTCTTTGATCTCCTTTGGACTTACGCTAAACGTACACAAATGATAATTACATTGTCTGTTCCCTAAATGCTCAAGCAGAACTACAGAAACAGACTTTGAAAGTTAAGTGTATATAATCTGAATTCAATGAAACATGTTCAATGACCCCAGAATAAAGAGTGACTCTTAAGAGAAAAAAAAATAGAGGGCAGAAGAGAATGGAATATTCTAGAAGAGGGTAGGCCTGGCTGGAATCCTGCACAGAAACACAATGGTTATGTTATTTTCTTGGGTTTCTATGGCACAATCAACCATAAAGTAAACATAAAGGTTGGGTTTGCACAGCACATTAAAAGAAAATGTAGTTGGCTAATGTGTGACTCACTATTCCTGGATCCATTTGTTCCATACAATGCTTTCTGTATTCTCTCTCTTAAAGCCTTCTAAAACAACAAAAAGTGGTGTGGTACTTAAAGACTAAGACATTTCTTGGGCATACATTTCTATGCACTACATCAGGTGCATTGAGTGCTATATGGAAGTATATGTTTGCGTATGTACACACATACACTCACTTGAGCGTGTCAATTATAGAGAGTGAAGTTAGAAGAAAATGAAAAGAGAAGCTACAGACAGTGGCCATTATTTTATTGATAGTGGTCAGTTATTGGGTATGATAAATATATAGATTGGTGAGCTGATGTAGTGTGGTAAAATACCCTCTGCCTCTGTTTAAGCCACAGAAGATAACATACCCACTGAGTGGTTGATGAATTGTATCTCAATTATTCCAAGTCATCAAGCAGCTCAACTTTCTCCCTAATGGCTTGAACAGGGACAAGGATTATATTGCACCTGAGAAAATGGATGCAGCCCAAGAAAACTGATCCAGAATACCTTTATTAGTCTAAAGCAGGGACGGGGAACCTTTTTTCTGCCAAGGGCCATTTGGATATTTATAACATCATTTGCGGACCGGGAGGGCGGGGTTTGCGGGCGGGAGCCAATCGCGCAGAAGGGGGTGGGGTTTGCGGGCGGGAGCCAATCACAACCACCGCGGGGCAGGGTTTGCAGGCGGGAGCCAATTGCGCAGAAGGGGGCGGGGTTTGCGGGTGGGAGCTCCTAGCCTTATTGAATTTCGAGTCCTGCCTGCGGTTGCCTTGGCAGGGCCAGACCAAATGACATTCCCCACCCCTGGTCTAAAGGCTCACAAGACCTGTCTGTTTTCTACAGCTACAACAAATGAATCCAGATGCCCCTGGAGAGAATGCAAATCGGTTCACTTTTTGAGGGCAAATTGGAGAATGCAGCCTTCTCCTTTCCCCTGGGATGCTGGGCTAGTCTGAAACCCAGACCTATGCTTCACGATCAGTAAAGAATTAGGCATTTATTTATATTGTGATCCACTATCTCAGTTTTCCAACACAGAGATCTTTGTTCTAGATGACATCATTTCATTTAAAACTTTATTTTCTGCAATTATTTTGTGATATAATTATTTTAAAGTAATTCTTTTGAGTTAAACACACACATACACATCATAGAAAAAATGAGAGCCTATTTAGATCCTGTCTCTTCTCCCCCTCCTCGTAAGCAGGTTTTGCTTTTCCCTGAAAACAAAGCAGGAAAAGGTCAAACCAGGAGCATCCTTGGTTGCATATGTAAACCATCAAGATGACAGCTGCAGCCACACAATCCAAGTCCTGCCCCTTTTTAACAAGTGATGCATGTAAAAAAGGGGCAGCGCTCCCATCCCACAGTCATGGCTACCATTTTGATTTTTCAATCCATCCTGCAGATGCCCCTGGATCAAACCAAACATATGAGGCTCCAATTAGGATTTGAGCAAGAGTTGACACTGCTGGGCAAGGCATACCAACCCTCATTCCCTTTCTGCTCCTATTTTCCCAGTTCCATATGAGCCCAGGGCTGTGTAAACGAAAAATAAAATAAGCAGATAGGAGTGGACTGTCTAGAGCAGTCCCATTAATGCTCTCTTTCACATTCACATCTGACCTAGGAGGGCAGTTTAGCTCAATGCAAATATAGTACAGGTAGTCCTCGACTTACAACCATTTGTTCAGCGACCGTTCAAACTTACAACGGTGCTGGAAAAAAGTGATTTGCGACCATTCCTTGCACTTATGACTGTCACAGCGTCCCTGTGGTCATGTGATCAAAATTCAGACACTTAGCAACCGGCATGTATTTATGACGGTTGCAGTGTCCTGGGGTCGCGTGATTGCCATTTGTGACCTTCCCAGCCAGCTTCCGACAAGCAGTCAACGGGGGAAGCAGGATTCGCTTAACAACTGTGGTGATTCACTTAGCAACCATGGCAAAAGGTCGTAAAATTAGGTGTGACTCACTTAATGACCACCTCACTTAGCAGCAGGAGTTCCAGTCCCAATTGTGGTCGTAAGTCGAGGACTACCTGTAATCACCTTAACCCAATTAAAGGTGTCCTGAGAACAGAGCTATGGATTTATTGACTCATGAGCAACTCAGAGATACTTAAATCATAGCTAATGAGAAAATCCGGAAAAAAATGGACATGCCTGAGCCTCCATGAAATAGTAAAATATTTAAGCAATGATACAGCCTGGATTGCACCTAAAATATTTGTAAACTACAAATAACTTCAGTTAAAAAGGTAATATGAAGCAGACTAAATGACTTCAAGGGAGATGCACCAACTGAACTTTGATTAGGACTCAGATTTGGAGACATCACAAGAAGCCAAATCATCCAAGGTGTTTGGAAGGAACCTTTTCCAATTAAGAACAGCAACGTTTCCCGGGTCCTTTTAAACATACAAAAAGCAATGCAAAGGATTGGTCTGTGGAGCGTATTCACATCATTCTAAACAGCCAAAAGGTGGCAGTATTTGGCTTTCTTACAAAATTTAGTCCTTTGGAGACAGACTCGCTAAGAGAAGGAAAAATAAAAAACTTCATCTTTGTAAAAGCACCTCCCAAAGAGCCGACTATACACACCACTGGAAGAAAGAGAGAAGACCCTGCAGAAAACGTTCTTAGTGAAAATTATGTATTTAGTAGTCTTGCTGCTACCTGGTGTGATCCCCTGGCTGGGATTACAATGCCTTCGCTCAAGCTGGCTGGGAATTTGGCGAGCTGCAATCTGTAATCCCAGTGTCCCAAAACACTGGGACAGCACTAGGTTGGAAAGGCTGTATTAACCTTTAGTTTCCTGCCATCGATTCTTTCATTCACCTGCAGAGCCTCCCTTTTAAGATTACATGTTTCAATGTATTGTCGGAGGCTTTCATGGCCGGAGTTCGATGGCCATTACATGTTTCAGTTTGTACGCCTGCAATCGAGAAGTGGCATTTGCTCTGTGTTCTAAAAACCTGGGCCTAGGGCAGGGGCATGCACAGAGTGTAAACAATGTCAAGATGGTGGCCGCAACCCCACGAGTGAAGCTGTGCCCTCTTTTTGTGTGTGTGTGTGTGGTGATGAATGTAAAAAAGGGGCGGGGTTTTGACTGCACGATTGCATCACTGATTTTTTTTGCCCCCGTTGGATGCCCCTGGCCTATTGAGTACTCATCATTCACACACACACACATTTCTTCTTGAAGCCGCTTCTTCATTCACAAAAGTCAACTAAGCAAATGTCCTGTCATCTTCTTCTGGCTATCTCCAGGATAAGCAGCTCTCTTGAGTGCAGGTTTTTAACTGCTTCGCACAAATCAATGGTCTGGATCACAAGAAGAAGAAACCGTGAGGAGATGCAGGTACTCTTTCACCTCAAACCCTGGGGATAAACTCATCAAATATGATGTTGATGTGCTGAGTGTTTTTCTCTCCAATAGTTTTCCCAGCCATACGGCCTTCTCCTGTTTCACGCAAGTTGAAGCACTACTTAAAACTTGGATTTTCCTCATACTCTTCTCTCAGAGGCATACCTTGCCTACCTTCTGGTTTCATTTGAAGGATTTGTAAAATTAATTTTGAGGACATACTGTAGATGGCTTCTATAGATGGTCCCACCTGCTTTTTTCCCTATACAGTTTTTAAAATGTGTATTAATACTCAAGCTCAGAGCTTAAATCAAATGATGCGCCACTGATGCGGTGGCACCATTTTGCATTTATAAAAAAAAAATATCCATGTGCAAGCGTACTACGGCACACTTGCAATTTGCCAAGGAGGAGGGAAAATATGATGAGAAGAATTCAGGACACTCTAAAAAACCCAGTGAAAATCGAAAAATAGAACCGAGTGCTAAGGCATTGGTGATCTCCCCAAGAAAAACACAGGAATTGAGAACCTAAAAATCACAAGAGAAACTGAGTGTGAAAATGTCAGGAACATCCTAAGCCAAAATGATTGATATTGGACATAGAAACAATGCCCACTGGTCAGATCTTTGATGGAGAAATCAGGGTTTATTTACTGCAAAAAAGCCAAGAGCTCACTTTGGAAATTAATGAGCCAGAGTACAATACTTTGGCGATAGAGATTTATTAAGTCAAGCTGGATACTGATGGTGGCCTTCATTCCTTATGCAATTTTATAGAAAGGTTTTTGAAAAAAAAGCCATGAAACTTACTTAAATCGCCTTTCCGGGCAACAGATGTGGCACAGTGCGGACACTGGTATTTTGGTACGTTTTTCCCGTGTTTGTGCAAAACATGGAACTTCAAAGTTCCAGCTTGTGTGAACCTGGCTTTACAAATCACACATTCAAAGGGTTTTTCACCTAGAATGAAACACATACTTATAAGAACCTGTAAACTAGAGAGCAAAATGCCACAATTGAAAATGGTAGCCCACCTTTTGCATGCTTACCCTGAACTGGGGTTGATGCTGCACCCATGTCCCCATAACATTGTGGGGCTTCTGTAGCCTTTCTGCAGATTCCAGCTTCTGCTGCAGTATAAGAAGAAAGGCTGCAAGCATGGCTCTGCAGCATGAACTCCTTGGGGCAGATGCTTTCTCATTGGTGGGAACTCTTGCCCATCTTACCTCCTAGGGATCTTGGTTCTCCTACCTCCCTGTTCCTCGCCACCATTTCACTGGTCTTCATTTAAACAGATGTAGCATTTACAATGCAACTCACCCCCATTTCACCAGGCTTAACTTGAGAAGAGGGTTGGCTTTTCTTTTTTGTGCCATGACCACAAAGGCAGCAAAGCAAGGAAAAGGATGTTCAGTGGATGTCAATTTTTCAGCTCCATTAATTAATGGATGGATGAATTATAATCCATTCATTAATCTATTAGTTGGATGGAGCATTGGTCAACTTCTGGAGAATTTTGTATCTTGTAAAGATGGCAACGGCAAAGCCACTCGCTGGGCAGTACCAAAATGTTCCTGAGTTTGTGAGATGAAGCTGGTGACCATGTAGACAAGTCTTCATCTATCCTTGTTTTACTCTTAGATTTAAAGGTAAAGGTAAAGGTACCCCCCGCACATTTGTGCAGTCGTGTCCGACTCTAGGGGCCGGTGCTCATCTCCGTTTGTTAGCCAAAGAGCCAGCGTTGTCCGAAGACGCTTCCACGGTCATGTGGCCGCATGACACGCGCGGAACGCTGTTACCTACCCACCGAAGTGGTACCTATTAATCTACTTGCATTTGCATGCTTTCGAATTGCTAGGTTGGCAAGAGCTGGAGCTAGTGCAGGAGCTCACTCTGCACGCAGGGCTAGGGATTCGAACCTCCGAACTTGCAATCTTCCGATCAACAAGCCTGGCGTCTTACCCGCTGAGCCACCACGCCCCTTACTCTTAGATTTACTGCTGAGTAAATATCAGTTTCATTCATCTTTCCTGGCACTTCACTCATCTTTTCTGGCACACAATTATACTGAGATTTTATTTATTTTGGTCATCATGCAAAAACTATATTCCTTAATCCTGTTCAAAAACAGTGCCTTTATACTGTCTTTCACCATTTCAATAGACCAGTGTTTCTCAACCGTGGCAACTTTAAGACGTGTGGACTTCAACTCCCAAATTTCCCTAGCCATTCCCCATGCTGGCTGGGGAATTATGGGAGTTGAAGTCCACACGTCTTAAAGTTGCCAAGGTTGAGAAACACTGCAATAGACCGTGGAGGAAACAGGCTCATAATACAACACAGTGCAAGCTGAACTGAAGGCTCAATGTTGCAGTATGTCCTCGTTTCTTCATGGCAAGTCTCCTAGCCAGATTTCCTATCCTGTCAGACACTGAATCACAGAATTAGAGACCTGGAAGTGACCACAAGGATCATTTAGTGCAGGGGTACCCAACCTTTTTGGCACAAGGGACCAGTTTCGTGGAAGACTATTTTTCCACAGACCGGGGGGCAGGGGCGGGGTTTGCAGGTGGGAGCCAATTGCGCAGACCGGGGGCGGGGTTTGCAGGCGGGAGCCAATCGCGTGGACCGGGGGTGGGGTTTGCAGGTGGGAGCCAATTGTGCGGACCAGGGGCGGAGTTTGCAGGCAGGAGCCAATTGCATGGACTGGGGGGGCCGGGTTTGCAGGCAGGAGCCAATCGCGTAGACCGGGGGCGGGGTTCAGAGACCGGCATGGCGGCCCAGTTCCTAACAGGCCATGGACCGGTACCGGTCTGCAGCCCGGGGGTTGGGGACCCCTGATTTAGTGCAATCCCCTACAATGTGTAAGAAAACCAAGCAAACAGTCTATGAGAGGTAGCTATCCAGCCTCTATCTTTCCAGAAATGGAGAACCCACAATCTCCATAGGTAAAATGTTCCACTATTATACAGATTTTCCTTCTATTCAAATGAAATCCAGGTAGCTACAGTTTATACCCCTTATTTCTGCTGCTAGTTTTTGTGGCCAAGGAAAGCAATTCTTGGTTATCTTCCCTATAGCTTTCCTTTACATACCTGAACATATCTACCATATCTCCCTTAAGCTTTTTTCTCCAGACCTAACAAGTCCTCAAGTCCTGTTAGAAGCCGCCTCTTCTTCCAGTTTCTTCTTGCTTTGTCTCCAATTCCATTGAACACCTGACTTTGCTATTCTAGAGTACCAGCTGTTTCCAGCTGTTCTGCCTTGCCTTTGCCCACCTATCTTTCTTCCTTTAGTGGCTCAGCATCCTATAGCCCCACAGGACCAAGCATTAGCATTACTCTGTTTTTAATGGCAGTCATTACGGTTTTAATACGTACCTGAGTGAGTTACCATATGTCTTTTCAATTTGTAAGTGTCCCTACTAGCATAGGTACACAGCGTACAACTGTAAGGGCGCTCTCCTGTATGTGAGCGAATGTGGCGCTTCAATTTGCTGGCCTACAGTTATAAAAGAAGATCCTGAATTACAATCACATGGGGGTTGCTGCTGAAACCATTCACCATTAAAAAAAAGAGTTGGCTTGTACAAGTGCTGTTAAGTGGCAGTGCTTGTCATTATGACACGCTGTTGCGTCTTCTAAAGTTCTGCCTTCCAAATTAGGTTCCTGTTCCTCTGTGTTAATGCTGGCTCTACTAGGACAAATCCTAACCACTGGAGGAAAAATATTAAAGGTCTAACTAATCCTGCAAAATTGTTTCCTACACATCTAGTAGAAAGGCTGGGATTAAAATAATAGAATGGAACACATACCTGGTTTTAATTTTAGAGTTCTGTATTGGGTCTTTTTAACTTTATTTTATTTATTTAATTTATATGACCGCCCATCTCCCCCAATGGGGAACTCTGGGCGGTTTACAGTAAAATCAAGTTTAAAATAAGAATATAAAATTACAATTTAATTAGCACAATCTAAATAAATATAAAATCCAAATTTGGCGAATTAGTTTCAACTAAAAGGAAGGACACTATGGAATTAACCACCCCCATGAGGAACTGTTACTTTCCCCTTCCCATGCTAGGCGGCAGAACCAGGTTTTCAGCTCTTTCCTAAAGGTCGGGAGGGAGGAAACCTGCCTCAACTCTGGGGGCAAGATATTCCAAAGGGCGGGTGCCACTACAGAGAAGGCCCGTCTCCTGGACCCCACTAGATGACATTCCCTTATTGATGGGGTCTGTAGCAGGCCCTCCCTGAATGATTGGGTGGGGCGGGTCGATGATATGGGGATAAGACGGTCCCTCAGGTATCCTGGCCCCATGCCATGTAGGGCTTTAAAGGTGATAACCAACACCTTGAATTGGACCCGGAAGCAAACCGGCACCCAATGCAGCTTGCATTGCTTATGGTTTTGGGATTATTTTTAAATTAAGAATGGTCTAAGGTGCTACAGATTTCTTTTTAGAAAAAATATCTTCAACTGCCCATATCGAACAGCAGCAAATGAGGTCTGCAGGCATCTTTCTTTCTTGGCTGAAAGTTTCACACAAAACAGTATCTATTCATGAAAGTTGCAGCCCAAACTGTTTTTTGTTTGTGAAAGCTGCATACAAAACAATGCATGTTAGAGCAAGTTGTGTTTAAATAAAGGGTGTATTACAGACAGTTACAAAGAAAGAAAAGTACACAGTGCCTTGACTGTGCTTAAAATCCTTATAAACTATGGCTAATTTTGCAAATTGCATAGCAGATCTGCACAATTGGGGATTTTTTGAGTACACATAACAATGATAGAGAATAGATTTACACACACATTTCCTCACATCCTTTGTATTACTCCCCTTTAATTTAATATTGTTTCTCCAAGTTTGTATGTGGTTTCCGACTGGAAAAATGAAAAAAAGAAAATGATGCCCTTTAAAGCACTCTATAATAATCTGTTCTCCTTTGGTTGACATCTCATTAGTTTCTAAAATTCAGTGCTAAGGACTGCTACTTCAAGAATAGGTTAACACTGATTAGAAACAAACCACTATTTTCAGAAAAGTTAAAAGGGGTTTAAGCTTCTCATCTTTCTTTCATGCTACAAGGGAAAGATCTCTGAAAGTGATGCAAAATCTGTTTACCAGTAGCAGAACTGGAATGCAGATATTAAGACAAGCCTCAAAGGCTCTTCTCAAAGACTTCCTGTCATCTGAAATATGGAAGATGTCTTCAAACAGGGATTCTCTGCAGCCATCTTGGTTTCATTCAGCATTAGATTAAACCCTGTATTTGCTTAATGCTTTTAGAATGCTCAGTAGTGTGTTATGCTACAATTTTGTTGCTGTTCTTGCTTTAAAAAGCATCTCAGAGACCTCCACATGAGGCATATTCCAAATAAAGAACTAGCACCACTGTTTAAGAAAATGACAAATTTGAGCAAGTTTGGAAGTGGGCTACCAAGAAGGTAAAGCAGTGTTTCTCAACCTTGGCAACTTGAAGATGTGTGGACTTCAACTCCCAGAATTCCTCAGCCAGCATACTGGCTGGGGAATTCTGGGAGTTGAAGTCCACACATCTTCAAGTTGCCAAGGTTGAGAAACACTGAGGTAAAGGGTCTGGAAATCAAGTGCTAAGGGGAATGGTTAAAAGATCTGAATATATTTAGCCTACAGAAAAGACAATTACAGATAGTCCTTGTTTGGCAACCACAACTGGGACCAGCAACTAGGTTGTTAAGCGAAGCAGTCACTAAGTGAAACAGCGACTGTGCTTATGATCTTACTTCAGCTTTCCTTTGATTTACAGGCCTGTGAAGGTCGTAAATGTGAGGATTGGTTGTAAAGTTACTTTTTCATCATTGTTGTAACTGCGAATGGTTGCTAAACAAAGCAGTCACTAAACGAGGACTACCTGTAAGGGAAGATCTGAAAGGTTGTCATACAGAAGAGACAGTGGACTCTCAGTTGCCCCAGATGGTTAAAACTACAAGGAACAAGGTTCAGGCTAGACATCAGAAGGAACTTTCCGACTATGCAAGATGTCAGCCAGTGGAACAGGCTATCACAAGAGATGGTGAGTTCTCCTTTGCTTAAGGTCTTCGAGCAGAGGCTGGATGGTCATCTGTCAGAGATGCTTTAGTGCATACTGCACTCAGCTGGGTTAGATGACTTTTAAATTCCCTACCAGCTATGATTCTAACTAAAAATGAGTGCACGTATCATGAACAGCAGTGCCTCTTTCGAAGAAAACTACAGTTCCCTACTCAGCTGAGGGAGGACTACACAAAATGATTCAGCAGAGAACTGCCCTTCTTACCTCCACACTACAGTAGTTACAAATGGAGCATTTAAAGGGCTTCTCCAGAGTATGTTTATATCGCTTGTGCCGGGAAAGTTCTCCAACTGTCACAAAGGCCATATCACATTCATTACACTTGTGTGGCTTGGTACCTGCAAGAGAGAATCAGACATTCTGCCTTACATTCAAAATGTATTAAATCGAAACATTTAAATCCAAATCTACCTGGAATACTGAGAAATTTGTTGTGGTACCAAGCTGTTAGTTTTACATCTATCTACGCACAGAATCCAATAAGGTGGAAAATGGCTCATCAAACACTTGAAAGCAACCTAAAGTGCTGTTAATTTTGTGGATAGAATTAGCATTTTTAAAAATTAAAACAGCAGCTGGCAGAGGTGGGGAAAAGAAGCATCAGGTGTGCAGGGACAAGAAGCTTAATGTTTCTCCTGTAGTGATCCTGATGGAAAATCCTTTCCCCACCAAAGTGAAGCAGCAACCATTTTGTGTTCTGCTACACTCCATTGTTGTTGTTTATTCGTTCAGTCGCTTCCGACTCTTCGTGACTTCATGGACCAGCCCACGCTCCCCCACAGTCAAGTCCGTCACTTCCAGAATATCATCCATCCATCTTGCCCTTGGTCGGCCCCTCTTCCTTTTGCCTTCCACTTTTCCCAGCATCAGCATCTTCTCCAGGGTATCCTGTCTTCTCATTATGTGGCCAAAGTACTTCAGTTTTGCTTTTAATATCATTCCCTCAAGTGAGCAGTCTGGCTTTATTTCCTGGTGTATGGACAGGTTTGATCTTCTTGCAGTCCAAGGCACTCTCAGAATTTTCCTCCAACACCACAGTTCAAAAGCATCTATCTTCCTTCGCTCAGCCTTCCTTATGGTCCAGCTCTCGCAGCCATAGGTTACTATGGGGAATACCATTGCTTTAACTATGCGGACCTTTGTTGTCAGTGTGATGTCTCTGCTCTTAACTATTTTATCGAGATTTGTCATTGCTCTCCTCCCAAGAAGTAAATGTCTTCTGATTTCCTGGCTGCAGTCTGCATAGGTTGCTATCCTCCATATCTAATATTTATCTGGACCCCAAAAAGATGGTTGCCAAAACAGAAGGAAGAGGAGGAAGAAGAGGAATTATTATTTGAAGAAAGTGGACTTTTTTCCAGACAACATGGGAAAAATATCTCAAAAAGCTTTTCACAGAAATGCCTTCTGAAAAAAAATCCAATATATTATAGTTCGGATCCAACTCAGTAGAAAGCAATTAATAATCAACTTGAACTGCTTTCTGCCATAATAGTAAAATTAATTAAATAAGCTAATTAAAGAAGTGGAAAAAACTAGAATGAAAGAAGGACTGCAGGGAGGGAAAGTAGAAGTCCTGTAGGAAAATGTATTAGAACATAAACTCCCAAGAGAATGAATAGAAAGTGGATGCAAGGAAAGAAGATGGCGAACGTACTTGGAGCAAAGTGATTGGAATTAAGAATAAAATTGAAGAAATGATCTTGGATGAAAATGAAGGGAGAGAAGAATGAAAAGCATGTTTAGATATCTGTGTGGGAATGACAGTGATATGCCAAAGAGTGGAACTGAAATGAATGCTATAAAATGTTGGTGTCCAAGAGAAAGGAGGATGAAAAGGAAGTTAATTAATACTGTGAGAATGTTGGAAAATGGTACAGCTGCAGGTGTAAATGGTATAACTGGAGAAATGTTAATATATGGGTGTGATTTACTTATGGAATGTGACTTGAAGTGTGTGTGAGGATGGCATTTATGCTTGGCAACTGGAAGAACACACAAAAGGAAAAATAGCAAGAGTGAATGCAAAAACTACAGGGGGGGTTAGTCTGTTAAACTTGTCTGGGAAGGTATCTGATAGAATTTTGATTCAAAGAGAGTGAGAGGGGACAATGAGCCAAGCCTAGAATAGCAGTATGGCTTCATGCCAAACAGGCTATGCAGACCGGATTTTTGCCCTTCAACAGGTAACTGAGAAACGTATGAATATGAGAAAAAAAGGTTATGGTCTGCCTGCTGATTTAGAGAAAGCACATTATAACATGAATAAGCTTGAATTACGGAATGTTTTGAGAGTTGAAAGTTGGTTGCAATTAAAGTGATGAAAGTAAAGCATATAACAAAGAATGGAATACTAAGTAAATTGAGCAGGGAGTAATACAAAGATGTGTGATAAATCCTTGGTTGTTTATTGTACTTATGGGTTAAATGTATTCGGAATTCTTGTGGTGATGTTAGAGCTGTGTTGGTTGGGGATGTGAATATGCATTTTAATATGCAGATTATGCCATGTTGTTGGCTGAGAACCTGAATGAATTGCAGTGATTCATAGACAGGAATATGGATCAGAAAATTCACATTTCAAAGCCCAAGGTAGAGTAAAATTTCAATTTAGCAGACAGATGTCTGTTATACCCAAATATCTGTTAAATCTGAATGTACATCATTTGCATGAATTTATGATGTAATGTGCATCACTTGCATCAATTTACATAATGACACAAATTGACGCAAGTGACATAAATTGATGCAAATAATGTTCTTATATGATTTGTCCAGATTACATTGGTTGATTGCACTCTGACCATTATTCTGTGGTGACATCTGGATGAAAATCTTGTCCATTATATCTGAAGTCTACTAAACTGCAGTTTTTTAAACCAAAGGTTCACTCCAGTTGCAACTGACAGGGGAAATGGAGTGAAATATTGCAAATTATACATAAAAGGTGGAAAAGCAGAGAAAGTAGATGAACTTGTATAGTTCATAGAATGTTTACTAAAGAAGTGGAAAATGCATGGAGAAACATTAAGACCTTTAAGTGCTTATAGAAAGATAGTGGGTAGCATGTGGTCTGTAGCCAGGAACAAATGTTGGTTGAAAAAAGGAGAAAATGGTTGTGTTTCAAAGCCTATTTCTGCCCCGTTTGTGATATGGAAGTGACAGTTGGGTACAACGGAAGAAACATGTAATTGTAATAAGTATGTTGAAGGAGTTCGTGATATAGAGAGAATGAAGGAGATTCAAACTGCAAATCAAAAGAAAAATAGATAGATAGATAGATAGATAGATAGATAGATAGATAGATAGATAGATAGATAGATAGATAGATAGATACATACATACATACATACATACATACATACATACGTAGATATAGAGAGAATACATGGGTCAAGAGGAAGAACACTGAGAAAGTTACAGATGAATGAATTGGAAGATATCCTCAAAAAGAGGTGAAACGTTTAAAGAAGAAAAAGCAATGTATGAAGTGATGTCAAGATGTAAGAAACCAACAACGCTGGTCTGCAACAACAAAAAGATATCAGGGAGGTGTAATAAATGGTGTTGATTTATTTTATTGGATTATAAAGCTGTATTTCCTTTTCTTTTTTTAATCCTGCCTCTAATTTCTTTTTCTTACCGCTTCTTACTCTTTTCCTTTTTCTGCCCTTTGTGTTGTTGTTTACCCTGAAAGGGAATAATGTGATGGGTACGTACTGTACCTCCATAACTTTTTAAAAAAAATGAAACTACCCAGCTCTGAAATGGCCAAACATGCCAGTGTCCCAGTCTCTGCACAGAGATGAAGAAGAGATTCCTTGGCATATCTCAAAGTAGCAAACCCCATGCCAAGAAAGTTGGTGGAGAACTTTGTCTGGACAAATTAGTTCTTTAGAGACCATAATGTTGGGCCTGGCTAATCAAGACAGAAGGGGCATGGTGGCTCAGCGGGTAAGACACCAGGCTTGTCAATCGGAAGATCGCAAGTTCGGAGGTTCGAATTCCTAGCCCTGCGTGCGGAGTGAGCTCCCGCACTAGCCCCAGCTCTTGCCAATCTAGCAATTCGAAAGCATGCAAATGCAAGTAGATGAATAGGTACTACTTCGGTGGATAGGTAACAGCGTTCTGCGCGTGTCATGCGGCCACATGACCGCGGAAGCGTCTTCGGACAACGCTGGCTCTTCGGCTAACAAATGGAGATGAGCACTGGCCCCTGGAGTCGGACACGACTGCACAAATGTGCGGGGGGAACCTTTACCTTAACAATCAAGAGAGGCAAAAATTGTGGCTCTCTACAGTCATCAACTGGTTAAGAAAACCAGGTCCTGAAAATATTCCCAAACAGAAAACTAAAAGATGAATGTTTTATATGAGATTTATATTCTTAAGATTGGTCATAAAAATAGTTCAACAAACCATAAGACATGTTCTGGTGTGGGGTTCAATTTAAGACGGCAACAAGGAAGGCAAACATACCTGTATGGGTGTTCACGTGGTTGCGCAACAGAGAAAGTGTACGGAAAGCTTTAAGACAGATGTGGCACTGATGAGGCTTTTCATGGGAATGTTTCTTCATATGGCGGTTAAGGCCAGACATGCTGAATGTGGTGAACAGACACAGACTGCAGTGTTGTTGAATGGCTCCTGGAAGAAAGTTGCTACTAGGTTAAATAATTCATAAAAAGGCACCTTTCCTTAAATTGAAACATTAATGCCCATCCCTTGCCTGCCACACCCAGATGGTAACATTTATTTATTTATTTAGTAAATTTACATAGCTGCCTATCTCACGTATGTGACTCTGAGTGGCATACGAAGTTAAAAACAAGACAACAGAACAAAATAACAATAAAAATCAAAAGCATTAAAAACAATAAAAATTATTAAAAAAAACAATCTGTGGGAGAACGCACTCAATTTACCTAGCAATACAGCCACTTTGCAGGCTCCATACCCACGTTACTGGATCCCCAGGCTAGATGACAAAGCCATGTCTTCAGGCTCCTCCAGAAGGCCAACAGGGTTGAGGCCAATCTGACCTTAGGGGGAATGATGTTCTAGAGGGTGGGTGCCACAGAAGAAAAGGCTCTCCTTCTGGGTCCCAACATTCCTTCATTGACGGGACCCCTAACACACCCTTCCTGCTAGACCTGATGGGATGGGTAGATGTGACTGTGGAGAGGCGGTCCCTCAAATAACCTGGTTCCATGCCACATAGGTCATTACCAACACCTTGAATTGAACCTGGAAGCAAACTGGTAACCTATGTAGCTCGCGGAGCAGTGGTATGATGTGTGGTGATCTAGGTGCGCACCTAACCGCCACTTGCTCATCGAGCAGGAGTCATGAGTCCAGAAGGACTCCCAGATTGTACACCAGGTCTGTCTGGGGCAGTGCCACCCCATCCAAAACTAAAGATAGTAAATTCCCAGATTCAGGTGGCCCCAAACCCCAAAGCCACTTAGTCTTGCCATGGTTGAGCTGAAGCCTGTTGCTCCCCATCCAAACCCCCACAGCCTCCAGGCACCAAGACAGGACATCAACAGCATCACTTCCTTAACCAGGAGTGGAGTTACTGTATACAGCATGCTGATGATACCTCACCCCATGGCTATGGATGACCCCACCCAGCGGTTTCACATAGATGTTAAACAGGAGCAGAGGAAGTCCCAAATCCTGTGGCACCCCACAACGTAGAGGCCAAGGGTGGGACAACACCGACTGGAACTGGCCATGAAGGAAGGAGGAGACTCAGCACAACAGCACCGCCCACCCTCAACCCTCGCAGCCGGTCCCAACCTGCTGTCTTCCACAGGTATTTTGGACCGCGCTCCCAAATTCACAAGTGCGCTCGCTAGATGGTGATTTCAGAAGTGCAAGTCCCATGCCATTTGGAAAATACCATGTTCGGAGGGTTGAGATATACTATGCCTCAGTTAAAGCCATTAGATGTGATTATGGTCATCCTCTTAGACAGTTTTAAAAGGAGACTAGACAAATTCACTGAGGAATCACCTTAAATTCCAGCTATTATCAATGATCTCCCTGCAAAAGAGGCTTCTGCTTGGTCACTTGTGACAAAATGCTGGGCCAGATGGATCTTTTCCCTGAACCCATAGGCCTCATCTCATGCTCTTGCAGTTTATGATGGCAAGAAGGTAACTAGTGGCCTTCAAATGGACCACTGGCCATTTTCTGCTGATCCACCTTGCAAAAAACTTGGACCATAATCAAATCTTACAGGTCTTTTCTTACTTAGGTGTAGGCAATCCATGTGACACACCGTAGCAGCTAGCCTGGTTGCTGGAGGTCTTTGGAGTACTAGGTTAAGTTTTAAAGCCCTAAAAAGTTTGGGCTGAACAAATTGAAGGACTGCCTCTGTTCATACCAGCCTGACAGAATTTTACAAGTTTCAGCAGAAACCCTTTTACCTGTCTGTTTTTGAGTACATTCAAATTGATAAGCAAAAGACAGAAGGATCTTTTCTGCACAAACCCCATATTTGTAGCATGCATTATCAACATTCGAGTTTCATTGCGATTCTAGACTAGCGAATCAATAGCAGAGTTTTGAAAAATATTAATTATATCTCCTAATGATCTTAAGGTGAGACTAATCCAATAAAAGCATCTTTTGTATGTCTAATGAACTCCTCAGAAAATGTTCAAAAAGGACTGATTACCAACACCACTAATATGGGGTGGGGAAATATTAAATTTGCTTGCACTTGTTGCAAGGAAGATTGGGAGTCACTTCTTTAAATATTTTTTCCCATTTCTTTGTTCTTTCGTTTCTTTTCACACTTTGTATTTCTTTTCTATTCTCTTTTCTCTTTTTGATTTCAGTTGGTATTATCTTTTAATTGTGTCAAACTTTTCAGTAAAAAGTATTTAAAAAAAAACCCAACACCACTAATATGAAATAGGCCCGGTCAATTAAACATTCGTTTCGATTTGATTTTCACAAAATTGTTAATATGGCATTACAATGTTTGCTTGTAGGGAAATGTTCGCTTTATTTTCACAGGCTTTTATTGGTGTTTATATTCATTGCTCCTATCGTTTAAGAAGCCTTGGGAGAACTGTGACAACTGCAAAGTTGGCCTAAATAGATTTATCATAAGTAAATAATTCCATAAATATATTTCATGCCTTCTTATATTGCATATTTGTTTTTTTTACAGTAAATTTTATTAGGATTCAAGAAAAGAATAAAAACTACCAAAAAACAAAAAACTACAAAAGAAAAAAAAACTAAAAAAGTGCAGAAACACAGGATAATTTTTTTTTAAATTTACAAAAGATGTGGCTTCCGACTTTTAACAGCAAGGATATACAAAATTTCCATAATCAATCTCTTACTCTATATGAAACCAAAACACCACATTATTTCTATAAGTCATTCCACTTTATCACATAATAAAAATCACTAAGTACAGTTACTCCTCCCCCTCATATTAAAATAAAGAAAAAAAAGTTCATATAAACCTCCTAAACATCTTTCTCCCCTCCAAAAGATAAAACATTTAATTATTCCCTTCCTACCACTATTCTATACATTTGTCTACTATAATAAGAATCAAACTAAAAAGCACATAAGTTGTCTGCTATTATACTTAACAGTACAACAATTTTAATAATCCCACTCTTAATAAACCCCAAAAACAAAGACAATTCAAAACAGTAATTCCATTTCTTTAAAAGGGAATAACATCAATCAAATCCTTAAAGCAAACCAGATAAATATTCTTTAACCATAATACAACAGTTTTCATAATTTTAATCTTAATAAATCCCCCCCAAAAAGCCAATTCAAAACAGTAAATCCAAATCTTTAAAGGCATATAGCTTCAATCAAATCCTTAAAGCAAGCCAGATGGACATTCTTCAACCCTTAACCCACTTCAAAATAAACCAGAGTAGTTACATATCCCCACAATGTGCACAGAGCTTTCCTCTTGAAAGAATCAAACAGCCCAACTGCCCCCCTCAAAGATTCCAGGTTCTTTTCATGGCATTCCACCAGATCATCGATTTTACTTATGGCTTGCAGATCACTCTCTCCCTTAGATTTCTCCAACTCCATTATCCAATCTTCATCCAGCATCTTGATAAAAATCCCAATCTCAAGTCTTAAAAAAAACCTTTCTATTGCTCTTAAATTCCTCAATTGCATCCACCACATCCCCAACCTGATGGCACATTTTAGATCTCATATTTTCCACAATGTCCTGGATATCTTGCATAAAAGTTTGATAAAAGTCAGAAGAAATATGTTTAAAATCCTGGTGAAGGTCAGAAAGAATCTGTTTGAAATCCTCCATGTCTCACGCAGTAGATTATGGCGCCTCCTAGGAGCTTAGCCAGCGAAAGTCGAAGATATGGAAGAGTTCCAAAATGTGTTTACATAAAGTGAGAGTGAAATAGCAGAGAGTTCTCAAGGGAAAGTGAAAACAGAAAGCTGAAGGTTCAAATCAGCCGATTCAACGTGTAGGAAAATGCTAATATCTTCAAATTTAATACAAAAATAATAACAGGAAGACAATAGTTTACTCTCAATCTTTCAAATTTCCTTTGGAAGGAATACGAAATCCAAAACTTAGAATTAAAAAAAAAAGTAATCCCAAAAATAACGCTAAGCACCAAGAGAACCAGCTTCTCCTCACTGTAGAAAGCCTCTCTTGGGGTACATATACTTAAAAAAAAATAAAAATTGGTGGTTTAGAAATGGGGTAGCCGGTCTTAAGTGTCCCTTTAAGGCTACAGCGTGGCTTGTTAAATGGTGACGTCCCAGCCTCCCGGCTGCTCTTACCAGTCGAGCGCAAAACGCTGTTTACGATCTTCTGGCTCCAAGCAGCCATCCGGAGGACAGATGGGATGATTCCAGGTATTCTCCTTGATCCGGAGAAAGTTTCTCGGATTCAGGAAAACCTGCCTGAGCCCGAAAAAAGTTACCGCGTTGTCAGCTCCACCCGCTGAACCAGTGGGCACAGCTGTTCAGTCCGCCATTCCCACTGGAAGCCCCTTATATTGCATATTTGTGAGCAGTTCGCACTGCTCATAATTGCAAGATGGACTGTATATAAATTGTTATAACAAGTAAAAGGCAGATGGATTGTATTTTAGGTGGATTTTCATCTCTTTGAGACAACCACTGTCTTGACTTTTTGAATCCCACAGATGCCCTTGGATTTAGTGATGTTGTATCTGAAAGATAAACCATTTCACAACTGCATTCTTTAACAACACTTTGTTAAATGTTCTTCTAAGGGACCCTAGATTTTTTTTACTTGTAAAATTGGATCACTTATATGCGTCACTTATATTTATTTATTTCATCATCATCATCATTGGCGATCACTCGTAGCCGAGTAAGATTGTCTTCCAAAGGTAAAATTTTAACAGTGGATCCGTAAGTGGCTATAAAGGCCAATTCTGGATCCGCACAACCTCCCACAGTGAGGGCATAGCACTGAGAACTGGGAAGCCCTAACTCATGAGCGTTTCAATTGGAGGTCAGCCTTTATTAATGGCGCTATGGACTTTATTTATTTATCACATTTTTATCACCGCCTATCTCCCCCCAAGGAGATGTGTCATAGCCCTTTAGAAGCACTACATGACAACAGCAATTCAGGTATGGGAGTGGTAAAGTCCTCTGGCATCTGGTATAGGCTGATTCAGTAAGTAATCACTCAAAATCTCTGCAATTTTCTTATTTCTTCAGTATTTTTTCATTCATTATCCAGTAAACTACTCTGCAGCATGTCTTCTCTTTAAATGGTTGATTGATATACTTTTTAAAAAATCTGATTGTATTTTTTGTTTTATTTGTCTATGCATCTAGTGTCAGCCATGACTTTACCGGGTTAGAACAAAACTCATAGAGCTGTTTTTTCTTTCCTATCTGCTACATCTCCTGCCTTTTAGCACAACCTACACAATACTCCCCACTCCTAATTGTGCAGAGATCTGAGTATCAGACTTGAACCGGGGAGATCCAGGTTCATATTTCTATTCAACATCTGATTTTGAGACAGACACTTCTAAACCTTTCCCCCACTAATGAGTTGTGCTCTCCACCAATCCTTGAGTTGGCAGAAAACTATTTTGGCATGAAAAATGCTGTCCTCATCACTGATCCTTATCTTGCCTCTCCTGCCTGTCCCAAGTTACTCTGGGGCCCCTGCTTCCTTGCAAGAGAATTGATGAAAAACTAAAGATGTTTTATATAACTTGAGGCTACCCTTGCAGAGTGTTGGAATAAGAACAATACAGGTAGTCCTCGACTTACGACCATTTGTTTAGTGACCGTTTCGAAGTTATGATGGCACTGAAAAAAGTGACTTGTGACCAATCCTCACACTTATGACCGTTGCAGCATCCCTGAGGTCACGTGATCGCCATTTGCAACCTTCCCAGCCAGCTTCAGACAAAGTCAATGGGGGAAGCCGGATTCACTTAACGACCACGTGATTCACTTAATGACTGCAGTGATTCGCTTAACAACTGTGACAAAAATGGTTGTAAAATTGGGCACGACTCATTTAATGACCACCTTGCTTAGTGATGGAAGTTCCGGTCCCAATTGCGGTTGTAAGTCGAGGACTACCTGTATTGTAACGCTGAACAGTTAAGGAGACTTGAAGCTGTCTCACTCATGGGCTGGGGACGAATTGAAGGCAACATTGTGGGAATATGCCAGAAAAAAGATGTTGCCAGGCCATGTTTGTTCTGTGGTTAGTGGAGAAAGATTCTCAATCTGAACTACATCACAGGGTAGTTGGAAGAACAGAGGAAGAAGTGAAACCTTACATGCAGGCTTTTACTCCTTGGAGGAAGGGTGGCACACACACATAACAAATAATTAGCAAGAATCAAGGCTTGGGGAAGAGTAATGAGAACAATTGCCCCCAGAGGGGAGCCCTACCCTAAGTAGATGGATCAATACTTTTTATTCCAGGCAATAAAGTAAACAGTTAACCGAGTGGGTGAAGGGCCCCATTTCCTGCTTGTGCTGACACCGATGGATTTTAATATCTCTTGGCTGTTATTTATATTTAATTTTTGTTTGTACCTTTTTAATTGTTTAACTGTTTTATGATTGTTAGCCACCCAGAGTCACTGGTTTGAGATGGGTGGCTATATAAATTGAATATATAAATAAATGAAATAAATAAATAAATAAATGATATAATCCCCAAAGGTTGTTCAGTGTTTGAGTTTCTCCTGACTTCAGAAGGTAACAAGAGAAAACATTAGACTGAACTTATGATCCAGTATGGAAGGACTGCCCTAGGCTCCAATGAGCATTTTGCCCCCAGGTTTTCATAAATATTGTCTGGATTTTCCTATCTGTGTGCTCTAATAATTCATATTTGTATAGTTTTATTCAACAGTCAATAGACCATATTAAGAACACTCTATTAGTAAAAACATGAGTTCAGGCTGAGTCACCTACAAATAAATAATTATAAAGACCCAGTTTGGTCTAGTGGTTAAGGCAACTGGCTAGAAACCAGGAGACTGAGAGTTCTAGTCCCACTTTCGCATGAAAGCCGGCTGGGTGACCTTGGGCCAGTCACTCTCTCTCAGCCCAACTCACCTCACAGGGTTGTTGTTGTGGGGAAAATAGAGGAGGAAGGAGTATTAGGTATGTTCTCCGCCTTGAGTTATTTATAAAAGTAATAAAGGCGGGATAAAAAATCTGAGGAGGAGGAGGAGGAGAAACAACCACCACAATCAATAAGAACTTCTCTGCCTGATTGGAGTGAAAGTCCACCCACTTTCCTAATAACAGCTAGACCCTGCTGCTGATGTCAGTGTTCCTCAAGGAACTGGAAGTCCTTTCCTTTACAATCATAGGTATCTAAGAAGAAAACTGTGCAAGTAACCTTATACATTTCCTTATACCTTGTTGGACTATGCTCTCCTGGGTTTCTGAAGGAACGTCAGAGCTTATTGCAACAGGAGGTTGGAATACACTGTCCTTACTTTGCTCTTTATTTTCAGAATTGTGCAACAGCGTGGCTTTATTTCCTCCATCTGGAATATCTGCTGCTTCACAGTCAGGCAGAGGGCTAATTCTTCCCTCTTCAGCTGCAAGGAGCTGCCGGTCCTTGACTTCATCCCCAGCTGTAACTTTTTCTCTATCAACCTGTTTTTTTTAAAGGAGAAATATATATGAATGAAGCCAGTTCGATTTCAACTGGAGCAGCACCCACAGCCAGAAAGATAATTTCTTATACCACATATTTATAATTTATTACAATGGATTTTTTTGCTTTATTTATTTAATAAAACACAACAAAAGGAAGGAAAAAAGAGAAGAACATAAAGAAAAAAAACAAAGAAGAAAGCTATACAACTATAACAAATTATATACATAAAAGCTTCTCATCTCTCTCTCTCTCTCTCTGGGTATATGAAGCTTTACACAACAATTTCAATAAAGGATGAGCATGTTTCATTGTAATGGTAATCAGTAAGTAAATCATTTATAATTAACAGGACTTCAATCCACAGACTGGGGCCATAAACTTATGTTCCCAACGTTAAAGGACTAGTTTCTTAGTATTCATAATGGCAATCGTAGAGGATCCCTGTATACTTTTCTGTTGTTTTTGTGCCTTTGAGTCAGTTTTGACTCCTGGTCACCGCCTAGACTAGTCCCTGCAGTTTTCTTGGCAAGATTTTCAGAAGTGGTTTGCCATTGCCTCCTTCCTAGGGCTGAGAAGGAGGGACTGGCCCAAGGTCACCCAGCTGGCTTTGTGGCCAAGGCGTCACTAGAACTCACGGTCTCCTGGTTTGCTATTGCCTCCTTCCTAGGGCTGAGAGTGACTGGCCCAAGGTCACCCAGTTTGCTTTGTGGCCAAGGCGGGACTAGAACTCTGTCTCCTGGTTTGCCATTGGCTCCTTCCTAGGGCTGAGAGACAGGGACTGGCCCAAGGTCACCCAGCTGGCTTTGTGGCCAAGGCGGGACTAGAACTCGCAGTCTCCCGGTTTCTAGCCCAGTGCCTTAACCACTACACCAAACTGGCTCTCCTTTCTGTTGCCAGGAGCACATTTATTCTCTTCCAAACCCACAGAAGAACAGGACATCGGCATGTTGATGTCATCTGGATGTCCAGCTTTTTCAGTCCAGGTTTTAAGCATCTGGGCACCACTAGGAACAAGGTTCAATGAAGGCTAGTGGGGGATCAGGGCATTTAATTTCACTGCTTTTGCAACAAAACCATGCAGCTAAAAATCAGCATTTCACTGCTGCCCTTTGGCAGCACAAATTCGAGGGCTTTGGTCACTTAAGAAGAGATGCTGAATCACAAGAATGAAGACACTCTGAAGAACTGTGGGGCAGGTCTGCGTGCATGAGCGCTTGTGGAGTTTGCTTTAAAGCACTGCATGTGCACATATGTGCAAGGGTAGGCATGTCAAATTTTGTGCAATGGTCATAATCCATTTACCTGAGAGGGAAGAAATGCTAGTGGGGTGCTTAGTATAGCAGGTTTCCTTCTACTGTCCCCAACTCAGAATGAGACAGGTAGTAATTCAGAGGCATGTAATGTCCTGTATTCTTCTGAAGCAGAAGTGTGCTCTGGATTCCAAGATGCCAGTGGACAACAATGGTTAAAATACTGGACTTTCCACTTGCAACTCCGTCTTCACTCTTGGTGACAACACAGACAAGTCCATGAAGCTTTCTTGGAAACAATTTCAGAAGTATCTGTAGCTTGAATCATGTCAACTGGATTTCTATTTTCTCAGTGGAAACGTTTCGCTCCTTATCCAAGGAGCGAAACGTTTCCACTGAGAAAATAGAAATCCAGTTGACATGATTCAAGCTACAGACAATTCCACCTGGATGACTGAGAACCTCCATAGACAAATTTCAGAAGTAGTTTGCCAATGCTTTCTTCCTAGGGCTGAGAGAGAGAGACTTGCCCAACATTACCCCAAACTGGGAAAACCCAGGTTTGGGTTCACCTTTAAGTTTAGAAAGTCTCTGGATTATTAAGGCCAATCATTCTCTCCCTCAATCCAACCTAGGTAGTTGTTGTGGGGATAAGATGAAGTGAGATCCCCCCACCCCAGGTAAGCCACCTTGATCACCTGAAGAAAAGGAGAGAATAAGTCTAAGAACTCATAATCATGGGACTTAAGGGTTGTATATTCCAGTGATCAGTGTACACATAAATAATCATCCCCCAATGCTGTAGATCAGTGTTTCTCAACCTTGGTAACTTTAATATATGTGGACTTCAACTCCCAGAATTCTTGGAGTTGAAGTCCACATATCTTAAAGCTGCCAAGGTTGAGAAACACTGCTGTAGATTGTCTTAAAAACCTTTGTACCATATTTAATACAATACAAATTTAATAAATATATTTTCAATGGGCAAAACCTGACCTTAATGTCTTTCACTCAAAAACAGAAACAGGGTGTTCCCCACCCCCAACAATGTTTTCCCAAATATCCCATTGGTCCTTCCCCCCCCCCCCCCGGTTTTCAGAGGAGCCAGTTCTTTTTTTGTTGTGTTTTAAAATGTATATACTTGGTTCAGTTGTTTCATCCATGGAAATCTGTTAGCAGATATGGATTTCAGATATTTTGATGAAAAGCTGGCAACTGTGTAGTATAAACAGAAACTCCTTTAGATCTGAATCTATATCTGTTGAATTTCTACTGCTGAAGATATTTATTCCTTGCCACAATCAGGAGACAAAGCCTTTGCAATAATTCTTCAACCTTATTTGTTCCATCAGGAATGCAGAAAAGGAGTGTCTGTTTGCTGGTGGGTGGTATCACTTGCAGAAACATTTCACATCTGTTCCACTGCTTGCAAGACACCGGCCTTGGATTTATAGACTCAATGCTCTTTTACGAAAATGTCAGAGCGATTTGTATTAAGAATCCTCATGTTGGATTTGCTGGACAGCTATGTCAAGGGCTGTGCAGTGATCCGATTCAGAAGGGAAACTGTTATTTGGAGCACACAAGAGGGCTCATATTGTGCTTGCTGTCACCTCCTTAAATCAAATCTGTCTTTTCTTGGGACAGAACTGCATGACTTCAGGAACAGAAGTAGCTCCTGTAAAGACTCGCTGATGGGTGCCGTGTGAATATCCTTGTGAGCTCCAAATCTCCTTTCCCCCTTCAAATCTGCATTGTTGCCCTTAGCTATGTCCCTCTTGCAGTTTCCTTTTTGCAAGTTATTTTATTTGTATCACCTTACCACATAGCAAAACCAATCAGATTACCACATTCTTTGCACTTTAAGGACAAAGCTCAGATACTGAGATCTGCAATTCGTCAGGAGTCTGGCAGTACCTTTTCAGACTAATACATTTTATTAAAAGGCATCAGCTTTTGTGAGCTGCAGCTCACTTCATCAGATGCATAAAGTCTCTACTATCAGACTAATACAGCTCTCTCTCTCATATAGTATCATCAATTTGAGTAGACCAAAGAAAATCAACATAAATTGCTGTACACTGAAAAGATCTAAAGCTATCTGCAGCCAATTACCTAATGAATAATCCAAGAAGTTACCTGAATCCCAGGAATATCTGGATCCTTCTCAACTGACCATCTGTCCTCATGAAATGCTGGTGTTTCTTTTGGACCATTGATCACTTCCATCTCATGGACTGCATAAATACCTTCTGGAAACCTTATTCCCAAGATTTTCCCTGGGTTCTCCTGAATGTCCATGCTATCCGGCACTCTCTCCAATGACTGGATGAAGCCTACCTCTCTTGGCAACATAGTTTGCAGCTCCGCTGGCTGATCAGTTAAACAAGGCCCCTGGATATCATCTTCCTCTATTTTCAACTGCACTGTCTTCAGCAAAATGAGTTTCTTGTCTCCTTCTGAAGATGATGGGGGCTGATTATCAACTTCTTCCAGCACTTTCCTGAACAAGATGGAATGGACCTCTTGGACCGCTTGTGGATAGCTACAGCTCCCCACTTCCTCAAAGGATATGTTGTCCTCTTCTTTGACTTTGTTCTGGACACGTTCCTCCATTTTTATTTTAGTGAAATGCTCATCAGGTTTTGTGTCCTCCTGGCTGTCCATTGTGGTGCTGAACGTATGGAAAACGAGGACTGGAACAACCACAAAGCAAAGTCTTAGGGGGAGGTAATATTTTCCTAGAGGTACAGTACCACACTTCCTGCCCCCCTTAGTTTTAGTTTCTTTTTAAGAATGAAAATAAGAAATAAATGGGAAGCTGATGTGGTACAAAGCAAGCTTCAGCCCCTAACATCCTCCTTATTTGCAAGAATGGCTTTGGATCCCATACACATCCAAAATAAATTCTTAGGAAATAAAACTAGGTGGCTGTAACTCAATGCTTTGTTCCCAAATCTACCCTGAGAAGCAAAAGCAAGCTAAAATAGTCAGGAACACCGTAAGAGGTAGAGCAGTGTTTCTCAACCTTGGCGACTTTAAGATGTGTGGACTTTAACTCCCAGAATTCCCCAGCCAGCATGGCTGTCTGGGGAATTCTGGAAGTTGAAGTCCACACATCTTAAAGTCACCAAGGTTGAGAAACACTGGCTTAGAGAGCAGGGAAGCAGCTACCAGCTAACCTTCAGGTAAATGAGCTGATGGCCACAGTCATTATCATAGGCATGTTATGAACCAACAAGCCATCCCTACAACCACCATGATGTATCTACCAGATCTGAACTGCAAATCTCCAATCTTTAGATTGAAACAAAGAGGTATAGTTTTCTCTATACCTTTGCTTCCATCTAGTGATTCTCCACATCTACCCCCCTCCCAAAAAAAATCTGGTAAACCTAATTTGGAGGGACTAGAAAGAGATTCCAGTAGCCAATAGGGCCCTGCCATTTTTCAGCTCTCCCTAGAACAATTCTTTGCTCTAACCCAGTGGTTCCCAAGGACTTTTGATAAATCCATCATCTAAATTCTAACCCTGGGTTCTGGACCACATTTGGTTATTTTTTAAATCCTTTTGAGCTTTCAAAAGTAAACGCTAAATGATAAAATCATACCTTCCTGCTTTGGCAGCACTCCAGACTAAATAAAGTTCTTGGCTGCAAATGTGCACTTTCTATTTTAACCTCAGGGACAAAGAGTTTAAAAGGCATAACTCATGTACAGTAACATTAAAAATCTTCCATATCCACAGAAGCAGTGATTGGGGAATGTAAGAAGATAATCATCCTTTATTTTTCCCTTTCCTACAAAAACTCGAAACTGTAACATCACTTGTTCTTAAGTGTGTTCAAGACTCACACATCAAGGGTAAGTATTAAGATTTTGGTCATTTTCTAAGAGGCCCAATTCCTCATTTTTTTTTCTGTCTAGCACTGCTTGTGCTTTAATTCTGTCTCATATTTTACAAATGTCAAATTAGATTCCCAATATTAATTGATCATGCTGGCAACATATATCCCATATTTCAACTCTGGATTATTCCTAAAGCTATACAGGTACTTGTGATCCTTTCTCTTTCTAATCTGCAACCTCTTATTTCTTTTTTCAATTGTGCTCTTTTAATTGCTTTGGCTGCCCATGGCAAATTAAAAAAAATCTTCAAAAGGTAAACAGAGCAGAGATTCAGTGCATGTTATATATATATATATTAAGGTAAAGGTTCCCCCCGCACATTTGTGCAGTCGTGTCCGACTCTAGGGGCCGGTGCTCATCTCCGTTTGTTAGCCGAAGAGCCAGCGTTGTCCAAAGACGCTTCCGCGGTCATGTGGCCGCCTGACGCGCGCGGAATTCTGTTACCTACCCACCGAAGTGGTACCTATTAATCTACTTGCATTTGCATGCTTTTGAATTGCTAGGTTGGCAAGAGCTGGAGCTAGTGCGGGAGCTCACTCCGCACGCAGGGCTAGGGATTCGAACCTCCGAACTTGCGATCTTCCAATCGACAAGCCTGGCGTCTTACCTGCTGAGCCACCACGCCCCTATATATATATATTACATGCACAGAATATATATATATATATATATATATATATATTTGTGTGTATGTGCGCGCGCGTGTCTACACACACACACAAAGATTTTACTATGCCATAAATGACTAACATAACCTGCTTGGGTACTTATGTACATAACGTTTTATAGCCCCGCAAACTCCCATCTCATTAGATTATGCTAATTCCTCTACTAATCTGATTTCTTAAAGAGAGCTCCCTTTAGTAAGACCACCACCATTTTTCTGTTTCTCAAATATTTTACTTTTGTAAAATACTTTTACATACTTTAATTTCTCTATTTTATTTATACCCAGTTTCCCAGTTATTTTGAATTCTCAATCTTCCAAATCCCAGCCCCATCACTAATTTTTCTCGGTTAACGCCTCAACACTTTTCTTTAGAAGCAATGCTTTCCATCTTGCAGCCTATTTTTTTAAAAAAAAAACTTTTTGCACTGTCCCATGTTATAATTGCACGCGCGTGGGTGTGTTTCACTCCCCATACATTTCTACATCTTGCTTTCCGATTAATTCCTAATCCGTGCAAAAAAAAAGAAAAAGTGTACCCTTTGAATCCATGCTGAAGCAATAGGTTTCGCCGGATCTTAAAAATGCCTTCAAGGTTCCTTAAAATTCATTTCTAATGAAATCGGCCGAACTTTCGGAACAAACGGGCCGCACATTTATACACCCGTGAGAAATTCCTATTTAACTCGGTTCACGCTCTTCTCCTAGGGGCGTACTTACTCGGAAGAAAAACCCATCGGGTTGCCTCTTAATCCCCACGCATGCTTGCTTTGGAAAAATACTGAGATTTACTTCCAAGTAAAGCAGGCACAGGAAAGCTCACTCCCGGGGAGCCCTTCTGCCTGAATCCTTGTTTCCCGTTTTCCCCTAAAATTTCCAGATTTCCCTCTCTCCCTCCAAGGCCACAAACTGTCTTCACGTAGCCCTGGTGCACCCCCCCCCCTTCTTGTTCTGATCACCTCGCACCGCGTCTGAAGACCCTCTTTGGATACCCGCAGGCCCCCCTCCGTCCTCACCCACGAAAGAGACCCTGAATTTCTCGCCGCCTTCCAGCAGGGCGAGTGGTCTCTACAGAGACCGGAAACTTCTTCCCATCCTCCTAACGTTGCAAACGTTGCAACGAGACTCGTGGCTGTCGGACGCAGGCCTGTCTGCTGCACGCTTCTTGGAGAGTAGGCCTCTCGAACCCCGGGCGGGCTTTTCTCAAAATAAAAGCATAGCCCAAACGCTGCTGAAAGATAAAGAGATTTAGGCGCGTGCATCCGCGTCGCTTTGAACGTGAAGGAACTTGCTGCCGTGTAAATGGGAATCCGGCTTCAACCTTGTGCACGCCTGCTTGGAAGTTGCATTCAGCTCTGCGGGGTAAACATTCACAGGCTGGAACTGCAAGTGTGCAGCTTACCCGCAAGTAAGCAGTTGCCATTGTCCAGCTAAAAATCTTAACAACTATCAATCATGGGTTCATTCGGAATTTTATTACGAAGCACCCTCTAAACTAGTGGGAAAATGTCCAGAAAAAGCACACAGGCTATACATTTTGAGCCTAAAGGTAAAGGATTTTGATACAAAGGGCTGGTGAGGATCTCCAAGTTCCATCATTGGAACTTCATTCAAAGGTGCACAGAATTGTCTCTTGCAGCAGTGTGCTTAATCGGGAGTGCTACTAAATTCAGGAGGGATTCAGGGATGATTTTTCTCTGCATAGATGACTTAGTACAGACCCAGCGGTCTGGATCACTCTGTGCTGATTTTCAGGGCAAGTAAGTGGAAAGGCAAGGAACGGCACGGGCCCAGACCGTGTGCCAATACTATGGACTTAGACGCCTCAAAAGATAGATTGAAAATTGCACATCTTCACTGTCATTGGCCAGTGGGTGCTACCTTAGTTATAGCCAGATCTTTTTATAATATCCTTCATGCTTCGTAAAGACGGTGGCTTAAACCTTGCCCCCAATGGTGACAACAGGAAGACAAAATAATATCCCCAACCGGGATCATCTCAATGTGTGCTCAGGGACAGAAGTCAAGGCTGTGGCACACCCTGGATTCTGTGAGAACTTGAGGTAGTTTCTGTGAGAGACTAAGGAAGGGGGGGGATCACTGGAGCAGAGCCAATTGTCAATAACAATTAACTTTGCCTCTTGCATCAGCGGTTCTGGGATTTTTTTTAACTAACAGGTTCTGCAGTCTGAAAAAGTTTGAACACCTCTGCTCTGGAGCAGATCTGACATCTCGATCAGAAAGCTGTTGTTGGCCATAATATACAAATGCAACTATGGGGAGATATGTGGAATAAAGGGCTAAAATTTACTTTGTGTTACAACTTGAAGGAAAATTTTTATAAGATGATGTACAGATGGTATATAACCCCACAAAAGCTTGCTAAAATGTATGGGAATGTTTCCAACTTGTGTTGGAAATGTAAAAAACAAGTCTTTTTACCATATGTGGTGGACATGTGAAGTGGCAAAGAAATATTGGACTCAAATACACTCATTGATGCAAAACATACTACAAATTCGAGTTCCTTTTAAACCGGAATTATTTTTATTGGGAATATCAGAAGAACAAGTAGGAAAGCAATTTACTAGAATTATACAATATATGGTCACAGCAGCAAGACTTCTGTATGCACAAAATTGGAAAAACCATATCTTGCCAACGATACAAGACTGGATGTTAAAATTGATGGATATGGCAGAAAATGATAAATTGACATGTTTATTAAAAGAAAACTCAAATTGTAACTATCTTAAAGAGTGGAAACCATTGATGGACTATTTGCAAAAAGCAGGAGGGGCAAAGCTTGCATGGGGTTTTGAAGATTAAAATTATATATATGTATATATGTATGTATGTATGTGTATGTGTATGTGTATGTGTATGTGTATGTGTATGTGTATGTGTATGTATGTATGTATGTATATATATATATATATATATATATATATATATATATAAAATATATTAGACAGGAAATGTTTATGAATGTTATATAAAAAGCTAGCATGTAAGAAAAATTTTTATTATTATGACCAGAGATAAATCGGAAGTTAACCAATTTCTATGTTCTATTTTCTCTTTCTTTTCTTTTTTTGTCTACACTTTTTCTCTTCTTTCTTTAATTTGTATTTCTATTTCTGTTTCATTTCTGACTTTTAACTATGTATTTTGAAAACCTTAATAAAAAATTTGAAAAAAAAAGAAAGCTGTCCTACCTGCTTCAACCAGCGGTTATAGATTGTTTACTGTGAGACCAATTTACTGAAATAACCAGAAATATTGCAAAATTCTTAGCTGTAGGAAGGGCTGTCGGGCATGTCCTACAAAACTGAGCACAGTTGTCACCAGGACGAAGCAATCTAATACCTTGTACTATTCCGCCTCTGGATTGCATCCAGTAGCATCTGCTTGCTAGTGCAATGGATTTCTTCTCTCCCAGCATTGCCCTTTGTTCCTCACTGCCCATGTTCTGGCCTGGAAGATCCGAGGGATCTTCTGGAGAACGTTTGGGCCAGGTGTGTAGAAGGCTTCTGGGAGAAGGAGGTCAAGCTGCAACACAAGCAGAAGACTAATCACCCCACGTTGTTGTTTATTCGTTCAGTCGCTTCCAACTCTTCGTGACTTCATGGACCAGCCCACGCCAGAGCTTCCTGTCGGCCGTCGCCACCCCCAGCTCCCCCAAGGTCGAGTCCGTCACCTCCAGAATATCATCCATCCATCTTGCCCTTGGTCGGCCCCTCTTCCTTTTGCCTTCCACTTTCCCTAGCATCAGCATCTTCTCCAGGGTATTCCACATTGCATGCATTGTATACCCCACATTGCATGCTGCTTTATCCAGTGTGCTGAAACTGCAAATCCTAGTATGTGAGGTGTAGTGCAACACTTTGCAGGGAGGTGCCAGGTTGGGGAAATCTGATTCATTGGATTGGTAAAGCTCTCTAGCTTTCAAAAGGGCGTTTGGGAGCTGTACTCTCAGTATAATTGGAGGGAGCCTGTTGTAGGTTTGTTACAGCCTGATGCATTTTTCATTTCGTAATGAATGAAATGGGACAAATGTAATTCTGAATTGCTATTCAAATTTTGTTAGGGCCCCTTAACCCAGTATTACTGTTTCCAGGCAAGCCTGGGATGTGATCCAGACTCTAGGCTGCAAGTTGACTAATCTTAAAGAATATTTGCTGGTACAGTCCTGCTCCACTGCGTTAACTATATTCTATTAGGGCAATGTTTTTCAAAGTTAGCAACTTTAAGATGTGTGGACTAGAACTCCCAGAATTCCCCAGCCTGGGGAATTCTGGGAGTTGAAGTCCACACATCTTAAAGTTGCCAAGTTTGAAAAACACTGTATTAGGGTATTACTGCACCCACTTAACAATTGTGGTTAACCCCATTCTCATTCTATTTTATTTCTGCAGCATTCTTAGCTTCTGAGCTTATCTGTTATTTTTGAAAGCACATACAGTAGTTATTTTCCGTTACTCCATGTTCTGAAGACAGCAATTACAAATCTGTCACAATTTTTTAAACCTTTGCCTTTATTTCTAAGTGGTTTCACCCTGGAATTGCTTCTGTCCTACTTGTTGAAACTCCCATTGGCATTTTATATCTTTCCTGTAAAGCCTTCTTTTTCCTTCTGTTCTTTGACACTGATGATGTGGATGTCAGTGCTCCCGCAAGTTCTCAGGAAGGAGGGAGCGCATTCCAAGGAGATAAAAGGATTCTCGGCAGTCCGGAGAGTTGGTGGGAAAGCAAAGAGGTTCAGGGTCACCCCGCCCTAGAGTCTCCTGGGTTATTTGTGCTTAGGTTAGTTAGGGTAGCTTTAGTCTGGCAAGATTCTGTCTGTATGGTGAGAGCAATAAAGAACTGAGTTTGGAATACACTGACTCGTCGTAGTTCTTGGGTTGGCCCCGACAGATGGGCACAACCTGCTAAACCAGAGCTTTCCAAACTTTTCATGTTGGTGACACACTTTTTAGACATGCATCATTTCACGACACACTTTTACAGCAGGGCATCATTTTGCAACATACTCTTACAGCAGGGCACAAGGCAGGCACTAGGACCTCCGCGGAATCACAGCAGGTTTGGAGGCAGCAAGGCACAAGGCAGGCACTAGGACCTGCGTGGAGCAGCAGCTGCGACACACCCAGACCCTTCAGCCGACACACTAACGTGTCCCGACACACAGTTTGGAAAGCTCTGTGCTAAACTAATCAGAGAACAACTTAGCAATATTGGAAGTCTTGTTATTATTTTTTTTTTTTTGAAAAATCCCCTTTATAAACCCAAGAACTTTTATAGTGCCTGAAAATACTAAAAATAAATAAATAAATAAATATAATAATAATAATAATAATAATAATAATAATAATAATAATTGCTAGATATCTTCTGCTGTAGAAATGGGCAGGGTGGGCAAACTGCATTGCCCTTTGTCTTTTTAACGGGCACCTCTTCTGAACACAATTGACCAAAATCAATTATGTAATTTCCTGACCTTTTGAGGTAGATCCCAACCAGAAACTGTTCTTTCTCACTTTGCATCTTTCCTTGGATACAGTCATATAAGATAACCCTCACCAACCTATAGTTGATGGACCATATCATCTGCATGACACTTCATCTTATATTCTTCTCCTTGAATTTTAATCCTGGTTATTTGTTTATCTTTTCAGCTCTTGTTTGCTAGGAGTTCCAAAGCAATTACAAATGGTAAAGGAGAAAGTGGGCAGACACCCTTGCCTTGTACCTTTACCGATTGAAAAAGTTGCAGAGTGCGTTCCATTCACTGTAATCTTTGTTGTTTACTGTTGATATATACTCTCTATCCAGGTTTTAAATTCTCCAGGATTCATTTTATTTAGAACCTCTCAAAAAAAAAAAAACATTCCAAGTTGTCAAAAGTTTTTTCTGCATCTAAAAATATTACTGCTGCCTTCTTTTTCTTAGTGTTGATATATTCTGGTGCATTTATTATAAATCTGTTGTCTATCAACTTCTTCTTTGGAATATAGCCTGTCTGATCTGTGTGGATCAATTCGGGGATGCACTTCCTTATACATTCAGTCAGTATAGTAGTAAATATCTTGTAATCAACATTCAGTAGAGAAATTGGTCTGTATGATTGAGCTTTATTTGGGTCATTCCCTACTTTGTGTATTAAGGTTGTATATGCTTCTTCCCATGTCTCAGGCATTGTTTTTGTTGTTTGAATTTCATTCACCATCTTTACTAGCGGTTCCACCAATTTGTCCTCTACCTTTTTGTAATATTGGGCCATCAGCCTATCTGGGCCTGTTGCCTTCCTAATTTTATTTTTTAATGGCTTCTTTGGTCTCTTGAATCATATTCCAGATGTCTCCAGGTTTTGTTCAGGAGGAAATGGGTGGTAGAAGGGGGTTTGGTCCTGTTGTTTCACTGTGCTGGTATTTCATCCTTGCACTAAACCAGGCAACATAGTATTAAAGCACTTGGTACTGCTGTCTGAGCTGTCAAGTGCTGTTGTGTACTCCTGGTAGACAACTGGCATAGTGCTACTGTCTCCAGCTCTTTAGGGCAGGGCTTTCCAAAGTGCTGCCGCTGGCGACACGCCAGTGGCGGCGGGGGGGGGGCGTGCGGCGACGCGCGCGCACGGTGGCGGCGGGGGTGTGTGTGGCGGCGTGCGCGCGCACGGTGGCGGCGTGGGGGCGTGCGGCGGCGTGCGCGGTGGCGGCGGGGGGCGTGCGGCGGCGCGGGGTGTGTGCGGCGGCGGGGGCGTGCGGCAGCGCGCGCGTGCATGGCGGCCGCCATGCACACGTGCGCCGCCGCTTCCGGGTGGTGTGGCGACACACCACGCGTGTCGCGACACACAGTTTGGAAAGCTCTGCTTTAGGGAGACAACAGAAGAATAATGGCAGATGAGGCTGACCAGAAACTAGAGACGTGGGGTATGCCTGCATCAGCCTAAAAGAACCAATAAGTGTTGCTTTAATTTCCCCATTACAGGTCACTTGACTATTGGTCACCTCCAATAGTAACAGGTGATGAAGTGTAACCAATTTTGTACACCTTGTGGCTACTGTGAAATGCTGTTGGTTTAACAGGGAAGATATTAATACCGTAAAGGCAAAATCATCAGGACATGGCAGAAAAAAAATTGTTACCAGAGACATGTTTGTACCATGGTTAGATGCAAATGGTGAAGCCACCTCCCCCCTTTGTCGTTGTCTTCTCCCCCCCCCCCCCACTTTAACTTACCATTTCTTGGAACAATGAGACCACAAAATAATAACAGAAGCCAATCTGCTAGTACTAAGATATTACCAATATCCCCCACTTCCAGGTGTCATAAGGAGGTCTTCTGCTTATAAGGATGTCTTCTGAAAGTTTGTTTCCTGCTCCAGTGATTCTTTTCCTCCTCCCTGCCAGGATGAAAGTACACCTGCCTTTCTTTCCTTCCACTATTGAGTTGCAGCAAATCAGCTCCTCAACTGAAACACTCAAAACCCCTACTTTAAAAACCTGAATGCTGTCCATCAAAGCAGGAACCCTGAAAATCTTCCTTTTCAGGTGCTTACTTGAATGCTCTTATTTGGAAAAAGGATTCATCCTCATTTAAATAATTTGATTGTTTCCAAGAAACTACATCATCCGGGAAGTAATGTCAGTTCCTTAAAAGAGCTGAAGATGTTGCATTTAGTCAATTGGCTCCACTATTCTTTGGGGGATTACTGTGTAATGTGGTTTATGTATAAGTAAGGTTCTATTGGGATATCAGCCTTCTATATTCTCAAATTCGGGTAACCTAGAGGGATGTTTTTTCTTTGAGTTGTGCTGACGTGCCAGAAAACACACTTGGTAATTATTGCTTATCGAGACAATAGAACTTCGGGACGCGGTGGCTCAGCGGATTAAACCGCTGAGCTGTAGACTGCCGATCAGAAGGTCGGCAGTTTGAATCCCCGCGCAACGAAGTGAGCTCTCGTTGCTCGTCCCAGCTCCTGTCAACCCAACAGTTCGAAAGCTTTGCGAGTAGGTAAATGGGTACCACCTTAAGTGGGTAAATTTGCTGGCGTCCTGTCGGGGGTCGCCCACCAAACGGAAGATCTTGGAACGGCGGTGGCTACGACGGATCCCGGAAGAGCAGCTTCATCTACAGGACGTCGGCAGCCGGCTCCGACGCAAGGCATTATGGGGCTTGTAGTCCAAAGTAGCCTTGGAAGAGTCGGTTCCCTTACCCCTTCCCTTAGCGCGCGGTTAAATTGAAAATGTATAACATGAAATGTATATGTGTATGTAAGCCGCCTAGAGTCCTTCATTAGGGAGGGGATAGGCGGGGTATAAATATCAATATAAATAAATAAATAAATAAACTTCAGAAATATCCAATATGCACATTTGTAGTCACAGCAGAATTACAAGCCTGGAATGTACTTGAAGGATTGCAGTGCTTCACCCCTGTTCTAAACAACCTCCACTGTAACCACAACTTCACAACTTCAAGTGGTCTACATACTGTCTTCTCCAATCATCTCTTTGTCCTTCTTGGACAATTAGAAGGCAGCAAAAGGTTTGGAGATACCATGAACAGAGTGAAAGCACACAGATGAGACAGATGATTAGAAAAATTGCATACACACACACACTAACAAGGAAGTAAGTCAAGTGTACAAATACTCTTCTGAGTTCAGAGGTTGATAGCTATTGAATGTCAGAAGGTATAGTATTTTTCCATGTGATAAGCAAAGACTTTCTCAGTCCATTAGCAAATTCACTGTGGTGATCAATTCAGTTGTAAACTGGAAGAAACATTTCAGCAACTAGAAGATAGTTTCCCGTGCCCTCTAGCTATCACAAGCCCATCTTTAGGTGTTAAAAATTTTAAGATTTCTCCAAACCTTTTGCTGCCTTCTAATCTTCAGATTTTCTCAAGCATAGACATGGTAGCTCTACTCAAACATGATCTAACATAACAGAGCTTTCCAAACTGTGTGTCGGGACATGTTAGTGTGTCGGCTGCAGTGTCTGGGTGTGTCGCGGCTGCTGCCGCCTCCGAGCCCTGCCAGGATTCCATGCAGGTCCTAGTGCCTGCCTTGTGCCTGGCTGCCTCCAAACCTGCTGTGATTCCGTGCAGGTCCTAGTGCCTGCCTTGTGCCCTGCTGTAAGAGTGTGTCGCGAAATGATGTCCTGCTGTAAGAGTGTGTCGCGAAATGATGCATGTCTAAAAAGTGTGTCACCAACACGAAAAGTTTGGAAAGCTCTGTAACATAAGGCTAACATTAAAAAAAAGATATATACTATGAGATCACAGTTTGTTGTAACTATCCAGGAAAGAGAGCTTTGAGTAAAGCTCACTGTGGAGAATCAATGAATGAGAAAAAAAAATCCCATAAAAATAAAATGGCTCATACCATGATGCCTTTACTTTTGATGATGCCTGAAGGCAGATGAGACAATTGAACTTCTTTTCAGGCAGACCTAAAGCAATCTCATGGTTTTTTTTCAACAGACATAAATATATGTAGCTTGATTTGAAGTGAAACTACTTTTTTTTCCATCCCACTTTGACCACAGCTTTGGATAAACCTGTGGTAGGTATAGATGTTTTGGGGTGGTGGGCATATTTGAAATGTTGCAAGAATGTTGTGGGAACTCTTCAGAACTGGCTGCCAAGGGGAAGCTTCCTCGTTCATAAAATTGCTGCCATTGTAGGTATAACATAATACATATAATTTCTATAATAATAGAAATCCAGTTGACATGATTCAAGCTACAGACAATTCCACCTGGATGACTGAGAACCTTCATAGACAAGTCATGTACCAACAAACAATTCTATGACATTGCTTCCCGCCACTCTCTCAAGCCTTTCAAGGATGCTGTCCTCCACACCAGCTTACCACTGCTGCTTTTTTAGACAGCTCAACACACAAAGAAAGTGCAATGTTGCAGTTACCCACCACTTTTACTTTCTAAATTGCTTATATTCTCTTAAAATGATGCCCGAGGCTGGTGCTTTGCTTGGCAGTGTGCCAGCTTCCCATTTTGTAAAATTAAAATAAAATTAAGTCAGGGGACAGAAGAATTGCCTCCATTGTGCAGTAATCATCAGCAAAGCTTTTGGACTTCCCGTAGAAGTCAGCATATACTGTTAGTAACAGGCTGGTATGAGAGCATTCATTGTACTTCACGTTTAGTATCCTCACTCTAGCTTAGACAGTGTAATGATCCAGAACCAGTGTGGTTTAGATATTGCTTCGGTAGATAAAGAACCACCTGCTTCTACAATGCTGCTAGAATCTATGAAGGTTAGGGAAATCTCCAGCAAAGAAAGATTGTGGAATTTTTTATTTCTTTAAGATAGGATCTGTTTATAGAAATGCTTGCTTTAGAAATGGAAAATTGCAAGCTTTGTTGAGATTTTTCTCCCTCTCAAGTAGAGTTTTGTACAACTACCCTTCCTTCCTTCCTTCCTTCCTTCCTTCCTTCCTTCCTTCCTTCCTTCCTTCCTTCCTTCCTTCCTTCCTTCCTTCCTTCCTTCCTTCCTTCCTTCCTTCCTTTTTGGTATATATATCTTTTCCTCCACTCAGAAAGTTAACACACTTATCTGTAAGTCTAAAGCAGTGTTTCTCAACCTTGGCAACTTTTAAGTTGTGTGGCTGGCTGGGGAATTCTGGGAGTTGAAGTCCACACATCTTAAAGTTGCCAGGGTTGAGAAACACTGGCTTAAAGGAAGGGAAAAGAGCTCTTCAAAATGTTTTAAGTACTCCAGCACATAATACTGAAAACATGCATTTCGTTTTGCATTCTGTGCTTGTTTATTATGTATGTAAGTCCAAAGTGTGGGAAACCTGGTGCTCTAGTTAAGTTTTCTTTGTTTTGACCTCTTTTCAGTGCAAATAACCCTGTCAGAGCAACCTGCAATTTCTTTTATCCTCCCCTGCTTTATAGGGCTTACATTTTATCAAATATGTTTGGCCTTGGTGTCATCAAAGACGTGCCACATTGCTTCACTGTTTTCATCCTTAACTTTTGAAAATATAATAAAAGTCTTTAGAAGGAAGACAAGAACACACTTTTGAGATACGTAAATCATTGATCTTTGGTTAAAAACTGTCCAAGAGTTTTAAACTGCCCAGTAATATGCATGAGGCCAGAATTCTTTGTATTCTTTTTTATTTTCAACAATCTAATGGATTTTTCCAACCTAGTAATATAGCAATTTAAATTCCAGGAAAATAAGGCTTCGTATGTAGGTCAATGCTAGGAGTGCATGCTTTGCATGCAAACAGACCAACATCAGAAAACAGGGCTGAAAAAGCCACCTCTTTAAAACTCCAGAAAGTTCCTGCTAATTGCTGCCAAAAGCACTGAGCCAGGTGGACCAGTGGACGAACTCAAAGAAGACAGTGTCTTAAGCTTCTGGGAAACAAATCTATTTTTCATACAAACTGCGGTGGGGCAAGTTTCAGTTCCTCCAGCAAACTATATTAATCAAACATTTAATGATTTAACTCTTTCAGAATCTTGCCAGAGTAGTTCTATAGATTTTATACATACCCTTTAATTGACATCACCCAAAACATTATTTAGAGTTAATGTTAGCATACTGTACCACACAACCATCTTATCTTTAATATTTGCTATATTACTAAACTATTTTGCAGAAAAGTGAGCTGATTCCACAATAAGAAAGGCTGGATTTTGCAACCTCTTTTAATTATGAAGAGCAGTGATTTCATGCTTTATAGTAAATCAGGCCATTGATTTCTTTAATTCAGTTTTGGCTACTTTGGCTGGTAGCGGTTCTCCAAAATCTCGGGCTTGACATAACAGCCGTCCAACCATCTTTGGGCCAAAAAAGCAGTAATGAGGACAGGTTTTTTTTTTATCGTTCAGTGATGGCTGAGTGATGCTTTGAAGGTGCTATAAGTCACTTGGGGAAATGGCCACCATCTTTTCAGCGCCAATGAAATGATATTTTATTTATTTATTTAATTTCTTTTCTATCCCGCCTTTATTATTTTTATAAATAACTCAAGGCGGTGAACATACCCAATACTCCTTTCCTCCTCCTATTTTCCCCACAACAGGAACCCTGTGAGGTGAGTTGGGCTGAGAGAGAGTGACTGGCCCGAGGTCACCCAGCCGGCTTTCATGCCTAAGGCAGGACTAGAACTCACAGTGTCCTGGTTTCTAGCCCGGTGCCTTCACCACTAGACCAAAGTGGCTGTCAGCAATGTCTCCTGATTTCTGAAATATTCTCCCAACTTAGACTATCATTGCATAGGACATAATATCTTTTGCTTGCCATGTGGATCATTGAAGACCTATTTAGAACATCACTGCATTTCAACCAGTAACCAGCCAAATGCCTTTGGAGACCATGAATGTGGTTTTCCCTTATTGTCTGCCCCTGCCATTGAGTACTCATATGCAAATGACTATATGGGGATTCTTGGTTATTGACAGAATTAGTTGCTCAATTATTTAGTTACTGAGTTATTGACAGAGCATAAAAGAGCCTGGGGAGATCAGATTAAAGCTGCTTTAGTCCAGTCTCTGTCATTCTCCAGCAACTGATATACTCAGAGTTATGTTGCCTCTGATCCTAGAGGTCATCATATCTAGCAGATGCTGATAACCAGTTTTCATGAATTAATCCAGTACCTTCTAAAGCCATCTTAGTGGCAATCACCTCATTTCTTGTTGGAAGTTCTTTAGTTTAGCTTTGCACCCTATTGGTCAAATTCTGTAGTTTAACTTTAGACTTTGAATTGTCCACAAGTTCAAATTCCCTGGATGAATTCTAATATATAAGAAGAAAAAGGGAAAAACGTATGAGCAGTATGCATAATTAGATCCATTTCTGTCACTTCTCTCTTGCTCTCTACTTTAAAAAGCCTCAAATACGGCCATCTTTCTATACAGGTGAGCTAATCCAGCCCCCTCATCATTTAGATTAATTTTTTCTTGCTCCACAATTGCATTTAATTCTTTTTAAGAATAATCAAAATACAGCTTCTACCACCAAGGCTTGAGACACTCAGTTATGCAATTCTGCTGAGGCAGTGACTCAGTTATCTTTCCATTCATTCTGCACTTGCTGAACTTCTATACTTTGGCCCACCTTTGGGGAAAATTGCAGCAGTAAAACATTTTCAACAGAGTTAAGATAGGACAACATTTGTACATTTGTCATTGGCTTTGCTAACATTATAATGAAATCTATGTTTGGTACAAATTTCAGTACAATCTGTACTGTATTACATTTTCTTCCCCTGTAAAAGAGGTTTCTCTTGTGTATCATATTCCTCCTCCAAACCCTCATGTATGGAGCTTCTCTTTTTTCACCTTATTCTCAAGATGCTTTTGATCAGGGGCATTGAGGAGGGGCGGTTAAAAAAAATCAGGATGTGCATTACATAAAAAGAAAGACAGAGCTTTGATCACACAGCCATGGCCACCATCTTGCAGATTTTGACCCCTTGCTGTGGACGCCATGCTGTCCCACACAAAATATGGGACACACGACATATCTGGTTGGTGAGTGATGAGAAAAAAGTTGCCCAGATTACAGTATGTGCTTCGGTTGCGCACATCTGATCACCACTCCATTGTTTCCTGAGTTCCTTTCATCCACCCACACCCTTTTTTGACACCAACCTTTCTCCAGGCTTCCATCAAGGTAGAGGGAAGGAAGCAGAGTTTCACTCTGTCATCTGGGAAAGACACAGATTTGTTTATGCTTATTTGCCAGTTTTCCAAGAGCAGTGATTGCCCACTTTCAGTTCCCCTGTTCTACAGGATCTAGGTAGTTACACAGTCCTCTTCTCTGAGGTTGTTTTTCTGTCCTGGTGTCTTCCTGCAGGCAGGGGCGTTCACAGGGAATGATCAAAACTCCACCCATGCAATACATATAAAAAACAGATGAAGCTTCAATTATACCATGGTGGCTGCCATCTTGACTTTTTTGACCACACCCAGTGGGTTTCTTTATTTGATGTGCTTTTAAACTTAGGATATTAAGGCATCCCTGACAGAGGGATCTCCAATCCCTGCTTGAATAGCCCCAACAAAGGGAAGTTACTGTAGCTCCCCACCTTTCAGGTAATTGGTTCCACTGTCAAACTGCTAGGAGGTTTTTCTTAACATTTGACTGGAATCTGCCTTGCTGTAACTTAGAACCATATTCCTTATCCTCTACTCTAGGACAATAGAGAATAGGTCTTGATCTCCTTCCCTATTCCTCCTTTCCATCTGTCTCAGAGACCACCTGGCATATTTCCTTTAGGGTAATGGACAATTCTGTCCATCACCCATGTTGAAGAAGGATGCAGCTAAGAGTCCACTTGACTTTTGCATGTGGAATGGGAAAGGGTAGCAGCTTGATCTACGCCTCAAGTAGAAAAATATTTGAGGCCAGTTTTGCAGGAAATGAGCGATTGTACCTATTCTTTGAAGAAGAAGGAAAGGAGGAAATACTCGAATCTACTGAGATCTGGACCGGAAGACGAGAGAGCAACTTGGTTCCCTGAAAGCCAAGCAAGATTGGAAGACATATCCAAAGCAATACGCCTCTAACCCTTCCTCCAAGCCAAATTAAAATATTCCCATTCGTGCAGAATATGGGAACCGTGAGATGTGAACAGAATGCAAACGTTGCCTTGGCTGCTCTTGAATTGCTATGAAGTCCGGCTCCTTTCTTCCACGCTGAGGGAGAATCCAAAGGCTAGAAAACACACCCAGGCCGAGCCTCCAATTCACAGCCAACAGGCAGTTACTGTGACAACAAAACCTGCTTTTCTAAAGATTACCCACGAGTGCCCTCAGTCTCAGCTGCTGCAACCATCTGCCGTGTGTGCTCAGCCTTTCACTTCTACTGAGAAATGACGACAGGTCCCCCCCCCCCCAGTCAGGACTAGAACTGGGCCAAAGGTTGGTCAAGCCAAGGCATTTCGTAAACCGGACTGGAAAAAAAAACACTGGAAAGGCAAGAGGTCTGAAGAGCATCTACTTCAAGCACTCATTAATCGAGCCAGTTAAATGATAAACCTTTTGTGACTACTGTTTGTTGGGTGTTTCGGGGGATATCCATCCTTGGCAAGATATCAGAAGACACGTTTTTCCTGGGGTGATTTAAGAGACAACCTTCTTTTACTTTGACTGGTGGGACGGGCTGTAAGCAACGCAGAGTATTTAAGGAAGGAAAACCAGAAGTCCTGGGAAGAATTTTAGTAAGCAGCACCAGACCCCCTGAAAGGACCAACTAAATCTTCTCCAAAGCTAAAAACAAAAACTGCTCTGGTAAAGTAAGTATTTACACGTATAACACTTGCATGCATTTTATTTTGATAAAAAATTGATTCAGTTCTTTGTGGTGACTTATATTGCTTAGTCTGAAAAAACTGCTTCTTTTTGAGAAAAGTTGTAACTCAGTGGTAGAACACATTCATGCCACATGAAAAGTCCTGGTGTTTCTCTTCCCGGCTTCTCTTCCTGTTGTTTTCAGTTTGGGATACTGCTAGTGGAGGTAAGGATCACTAACACGGTTTTCTCCAGATTTGTTGGATTCCAGTACCCATCAGTTCTAACTTGGCCAATGGCCAAGGACTGGAGAAGATCTCTTCCAAACATCTGGAGGGTAACAGGTTGTTCACCCCTTGGTGTAGATAGTACATCCAATTGTTTGACTCAATTCAGTTGAAGGCAATACAACAGGTCCCCGGTTTAAGAACGAGTTCTGTTTCTAAGTCTGTCCTTAAGTCGAATTTGTATGCAAGTCGGAACAGTTATTCAGCATTAATTATTCAGATGTTTGTCTTAGTATATAGTATATATTTTACCTTTCGATGCATATAAAACACTTAAGAAACACTTCCAAATATACTAAAATATTTAGTATTTTAGAGGAATAGTTACTCTTGGGGATGGCTAGTGCCTTAGAGTGCTCCTCATACATACGGACTGAATTAGACCTTTTTGCCACTTGGATTTTATTCTTATTTTAATAATTATTGGATAATCGTATTTGCATTTTATATATTGTATTTATATTTTATGGTTATTGTTTTAGTTGACCATTTTTATTGTAAACCACCTAGAGTCCCTCTTGAGGGGGGAGATGGGCGGTGACAAAATTTGATAGATGATAGATAGATAGATAGATAGATAGATAGATAGATAGATGATAGATAGATAGATAGATAGATAGACAGACAGACAGATAGATAGATAGATAGATAGATAGATAGATAGATAGATAAAAATGGCCATTAAGACCTGGCTCTGCCACCTGGCTTGGGACAACGGAGGTGGTAGTGCCTCCTGGGGTTGGCTGGCCCCGTAGCAATATGACCTGTGCTACGGTCCCCAATCCATCTTGGATTTTATTTTATTTTATTTTATATTGGATATATTTTTTATATATTTTCTATCTTGTATGGTTTTAAAAATTTTAAATTTTTAAGTTTTAATTATTGTAACCCGCCCAGAGTCCCTTGTATGGGAGATGGGCGGGGAATAAATTAAATAAATAAAATAAATAAAATAAAAAAAACATCTAAACCATAATAATACATAAAATAGTATTGTGTATTTAACCCGAAACATTGTACTTAACTCAAATTTTTAGTATAATAGTCTTTATGGCAGTCCGTCCTTAACAAGGATTCATTGGTAAAATGGGACGTTCTTAAACCGGGGACCTGCTGTATACATTCTTATCACTGTAAATGTTTTTTTGCTAACAATTGTAAATATTAATGTAATAGAGGCAGCACGCTATCTTTTCTCCCTCTCTAATGTGCAATTCATATCACAGGCTACATATTCTCCTCTTCACCCTCACTTGCAAAGAACAGGCAATGCCACCCCAAGTGCAGACACGAATGAATGCCACTCCAAAAGTGGTCCAAGGGGATCTGAAGAGCCTGGCACCTGATGTGAGAAACTTCATTGAAAGCAGTGCCAAGCTGTGCCAACCAAAGGCCATCCACATCTGTGATGGCTCAGAGGATGAGAACAAAAAGATCTTGGAGCTCATGGTGGAACAAGGCATGATCAAGAAGCTTAGAAAATATGAAAATTGGTAAGGGACAGGTATTGTATGCCATGCGAAGCCAAATACATGATCCACCGAACAGTGGTTCTTCCCTTAGGGCTTTCCCCAACTTGTACTTAGCCATCGTACAAACATGGGCTGGGAATGTCATTTCTCTCCTGTGCGTTTCCCCCCTTATCCCAACATTGTCCAAAAGCATTCTGAAAGTGTGTGCGAAACCTCTTGGAGGGACATCTAGAGACTTTAGTGACCAGGAACAGAGGCAGTAGAGACAAGGTAAGGATCAGCTGTGGGGCAGCAAATTTCATGCCAGAATAGGTCAAGGAGGGGTGGAGTGTAGTTCAGCTCAGCAACGGGGAACTCTCCATAGGTAGCTAGTTTGTTAATGCCATCAATTTAATGTTCCTCCTGGATAGTTCAATGTAAGGAAGAATAAAAACTGAGGTTCCCTTTCTTTTTTCTATGTTATTCCAATACGGAACTGCCACCCTTTAATGGATGTGCCACATTTTTAGTGGCTCTGTAGTTATCAGAATATCAATAGATAAAGATTTTCCCATTATTGAATGTCTTTGCTGGGGAAAGCGTCAGATAGCAATATCTTTCAAAATCATGAATTCTAAAAACACCACCTTTCTCTGTCACTTTGCAGTCATTCCGATTTTTAATTTTTGAGATCTATCCTCTTTGTGTGGGAAAGATGAAATAAAATCAAGTAATACATTAAACTGGCTGGGTGACCTTGGGCCAGTCCCTCTCTCTCAGCCCAACTCACCTCACAGGGTTGCTGTTGTGGGGAAAATAGGAGGAGGAAGAAGTATTAGGTATATTTGCCGCCTTGCGTTATTTATAAAAATAATAAAGGCGGGATACAAATTAAATAAATAAATAAATAAATAATAATAAACCTTTGTATGCAGAGCAAATGTAACATTATTTAAGCCATGGGGGTTTGGAAGCACATTTCTGTTCTGGTGAAACAGCCATATGTTCTTAAGGAAAACAAACCTCTAGAAATTGGTATGTAGAGTGCTGACTGGCTCTCCCCTACTCCAAAGCTCTAGGGAGAAATTTTATAAGTTTATTATTTTTTCAACTGCTTAAAAGAATAATTACACAAGCAACACATAAGAGCCAGTTTGGTCTAGTGGTTAAGGTGCTGGGCTAGAAACCAGGAGTCTGTGAGTTCTAGTCCCACCTTAGGCATGAAAGCTGGCTGGGTGACCTCGGGCCAGTCCCTGTCTCTCAGCCCTAGGAAGGAGCCAATGGCAAACCAGGGGACTGAGAGTTCTAGTCCCGCCTTAGGCATGAAAGCCGGCTGGGTGACTTTGGGCCAGTCGCTCTCTCTCAGCCCAACTCACCTCACAGGGCTGTTGTGGGGAAATAAGAGGAGGAAGGAGTATTAGGTGTGTTCACTGCCTTGAGTTATTTATAAAAATAATAAAGGCAGGATAAAAATTAAATAAAGAAAGAAAGAACACAAAATAAAACTGACAACTTAGCTGGAACATAGAGGAATAAACAAGCAAGACAGTTATCTCATGTTCAGTTTCCTGGTTCACTGAAACTTTGATTTTCCAGTAGTTGATGCCACAGACCTCTCATGCCACAGATCAAATTCCATTGCAATTTATGCCATGTGGATAATTATGTCAATTTGCAATTAGCAAAAACTATGCAATCACACACACAATGTAAATTGACACAAGTGGTATAGTTTGCCTCTTTGGCTTTACTGCAATGATGGACTTTTTGCTTTACCAGACTTTGGGGAATAATGGAACCTTCTTCCCTATAATTAGATGTTTAAATTGTTGGAGTCTTAAAGGTTAGTAAAAGAACTCCAAGCAGCAAACAACAATCTTGCAGAGTAGAAGCGTGAACCCAAGGAAGACTTGTACATAAAGCTTAATTGCGTTCAGAAATAAATTCAGTCTTCACACATTAGTTAGATGAAGAAAAATAAAGATAGCTTACATTTATTCTGTAGATCTGGTTACAAGTAGATTCATTGTAGAAAACCACTTAATCATCTCCTGTGCATGCAAGTGAGATATTTGGACGAGACCCGCATTTTAGCGGCCCTCCTGTTTGCGTGTGTGCTGGAAGAGGAAAAGATGGAGAGAGAATCTCCAAGACCGAGAAGAAGCAGGAAGCGGAAATCAGGTGACCCAGGAACATCCCACAAACACAGTAGAGATACGTTTTTCTAGAAAAGCCCCTCCTTTATGCTTGTGAGACAATGCTGAGTTGATTCCTGATAATTGCAACATAAATAAGGTTTCATTGTCTGTCTCATTTATACAGGGTGTCCCAAAAGTCTTAGTGCAGATCTTAAAAAAATCTACTGAAGCTTGGCCACACTATTCTTAGAGTATATGCAACCCTAAAATGCTTTTTAAAGTGTTTTATTTTTTTAGGAGTCAAGGTTGAGATTGTAACATAAGAGGGAGACATGTTAATGTTTTCCTTCCTATCATAAGCAAGTAGCAGCTCCTGAAAATCAGGAGGAATGCAGGAAGGAAAAAAAAATATCTCCACTCTCAGGGAAACGCAGCCCCAATTCTCATTACTTCTCATTATTGGCTATAAGAGGAGGCAGCAGCTTCAAGTGACTTACGGGTAGCATGCTGCATAGAGTGGCTATCTACGTACAATTTGAGATTCTAGGCCCCTTGTTCTTTGAAGTTTAGTAAGCTAAAATGCAGTTTGGTCTAGTGGTTAAGGCAACGGGCTAGAAACCAGGAGACTGTGAGTTCTAGTCCCGCCTTAGGCATGAAAGCGATAGAAAATGAATGAATGAATGAATGAATGAATGAATGAATGAATGAATGAATGACCTAAGCATGTTGCTGAAACATAAGTGACTTAGGTCTGTTCTTAGGATGAAGAGAACCTCACAGGGACATGGCAGAGAAAAGATATTGGGGAAAGGCCAAGAAACAGAGACAGAGACTATGGGTATGGACAGTGGTTGTTGTGGGTCTTCCGGGCTGTGTGGACAGTCTTAGTCAATGCTCCGCATGTACCGTGAAAACTTGACCTTTCTCCTTTCATTAGAATCTTCTGTAATGTGTTAAGGTTAATTTGGAAAGGGTTCTGGAGCAACATCTGGAGCTCTTCTCTCTCATGTGTAGCACTGCTGAAAAATGATGCAAAGGTTTATCTTTTGTCAAATGTCAAAGGCATGCAATATCTTCCATATTTACATGTATTGGAATTTTCTGATCAATTAAATTTATTGTAGGAGGATAACAGGTTTTTGCCAAGGAGATTTGGTAGATGTTTCCTAAATGACCATGAATATTGAGGAAATACCTGGATATTGTTTTGAGTGTTTGGCATAGAAGAGTACGGAAAGGTGGTAATCCAAAGCTCTCCATTGTAGACTTTTTGGTACATCTGAATTTGTGTATGTGTATGCATGCACATGTGTAAAGAAAAACAGCTTTGGGATAGTTTTGGAACAGAGAGAAAGAGAGAGAGAAAGAGAATACTGAAGCAGAGATTACTATGGTGGGTGAGGGGTTTCAAACAAGTCAAGATGGCAATCACAACTGCAGAATTCAAGCCTCAACCCTTTTTTAGATACTTGCACGTACAACGTGCATAAAAACCAGATGGGACTTCATAGAGTCATGTTTGCCATCTTGACTTTTTTGACCCCCTGTAGGTTCTCCTGGACTGAAAGTATCATGGGATTTCTTCTCTAATATTCCAATGAGGAGTCTGAAAATTCCATTCTATAAGCTCTGTTTTTAATGTTTGGAAATAGATATAAAGAAGCATTTCCAGTATTTTCCATTCCAGTTAGAAATGGGGAATGCACAGCAGTATTTTAGATAATGAGGTGGATATTACATATTTTATCTCCTTCCCCCCTCCCCAATAGTTTTAAAAAGTTAGCTGAGAACCTAGCAAGAGTTGGGCTCCATTTCTTAAATGTCTCTGTCAAGAATAAACTCATTTTCATCAGCAAAACATCATCAGGAGTAAATGGTTTGACTGCATTGAAATAAATAATATTCCTTTCACGATCCAACATTGTATGGTGCTAGACTGTCTTGAGATAAGGAGAAATTGAATTGGATTTCTGTCATTTTTATTGCTCACATGACAAGTGTAAATGTTCTGCTTCTCGTCTCCACAGCTGGTTAGCTTGCACAGATCCAAGGGACGTGGCCAGAATTGAGAGCAAAACTTTAATTGTGACTCCAGAGCAGCGAGACACCATCCCAATCCCCCGAAGCGGAGTGAGCCAGCTGGGACGCTGGATGTCAGAGGGAGACTTCGAGAAAGCCTTCAGTGTCAGGTTCCCCGAGTGCATGGAAGGTAGAGACCCAAGAAAGAATTTTACAGTTAGAATTATTAAAATGCAGCTGTTTCCTCCCCATGGTGTGATAGAAGAACATTCATTCAAGGAAGCTCACATTTATTTCATTTGTTCCATGGCTAAGCAGTCCTGCACGTTTTTGACACACAACAAGAAAGAGTGAATTCTGTTAATAATATTCTATTTTATACTTTATACTTATATTTATACTTTATGTAATATATCTTGTTTTTATTGTATTTTAATCTTTTTTAGCTTTATTGTAAACCGCCCAGAGTCCCTCTTTTGGGGGAGATGGGCGGTGACGAAATTTGATAAATAAATAAATAAAAATAAATAAATAATGAAGTGAATGTGAACACCACAGCCGGTGATGCCTTTATTATAATTATTTTTACCTCTGGAAAAAAAAACCCTGTAGAATGATGGTTTATCTCCAGTTGTGTTTGGGTGGGCCTATAACGCACCAGTTATTTAATGCTAGTTCTCTTTAGGTTTCCTAGACTACCCAGAAATCACATCTGGATTTGGACTGACAGCTGTATGTAACCCATGAACCACTCTTTTGGAATCCGGTCACCTATTTCTTAAAATGTATTTCGTGAAGGGTTAGGATGGCCCAGACTGATCTGCCACAAAAAAGTTGCACTGTGGAGTACTGTTGTTCAGCTACCCTGTTTCCCTCCCTGATAGACACCGCCCCCATTTTTTTTCAAACATCCTCCCTCAGGGATGTTCCAAAACTTCTGCAAAACTTGAAGTTTCCCCAATATTATTGATACGTCCTCTTTGATGATCAAGTTGTCTTATCTACACTTTGAACTCCTCAGTGAGGCTATGATCTCCATAAAGCTAGAATGGGCTTGCAGACTAACTTGTCTCCTAAACTTAAACCTAAGGGTATACAGCTGGAGTTTGACATAAATTCAAGTAAAACATGGGCCCAAAGAGTAGCAATCAATAAATCCAACTCACATTAAGTGGCAGAATGTTTGCTTAATTCTTCTGAATTTGGAATCTGGCCCTTAGATGCTGATTTTGCCAGCTGTTACTCGGTATTAAAATGATTTGTACCCAAGTTCTGTAAACAAAACTAAACCTTCACCCACCGAATAAAATACAAGAATGTTTTGGGGGAGGGAGAAACAGGATAGAACGGGAGAGCAGCCTTCTTCAACCTGGTGCTCCCAGATGTGTTGAACCTGAACTCCCATGCTGGCTCAGAATGATGGGAGTCGAGTCCATCTGCAGGCTGTCTGGATGGGGAGGGCTGGTATGTACAGAGACTCAGTAGAGATTTACAATGTTGTTTTTAAATCCCTCCTCTGATTGTCTTTTGCAGGGCGCACCATGTACGTCATCCCGTTCAGCATGGGACCCATTGGTTCTCCTTTATCCAAGTGTGGGATCGAGCTGACTGACTCTCCTTATGTAGTGGCCAGCATGAGAATTATGACCCGTATGGGAACATCTGTCCTAGAGGCTCTGGGCAATGGGGAATTTGTAAAATGCCTCCATTCAGTTGGGTGTCCTTTACCGTTAAAAAGTAAGCCTCTCTTTCCCAAAAGATATTGTCTTTGTTCATTTATTTACCAAGCAGAATATTCAGAGCGCTGTAGTTTACAGAGTTGCCAAGTATCTCTTTGAATAAGAGATGCTAAGTTGGGACTGGTTTGTCATTAAAGGCAACAAACCAGAAATTATCCATTAAAGAAAGAACCAACAAAGCAATCCTGGATATTTTGGGGTCCTTCCAAATGGCTGATTAGTTCTAGCTTGGATGAGAAAATTAAGTGCGGTCTGGCCCACTGTTTCCCATCACATCCCTTTCTCAAAGCACACATGAAGACTTAGCTTTTTTCAAAGGCTGTGGTCTACTAATACCCCCTGTAGTACTGCTAGCTAAGCAAATAGCTCTGCACTGTATTACAACTCAGCTTCAATTTACCAGACAGAAGAGAAAGGCATATATCCATGCTGTCTAGTTTAGAAAGGGTGCATGGTAAAAATAAAAAGAACAAAAAAAAAATAGATGTAACTTTTACCCAGGTGATCAGTCCAAAGTAACAAGCTTTATTTTGCATTTTGTAGAGCCTCTAGTAAATAACTGGCCATGCAACCCAGATTTTACATTGATCGCTCACATCCCTGATCGCAGAGAGATCATTTCTTTTGGAAGTGGCTACGGAGGAAACTCTCTTCTAGGAAAGAAGTGCTTTGCTCTCAGAATTGCCAGCAGGATCGCCAAGGAAGAGGGCTGGCTTGCAGAACATATGCTGGTGAGAAAAGTTTAATGACTAGATTGTTTTCAATCCCAGTCAACTCACTAAGATGCCAGTCCAGTGCCAGAGTGATTATAGTCCCATGAATGGAAGTTCCTGACTGTTTAGTTTCTCCTAAAACTCATCTCTGGACATGTGTATGAGTATAAAAGAAATGGAGAGAGATTTTCACTGAATTCTGTAAGGATGTTTTGATAGATAGGCATCCACTGGGAACAAAATAGTTCGGATCAGCAAGTCTTTCTGACTTCAGTAGTGGAATAAAGAAAGTTGTCATGGAGGATGGGGGTCCAACTAGAACAGAGCTTTCCAAACTGTGTGTCGCGACACAAAAGTGTGTCGCCACACACAGTCTGGTGTGTCGCCACACAACCCGGAAGCGCTGATCATCATCAGTGCTTCCGGGTTTTCCCGCGGCAACACACCAACGGCGGCACGCAAAAACCCAAAAGCAGCAGCAGCGCTTCCGGGTTTTTGCGCGCTGCCGCAACGGCGGCACTTCCGGGTTTTCCCGCAGCAACACACCAACGGTGGTTGGTGTGTCGCCGCGGGAAAACTTTGGAAAGCCCTGAACTAGAATGTTGATAATGAAGGACTACAAGCTCAGTTCAGTTCTGCTACTCAGAATAAATACAGTAACTACTCTCAGAATGTTACATTCCCTGAGTGTGTTCTACATCAGGATGTCCAATTTTAGAATTCTAATAAAAAAACATGTAAAGCCTACAAGTCTGAAAATTATGCAGAGATGCTGTGCTCACAGTAAAACCAAGGTAATTTCTCCACTGATGACCTATAGTATCTTCCAGAGTCGTCCAACTATCATGCCGAAATAATGAGGATAGGCTTTGTTGCAATGTTTATAACATTTATGTAGTGCTTCCCATCCCAAGGTGGGATTTTCTCAAATAGAGAAAGAGATAGGCACTCTGCAGAAAATGTATGTATCTCTATACAATTTTAGTACAGTGTAAACTATAATCTTACATTTCCTGCACTATATTTTATGTGCAACAAGCATAATTGAAGTCACATACAAGTTCAGAGTAATGACAGGTTTGGAAGTTGCCGTTATTAACACTTCATAGATCTTAACGCTTTTGCTTGGTGCTGCATGGTGAGTTTTAAGAGAGTGGGAAAAAATGTTGCTGGTGTTTTAAACAGATTTTAGGTATCACAAATCCAAGAGGTGAAAAGAAATACTTTGCTGCAGCTTTCCCCAGTGCATGTGGAAAAACCAACCTGGCCATGATGAATCCAACTCTGCCGGGGTGGAAAATTGAATGTGTTGGAGACGATATTGCTTGGATGAAATTCGATGACAGAGGTAACTTACTTAGAATTCAACTGGGAGTTTAGCCTTGGAAGCTGATGATCCAAAGCTGTCTAGATTTAATGGTGGTAGTTTCATATTAGCAGTTCAGCTAATTTCTTCCTTGTTCCTCTTCCTCTTTCCTGGCTCTCTTAATGTTTCTTAATGTAGAAGTCAGTATGAGTTTGCAGTTGGACACCATTCTTGTTATTCTTAAACAGGTTCCAATACCACGTATTAGCAAACAGGCTTTTAGAACATCGAGAGCTGAATTGAAAAAATATAAGTACATATTTAGCTCATCATGGGAGGAAATCAACTGAGGAGAACAGTAGTAGCTCAAAAATAAGTTGAAAATTGTTGTAGGTGGCATGCAGAAGTAGTTCTTTGGGGTAAATAATCAAATCAAATCAAATATAAAATAAAATGTAGCATGTTTTTGGATTTGGCTTAGGAGAAGGTATTACCACTGTGGCAAATACTGCTTCAGCCCCATTAAGTTCTCACTTTTTACTTTACAGTTATAGCATAAAAACTTTATCAACAGAGTTACTCCAATTTCTGTGTCCTTCTAAATAGAATGTAATTCTAAATATAATGTAAATATGTACCTTAAAAATACAATTCTAAATATAATTCTATTGAATGTAAATATGTGTTTGTCCTTCTCTGTAAAAGGAGGCTTGTTTCTATCTTTGTGGGACCCAGATATTTTGACAGAATGATTAGTGGAAGTTACTTACAATATGAAAGGTCAAGAACTATTAGTCTAGGGATCCTTTGCTCTGAGGACACTCAAGACCCACGTAGTAGAAGAACAAAACTGTACTCAATCCCAAGTTCTGGAAGTAACAATCCTTTGTTTCTAATATTTATATTTATATATATAATCTGTTCAATCGTGTCCGATTCTCGAAGACTGCCTGTTCAAGTCCCTGAAGTTTTCCTGGCAAGCTTTTTCAGAAGTGGTTTGCCCTTGCCTCCTTCCTAGGGCTAGAGAAAGTGACTAGCCCAAGGTCACCCAGCTGGCTTCGTGCCCAAGGCGGGACTAGAACTCACGGTCTGTCGGTTTCTAGCTGGATGCCTTAACCACTACACCAAACTGGCTCTATTTAAAACATATTTAAAATATTTTAAATGTGTTAGTATCATGTTTGGAAATAAACTGATGATCGTGCAAACAAATGGTTTTACAACTGGAAAGGGGGTTTCCCTAATTGGCAGCCAAGAATGATTGCAAATAAATACATTTTAATCATCTTGCATTTTTAAAATACCCATATGGGTTAGAAACAGATGATCTATCTCACATGTATTGTTATCCTTCCAAACTCTATATTCTCCAAAGGATCAGATCTATATGGAAATGACATGAGTTGCTTCATATTTGAAAATTCCTCAGAAAAGACTGCTTACATATAGGAACCTTTAACATTTTCAGAATAATATCTTGGTGATCAGTGTTTGGGGAAAAACCCTCTCTGTTTCAGTTAGGTGGGAAACTTTACTCATCTATATCTTTTCCCTCCTATCAGTTGTGTTGTTGTTCCAAGAAGGGAAAAGGTAATGACTAATTTGTACACATTCAAGAAAGACATCTGGGTGCACTATTTATTTGCTGCATTTATATTGTGTGGCAATCAAAATCAACTTTGCAGTTTGCACGATATAAGACAACCCTAAAACATCCATGGCATAAATTAAAAACTTCTAAAACAAAATTATTTCATAAGACACGCCCACTTATCAGTAAAAATAAATTGATGGCAAGATCTAAGCTAGAATGTCTTACAAAATAATTCAGTTTGCAGTGTCTTCCTGGAAGCCATCAGGGAGGGGGCCAGTTCAATTTCAACTGGAAGATTATTCCAGAGGGCTGGCACTGCTACTGACCTCAGTTTCCTTTGCTTCTCAGAAGTGGGGACAATAAGCAGTTTTTTCCTGCAATGACCTTACAGGTAGTCCTCACTTAATGACCACAATTGGGACCATAATTTCAGTTGCTAAGTGAACTGGTCATTAAGTGAATCTGACCTGATTTTATTACCTTTTTTGTGGCGGTTGTTAAGCAAATCACACAGTTCCCCATTGATTTTGCTTGCCTGGGAAAGGTCGAAAATGGCGATCACATGACCATGTGACGCTGCAACGGTCATAAATGTGAACTGGTTGCCGAGCGCCCAAATCGTGATCACATGACCGTGGGGACACTGCGATGGTTGTAAGTGTGAGGACCGGTCATAATTTGGTTTTTTTCAGCACCGTCATAAGTCCAAACCATCATTAAACAAATAGTTGTTAAGCGAGGACTACCTTTATAAGTCAAGCCAGTTTTAGTTGGAGTAAATGGTACTGCAGATACCCAGATGTAAAGCCATGGACACTAGAACAATTGTTCTTCAAGGGTTTTCTCTAGTGTTCTGGATTTCTTTATAGAATGAGAGGTGATGAAGGATGTGGCAAGGCCTTGAAGTATATGAGACTGAGTTGCTTACAAAATGGGAAAATATTCCAGCATTCCCAGGGGAGAATATGGTGGTAATTAGAGGGGTGGGGTGGGGAATAGCACATTTTGTGAATGCAGGTGCTAGCATTAAGTGAAGGAGGGGAAGAATCCTAAATGATAATTTAAGATACACATGATATTTCAACTTAGGTCATTTCAAAGTTAGGGTAGCCTTCCCCCATGCTGACACTATCCTTCCATGCAGGCTTGGAAGGATAGTAGCTGCAATCCCAGTTCTACCAGAGCGTGCCAGATGGAGTTAGGGAATGCAAAAATAATCATTATAGGTGAAAGAATGGAAAAGTTACAGTAGAGTTGGGTAAAGACTGGGTTGATGAATGTTCAGAGGGAGGAGAATGTGCAAAGTGATGAATGGGGAGAAGGAGGAGGAGATAATGATAATAGAGAAGATCCCCACTGTCTCCCTGGCGTCTTAGCCACCTTATGAATGATATCTGAAGGTTATGTCCTAGCTAATGTCTCCTAGGTAACTTAAGAGCCATCAATCCAGAGAATGGCTTTTTTGGAGTTGCTCCTGGGACATCTGTGAAAACAAATCCCAATGCTATGAAGACAATAAAAAAGAATACCATCTTCACCAATGTCGGAGAAACTAGTGATGGAGGTGTATATTGGGACGGTATTGATCAGGAGCTTCCAGCAGGAGTCACACTCTTGTCTTGGAAAAAGAAGAAATGGACTGTCAAGAACGGTATGAAGAAGACCTGCCCTTCTATTTCTGTATTATTTGGGTTGCCTTTTTGATTACTGCAATGATAGAAGCGTGGCATATAATTGTCTGAATATATCTGTACAGGGGAACCTTGTGCTCATCCCAATTCCCGATTCTGCACTCCTGCTAGCCAGTGTCCTATTATCGATCCTGCCTGGGAAAATCCAGAAGGAGTGCCAATTGAGGGCATCATATTTGGAGGACGGAGACCTGAAGGTAAGAACTGCAAACTATGATCATGGCTTCTTCAGCTTAAAAAAGTATTGAAAACAATTCAGTGTCTTTTATGTAAATTAGTTTGTCTGAAAAACTAGCTTTGATAAATACTGGGGACAAATTACCTTAAGGAAGAGAGACGGAGAGAAAAAATAACCGAAGTGCCTCATAGAAGAAAACCACCGCCTCTTTTCTGTGCCTCAGGGAACTGGATACAGAGTAATGGTCTTAAATTACAGAAAGTCAGATTCCAGTTAAATATTACAAAACAAATTAACAATAAGAGTGGCCTGATAGTAGGCTAATAACAGTCCATTTCCTCATTAGTGACTTATGGCATCTTCATAGCATCACCCAACCACCACTGAAGTGATATGAAGCCTGTCCTCATTACTGTTATTTTAGCTCAATGATGGTTGGATGACTCTAGAAGGTGTATGGCAAAATGACCTGAGAGAGAAGGTGTTTTCCCCTTTTCTGGATATCTTCATGCAGAGCTGGATATCCGTCTCTCAGAGATGCCTTAATTTGAATTCATTTGACAGTTTTTCCACGGACTGGAGGGGGGTGGTGGCTTCGGGATGATTCAAGCGCATTACGCTACGGGCAGCAGCTGGAGTTCCAGGGTGACTGGAGTTCGGGTGACGGAGGTGCGCACGGCCAGGCTTCGATTTTCGCGCTGTTTGCAGGCGGGAGCCAATCGGGCCTCTCTAGCCTCCTTTGCCGCGCGCTGATAGGCGTAGGTGCTTCTGCTTCCTGGTCTCCTCCTATCAGCTGCTCCGGCTCAGGCACGGCTTTCGCACCTTCCCCGCCTCTTCCTGTTATCGGCTCCTCTTCTTCCGAGTCGGAGACCGGCCTGGCGGTGAGGGAAGACTCGTTCCAGACAGTGCGGCCTGGTTCCTAACAGGCCACGGACCGGTACCGGTCCGCGGCCCGGGGGTTGGGGACCCCTGAGCTAGACCGCTGCAGAAGAGAAGGATATTTCTTAACAGAATGCCTGATGCAGTGGGAGTTGCAGTCCCACACATCTACAGGGCACCTGATCGGGGCAGCTGGCTTATAACGTCTAGCTGTAGTTCATTTGCAAGCCACAACAGATTTAATGGTACACACAGAGTAGTTTTTAAACAGCCTTTGATCAGGGAAAGTGGTGTTTTCCTGCCATTCACAACCACCCCAATCATTACTCAGCAGTACCTCTGCAGAGGCAAAGGCCGCAGCTAACATAAATCTCCTTCCCTGACTCTTTGTACCTTAAGAGAGATAGAACTGTTTACATTCTGAATAGATTAGATAAGCCACAGGGAGGATGGCTATGCAGTGATCTCAGATTTACAAATGCTGGTGAACGTGTGCCAGCTGTTGCAATGATCTAAAGCAGCAAAGTCAAACCTTTAAATATTTCAACCATCCGGTTTTCTCCAGGTGTGCCTCTAGTTTATGAGGCTCTTAACTGGCAGCACGGAGTATTCATTGGTGCAACAATGAGATCGGAAGCAACAGCCGCTGCTGAATATAAAGGTAAGTCAATGTGAAATAACGCCTTGGCATTTAAACTCATTATTTTCACCTAGAAATTCTGAGAGTTCCAAAGATCTTCCTCCCTCCCTCCCAATTTATGGTAGTATAACTATATACCATAAGTACCAATGATTTTGGTACTTAAACAATTGCCACCCCATATGGGGCATGCAATTGGGTCATTGTGTTAATAAAGAGGTAGAAATATTTAGATTTTGTTCTGAGCAGGAGGCTCCATTCCATCCTAGTCACTGAAGTGTGGATAATTATTATCTACTCTCCACATTCAGAAGCAAATGTGGTTTTGGGAAGCAACCTCTGAAAGGGCTTGATGGAGCTCATGTCTGCTTCCCAGCAGCATTTGTTGGTAGCTCCATCAGCCATATAGGACCCAGTTGCCTGATAACAGGGACAGATATGGGGAAAGGGAAAGATACCCACACTGCTTTTTAGGGAAATTTGTTTGCCATTGCCAGCCTTGTCTGTTGAGGGGGAAGAAGATGTGGGATTAGATGTACTTTTGATCTAACCAACAGGAAATGGTTAACATGGTTCTTTTATGCTTGTTCTCCTTCGCTTACAGAGATTGGATTCGAGAGACAATAATATTTAATATTTCAGTTTCAGAGATTAGTGTGTGCATAGTTAGGCAAGTCTGCCTGTACTTGTGTGTGTGTGTGTATGTGTGTATTTTGCAAGCTTGGATCCAACAGATTTACCTTCTGCACCTCCCTGTTGTAATCCACACAACAGTCCCCTGAAACTAAAGAGATGTGATTTTTATCACATTGTCTGCACTGATATAACAAGAGAGAGGGGGAGATAGATCATGGGGAGGAATAATTGGCGGGGCAGGAGGGGCAAACTGGATCTGAAAGATGACGTGGGAGAATGGGGCTTTAATCTAAAACTGGGGCAGTTCTGATTGTGACGCTACTCCCACTCAACAGTATCTTTACCTGCAGTGGGAGCTTCCTGTCGTTGCAAACATCAGGAATTGGACAATTCCAATCAGGACTATGGTCTTGATCCTGCTCAGAGGGCAGCACCAGCTATGGATTATTGAAAAATTAATTGTAATCACCCTTGTACCCTGCAAATCCCAACCTAAAAAGCCTAGATTAAGAGTTGCTTGAACTTGACTGCTATAGCATTAAAGCCAGATGTTAAGGCTGCATGATTTCAAGTGAGTAAATTTGGATCAAGTGATCTTAAAAATAATGGAGGTCTAATTATGGATGAGATATAGCATATCCCTGCTATGTCCATGCTTTTCCCCCAGGAAAGATCATCATGAATGACCCTTTTGCCATGAGACCTTTCTTTGGGTACAACTTTGGCCAGTATCTTTCCCACTGGCTCAGCATGGCACATCGGCCTATGGCAAAACTCCCAAAGATCTTCCATGTCAACTGGTTCCGGAAAGATGAGCAAGGAAGATTCCTTTGGCCCGGCTATGGTGAGAACTCCCGGGTGCTGGAATGGATGTTTAACCGCATCCAGGGAGAGGACTGTGCACAGCTCACAGCCATTGGCTATGTCCCCAATGACACAGGATTGAACTTGAAAGGCTTGGAAAGGGTCAGCCTCCAGAAACTGTGTGACATTTCCAAAGAGTTTTGGGAAAAGGAAGTGGAAGAAATCAAGAAATATTTTGCAGAGCAAGTGAATGCTGACCTCCCCTATGAGATGGAAAGAGAAGTTATTGCTTTAGAACAGAGAATTAAACAACTGTAACGTTGACTTGACGCTGTAGACAGTACCTTGGAAAGATCAATGAAAGAAATGTCCAGCTTTTCTAGACACTTGGTCTGGAAGTGCAATAAAATAATGGCACTCACAGAGTTATGGCCAGAACTGTCACTTGTGCAGTTTGATTGAAGAAGGGGTTTTCAAGCTGCTCATATATCACTTGACAAGCATTTGAAGCAGTGGTTATAGAGCTGATCAGCATTACTGCTTCATAAGCTAGGTTAAATAATCAGAATTATTGCCTGATAAGCTAGTCTGCTTCCATTGATAAGCATTGCATTCACATGTCAAGAAAGCTATCCCAGGATAGCTGTGGTTCTCATATAACGTCACTAATGATCTTCCATGTGTGAGTTCCTCCCATCTTCTATCACTGCTTACTGTAGGATGTTGTGGTGGATTTTGGCGGTGCCGCTGGTTCTCAGGAAGGAGGGAGCACATTCCAAGGAGATAAGCGGACGCACAGTCCAGGGAGCGAGGGTGGGAAAACGAAGAGGTTCAGGATAGCCCTGCCCTAGAGTCTCCCTGGTCATTTCCCCTTAGGTTAGTTAGAGTAACTTTAGTCTGGCAAGATTGATGTCAGGCCCAGCCCAAGAACAACAGAGTCAGTGCATTCAAACTCCAGTTCTTTATTTGCTCACACCATACAGACAGAATCTTGCCAGACTAATGTTACTCCAACTAACCTAAGGGGAAATGACCTGGGAGACTCTAGGGCGGGGCTATCCTGAACCTCTTCGTTTTCCCACCCTCGTTCCCCGGACTGTGCATCCGCTTATCTCCTTGGAATGTGCTCCATCCTTCCTGAGAACCAGCAGCACCGCCAAAATCCACCACAGATGTAGAGTTTATGCACTTCAGTTGGGAGAAGGTGAAAGACTAAAACCCACTCAGCCCAGCAGCTGTCCATTTTAATTTGCAATCACATTAAGGTGATGATAATGATATAATACATAATATAATGATGATGATATCTTCACTGACTTATTTGTCTTCTGATACCATATAAAAATGACCTTGAAGAGAGCCAACTGTTCCTTGTCACCATGACATTCTTTTTGTACATGTAGTTAGTAATACTGAATAAAGACTTGTAGGCTTCTGCATACTTGCAGCAACAGATGAGGGACCATCAGAAGAAGTAATTAGCAACTAGTGTATTTCTAAAAAAATAAAGACATTCAAGAGATGACTACTCCATTGTGTCACACAGAAAACCTATCTGTATGCAAAATAATATTGTCTATGTGCCTTATGTTTTGATTGTGATTCTTCCATGTACAGGGGATCCTGTTATGACTCCAGAATAATAAAATAAGCTGTTGTGTTTGGGGTTCTTGGTATGTACTCTGAATATTGCTTACAGGCAATCCAGTCTTGTGCATATTTATTTGGAAATCCCACTATGGACATTTCTGCATTGTTGTGCTATCTCTCTCCCCTGTGTGTCAACACAAAAAATGGCGTCACAACATTGGCTGTTCCATTGCTGTTGCAGATTCTGCCTCTGTAACGTTTGTTGTGCCTGTAGGACAAATTACTTTGACCATATTTTCCAATGCATCACTTATTTCAGATATGGTGATTGTTTCTCAACTCTGAGCTTCCTACCCCGCCATGTTGCATCTCTATAAGTTATGAAAAATCCAGTTTAATTCAGTGCATACTCTGACACCATTATGTAAACATACCCTATTTTTTGACAGACAGAATAGAATAGCGACCCGGGATCTGAAGACTCTCCACCCAACATGGTTGGAAGGCAGATTGTTTAAACTAAAATTGCTTACAAAGAGAGAATAGGAAGACAATGAAGGCATCATAAAGTTCTCTGAGCTCCTGCTGATGTTATTTTCTGTTAGACGTTCTTCCATCTCTCTACAATACCCTTGGCTATCCATAAACATCATATTCACATCTGACCATTTCTCTTCTCAGCAATGTTGTTATGAGGAATACGTTCAGATTCCATATGCTTAGGCTACAATCCCATGGAAACTGGGAACAGGCAGTATTGCCAGTTTGGTGTAGTGGTTAAGGCCCCAGGCTAGAAACCAGGAGACTGTGAGTTCTAGTCCCGCCTTAGGCATGAAAGCCAGCTGGGTGACCTTGGACCAGTTACTGTCTCTCAGCCCAACTCACCTCACAGGGTTGTTGTGGGGAAAATAGGGTTAGGAAGGAGTATTTAGGTATGTTCCCCGCCTTGAGTTATTTATAAAAATAATAAAGGCGGGATACAAATTCTAAAAAAAATAAATAAATTAAGAGCTATAGGATGTTATGGATCTCTCACTCCAAGGGACTGGAGAGACAGTTTTATAAACCTACTTCTGAAGTTTGGAAAAATGGACAAGGCGGTGTAGAATGAGAGGCATTTTCTGAGACATGATGGCAAAAATTTGCATAGCGAATGGAGCTGGTGCAATCTTGACTGAATTCCTTTTCTCTCATCTGCTTTCTTCTGCTGACTGCGGCTTCCTCTTTTTCTCCATTTTGCATGATGTTGCTACTCTGAAAAGAGGTGTGATGGGTGTGGTGGGTACATATCTATGTATGTAGCAATGAAATAAGTAGCAATGCAGGACTGAGAATGGACTTTCCCTTCACATGTGCTTGAAGGAGGACGTAAATTTTCTGTTTGCCATTGTCTCTGGACTAATTTTACAGTCCTGAAACCACAGTGTTCAGGAGCATGTTTTCCCCATAATAACTGGTTTTCCCATAAGAAAAGTGTTCCCAACAAACCTTGAGTGCGCTTGTAGGTTTTTTATGCCAACTCTGACAGCTTCTTAATTCTTTAAAAAAAGGGTGCAAATATTTGTTCAGCAAAAAGACAATTGCTTCAGCTACTTTATAAAAAACTTTACCACCTCTTCTTCTTCCCCCAAACAAATAGACGTGGGTGTCTGTCTTTGAATCTTCTTGGTAAAACTATAGAGGCTAAACAGTAACAGGTTTTAACTGATGGGAGGATTGGTCCCAGAATTATCAGGGACTGAAGATGAAACAGTGCCCAGAGTAGAGTCCTATTCCTCTACTTATTTCACCAAGCTGAACTCTTTTTTTTCTTTTGTGATTGCTGCCAGTCTTCCTAAGTGTGGTGAGCCTGAAGCTCATGGAAGAGTGACTGGTAAGGTAAGGGAGGAATCTCTCACATGCATTGAATTCTTTGCTCTCATATATACATCATGGGTGACCTGAGAGCTTAACCAGAACCAAGTCAACTGCATGTCCAGACTGAACCCTAAATCCTTTGCAATTAGTTGAGTGTAGTTGGGTTTGTTGGCTCAGTAGCTAGGTCATTTAGTCAAGTTTGATGAGAGAGTAAGAGAGAATCCACAGTTTTATAATTTAAACTCACTGAAACCATAACACTATCATAACAGCATGAATGAAATGGAGTTGGTTTCATTTGGCCTGATAAAAACACATTTAGTTGGGAATAAGCATTCATTTTTGTTGTGTATATATACCCCCATTTACATTGTGTATGTATGTGTGTGTGTTTATTTATTTACCATATTTCTACCCAGCTGCAATCCAGAGACTCAGCATTTTTATAAATACATAGATGCACACACACAATACATATATTGTGCCTTTGAGTCAGAGTTGACTCCTAGTGACTGTCTGGATTAGTCCGTTGAGTTTTATTAGCAAGATTTTCAGAAGTGGCTTGCCATTGCCTTCTTCTTAGAGCTGAGAGAGAGGTCCGAAGGTGACCCAACTGGCTTCATGTCTAAGGCAGGACTAGAACTCACAGTCTCCTGGTTTCTAGACTGGTACCTTATCTACTACACCAAACTGGTTCTTTTATACTATATTATTATAAACATTAATGTAATAAATATAATATGATATGATATGATAAATATTTATTTTATTTATGTCTATGATGACAAGTCTTTGTAAATGTAAATTTATAAATTTACAATTAATTTTTCGTAAATTTATATACTGTGACATATAAGTCACAGTATATAAAACTGAGCACATGTAGAGCACAGCCACATGGCCATGTTATTGTGTTTTCCTCCCATCTGTGATGTAGCAGAAAAATATGCCAGTGTAATCTGTACTGCCCTCATTGCCAATCCCTGTTCTGCTTCCTTAACAAGGCTGGTGAGTGGTGCTGTCCTTAGGGCAGAGCTTTCCAAACTGTGTGTCGGGACACGTTAGTGTGTCGGCTGCAGTGTCTGGGTGTGTCGCAGCTGCTGCTGCCTCCAAGCCCTGCCAGGATTCCACGCAGGTCCTAGTGCCTGCCTTGTGCCTTGCTGCCTCCAAACCTGCTGTGATTCCACGCAGGTCCTAGTGCCTGCCTTGTGCCTTGCTGCCTCCAAAGTTGCTGTGATTCTGTGCAGGTCCTAGTGCCTGCCTTGTGCCTTGCTGCCTCCAAAGCTGCTGTGATTCCGCGCAAGTCCTAGTGCCTGCCTTGTGCCTTGCTGCCTCCAAACCTGCTGTGATTCCACGCAAGTCCTAGTGCCTGCCTTCTGCCTTGCTGCCTCCAAACCTGTGATTCCGCGCAGGTCCTAGTGCCTGCCTTGTGCCTTGCTGCCTCCAAACCTGCTGTGATTCCGCGCAGGTCCTAGTGCCTGCCTTGTGCCTTGCTGCCTCCAAACCTGCTGTGATTCCACGCAAGTCCTAGTGCCTGCCTTCTGTCTTGCTGCCTCCAAACCTGCTGTGATTCCGCGCAGGTCCTAGTGCCTGCCTTGTGCCCTACTGTTAAAGTGTGTCATGAAATGATGCCCTGCTGTAAGAGTGTGTCACGAAATGATGCATGTCTAAAAAGTGTGTCACCAACATGAAAAGTTTGGAAAGCTCTGCCTTAGGGTTTCAATGCACGACAACTTAAAAAGAAAAGCAGTTGGTGGATTGATGGAGCATCACTTGCTGGTGGAGAAAAAGCAACCTCCAGTGGCTCTCCTTAAAGTGTGTGTGTGGGGGGGGTAGGGCTGGTTGAGTGTGGGCGAGTGCTCGGAACAGTTGGTTTAGCTACCTGTCAGGCTGCTCAGAGACTGGCCCAAAGTCAGCCATGACTTTCCAGGTCTGAGGGTGAACCTCGGTCTTCCCAGCCCCAGCCCAACACCTTCACCACTACTTTGCTGTGTGTCTCATTTAGCTGGCCATGTGAGGGGGCTGATTGGGCACGCCTTGGTTTCATCCAGCAATGCAGTTTTCTGTGCCCAGTTCAAAGCGGTAGAAGGCTTACAACTGAAATACGTGGAGGACTGCTTCTCCCCATTCCAGATGGTTTGTGATTATCTTCACGAAACAAGATTGTTCCCTTCGTTAGGGAAGGTGGTCTATTTATTGAGCAGGTGGCCATCCAAATCCAAATTTGATTCAAACAATCCATAAGCATCCACAGTGAAGAAGAAATTCCCGGGTGACACCCCCTCCAGACTGAATTTAAAATGTCCTTTCAAGGAAGGCATGACTGGTGCAGACATAGCGTGGTTTGCCCCCTTAGGGAAAGAAATGCTTATTTCTTTAAACATTGTATTGATTTCTCTAGGTTTCGTTGGTTGAATAGTTTTCTTCTGATCATCTCTCAGTTTTATTGCTTATAATGTTTGTTGCATACCTCAGTTTTACTGTGATATGGATTGATGCTTTGTGTAGACTGCCCACCCTGCTCTCCATCTTTCAGGATGAAGGCATGGAATTAGAAATTCTAAAACAAATCAATATTGAGTTGAAATTATGGTTCTCTGATGCTCTGAGAGCTCATTCAAACGTTTGGTGGCATATTGGAAGGATTTTATCCAGAAGAATCCAAAAATATTAAATATTACCTCCCTCATTTCCTCTCTTTTTGTGATGTGCTTCGTTTTGTATTTCTTCTTCCACTCAAAATGAAATAATGAGAATTAAGGAAGGCACTGGATATCACTGTTACTATTAAAAAGTTATGATCAGACAGAGTACTATATATTTCATCCATTTATTTTATTTCTAATCTGAGATCTTGGAAAATAACACCAGTAAAAAGGAAGATAAAGAAACAACAGACCAATATGGCACCATTAAAACTTGTGGGGTGGGTGGGAACCATGCAACATATCGAAATAAAAAGAAAACATTAAAAAAATGATGTTGTAGTAAAGTGCCCCACTAATTTGCCATCACTAGTGATGCACAGGAACTACAGCATGAACTTCCATCTCTAATTAATTTTTATGGGCAGCTTTTTATGGAAAATCCATCCATCTTATTTTTATATCTACATCGGTTTTACTTCCAGTTTTCTCCTGCATTGCATATCTTTTTGTCTTGGGAGAAAAACTGGACACAATCCAGCTAAATTAAAACACTTTTAAAGCTGTGCTATTATAATGGAAGAGAATTTAAGTAGCAATCTGACTATTAGCATCTAGTAAATGGAAACAATTGCATAGAGAAAGAATGTGACCTTTGCATGTGCCTTTGTGAAGATGTTTTGCTGACTGAGATTAAATACATTACGGCAATTTACCTTTCCATCTATAGAATTTGACTGGGATGGAAATATTGACACAAACCCTCTCTGCACAGGATGGATCCACAACTTCTCTGCCATGTTCTTTCAATATATGAAGAATTGCATTCCACACACAGACATACACATCTGCATAAATACTCTAGGAATGCAACATCAGTCCTGATTTTGCACATTCATTTGCAGTCTTCCTGAGTAAACAGAATATTGGCTCGTCTAGTCCAATATTGTATTCCAATTAATAGCAATATGCCAATTAATAGCAGCTCTCCACAATCTGTAACAGAGATCCAAGTCTTCCAACCAAGACACTTTTGATGGAGGATCTGGAGACTGAATATGGGAGCTTCTACATGCAATGTGTGCATTTGTCACTGATCTAGGCTGCTGCGCACAATAGTTTGCAAACTAACTCTTTCGTAATCATCCAGATCCTTGAGAACAAATTTGGAAATTTCTCCATCCCCCCTACCATTGTTTCCCTTTTGAGTACTCTGCTTGTGTGCAGTAAAGAATGAATGAGAACAGCAGGGCTCTAATTAAGAAGGAATGAATTCCCCCCTTATTATGGTAAATAAAAAATTGGAATTACTGCCTCTGCTCTGTCAACAAAATTCTGCAAGCATGGCTGCATGCATAAACAAGTATGTAACTGTTACTGTTAAATATTTATAACAGAGAAATGCCCAGAGGATCAAATCAAGGTTGTGGAGTTCTCTACAAAATACAAATTCAGAGAACGGGGGATAGTTCAGTCATTTATATAAACATATACAAAGGGAAGGATACCCTTGATTAATTAAATGGGCTTTAATAAAATACTGGAGGGCAAAGGCAGAACCTTTTACTTAAGAAAAAGGAAGTCTCAGCTGGAGATGACCCCCCCCCCCCCCCCAGAGCACAACTATCATTAGAGTTTTTAAAATATGTGCTTGGGCGTGTAACTTACAAAGTGGAGGGAGGAATCTTTGCTAGGAACATGATGGGGTGGAAGAATGAAACTGACTTTGAATTATCCCCCACCCTTTAAAGATGAACTAGTAGCACATTTAAGAAAAATGTCCAGGTCCAAATTGACCCACAGTCAGCCAGTTTGGGTATATTAAAAAAAAAAAAGGATGCAACCTGGGATTGCTCAAAGCAGGGAATGGGAAGGTGTGCAGATATTGTTGAATGACAGCTTCCAACCTCCCTCATCATTGAGGGACACATTCCAGATGTGACTGTGTCTTTGCCATTAAAATGCAAATAGTCTGTCTGTTTTTCAAAAAGCGCATCAGCTTTGGTGGCATATATTGTTGGTTCCTGAAGAAAATCTTTCCTGTGATGCTGCCATTTGTACTGGAAAGAAATCCTTCATTGGTGCCATAATAGGAATTTAATGTTTATGCAACACTTCAAATAAGAACATTGTGCCTATTCGGTGTTTAGCGTGAACCTCTGGGGGGTGAGGGGAGGGCTAAAAAAAATTCAAGATATGATCAAAGCTCTGCCCATTTTGATGTATATCACATGCTTCAACATGTGGTCACACCTGCCATCTTGAATTTTTACCCCCCCCCCCTTGTGGATGCCTCTGAGTGAAAGGAATTAATTTGTTTTAGAACCTGTTTGGCCAGGGGTATCCGGAGGGGTGTGTTTCAAAAAAGTCAAGTTGGCAACCACAACAACGCAATCAAAGACTTATCCCTGTTTTACATGTGTTGTGATGCACGTAAAAAGGATGGGACTTCAATCTCATGGTTGTGGATGCCAACTTGACTTTTTTGACCCCCGCTCTGTAGATACCTCTATGTATGGTAAAAAAGCTATGATATGTTTTGGGGTGAAAAGTGTATAAAGTAGGAACTAACATTAGGAGCATTACATATTCCAACACATTCCTACACAGCTACACAACCAAACTATAAAACAGGTTCAATGTCAACTTGGTCATGTTGATGGATGACTAAAATGTCTTTCTGATTTACAAGAGCCCTCTCCAAGCTAAGAACAGATCCAGTCTAATTATCTTTATCGTAGTTTCATCTTTTTAAAGTATTCATTTCAGATCAATGTCAATTGCCTTTCATTAGAAGGTAGTAATTAATTAGGATCTCTTTGACCCCAAAGTCAGATGAGTGAAGTGCTTTTTGCAGAGGAAGCCAAGTGAAATTCAGGATTAGTGAACACCACTGGATTTTCATTGTGAATTACAATAATTTTGAGGTTACTAAAGTTCTGCTCTGTTTTCCTTTCATTATGAATTCTATTTTCCAACATGCTGATTTTTTAAAAAACAAATCTTCATAGTTTTTTCTTTTACAAAAAGCACTCCTATTTTGTGTTGTGCTCCAATGAATGTTAAAGCTGTAGCCTTCGACCTGCTGAACCTATAGAAGCTACCACAGCAAAATTCTCTATCGTGGCTCCTTTCCCACCCCTGTAGTATTGCTGTGTTTCCCTAAATGTATTGCAAGCTTTTAAAGTTTTCTGATAACCTTCTGCCACCTTCAGCACTGAAAATATGCTGACCTGGCATCCGTTGATGCAAATTCAAATCAATAGCTACCATCAATTAAGAAACAAACAAACCTTGAACTCTCGTCAATGATATTGCAAAATTCAAAAGGTCCCTTTTGCCAGACCAAACAGCTGGGCCGCAGCTGTTCTTCGCTGGGGGAAACAGAGGTGTGCATGTAAACATGCGTGTTTGTACGGAGTCAAATATAACAAAGTCTTTGATGTGCTAATTAAGCAGTTCAACTTGACATGGTGTGCATCTTTTTTTAAAAAAAGTATGAGCATTTTTGCCTGAAGAGAAGCTCTGTGAAATTCAATATTGTACTTTATTCTCACAATTTCATGAACAAATTAGACTGGTAAAAGTTATATATAAAACAAGTCAGTCTCTTATAAAAGGCATCTGGACCCCCACCCCACTATAATTATGGTAAATTCCTATATATGTCCCACTGAGTACTCCAGAGTAAGTGTGCAGACACTGTAATGTGAATAGGATTGGATTTCTACTCAGGTTTCTGAGCGAGGGAGTCCACAGCATATCATCAAAAATGTCAAGATGGTGGCCACAACGGTGTGATCAAAGCTTGTGTCACATTTCCTGGGCCAAGGGCCGCCCTTGGCTTTTTAATGGCTAACTAGGCTCATCCTCCACGAAATAGTGGATGGGTTCAGTTTGATCTCATTGAGATTTAAAAGTAATTAAAATTAAATATAGTTAATGGTAATCATGTATTTAATAATATTTTCCTTTAACATTTAGTATTGCCTTTTTAAAAATAGTTTTGGGTGCTGGATCCACACATGCTCCTCAGACTGTACCTTTGGTCTTACAAAAGCATTCCATGAATGCCAAGACAATATAGCAGGAATAACTCTGTGAAGGAATCACCTCCACTGCCTTCAGTTGGTTTTTCCTCTCTATTTACAGTCTATTTACAGTCTATTTACAGTCTATTCCTCTCTATTTATAGTCCTCACTTAATGACCACAGTTGAAACTGGAATTTCAGTTGCTAAATGAAGCGGTCACTAAGCGAATCCGACCTGATTTTACGACCTTTTTTGCAGTGGCCATTAAGCAAATCACCATGGCCATTAAGCGAACCATGTGGTCGTTAAGCGAACCACGTGGTTCCCCATTGATTTTGCTTGCCAGAAACCAGCCAGGAAGGTTGAAAATGGCGGTCACGTGACCACGGGGATACTGCAATGGTTGTAAGTCTGAGCACCGGTTGTAAGTCGTTTTTTTCAGCACCATCGTAAATCTGAACTGTCACTAAACGAAAGGTCATTAAGTGAGGACTACCTGTAAAGGCTATTTGTGCCAGGAGGCTCACGGTGGCATTAGGGAACCAAGTTATTTGACAAAACACAAATTAGCCCAATTGTTTTCTGAGTGGCTAATGTTGTTTATAAAATTCATCTCTCTCTCTTTCTCTCTCTCTCTCTCTCTCTATCTATCTATCTATCTACATCAGGGCTTTCCAAAGTGCTGCCGCTGGCGACACACCAGCGGCAGTGGCGGCGCGCACGTGCACGGCGACGGCGCGGGGGGGCGTGCGGCGGTGCGGGGGGCGCGCCGCCACTTCCGGGTGGTGTGGCGACACACCACGCTGTGTGTGGCGACACACTTTTGTGTCGCGACACACCGTTTGGAAAGCTCTGATCTACATACATACCTACATACAGAACTGGTGATGAGGTGCTTGGCTCACGGATGGAGTGATGAGCTTTATTACGGGCATTGGCTTAAGCAGGGTCATGGTCCGATCTTGATTTCGAGGGAAGCCGTGGTCCCGTGCTATTTTCATTCCCAAATTCCCTCTTCATCTAATTACTAAAGTTATTTTAAAATTTCTGCCCCATTCTGGCCAAGAAATATCGTTATGATAATACTTGAGTTGGTGCCTTTCTAATTTTTAGTCGGGTTGCTGTCAACCTTTGTTTTCCTTCTGCTCCAGGCCACATTGCTTTGCTATGGACTGGGTCGACTGGGTCCATAGGCACCCATAAAAAGCCACGACGACATCAGATCGTCGTGATATCATCACATAAAATGTTTCATATGCACAGTGACGACATGATTTTATTTTTATTTATTTATTTATTTATTTATTTATTTATTCAATTTATTCCCCGCCCATCTCCCACACAAGGGACTCTGGGCGGGTCACAACAATCAAAGTTAAAAACAATACAATAATTTTAAAAAATACAATATAAATAGATAAAATACAAGATGGGGGATGTAGGGAACGTAGCATAGTGTTGCTACGGGGCTAGCCAACCCCAGGAGGCACTCCCGCCTCTGTTGTCCCAGGCCAGGTGGCAGAGCCAGGTCTTAAGGGCCTTCCGAAAGGTCAGGAGGGAGGGGGCCAGTCTCACCTCCGGGGGCAAGATATTCCATAGGGCGGGCGCTATCGCAGAGAAGGCACGCCTCCTGGACCCCGCTAGATGGAATGATGCGTGTGATGCCAACTGCCCCGACTTGCTCTCACCCACAGACACCCGTGGTTGGGTCAGCAAGATACAAAAGTCAAGTGACTTGTTGTAGTGCAAGTAGTCAGAAAATAAACCTGTTCACTTAGGGCAGGAGAAAAGTTTCTAAGTATTATTTTTGCTTATTCTCCATTACATGGTAGATTGCTAATGAAAGCCAGTGGCTGAACAGAGACATTGCATTAAGCCATAATATAGCCTGTTTGATTTGGGCATTTGCGTAAGCAAGGATTGCAATGTATAAACCATGTTTTGTGGTTTAGGCTAATGTGTGAAGCCAGCTGACTGTGGCTTAGTCAATAAAGCTCGGTTAAAATAAACCATAGTTTAGGAAAATGTGTCTTGTTAGTGTTTACTTGCAGGAAGCATAGGGCCAATGTCCTACTGAGATCTAGTTCTAATGGGCTTCCATTTACCCCACTCGGTGGAATGACATTTCCATGTGCAAAGGAATGTGCTCAGAAATTTGCTCCTCCCATAACAATGAAGCTTCCTCCATCTAAAAGCAATGCTATGCCTTTCCGATGCGTTGGAGTTCAACCTCCAGCACAGGAGTTGAAAGCCTAGCACGTTGGAGGAGGGCACCAGCTTGGGGAAGGTGTCACAGGATGTAGATTCTCTCCACCCCACCCCACCCCGAAGGGTAATAAACAGATGAAACTTAACAAGATTTTATGAGCTGAGTTCAGCCTCTGAAACTTGCCATCCATTTCACATGATCCATGTATCAAATTGTTGTGCCCTGAAAACCTAGATAATGTGATATGCTATTTAGCTCTAAGTAATTTGCTAACGGAAATTAATTCGTCAATTTGATTAGCTCAGCATTCACTTCAAATAGTTATTGGCAATGTTTTCGTTTTTCATTCGCAATGTTATGTGTCCCCAGGTTCTTGTATACTGAAAAAAAATTCACAGAGCTGGCTACCTCCAGCCATAGATCACAAACCTTGATTAAACTTTGCAATCAAATTCAAATCTAAACTTTGCAACTAGTGATATAGTGTTCCCATTAGGGTAAAGTTTAATAAGCAATGAAGTGTTGTACATGACTTTTAGAATAACTGCTGCCTTGATCAGAATGTAAACTTCCTGGGGTGATATACTATGTATTTCACCTTTGTCCCAATAAAGCAAAGAGAAGTATTTATAACTAGAAGGACGTCTAAGAAAACATGAATAAAATGCTTTCACAAAATGCAGAGTAACACACTGAATAAGCAGAAACCTGAAATTTAGCAGTCCTACGGTCTTCATGGATTTATAGGGGTAAATTCAAATCCAGCACATTAATTTTAAACTGGAATAATTTGCAGGAATCTATTAGCTCTCATATGTATAGGTTGAACTACCTAAAAAGCTCTATTAGCATAACATTTGAATAGAATCAATACACAGGAAGGAGGACAATACTCCCAGCCCCCACTTCTGGCACAGATTGAATTATCCTAAGTGATCTTCACAGTTGTGTTGGGATTCTGGTTGGGTTAACTCTTAACTCAACCAGAATATTATTTGTATGAATTGGTTGGGTGTGGAGAGAACAGGGATACAGATATGGACCCTAGTAGATCTATGGGGTAGACCTTCTTCCTTATGAACTTGTCTTATCATTGATGCCTTGCTCTGTTTCTCATGGCTGACTGCAGAAGATGAATGGTATACATGGCATTTATAGTCATGGCATCCCATTTCTGAATCTTCCTTCCCTGGAGAGTTTTGCCTAGAAATCTCTTTAGTCTGCTTGGAGCTTAGAATTCTGTCTTCCAGGAGATAATCTTCTGAAGGCAATTACTGCCTTCTATGTCCTGTGTCCCCAAGATGGTGCACACTGATCTTGGGGAGCACAAGACACATGCCTCACCAGAAGTTTCTTTATTTATTGCATTTTTGTTTGTATTTAAAACATGAAAGAAGAAGCTCAAGGGATTCCGTGAGTCAGGCTCAACTCATGGTGACCTTCATGGACACATGGAGCAATACAGAAGTAGTATGCCATGGCTTTCTTCTGGGGCATTTTTTAAACTTCCCAAACTAGCCTACAGTCTTGTGATTTCCCAGAGCTTTCCCACCCTAGTTCTAAACAAGCCCAGCCCTGCTCTTCACCAGCCAAAGATGGCTAGAACCTGCCACTCACTGGGCAAGCTTGGATGTCACAGGGCAAAACTTCTGGGCCCTGCAAATGTCCCAGAGGCATTCATAGGAAATAAATCATAGGCAAGCTGCAGCTCAGTAGTCTTGTGCGGATCCAGAATTGGCCTTTACAGCCACTTACGGATCCACTGTTAAGATTTTACCCCTGGAAGACAATCTTACTTGGCTACGAGTGATCGCCAAGAAGTCTATTTGGAAGTGTGTCTACCTGCCCAGAAAAAAAGGCAGAGGTTAGTTGAGATGGTGGAAAGCATACTGGATAGGCTGACCATATTTCCTTGAGACAAAAACGGGACATTGGGATGGCAAAAACGGGATGGGGTTAAACTTATGTAAACCTATGTGCTGGCTGTGCTGGCCTTTTATCTTTCGAATTTCGCACCGACTGCGTGCGAGGGCCAATCTCATTTTTAATGAAGCATTCATCTCCAGCTGATTGGAACTGGATGAAATTTACTTGGATTTGCCCGAGGCCTTCAAGTAAAATAAATTCATTATGCTGGATTTTAAAGACTTTTTAGATCTTGACAGTAATATTTCTCATTATTGCTTGTCTTAGTTATTTTAATGACTGCAATAGGTGTGATTGCTTGTATAGGCTCTATGCAAGCCATTTAAGGGAATAACTGAAGACTGGGATAAAATATTATAAACAAAATAAGAAAGAGAGCAGAGTAGAGTTAGAGGAGGCTTTGGAGGGTATGCAGTTTAATCGTCACCTTTACATAGGAAATCCAAAGCTTGAGCTTAATCCACAAATGGCCATCCAGCCTTTGCTTGTAAATATTTAACAAGGACGACCCAGCCAATTCTCTTGAGAATCATTTCCATTACACAACTGCTTTTACCATCAAGAATTTTCCGTTCATCTCCAACACAAATCTTTATTTTGGTCACTGACCAGCATTTTATACAAGTTTTGTAAAAGGGTTCCAGGGCTCAAATTTAGATGACATAGATATTTTCTAAATGATTAATAGAAATAAAATGGTTCCAATTACAAAACACCGTAAGTACAAGTAGTAGAATACTAAAAAATCTACTTAAAACCAATTGACTAAATTATAAAATAACAATATGAACAAAACGTTAACATACTAATATATTAAGTTATTAAACTGTTACATGAGTTTGTCTACACACACACACATCACTTTATTGGGTGGCCATTAAAGACATAAAAATATAGAACAAAAGAAAGCATAAGAACATGTAGTATATTTATGAGTTCCTAAAATTGTACTGTAATTTGAACCCATTTGATTGAATTCATATGAGGCAGCTAAGAACACAATTGAATTCAACTTTATTTTGTTTGATCATAGTTTATAGAATAGACTACAATTGTTTGGGTTTGTGCAACACAGTAAATCACAGTTTATATACCACAATGGCTGGGTTCATATAATACCTCAGGGCTTTCCAAAGTTTTTCCCGCGGCGACACACCAACCAGTGTTGGTGTGTCGCTGTGAGAAAACCCGGAAGTGCCATCCTTGCGGCAGCGTGCAAAAACCCGGAAGCGCTGCTGCCGCTTTCGGGTTTTGCGCACTGCAGTTGGTGTGTCGCCGCAGGAAAACCCGGAAGCGCTGATGATGATCAGTGCTTCCAGGTTGTGTGGCGACACACCAGACTGTGTGTGGCGACACACTTCTGTGTCGCCACACACAGTTTGGAAAGCTCTGTAATACCTAAACAAATCATGTCTTAGCAAGTTGTATGAGGCCGTCCAAATTTTCCCCTTCTGTGTGACGGTCTTCCATGAAACTGAGTAAGATATTTCTCCTCTTGCTTTTATTATTTATTTATTGCTTCTCATAGACCATAACAAAAAAGGGGGAAAAACAACCCCAAAGCATAACTATATATAAAATGCAACATCATCAGCTTGTTACAGCCATAAAGGAAAATCCTGTCTCAAACTTACAATGTTCCAAATTTAAATTTTAGCTTCAGTGTTATATTTATTTATTTATTTATTTTATTAAATTTATATTACCGCCCATCTCCCCCAACGGGGACCCTGGGCGGTGCACAGCAAAATAGAGATTAAAAATATATAAAATTACATAAATACAAAATATAAATTCCAAGAAGAATATTAAAATAAGTCACTGGGAGGCTTCAAGGGGCCAGCCATCCCCAAGAGGAACTGTTGACGTTTCCCTCCCAGGCAAGACGGCAGAACCAGGTCTTTAAGCCTTTCCGGAAGGCTGGGAGCGAGGACATCAGCCTCAGCTCCGGGGGTAAGATATTCCAAAGGGCGGGCGCCACTGCAGAGAAGGCCCACTTCCTGGACCCCGCTAGGTGGAACTCTTTAATCGATGGGGTCCGCAGCAAGTCCTCTCTGGCTGAACGGGTGGGACGGGTCGATGTTCTGGGGATGAGACGGTCCCTCAGGTAACCTGGTCCTATGCCATGTAGGGCTTTAAAGGTGATAACCAACACCTTGAATTGTACCCGGAAGCAAACCGGTACCCAATGCAGCTCGCGTAACAACGGTGTCACATGGGCCGATCTTCTGGCCCCAATAATTGTCCTCGCAGCCGCATTCTGGACCAGTTGAAGCTTCCGGATACTCCTCAAGGGTAGCCCCATGTAGAGCGCATTACAATAGTCTATGTGGGAGATGACGATTGTCCTCCTTTAACTTTTCAAGCTCCTGTACCACATAGAATCTAGCTCTTTTTATTCATAGGTTAATTAAGTGGTCCTTAAGACCACATGGTCTATATCTGTAGAACCACAAGGCCAAACTCTTTCACCCACGGGAAATTTTCTATATTTTCTATATCCCATGGCAAAGAGTAAGGTACTGCATCTTGCTAATGAGTATGCTTCCTGTGTGCAGGAGTTGTTAAATTGCAAAGATATTCGGCTGGTTGACGCGAACATTTTATTCTATCCAGGTTCTTATGGCTTGGAACCAAAGAGACATCTATTTGGTGTTCCATATCATTAACTCTTGCTTTAATGCTCACTTTAGCATGATCAAGCCCTGAAGCCAAGAGTGATGCCCATGGAAACCTAAAGGAGCAGAGTTTAACCTCTGATTGGCAGCACCATGGAGATTGGTAGGAATCAGTCAATACTAAAGGACCAAGTCTGGAGAGACTAGATTTAATCAAAAATTAAACCAGCAGCCCAAATCCTCACCTCAATCTTCAGTAGGATAGCCTCAATACTTAAATATGTATTAAGGTTGCAGGAATATACTAGGCAGCGGTGTCTGTCTAGGGAGGTGGGTCAAGGCTGGGCCTGCAGAGCTTTGATTGTGTGGTTATAGCCATTATCTTGGGTGGGTTTGCTCCCTTGCACCTCCTGTAGACACCTCTGATGTAACAAAAAATGTCCCTGATAGAAGAAAGATGTCCAGTCTTTTGGCTATGGTTGACTGGGCATTTTAGGTCACATACCTGGTGTGTTCTCTGAGGGATCCAGAATGATGAAAAACAACCCTCCAATATTTGAAGCTTCATTTTTTTGGACCTCACCATTTATCAACCAGAGATAGCTTTTAGGTTCCCCACCAAGTAGTAATTTTGATTTGTAATAATTCATCTCTCTTTCTTTTCTTTTCCATGCTAACCTCATAAAATAAATAAAGTTATAAATTGATAGTTTAATCCTCCAGGCCTCAACCTGGTATAGTCAGAGCCAAACCACTAATGTATTTTTTTGTTTTAAAAACCCATGTCCTCTTATGGATGAAGACTTGCCTTTACCATAACAAGGATGGAGATCCAGTTCTTGGTGGTGTGAGGATACTTATCAGATTCCTGCTGGAGGTTTACTGTATCATGTCTATGGCTGTACTTTGGTCTCGAATAATTTCATTTAGAGCCATTAACTTATCTGCTATCAACTAAAGTAAATATTTTATGACCAGCAAGGAACACACACAATGTTGTTAAACAAGCAAATAGAAAGCTTTTACTTTATTTGCATTTTAGGCAGATCTACCCAGTTCAGGAGACTTATCATTGTCGACCCTGTCATTCAATGGCACAAACAAAACACTCGGTGTTCAGCACATATTTTACGCAAAAAGAAAAATAAACCTTAAGTTTTAAAAAGGAAATAAATATGCAACCAAATGGTTCCTGTTCTTAAATATGTAAATATGTAATAATCTTAATAATACTGTCCATTTTATGAAGCCCTTTTAAACTCATAAATTTCAGTCCTTTTCAGATACAAGAACAATGTTTAATGTCCCCAAACTGTTCTTTTTAAACAAATTTATCAAATTTCACATCTAAGCTTTGCAACCAGTGATATTGTGTTCATATCCTCATTATGGTAAAATTTAATATGCAATGTAATATTGCCTAATTGATTAAACTGTCAACTTTCTGAGCCAATATACTGTAAGTTTCCCCTGTCTCCCAATAAGCCAAAATGGAAGTGTCTGCAGGGGGAAAAACAAAACAAAACATCAGTCCAAGTGGAACTACAACTCCCACAATTCCATACAATTGGCCACACTGACCAGGGTTGGAGAAAGTTTAACAATATCTGGAAGCATCAGATTCCATGTCTCGGTGCACCTTTAGATGTTAATAGAAGTGGGTTGAAAATAACAGAATAAAATCTTATAAAGCCAAGGTTCTTCACTTAGGAAAAGAAATCAAACATACAGATGCAAATTAGGATATTTGTCCTGGTAATAGTAAGTGGGAAAAGGATCTTGGTATTGTAGTTGATCACAAACTGAATATTATCATTCTTTGCTATCCCCTTGACTTCTTTCAACCCACAGAGGCAGAAATTCATAACCACAGAGATTCAGCTTTTGGTTTTAGAGACAGAATAGGCAGTGGTCAGACCCCACCTCAAGTACTGTGTCCAGTTCTTGACATACCTTCACAAAAGATTCAAAGAAGTGGGAACAGGAGTGCAGAAGAGTAACAAGAATCATCAAAGGGCTGGAAACTAAGTTTAGTGATTCTCTATCTGTTCACATATGCACAACGTACAACAACATTCATTTATATACTTTTTATTGTAGAAACTATGGATAATAATGGGAGTCTTGATGACTATCATAGTTGAGGAGCAAAGGGCTAAAGATTTTCATTTATTTATCCATCCATCAACCCATCCACCCATCCATCCCTCCCACTTGTATGGCCACCCATTCACCACGCAACTCTAGGTAGCTAATAACCAGTTAAAAGAACCAAAAAGTCACTAACAAAAATTAAAATACATCATGTCTTGAGGCAGTTCATGCCTGCATAAATCTCTCCTCTAGAAGCTCATCTAATTTCTTGGCCCAATGCCTAAGGGCAAAACTTCCCTACTATATCTCTGCCTTGTTCTGGCTAGTTCTGCACTGAATTTATTTTTCTTTTTTTTAAGAGCACGGCACACCCCCTTTCACAAGTGATTTGCTTTCAGTTCCTATCATCCACTATCAGCATGGCCAATGGGAAAGAACTGTGAGAATTGGAATCCAAGTATTTTGAGGGTACCAGATTACCTATTTATTTTCCTGATTGGAAAAAAAATAGTGAAATTGATAAATAAGGAAGTACTGTAGTGGCACATCAACAATTGTTATATTATGGTTGTGGGAAACTCAGATGCCTTTCCTTCTGATTCTGTGAACCCAATAGGTCTGCTGCATCAGGGATGGAAAACCCATGGTCCTCCAGATCTTGCTCATGTTTAACTCCCATCAGCCCCAGTAAGGATGTCAAAAATGAGGAATGCTGGTAGGCATAATTAATTCAGCAACATCTGGAGAGATGAGTTCCCATCTCTGATTTGGAGCACTTGATCAAATGCTCTGTCTTCCCTTCTTTTGGTCACATTGTTTATTAATTTGTATGTACAGTATAAGTCTTTTGAATTTTGAAAATTCCATAGATGTTTCCAACCTGAAAACAAATAAGTTACTTAGATCGCCATCTTGTGGTTACAGATTAAATAGTTGCTCTCTCTTTGCACTTTGATTTGAGAGAATGGCCAGCTTTTTTATCGTTGTGGATTTTAAACCAGAGGGGAACAGACTTTAATCTTGTATGGGTGTCTCAAAGCCTTTTGAGTCCATTGGCATATCTGAAATTTTGTAAAGCTGTCCTATGCGTCATAATTAATTGCCATGAGGATTTTCTTTTTCTGGACATAATTTGCAGCCACTATTTCCAGCCCCCACTCCCCAAATGTCTCTGGATCCACATGGGCCCAGGAGACACAGGAAAATAAAGAAGTTGACAGTTATACAGCAGAATTTTGCTCTGAAGTTCCAACTTCTAGGTGGGGATGAGAGAGAGAGAGAGAGAGAAGCAGATATGGGCTAGGTTGAATATTCTAAAATTCTGGGAGTTGTACTCTCAACCTGCCTAGAGGACACCAGATTGGGGACAGCTGTAATAGAACTTGGAACTCAGTAGTTAGTCTAGTGCAGTGTTTCTCAATCTTTGCAACTTTGCTAATGCTGGCTGGGGAATTCTGGGAGTTCAAGTCCACACATCTTAAAGTTGCAAAGGTTGAGAAACACTGCACTTTTTAGTGACTCCTTAATAATGCTATGTCAGAACAAGAGCCCTGCTGGATCATTGGACGACCTGATTCCTCATCAGAACGTAGATCATTTGTCCCCAGCCTAATTAATCCAGGTTTGCAAACTATTTCCCAATAATGCATTTTTTGCATTATTTTTTTGAATAGGTTAATTTTTGTACAAACTTTTATCTTACACACATTTTGTGAAACCTGGCAAGCTGTATTGCAAAATTTGGAAAAGTGGACATTTGTTGTTGTTGTTGTTTATTCATTCAGTCGCTTCCGACTCTTCGTGACTTCATGGACCAGCCCATGCCAGAGCTTCCTGTCGGCCATCATCATCCCCAGCAACCCCACGGTCGAGTCCGTTACCTCCAGAATATCATCCATCCATCTTGCCCTTGGTCGGCCCCTCTTCCTTTGGCCTTCCACTTTCCCTAGCATCAGCATCTTCTCCAGGGTATCCTGTCTTCTCATTATGTGGCCAAAGTACTTCAGCTTTGCCTTTAATATCATTCCCTCAAGTGAGCAGTAACTCCAGCCTTGGATTCATCAAGCGCAGCACGTTGCATGATGTGTTCTGCGTACAGGTTGAATAGGTAGGGTGAGAGTATACAACCCTGCCGTACTCCTTTCCCAATCTTAAACCAGTCCGTTGTTCCGTGGTCTGTTCTTACCGTTGCTACTTGGTCATTATACAGATTTCTCAGGAGGCAGACAAGATTACTTGGTATCCCCATACCACCAAGAACTTGCCACAATTTGTTATGATCCACACAGTCAAAGGCTTTAGAATAGTCGATAAAACAGAAATAGATGTTTTTCTGAAACTCCCTGGCTTTCTCCATTATCCAGCGGATATTGGCAATTTGGTGTCTAGTTCCTCTGCCTTTTCTAAACCCAGCTTGTACATCTGGCAATTCTCGCTCCATGAATTGCTGGAGTCTACCTTGCAGGATCTTGAGCATTACCTTACTGGCATGTGAAATAAGTGCCACTGTTTGATTGTTTGAACATTCTTTAGTGTTTCCCTTTTTTGGTATGGGGAAATAAGTTGATTTTTTCCAATGTGATGGCACTGAAGATGTTGCCTAGCCTGGCAATGAAACATCTGCAAGAAAACAACAAGGCTCAGAGAGCACCATGGACTCCACATTCTTGTGTTTTCCAAATTTGCTGGCATATGGCATGCATCACCTTGAGAGCATCATCTTGCAATATTTTAAACAGTTCAGCTGGGATACCGTCGTCTCCTGCTGCCTTGTTACTAGCAATGCTTCTTAAGGTCCATTCAACCTCACTCTTCAGGATGTCTGGCTCTAACTCACTGACCACACGTTCAAAGCTATCCCCGATATTATTATCCTTCCTGTACAGATCTTCCATATATTCTTGCCACCTTTTCTTGATCTCTTCTGCTTCTGTTAGGTCCTTGCCATCTTTGTTTTTGATCATACCCATTTTTGCCTGGAATTTACCTCCGATGTTTCTAATTTTCTGGAAGAGGTCTCTTCTCCTTCCTATTCTATTCTCTTCTTCCACTTCCGTGCAGTGCTTGTTTAAAAATAATTCCTTATCTCTTCTGGCTAACCTCTGGAATTTTGCATTTAATTGGGCATATCTCCCCCTATCACTGTTGCCTTTTGCTTTCCTTCTTTCTTGGGCTACTTCCAGTGTCTCAGCAGACAGCCATCTTGCCTTCTTGGTTTTCTTTTTCTTTGGGACGTTTTTTGTTGCCGCCTCCTGAACAATGTTGCGAACTTCTGTCCATAGTTCTTCCGGGACCCTATCTACGAAATCTAGTCCCTTAAAACCATTCTTCACCTCCACTGCATATTCCTTAGGAATATTAGTGAGCTCATATCTAACTGATCTGTGGGTCTTCCCTAATCTCTTTAGTCTGATTCTGAATTGTGCAACAAGAAGTTCATGATCTGAATTACAGTCAGCTCCAGGTCTTGGTTTTTTTTTAATGATAGCTAAATTTCCATTTGTGTATTGGCTCAAAAGAGTGATATAGGCTAAGTGCTTGTTTTTCATGTGAATGAAGCAAATTTCTCCCCATCTCTGTCTAATTCCCACCTCATCAAACACTGTTTGTCTCTACTTTGGGGCTGAAGATTGCAAAAGTAACAGTTCTTTACCCTTCCCTGCCTCCTGCTCCCCCTTCCCTTGTCTAGCCAGCCTAAGTCGTTATTATCAAAGACATCTGAATCTGCAAATCAAATGCTGACAGCAGAGGAGCAGATGCTACAGGCTGATAAATTGCTGTGCATTCTGCAAATCCAGCTGTACCGTGTAAAAATGGTGCTTTCATACCACGTTCTGAGTTTTCTGCATCTGTACGGTGCTGCCAATCCATCTCATACAGTTTGCTAAGGACTGTCATCACAATGATGAAGAAATGGCAGCCTGCATTAATTGCCGTTCCCGCAAGCCATTGCAGAGTGCAGATGGAGTGACGATTAATGCCACAAACTGGAGGGTTTGGAAACGCAACCAAAGTTTGAGTTTCCGCAGGAGGACTAAGCTGATAAGCCTTCCGATAGCCTCTGTTTTAATAAGTTCATAGTTTTGCAAAGCTATGAAAATGCCCTCCTTCTCCTTCTCCTTCTCCTTCTCCTTCTCCTTCTCCTTCTCCTTCTCCTTCTCCTTCTCCTTCTCCTTCTCCTTCTCCTTCTCCTTCTCCTTCTCCTTCTCCTTCTCCTTCTCCTTCTCCTTCTTCTCCTTCTTCTCCTTCTCCTTCCCCCCCTCCTCCTCTTCCTCTTCCTCAGAAATGTTCTAGCTGTCATGGAGAAAAACACGAAAACTTAACATTTTTAAATCTGTGTTCTAAAATGCTGAAAGAGGAATGCATTCATCTAGCTCACAAAACTTTTGTTGGCCTGCCTTCTGACACAAGGATCTGCAGTTTGAAACACTTACAAACAACATTTGTCATTTTGTGGAAGTTGGAACTACCAAGGAGAAAAACATGCCCCCACCAATAGTGGCAGGGCAAGATACTGTATATAAACAAGGAGTAAACCCCACACTCATTCACACTGATGATGTTACCTAGTCGGGTAATGAAACGTCTGCAAGCAAACAACCAAGCTCAGAGAGCACCAAGGACAACTGCACAGTTCAACCCTGAGCTACATATATTTTCTTCTATTGGAATTTGTCATTCTTTTCTGACATAGGTATGCCAGCTTCTTTTGCACCTTGTTATCCCTTTTTTTGTCAATGCTTTGTTCACTTATTAAATTGCATTCAGATGACCCTGGGCTTTAATTATAGCCATCCAGGGTTTTTATTGTTCTCTTGATCAGTGGTGAAATGTGCTAATGGCAGAATTAGCTTGTTCACTGTAGTCAAGCATTATGAGAAAGTTTTTCCCAGGCTCCTGTGTCTGGTGTGCAGTTTTTAATTCCACTTCAAGCTAATTGTCTGGAAGCTATAAGAAGTATGAAAAAGGGGGAGCAAAATCAGATTCACCAGCAGAGCAGACCTGCAACAAGATAGTGACATGCGAAAAGAAAGGCAGATTGGCTGGGTTCACACCTCGTAGTAAATCAGAATGTGATTGGTTTGGTTTAGTTTGCCCTGTTGTGTGAGCCTAGCTGCTGTGGTTTCCCCAAAACAGCTCATAATAAGGCTCTGTGTGAATAGACAAGATAATAAGAATTTATGTGAATCTGAACAATTGTGGCTTATTTAACAAGCCAACATTAAGTAAAGTAGGACTGCAATTTCTGACCATTCAGAGGCCCAGCTGGGCTTCGCATAACATGTCAAAACCATATTCACAAAGTGCAATTTCCATCAGCCTGATTGTAGAAGGTTGGGAGGTTTTTAGGGGTACAATGAATGGTTTCAATGTTTACAATAAATAAAGCACCCATTCATCCCTAAAAATGCTCCCCAAACTCCCCCAAAGTAGCCCAGGTTTTGCCACACCTATACTCAGGGCAAAGATTACTGCAGACACTGACTGCAGCCAGGAAATCAGAAGACGTCTACTTCTTGGGAGGAGAGCAATGACAAATCTCGATAAAGTAGTTAAGAGCAGAGACATCACACTGACAACAAAGGTCTGCATAGTTAAAGCAATGGTATTCCCTGTAGTAACCTATGGCTGGGAGAGCTGGACCATAAGGAAGGCTGAGCGAAGGAAGATAGATGCTTCTGAACTGTGGTGTTGTAGGAAAATTCTGAGAGTGCCTTGGACTGCAAGAAGATCAAACCAGTCCATACTCCAGGAAATAAAGCCAGACTGCTCACTTGAGGGAGTGATATTAAAGGCAAAACTGAAGTACTTTGGCCACATAATGAGAAGACAGGATACCCTGGAGAAGATGCTGATGCCAGGGAAAGTGGAAGGCAAAAGGAAGAGGGGCCGACCAAGGGCAAGGTGGATGGATGATATTCTGGAGGTGACGGACTCGACTGTGGGGTCGCTGGGGGTGGCGATGGCCGACAGGAAGCTCTGGCATGGGCTGGTCCATGAAGTCACGAAGAGCCGGAAGCGACTGAACGAATAAACAACAATACTCAGGGCTCTGGGGATCACAAAAGGGGGACTAATGTGCTGTACTTTGTGAACACCTGGCTTAGAGCCACAATCCCCAATTTGTACTCTGGGGACCACTGGTGATCCATGAAGGTAGTTAGATGATGCCTAATGCAGGCACTAAAATGAAAATATTTTTAACATGGCCACTCAAAACCTCTTAACATTTTCAGATGGAACTCCAGCATCTCATGGGATTTGGCAACCACAAACTGCAATTAGTGAAATGCAGGGATCTGCATTGGGCCCTGCAGTGGCTTCCAGTACATTTCCAGGTGCAATTGAAAGTGCTGGTTTTAACCAATAAATATGGCTTGGCTCGCAGGTCTCCTCCAGGACCACACCTTCCTCACAGGAAAAGCTATTGACCGTTCCCTACTTTTGGGAAGTGAGGAAGCAGAGGCCTGGAAGCAGTGTTTTTCAGTGATGGCCCCTGCCCTATAGAAGAGCCTTCTCCCCGAGGTCAGACTGACATCAACTCTGGTGGTTTTCCAAGACCTGGTAAAGATGGCATTGTCCCAGGGAGTTACCAAATTGATGAATATAAAAATAAATATTGCAAAAGGTTGCTTTTTTATTTTTCTTAAATAAACAACTTTCTACTAATTTTGTGTTCCCCGCAGTTCCACCGTGGAGACCTGTAGACACCAGGTTGCCAACGTCTGGCTGATGCTGTGGCCCTCAAAAGCTTGTGATGGTGAATGCAGCTTCTATGAATTTAGGAACCACTGTCTGTATCATGAATGCTTAGTGTTTTCAGTGCTGTGCACGTACAAACTGCACTGTAGGCACTCATGTTTTACACACACAGACCCACACCACCAGCACTACCAAATCACTCAGCATCCTGCAGCATCACTGGGACAGCTTCCCACTCCCTCCCAGCATAGGATCTCAGGTGCTGGGCTGGTCACTGGGGAAGAGGAGCACCTCACAAATCTTCCCCCTCTCTCTAGCCAGGCTGCTGTATTCCCTTCATGACATACAGAGAGTCACACCTCCAGTGTCACTTGTTGTGCTTATATGTCCAAAGATTCAGGATGTGTAGAGATAAATGCAGGTTTGCAACTTCCTTTGTTCACTTTCTGAACTAAAAGCTTCAATTACCATGTACAGTCACCAATATGCACCTCTCAAGCTCAGAGCCTTGCTGAACAGGCTAGGCTTGAGTTCTAGAAAAACTGAGAGATAAAAGAGACCGTGTATGGGACCTTGCTCTGTGTGATGGCTCCGACGTCTACAGCTCCTTTTCATTTTTATAACTTCCAACAAGGCGTGGCCAAGGAGAGCGCCAACACCCTGAGAACCATCTCTTGTTTTTGGAGTCATCTTCTGTGGTATCTTAGAGATGTTCATTCTGTCATTTTTGCACACACTCAATAAAGTCGACATTTATCTAGCAAACCCTTCTGACATAGTTTGTTCTTCCTGTATCCTGGTGCCTGGCACCATTCAGTGTGTGTGTGTGTGTGTGTGTGTGTGTGTGTGTGTGTTGTATAAGCAACAAATAACATCTCACAAATATATTGTGTTCTATAGTGTCTTGTATAAAGAATAAAGTGTCAGCCATGTTTGAAGTATCATCCTGATTGGAAAGTGTCCTGACTGAAGCAGCATCTCCAGATATCAAAACACTCTGCTAAGAGGTTATGGGCCCAGATACAGCCCCAGTTACAGTCTGTGGAATTCCGCTGCAGTGACAGTCACAGCTCAGCTATACAGCAGAAACTGTCAGCAAGAGGAAAGGTCAGAAAGCAGAGGTAATGGCTACTAACAGTGCTTCAGTTCTCAGTAGCTAATCTGACTAACCAGAACTACCACTCTTGGAAGTTTAAAATTAAGATGCTGCTAATAAGAGAAGGTACATGGAAGTGTATACAAGAGGCCAGGCCAAACCCACCCACAGTGGCGAGAGAAAGATCAAAGGTGCAAAGCACCATCTCCCTTAGCATAGATGATGATCAAACTGTGCCCAACTCACCTCACAGGGTGGTTGTTGTGGGGAAAATAGGAGGAGGAAGGAGTTTTAGGTATGTTCGCCGCCTTGAGTTATTTATAAAAATAATAAAGGCGGGATAAAAATTAAATAAATTAAATAAATAAATAGATTTATGCAATTGTGAAACTGCAAAAGAAATGTGGGAGGTGCTACAGAAAGTACACAAGAGAGCAAATCTCAGCAAGAAACTGTATCTAATCAGAAAGCTGTACCAGACGAAGCTGTTGAAAGGCCTACATGCAGGCCTATATCAGATGTACCTTAGAAATGGTGGAAGGAGAAGAAATGAAAGGCTTTCATGTAGCAGTGCTACCGCTCAGCGGTCTCCCAGACAGTCATGAAACACTTGTCACAGCACTTGATGCTCGCCCAGATGATGAGCTTACACTAGAGTACATTAAAGGCAAGCTTGTGGATGAATACAAGCGCAAACCAGAAAGTGCAAATGACAAAGGTGCTCCAGAAACAGAAACCACTTTAAAAACTAAGGATCAGACGAAAAACTGTAATGTGCAACGTGAAACCCGTGAATGTTTTGTGTGCAAAAGGCCAGGTCATTTAAAGGCCAACTGCAGAGTCTGGAAAGCTAGAATGAATCAGCTAAAGAGGCAAGCGAACCACCCAAAGGCCAGAAGAGTTAACCTAGAAGACGGTTCAGATACTGAGTGGGCCTTTTACTCCAAGGAGGGTGCCTCATCATTTCCTACCTGATGCATTGACTCAGGAGCTATAAATCCCATGACCAATGACAAGAATTTCTTCACTCATCTTGACCAAAGCAAAACAGAAAGAATTGCCGCAGCTAATGGAGTTGGGGAAGATTACCTGTCTCTCCAACAGTCACCAGAAAGTTACCTGTCAAAAATGTGCTATGTGTACCAGTTCTTGAAAGGAACTTGTTATCTGTGAAGAAGCTAACTAAACAAGGGGATGCAGTTACATTCAAAGGTGACAGCTGCATTATCACCAAAGAGAGTCACTTACTCCAAAACCAAAAATCACGGATGAACAGTATCAGCTGGACTGCAATGAAATGGTTATGGCTGCCAAAGAGGAAAGATAGATAAACTGTATTCACACGTGGCACTGTTGGCTTGGGCACAGAAATCCTGAAGCAATAAAAAGACTAGTGCAAGATCAGCATGCTAGTGGCATAAAAATTGACCCATGAATACTGGGAGTTGAAGTCCACACATCTTCAAGTTGCCAAGGTTGAGAAACACTGCTCTAAGCTTTGCCACATTGCTTCCATTAGACTGGCAAGAGAGGAAAGGAGAAGGGAAATCCTAAGAGATCTCTACAAGTTCACCGGCCTTGGCTTATCTCCCATACCGCAGACCCAGTTCAAATAATGAGCACCGAATAGCGCTTTATTTTATGGTTATTGCAATACTGTCTGCTTGGGGAGCAAACGGCTTGTCTGATGCTCTTGCCAATGGCATCCAGATGACGGCAAACGGGAGATATGCCAAGGAATTGGCCCAGAAATTTCATCTGGGCTCTGTGGTTCAGAGACTGCACCAGTTCCCTTGTGCTGCTGTTTGAATTTATATTACACGCAAATTAATGAAGTCCTCTGTTTCACCTTCACGAGAGGCACAGAGAGAAGCAGGGGAGATGCCGATAGCTGATTCCTGCTTTCTTGTTCAACTGCAGCTCGTTGGCTTGTCACATCCAATGGGGGGGGGGAGGCAGAAGAATCAATGCTACCTGATCAGCAAGTTAATTTTGCTATTTGCAGCTGATAAAAGAATGTGTCATTAAGCAGCATGCTTATGATGGTGAAGCATTTGGACCGAAGCTTCCTTCTCGAGCGATGCTGTGACTGGGGCAACTTCCCAGCATACATTTCCCAGAAAAGATGCACTTTCAGCAGAACTTGCGAAGCTAGGCTGGGGAATTGCCCTGCCCGCTAAATAAATGTACACAGTATTCTTTCTGTTTGCATAGGCTTAGCATCTCTGGGTTGTGTGCGACAGTATCTTTTAAGGAATTTTGGAAGCATCTCTTTATGAGTTTGCTCAGTGTGCAGTGGAAGAGAGCGTTGCTGCTGGGTCTTAATACAGTATTTCTTTCCCAGCAGGATTGCTGGTCCAAATTACAGCAACTTAGTAGGAACCTGATGAGCTAGCAAGGGCTTCTGCAGGGGGAAGGGGTGTCAAAAGAGTCGAAATGGCAGTTGTGACTGCACAATTGAAACCCCACCCCTTTCTAGTTCAATCACTTGGTTGCAGCCACCATCTTGCCTTTCTTGACCCCCTGCAGATGCACCTGCCAGCTGGGTATCAGCACTTAGCCAATCTGGGCTGGTCTCCGAAAGCTAAGCAGGCCAGACCTGGTTGGTCCTTGGATGGGAGATTGTCAGGTACTCCCAGTTCCAGATTGAGATGTCAAGAAAACAGCCTAGAAGACAATGGCAAACCACTTCTTTGTTATAGCTTTGTGTTCGTAAAATCATTAGGAGTCAAGCTTGTTCCAATGAAACTTCATTGGATTCTAGCAGTTCTTCAGTTCTATATAATGTGTGTGGCTCTCTCAGGCTGGTCCCATTGGTGAGTTATAGACCACAGGCTATTCATGTAAAAGATCCCAACCCAAACTCTGGCATTGCTTCCCTGAGTTGCCAGGGGTGTGAAAGGGCCCTGGTTATAACCTTGGAGAGCTGTGGTCAACGAGAATAGGAATTGCCTACACAAGCAAATCTTGATAAAATAGTTAAGAGCAGAGACATCACACTGACAACAAAGATCCGCATAGTTAAAGCAATGGTATTCCCTGTAGTAACCTATGGCTGCAAGAGCTGGACCATAAGGAAGGCTGAGCGAATGAAGATAGATGCTTTTGAACTGTGGTGTTGGAGGAACATTCTGAGAACGTCTTGGACTGCAAGAAGATCAAACCAGTCCATACTCCAGGAAATAAAGCCAGACTGCTCACTTGGGGGAATGATATTAAAGGCAAAGCTGAAGTACTTTGGCCACATAATGAGAAGACAGGATACCCTGGAGAAGATGCTGATGCTAGGGAAAGTGGAAGGCAAAAGGAAGAGGGGCCGACCAAGGGCAAGATGGATGGATGATATTCTGGACATGACGGACTCAACTGTGGGGGAGCTGGGGGTGGTGACGACCGACAGGAAGTTCTGTTGTGGGCTGGTCCATGAAGTCACGAAGAGTTGGAAGTGACTGAATGAATAAACAAATAAACAAAAAAACACAAGCTGAATGCCTTAGTTGCTACAACGTTATGGAGGGGAGTTAGAAGACCCTGTACAGACAGTCAAAAAGGTTGCTTCACACATTATATAGAGCGTGCAGCCAAACGTCCTCTCAAACACAAAATACACACCTGTGAATGGTGACAGCATATAGCCAGCCTACCCATTACCTTTCACTTCCAGGAAGCAAACATCTCATCCAGATCGGGATTCTAGTACGGGAAGTGTGTATGTGTGTGTGGAGGGGTGTATGTGAAGGGAACTTGTGGAGGAGTGCTTTAACTCTTTGACCTCTGCCGTAGCACAGAGAGGGACCCCCAGTTTGCTCCCATGGTTTATATAGGAAAAAGCCTCATTCAAGGCTAGCAGCAGAAATGAAGGCTGCTTTTTCCAAATTGGCCACAATAGAGAAGAGTTACTCCCCAGTCCCTAAGCCAAAATCCTGGTTTGGATCTGATCCCTTCCTTATTTGGGGGGTAAGCAATGCACTAGCAAAGCTGCATGCTTTGTATACATAATGCTTGCAACCATGGGGGAGACATTTGATGAGGAATGGGGATGAAGGTCTGTAGGAATGAGAAGACGTGAACTTGCCTCCCTCCCATCAGCCTTTTTAGTGCTTACATTTAATTGGCAAGATGAATGGCAACAACTGAATACTCTGGAACAAAATCTAGATCCTTCTGATTAGGGTTGGCTGAAGACATTTTATTGCCCCAGGCAAAGAATGAAATGGCACCCTTTCTCCAAACCATGTATGACATGGCAGTTGAAATGTAAGGCAGCGGGCTAATTTAGGAGGCCTGGATCCTGTCTTTTGACAGGAGGGAATGTCTGTCTTCCCCAACCTGGTTGCCCTCAGATGTCTTCCCCAACTTGGTGTCCTCCAGCTATGTTGGGACAAGGGCACTCCCAAATCCCAGCCATTGCAGCTTTTGGCCATTGTGGTTGGAATTTCAGGAGTTGCATCAAGTTGAAGATGCTGATTTTGGAAAGTTCATGAGGACTTCCACTGCTGTTCCCCAGAATCTGCCACCCAAACCCTTTGCCTCACTCTGCCTAATGATAGGGCCAGTCCTGGGTGTGGCTCCTATCATAATCTCTGCCCCAGAGGCCTCCTCTGAAACCTACGCTTGCCTATCTTCTTCCATAGTTAAAGAGCTTAGGAAAAGATTCTCAGTCTGTCTTCTGCAGGGTGAGCAGATTTTCGTTCTTTGCTTGTATAAAACCAAGACCCACTGTAAAAATGGTTCACTGACTAGGACAGAAGTCAGCTACAGGTGAGAGGTGATTGAAGAGCTTGTTGACACCAATAAGATTGAATCCATGATAAGGCCCATATTTTTGCTCCGAGGTTTGCCAACTAGGTTTTGTTGCCAGAAACAAGTTGTCCACAGGTGTGCAGGATGTCCCTGGGACAGGATGCAATGATCTAACCTCCTCTTTCTCTGCATCTCTGATGCACCTCAGCAGAACAACTTCCTTTAAAACGAAACAAAAGAAAAAAGCACTCCAACTGGTTTTCTCTCTCTGTACCTTAAGCCAGGCTGCAAACAAGAAAAACTGTTGGCCTTCCTTTGTTTTAAATAACTTGAGGGTCCCCTGAATGAACTCATGAACTTTTTCACTCTCCTTCCTACATCCTCAGCTACTTCCTGTTTATTCCAACCTTCTGATATTAATCCTTTTTGTTTTTCATTATAGTCAAAGTAGCAGAGAGGATTTGAATTCCAACCATAGTTTGAGAAAATTAAAAAAAGAGAGAGAGAATGAGCAATCAGGAGATCTTGGTGGCTTGAAATGCTGGAAAGGTTCTAGTTGATATATTATAAGCCGGGGATCTTTATTGCATTCGCTTTAGGTCATCACAATTTCCAGGATGCAAAAGATATGCCGAGACACATAATATGTATATGGCACTTAAAACAAAGAGTATATGATGTACAACGTGTCTTGAGTTTTGTATTATTGTGAATATTATTTTGCAATTTGTTTTAATTTTTTAATATCTGTACACTGGCTAGAATCTGTTTAGCCTGAGGTGGTAGATTAATCATCTGTCTATTTATCTATCTTGCCACGAAAGCAAAGAGAAAAAAGTTGCTATAATTTTAGAGTCAGCTTCTCATTATGATCAACATGTATTCAGTTATACATAAATAATGTCTGTTTCAGGTCTGCTTAATCCTACATGCTCTCACAGGATGAGTATGTACTACTGTAAGTCCCTTCCTTGAAGCAATGTCATCTGATGGGATCTGGGATGTGTATCTTTTCTGTTGCAGTGCCTGTCCTTTGAACCAACCTCCCCGCCCCAGGATGCAGATGGCCCTGCCCCGATAGACTTCAGGAAAGCGTTAAAAACATGGCTTTTCCCCTGAGCATTGGGCCAGGATGATAGATGAGCCCATCTTCTGGAGGTGGAGTGTATGATTGGTGAGCCCCAGCTGTATGTTGTTTGATTCAGGGATTTTGTTTTCGTTGACCTTGTATGGTTTTATTTGCATATTATTTGGGGGGGGGGCTTTTATTTCATGTCCACCACCCAGAGTCACGATTGTAGGAGTTCTGTAGCTGTATAAATCTTCTGAATAAATAAATAAATCTAAATCTAACGAGCCATCCGAAGTTCAGCCATGGCCAGAATTATGGTTATGCAAACGTTCATACACGTGAAAGCATGTGTGTTTTTGCGAGTGCACACAAACACTCATAGCTACTCATAATGACAACAAGCAGCTGCCTCTGGTGTTTCTAATTGGCAGTATCCTGCCGTTAGTCCTCAGTGGATTGGCCAATCTGTTTCCAAAGTTCTATGATTGCAGAATTGAAAAGGGAAACTCAGAGAAGAAAAGGCAGTGGAGCAGCTGGACCTGAACTTTCAGCCCTTGCAGCCCATGGAGTAGGTCCACATGAGTCGTTAGGGCTGACGACATCAGTACCGTGGCTGACAGAGGCATAATGCACCCAGTTGAATTGAGGCCACTCACTGAAGCTTTTGTCTGAGTTTAGATTTGGTAACCAGAAGAGAAGAAGATGGATGGATGGACGGATGGACGGATGGACGGATGGACGGATGGACGGGGAGAGAGAGAGAGAGAGAGAGAGAGAGAGAGAGAGAGAGAGAGAGGCAATGTGTTCTATAGGAGCTATTGATAGGTGAGGAATGGGGCCAGAACAGATCACAGCATCCATGCAAAGGATGACCTCATGGAGATGTTTCAGAAATTAAGGACTCACTGCAGTTTTAAGTGGGACATACTATAGAGGAAAGGATGTGAGAACTAGGCTTTGGGGTTCTCCAAGCTTAGCCATATTTTTAACATGTTGCCCTTAGTAGGGGGGAACCAACAATCTATTCTCTCACAGAAAAAGTGTCCTATGGGCTTTCCCTGCTGGCCAGCTACTTGAACTTACCAACCGATAGGCAAGGGAAGAAGCCTTATGCTTCTCTCTTCCTCTTAGGGACCCTGTTCATAGCTACTGAGAAGGTAGATTTGACTTCCCTATTGCCTCCTAGCAATGTTCTTAAAAATGCTTGCATTCCCATGGTAAGAACTTGTTACATCTCCCTCCACCACCTTATGACTGATCTAGGCTGCTGGTTTCCTGCTGCTCATGGATCATTGGAAAAGACCAGCAAGCTTTCCAACACCATGCCAGCTACTGCTCTGCAGAGATGTGTGTGGTGTGTACATGGACGGTCATGCTTGCATGTGGGCACAATGGTGCCACCCACTGTACCCAACTATGCAACTCATGCAATTCACAGGATGGAAATTTAGTCCATGCTTGGGTTATGCTTAATGGTTTCACAAAACAGTCCCTCTTGGCATGTAGTGGGCAAGTCTATTTAAAACCGCAATGTATATAAGTGAAGTTGGCAAGTGGATGAAATCAAGCTCAAAACCTAGACGTCAACCTAGAATACATAAATCATGTTTTGCACCGGGGACATGCAAAGGAAACTGAATTGAAAACAAGGAGGCTGAGAACTGTGCTGCTGGCGGACTAGGATGACCTGAGGACAAATGGCTTTGTTGTTAGCTCTTGGCAAAAGAGGGAAACTGTCTAGACAAAGTCTGGATGCATATGTTTTCCTTTCTTATTTTGATATCCCAATTGTTATTATGGTTAACTACCATAACCGTTTAATATTCTGTCTTCTGCCCTTGGAATAACATTACAGTAACTGCTTAAATTGCTGCTATGCAAAGCGTTCAGTATAGATTCTTTTGGGTTTAATTTTAATCGGATGCCTAGATTTTTATCCCATAACCTAATTGCCTTACCACACTAACCAATATCATCTGGCTGGGTCATTGACAAAGTCTCAGAAAAGAAAGGCAGTTCTAAAAGAGGCAGCCAAGAAAAATAAAGGTATTCACAGAGTGAGTGATGGAGTTTTGAAGGTTAATAAAAGAACTCCAAGCAGCTAACAACAATCTTGCAAAGTAGAAGCGTGAACCAAAAAAGGACTTGCACATTAAGCTTAATCACGTTCAGAAATAAATTCAGCCTTCACACATTAGTTAGATGAAGAAAAATAGAGATAGCTTACATTTATTCAGTAGAACTGGATACAAGTAGATTCATAGTGGAAAACACTTAATCATCACCGGTTCTTTGTAGACAATCGTTATGGAAATGGAAATGTCTGTGTGCAAGCGAGATGAAAGGATGAGAGCTGCATTCTGCAGCACCTCCTGCTTGCAGGTGTGCCCAAAGAGTAATGGAGATTGTTAATCCCCAAACTCAAGAAGGAGAAAGGAAGTGGAGATCAGGTGACCCATGTGACATCCCACAAGCACAATAGAGATGTGTTTACTAGAAGGACCCCCCTTATGCTTATGAGACAATGCTGAGTTGACCCCTGATGATTCCAACAGTGAGCAGGGAAGGAACACGTAATTGAAGGCTGTTAGCTGTTTTGACTTCTTACAATGCTGTGTGCTCTCATGGTCAGTCCAGGAAGTGCTGTGGGGAAGGCAGCTTTTCTGCAAATAACCCACACTGCTGAATGTCTATATATGGAGAGGGGGGAGGCGAATGTTAAAGAAGGTTTAATAAATAAAAGGAAAAACAAAGTTAAAGAAAATAAGACAAAGACCTATGTTTCCAACCTAATCTTTACAACAGGGTTTTTATTTATTTATTTATTTAATTTATTATTTATTTATTTATAGGGTTGGGCAGCGTGCAAGTCCAGGGCCACATGCAGGCTACAAACCCATTTTTGCAATCTTCTCTCCAACGACAAACTTGGTGGGTGCATTTTTCTACCATTCTGAGGCAGGAAGCATCCCAAAACTGTAGTTTAAGCCTTAAAATAAGCTTAATATAGTGTTAATGAAGACAGTCATTTGGATTTCTCATCAAAACCCAACATCAATCTTGCCTCTTCTAGGCTCCTCCTAGAATGTTAAAAATGCCTTCCAACTACTCTGAAGTTGATATTCCTGCACTGAAAAATCTGCTCTGGAAATTTTTTCAATAGATTTTGTTTTATTAAACATCAATAGGAAATAATTCATCCTAGCAGAAACGTGCCCTCCCTCTACAAGAATTACTAATATCAACACACTCCATCACATGCATTTGTACCAGAGAACAAAAGGAAGCATGTTAAAAATGTGGCTAAGCTTGGACAACCCCAAAGCCTAGTTCTCACATCCTTTCCTCTATGTCCCACTTAAAACTGCAGTGAGTCCATAATTTCTGAATCATCTCCATGAGGTCATCCTTTGCATGGATACTGTGATCTGTTCTGGCCCCATTCCTCATCTATCAGTAGCTCCTATGGAACACATTGCCTTTGGTCATGATCAAGATTCTTGGCCAAGTATTGCTTGAAGATTCAGGCATCCTGCAGCGATGATCCTGTTTGCAGAAATCAGATAGAAAACCCACAGTTGCCTCATTTACGTGGATGCAAGTAAAGAAGTTGTGATGGGAATCTCTTCTTCAGGGGCCATGGGAATGCCTTGGAACAGGGATATGCAACGTGGTACCCCTGCACATTAATATGCCCTAATACTTCCCTTCATGTCCACTAACTCACCTGACTTTTAAAAATGATTTGAGAGAGAGAGAGAAAGAGAGAGCACACAACAAACTTGTTTCAAAGCAAACCACCTGCTTTGAGCATTGCATTGATTTTTAGGAATGCCTTCAAAGTGAAGGTCATTCAGTGGCCTGTTAGAACCAGTGAGTGGAGCAGAGCTTAACGTAGTATAAGCTCGTGCACAGAAAAAGAATATTGTTTAAAAACAGAGCCAGTGAGCACGTTAGAGAGATCCAGGTTCTTAATCTTACACACTTAGCCCACCCAAGCATAAATAATCACACACTTAGACATAGTAGGTTCAAAAAGTAAGTACAAAAGAGTTCTTACATTTATTCGGTCCAGGTACAGCATTCTCAGTAGATAAATGATGTTTCAGTTTCTCATTTCCTTTTCTCTAAACTTTGTGGACTCTTAGCCCTATAGCTGCCAAGAGCTGCGTGGAGAGAGGGGGAAAATTCTCCTAGGCCCATCAATGGCCTAAGATGGAGAGAGAGAGAGAGTAAGCAGTATGCTTGCCTCTCCGCTGGAGAGACTCGAAGAAGGACTGACTGAGGAGGAAGTGGGAGTGGCAACAAAGCAACTTCCTCAAACGACATGGAGAGTTGCATCTTGGGATGAACTCATCTACATGCAAATGAGGCATGTTGATTTGCTGAATTTCCAACACAAAGGTCCCACTGGGTTTGTAGCAAGTATCCTGAGAGGCTAATTCCCCTTCTCATAAATAGGTGTTTCATGATAGGCCATACTATAATGGCAGCCATTTTGTGAAAGCACCCACTGGGTTTGTAGCAAGTATCCTGAGAGGCTAATTCCCCTTCTCATAAATAGGTGTTTCATGATAGGCCATACTATAATGGCAGCCATTTTGTGAAAGCACCTATCAGATCTTCCCCCAATTCCAAATATCTGCAAAGACCCAAGAGGTCCTTGTTCCTTCCCCTCTCTCCATCTCTCTGGGTCACCTCCTTTGGAGGCAGGCATAACATCTTTCTTTTCCATATTACCATTTTTTGTTAAACTCTTTTAAAGAAGTTATATGGTAAAGGGTTGCTTTGATCTCTTTCATTTGATTTTGCAGTATCATTTGACCGATATCCTAACTACCAACTTTTGAATTATTATTTTATCCTTTCTTTCCCTAAACAGTTTGGAAATGTCTTAAAATAAAAGGCAGCACAAAGACATATCTTCATAAAGGAATATTTTTCAGACATGCAGCGTTGATAACTTGTTAAGACTGCAAGAATTGTAATGCTGTAAGCTGGTTCCACATTGAATGAGCAGGAGAGAAATATGTAAATAATTAAATTAATATCTGCAAGGGGTCTGAAATCTGGCACGATCTCGTTCTCTAGACTGTACATTATAATTTGTATGATTTTTTAAAATTGTTTTATGTTCTGAGGAAGCTCAGGGAAGTATCCAGGACCCCAAATCCATTGTTCCCTTACTACTCCACATGAAGTATAAAGTAGATGAGAGAGGAATGTGATTGGCTTAAGATCAATCAGAAAGATCCCTATCTGAGCAAGAATTTGAATCTCCCCAAAATTTAAGATTATCCTAATTACACTACAGAGTCTCAGTGGAGAAGCTCCAACAGTTCCCTTGAATCTTGAAGAAATACATGGGAATCTTGGAACATCAGAAGGATTCAGCAACTCAGCATGTGCATAAAGACTTTCCATCTGGAAGAGATCCCCAGTTCCATGGGGAAAATATGCACATGTTACTGGAATGCATCATTCTGGCATACTGTACACATGGGGATGGCAAGAGGGACAGCTGCTGGGCACATCAAGGGTGGACCTTCCCCGCATGTTCTGGTAGGAAGCCCAGCAGGTAAGAAGATTCAAGTGAACCCCTGAAATAATATGGAGGGGTAGCTTTCAAGCTGACCTAACCAGAATAACCTTACTTTCCTTTTAGACTTTTAAAAGGCAACAATATTTTCTTCATGCTCTTTATTCTTTTATTTAAAATCTATTTTTCCATAAAAGAAATTCCATGGAAGATTTAATCATGCTGCCTGAATGTGACCTGAATATTCTTTCAGAAAGTGATTTTTTTTGTCCTTGACTGCAAGTTCCTGGTGATTTCACTTCCAGAAAATGTATGAAATCCCTGGAGAGCTTCGTTTCTTTTAACTTGCAAGGCAAGTTAAAAATGGGTTTAGTGAAAGCCCAGAGCTCTTGCTTCCTTCTCTCTGAAACTGTTAACAGGATTGCTTTTGAGACCATGCCAACATTAATATCTCCGTATACTTTCATCTATTTTATCAGCTCCCTTTCTGTATTGCCAGGAGCAGAAAGCATCCATCTAACAGAGTGATTCTTAAACTGGTTCACAGTGAATTGTCAGGGTTTCCTTAAGATTTGCTGTAGAAGTGAAGCAATTAGGGACAAGGATCTCACATTAAGCAACAAAAGCCCTGTGCTTCCTGTCCCATGATGTGGCTGAGCAAGTGGAGAGGACAAAAAACAACCCAGGGGGAGATCATTCTTGGTAGCAAGTAGTGCTAAATTTCAAACAGCTTAGATTGCACAAGAACTGTGTCAGATCTTAACTATGAAGTGTTAAGTTTAAATGTGAAAGCCTTTTAAGTAAACTTTCCTATGAAGGCCAGAAAGCCCACCCCCACAAGTTGCACATTCCCCCCAAGTTGACACTCATAGGTGAATTCAATATGTACAGATGGAAGTGCCAATGAGCTGATTTTTTACACAGGTGCAGCACACACGAAACAGATTTTGGCCCTACATTTTAAATTCCTATATGTATAAGGGGTGATGTTTAGCCCAAGCGACCTTCATGGCATTGGGATGGATTACTTGTGGTACCATCAGTGCCCAGTTGTATGTACCCGTCCTGAGAGATCTGGCAGGAGAGTCATACTCTGGGTCCTGTCCTTTAAGGAGTGTCATCTGGTGGGTCCCTGGAGAAGAGCCTATTCTGTTGGGGTGCCCACCCTCTGGAACATCATTCCCCTGAGATTAGACTTGACCTGACTGACCCTTCTGCCTTTCCGTAAGGCCCTAAAAACCTGGTTATGTTGCCAAGCCTGGGCCCAGGGTGTATGGTTGAGCCCATATCTTGGTTATGTTGACTGTGTTGTTGGTTTTATCTTGGCTCCTATATTTGTTTTTTTTCCCTATGATGTTTTTATCTTGATTTTATTCACTCTGAGCCCCCCAGAGTCATATGTTTGAGACGGACAGTCATATAAATTGGATGGATGGATGGATGGATGGATAGATGATAGATAATAAATGTGCAATGTTGTTAGATAGACACATACACAAACAACCAGTTAGTATACCTACATGCCAGCAAACAGACTAGTATATTCCAACTTCAGGATGGAGAAAGATGAAAACTGGAGGATTTAGTGAAAATGGCAGGATATGAGAAAGGTGGGTTACCAATAGGTTACCCATTGCATATGACTCCCCCCAAGACTTTTGTGGAACCCCAGAGCCACCAAAACCCTGACTCCCTTACTTGTCTCTCTATTTTCTAGAATGCCTTTTGCAGTTTGCTGCCAAATTTTGATGGGAAATTTCAAATGACATGGCTTGATGCACACATTAAAAGTTTATATGAAGTCCATATAAAACAATTAAGCCCACAATTTAATGGAAGTCTTGAAACCTAAAAATTACCCAATGCAGAAAAAAACCCCTTTCTGCTTTCTTTCAACAAGGCACATATGGCTATGAGTACTTATAGCCAGGGGCATCCGTGGGGGGGGGGGGGGGAGAGAGATTCAAAAAAGTCAAGATGGAGGCATGACCATGCAGTTGAAGCCCTGCCCCTTTATAGCTATAGCTATTGGAGGCAGAGAGTTACAGAAGAGCATATTGCCAAGGATTAAAAATGAGTGTTAATAACACCAGGATCCCCTCTACCTATTACTTGATCCTTTTAACTGGAAATGCCAGGTTTCTAATTGGGACCTTTCTAGGTATACATGTGCCAGAATTGGAAATGAAACGTTGGAATCTATTATCTTTCCTAAGTTATATTTTATAAATGTTTCAAATTGACCGAGAAAAGGGTTTTCCCCTTCTTTCTCTCTCTCTCATTTTCCTGAAAAACATTTCCAATTTCTTAAGGGGGAAATAGCTGAATTAAGGTGGAAGATTGATAGGAATGGTGTGGTAGAAAATGGACAGGAAGGTTTCATCAGCCTGTCTTGTGTCCCTAGATTTCACAGTTGCCCAAAGAATTTGATTGGCAGGGGTTCAGGACAAACAAAATTTAGTAGATCTTTTCACCAATGCAGTGAAGTTAACTACCACAAGGTGCAAAGGTGGACCTTGTCTTATATGAGATTCAGGAGGGATGGAGAAAACGAGAGCATGGACTTGTTCACAGCCATTCACCAGATAAGCGTGATAATTCCAAGATATTTTGCCTAAGCACCAAGGCAGATATTCCCCATCCTATATCTGCACATTTGATTTCTGTTTCACGAGATAAGAAGTTTGCATTTCTCTCTCTCTTAAATGTCATTCTCTTATTTTCATCCCACTTCTCTAACCTATGAAGATTATGAAGGATCCTCCACATATCATTGACCATCCAATCCTAGGGACAAAGAACACAAGAAGCCTTTGGCTTTATCCCAATACAGGGATGTATTATTTGGCTAATCAACTGGCTTAATCCACCAGAATTTAAAACTGAAAACATAATCTTAGATTTTTGAGACTGGGTGAGTGAAAAACGAAAGCAAGCCATTTAACTGAAGCATCTTAAGAAAAAGTGTTCTCAAAAGAACCTATCACTGGACATTTGATTTGGCTCCCTGATTCTTTAGTTTTCTCCTTTTTTCCATGATAGCAGAGTAGATATTTTGATTTACCAGTTACTTAAGTTGAACCACCGGACTGACATCTGAGGCAACTTAGCCCTATTGATTTCAACAAGGCTAAACTTTTTCATATGGTTTGTAAATGGCCTTGTGGGTCACCCTGAGCCTTTTGATATATACGTACAAGTCTATTCCCAGCCAGATTAATACCACACTGTGAATGATCTCCAAGGTTAAATTGCTTTTAATTTTAGCTTAATTATGTGCAGAAGCACAAATAACTAACAGCATTGATCTGAACTTGGCACCAAAGACAGGTTCCAAATGGCAAAGCATATTAAGAGATCGAACTATTAAATACGGATAATGAACAAAATAATTATGTGTTTCCATGCCGTAAAAGGTTAGACTTTAAAGTTGTCACAGTTCATAAGCAAGGGAAGATTTAATCCCACTCTTAATAAAATATTTATAAGATAATGCACTTTAATCAAAACAGCCGCAATTAATTTGGGGGTAGGGAATATATTGTTCTGGATTGCTGTCCAAGATTTTCAGAGACAATTGGGGGAGACTTTAGCAGGGCATTTGTTTTCTTACTGAATAATGGATGACTCGCAGTCAGAAGCTTTTAAAATGCAGCTTAGTTTAGGATAAATAAGTATAATTGTAAGCAGTTATGCTGGATAAATATTCTAGGGCTGGTGGTGTTTCAGATTCAATTCCGGAAAGGAGTTTTAAAGCATTTGGGTGTGTTTATATATAGGTTGCCTCAGTCTGCAACTCTTTAAACCCGCCATGTCTTTTCCCAAGTTTATGTGGCAGCAGCTGCAGAGAACATCTGTATGGCCTTCGGAAAAACATGGCTGCTTTGAAGAGTTGCAAACAGGGGCATTGCTTGGGATTTTGTAGCATTGTTTCCAAATTATTTCTGAAGCTCTTCACAGCCCTAATATGTTCTTTTAACCCAATAATGTCTCATATTTAAGTTCCCATAGATGCTCAATGAAAAATGTTGTATTTTTTATTTTGTGATCTGAAAAGAATCTGGGTCACAAGCCTCAGTTTAAAAGGACAAGCTGAGCTATTTTTTTTCCTCTTACCTGACAGGCGCCAAAAGGTCTGCAGGCACTGAGATTCCTTTAATCAAATAAGGTTTATCTTTGTGTTGTTAAGGTGTTCATTACCGTGTAAGGTTTTCTGGTTTGGCCAGGCTGACTCTTGGGTTGCTGTTTATTCGTTCAGTTGCTTACGACTCTTTGTGACTTCATGGACCAGCCCACGCCAGAGCTTCCTGTCAGCCGTCGCCATCCCCAGCTCCCACACGGTCGAGTCCGTCACCTCCAGAATATCATCCATCCATCTTGCCCTTGGTTGTCCCCTCTTCCTTTTGCTTTCCACTTTCCCTAGAATCAGCATCTTCTCCAGGATATCCTGTCTTCTCATTATGGACTCTTGGGTACTCACATGCTAATTGGTTTCTATGGTAAATTATTGTTTATGAGCAAGAAGATAAGTTGTATAAAGGTGATCCTTTGTTAAGCCTGCTGGCTCTGCTTATCTGTATCTATTCTAATGAAGATGTGTTTGCCTGCCTTTGTGCCTTTAGAAGGTAAACAGGATTGTAAATATGTTCTTGTTTTTTTGAATAAATTCAACTTTATTTTTTACTGCAAAAGACTAGTTTATTGATCTCTCTATGCAAGCTTCTAAAAACTCTAAATTCAAAAATAATATTTAAAAAAATAAGTAGCACAACGGTTACTGATGAAGATGCCATGGCGTAAAGGACATTTTCTTATTCAATGGGCACCATTATGAAAGCTGTGTCATAATACTGGCCTGACCTCCCTCTCTCAAGTAGTGGAGTTCCAAGGCTTGTCCAGAAATGGTTATGATCACTAGAAGCTTCAAGGTTATGCAATGTGTAGTATTGGAACTTATTTACAAATCTACAGGTTGATCCATTCCAATAAGACAGTCAATTCACCACCACACGTCGCATCTTTAGATAGATAGAACCCCAAATCTGTTTGCTGGAGCATAAAATTTGCTTTTTCTCTAATCATCCTTTGAAAATGTCCCCATTTTCTGAAAACCGAAAGACTTGTTTAAAGCATCCTTTACTGTGTGTGTGAGAGAGAGACAGAATCAGAAAGCATAAAAAAGTGAGTTATCCCTCCCATCTCAGCATTCAAACCCTTCCATCCTATTTTGCTAGTTCTCTTCTTGAAAAGAGAGTGGTTCCATAGCCAGGTTGGGAAGGTCATATTTCATTCACTCCTATCTAAACTCCAGATTCCTTCATTATTATTTATTTATTTATTTATTTAAAGCGATTGCCCGCCAACCCCAATGGACTCTGTGGATTCATGGTAGTAAATTCACACATTCATTATAATATGTTCATTATTGTGGTTGTTGTTAAGAAAACACTGAAACCATTGGGAAAACTGTTAGCTATGCAACTCCCAAAAAGCCAGACATGGTTAATCTATCTTCTTACAGGGAAGGGTGAAAAGCACTAAGTTAAATTCATTTGAGGGGCCATCTCTCTGGCGTGGCATCTCTTTCACTGCATGGCAGGTTTTTTTTTTTTATCCAGGCAGCCTTTTAGGTGTACATGCTCAATTTTATAAGGACACCTAAACATCTGAAGTGTACCTATGATGTACAGATGCTTCTATGCCAAATGGGGAGCAACTAAAGTGATCTCAGGGACACAGTCAAGAGAGCCCCATCTAGGAGAAGCCCAGAAGTTCTGCAAACCATCTGACCAAAAGGGATCAGTCACCTCTAATCCTCTTTTACTTTATGAAGCTTAGAACAGAACTGGCCAGCAGATGGAGACAGAGGCTAATTCCCCCAAAAAGTCATGAAGTCAACAAGTTGGCAGCAGTAAATATTAATAGGTACGTCAGTCATTCCAAAATTTCTGGCTATGAGGTTTGTTCATGAGTTCCTACATGACGTGGCCTGCTACATATTATTTTTGCATGTTCCTTTCACTTTTTTCCACAGAGAAAGAAAGTTCCTTCTGTTGGTTTGTCTTCAGCAACTCTTCCATGTGACTTGGAAATACCTCATTTCTGCTCTTGCTCCCCTCAGCCCTATCCCCAAGAGACACTGTCCATGGAGATGGCTGCTTTGTACTTCCAGGGCAAGCACTATAGCATGGGGTCCCAACCATGTCATTCCTGAAAACACAGTTCTGGGAAGCCTTTCAAACCCACAAACCTATATTGGCAATCCAAAACCACAGCCAAGCTTATGACACAGTCTCAACTCTATCTAATATTTTACCTTTTTTTTTATATATATATACTTTTTATTCAAATTTTACAATATACATAGTTAAAAGTGAGAAACGAAACGAAAATAGAAATACAAATCAAAAAGAGATAGAAAAAAGTGTAGAAAAGCGAAGAAAAGAAATAGAAAAATAGAAAAAGGTATAGAAAGTAGTCGACTTCCGATCTATCTATGGTCATAAGAATACATAGAAAGAATTTTTCTTACATGCTAGCATTTGATATAATTTACATATACAATTCTTGTCTAATATATTTTATTATATAATATAATCTAATCATCAAAACCCCATGCAAGCTTTGCTCCGCCTGCATTTTACAAATAGTCCATCAACGGTTTCCACATATTTTACTTGATTCTTAATTAATCTTTCCTAGTAAATATGTGTAATATAGAAGTGTATCTGTCTGAGTATATGCATGCCTGAGTGTATACTTCTGTTTCTGTATTTTATTTGCAACTGAAGCGCTGAGTTGACAGGTTCTCCTGGAGTTCAGATGAAAAGCTTTTCTCTGAACCATTATTGATTGGTGTAATTTCTGTTGCTTTCAATTTGGCCAGATGTTTCATAATTAACTATCTGTCATGTTTTCTAAGAACAGTATTTCCTCTAAATGAAGAGTAGCTGCTACATTAGATGTTCCAAACCCTTTATTCATGACTGGAGAGCAAAGTGGATCAAACTTGCTGGGCCAGATGCCTGTACAGGTAGTCCTCACTTAGCGATTGCCTTGTTTAGTGACCATTCAACCATTACGACAGTGCTAAAAAACAACTTAGCAACCACTCCTCCCATTTACAACCTTCACAGTGTCTCTCTGCTCTTATTTTCACTTGCTTATTTACCCTATACCAAGATGTCCTCAAAGAGAAAGAGAAAGAACCCCAGTTTAGCTGAAGGAAGTAGCAAGAAGCAAAGAAAAACTGAAGTAGAATTGTAAGCACAGTCATGGTCACATGATTTTCATTTAGCGACCACTTTGCTTAATGACCAAGTTGCCGGTCCCAATTGTGGTAGCAAAATGACTACCTGTAATGCATAGATGTATCCTAGCTCCACGAACCGATGTCCACATTCTTGGTCAATATCTGAAAGTGGTTCCCAACTGAGGAGGAAGTCTCCACATTTGCAGCTACCCAGCCATCCCGTCCCGTCCCATCCCATCCCAGATGTCACACCACAGTTATAGTTGTTGTGCAGGGGCATCCAGGGTGGGTGGGGGGCATGTCTATGCAACTGAAGCCCGTCTCCTTAAAAGGGGAAGAGGCTTCAATCGCATGGTCACAACTACCATCTTTATTTTGACACACACACACCCCGCAAATGCCCCTAGTTGGGAGGGGCCAAAGTCAGCAGTCTTAGCCTCAGTGATTCTACCATGCATTTGTTATTCATTTGCTGGAGATACACCTAATATCCCTGGCTAGATCCTGCAGGTAGTTATGGAAATAATTTTAAAACAATAAAATTACATATCCTTATTTAATTTGTTTATTAGATGTATATCCTACATTTTTTCCAGATGCTCAAGATATTATATATAGCACATAACAACCATCCTGTGAGGTAGATTGAGCTAAGAGAGTGACTAGTCCAAAGTTACCCAGGGAGCTCCTCTGGCTGAGGGTGAATTTGAATTTGAACCTGGGTCTCCCCATGCCCAGTCCTATACTTTAACCACTATACTACACTATCTTTTCTTCCTTTGCTGCTGTAAGTTGGATGGCTCTTCAATTTGAACCTGATTTCTGGCTTAGTTTTTAATTCTACTAGGAATGGTGTCAGTCTGGAGAAGAAAACAGAAATAAATCTAACTAATGCAGCAATCAAGACTCATGGGGAAAATGTGTTCACAGCGTTCACACCTCTTCCATGCATATTTTTTAAACAATTTTTCACATTGCTAACAAACTATAATGAAGCAGCATGACATTAATATATGAAAAAAATCCATAACAATTAGGGGAAACAAAGAAAATAACATATATAGAGATAGTCCCCTCAACTGAATTGACACTTCCACACCAATCCTTCAAAACACTTTTGTCTGCACAGCAACTGACCTTGAAATGCTGTGAACATCCCATGAATCAGTCCCAAAGGATCCCAAAACATGGCATCCATCAGCGCCCTGCCATCTCATCCGTATCCAAGTAATAAGGAGTCACATATGGCAGTTGGTACATCTTAATAGGCAAGGATGCTAAGGTGCTCTCTCAGTGTTCAATCTGGGGACATCTTCAGCAATGTTAATGGCATCTTGAAGCTATTTCTATGGGGAGGGAGAAGAGCCCTTGACTGGGAAACTCTCACCACTACAAAAATGCTTACCCCCACATCCTCCAAATCAGCAGTATTCCTAGTTGTAAGACTAACTTCAGACCGATTTCCCTCACATAAGTGGGAAGTAAACAGGTTCACCTGCTTGCTGGAGATATCCTAGGGCAGGGGTGGGCAACGTCAGGCCCACGGGCCGTATAAGGCCTGCGGGGCTCCTGCCTAAGGCCCGCGGGGCTCCCGCTCGTAAACCCCGCCCCTTCCACGCGATTGGCTCCCACCCGCAAACCCCGCCCCCAGTGCTTGTGATTGGCTTCTGCCCGCAAACTCCGGCCCCCGGTCCACGGAAATCCCAGAAACCCCGCCCCCACCCCCATGGTCCCCAGTTATAAATATCCAAATGGCCCTTGGCAGAAAAAAGGTTCCCCACCCCTGTCCTAGGACAAGGTTTCTCAACCAGGATTCCATGGAACCCTAGGGTTCCGAGAGAGGTCACTAGGAGTTCCCTGGGAGATTACAATTTATTTTTAAAATTATTTCAAATTCGGGCAACTTTACATTAAAGAGGTAAGTTTCATTCTTTATTTATAGTTTAAGAACACTGTTAATGCATATATACAGGCCTACACATGAAACTACACATGAAAGACGCCAGACTTGTCGATCGGAAGATCGCAAGTTCGGAGGTTCGAATCCCTAGCCCTGCGTGCGGAGTGAGCTCCCGTACTCGCCCCAGCTCTTGCCAACCTAGCAATTCGAAAGCATGCAAATGCAAGTAGATTAATAGGTACCACTTCGGTGGGTAGGTAACAGTGTTCCGCGTGCGTCATGCGGCCACATGACCGTGGAAGCGTCTTTGGACAATGCTGGCTCTTTGGCTAACAAACGGAGATGAGCACCGGCTCCTAGAGTCGGACACGACTGCACAACTGTGTGGGGGGAACCTTTACCTTTACCTTACACATGAAACAAATATAGTAATTTTGTAACTTGTGGCCTATATTTGAGCCTGAATGTGCAGGGGTTCCCTGAGGCCTGAAAAATGTTTCACGGGTTCCTCCAGGGTCAAAAGGTTGAGAAAGGCTGTTCTCAGGGGCATGGAAATGATCTGAAAGCAGTGCAAATGCTGCATGAGGAGGTGCCTTTAAGGTGATGGTGATGATGATGACGGTGGTGGTAGTGGTGGTGGTGGTGATATACATTTGGGTGAGGATTCAAGTCCTCCAAACTCTCCAAGTGCCATATCTAGTTATTATCTTCACAATAACTTTGTAGGGAAAGTCCATTTGATGATTTGCTTATACCACTTAGAACAGTGTTTCTCAACCTTAGCAACTTTAAGATGTGTGGACTTCAACTCCCAGAATTCCCCAGCCATTCCCCAGCCAGGGAGTTGAAGTCCACACATCTTAAAGTTGCCAAGGTTGAGAAACATTGACTTAGAGACTTGATGTTAAAGGTTGCAACTAACTTCCTGGTTGGTCTCTTTTTTAGCATGAGACAAAAAGGTGAGTTAGGTGTTGTCCTTTTTACAGGGGTGTTCACAGGGAATGGTAAAAAAAAGTCAAGATGGTGGCCACAATGGTGTGATTGAAGCTCTGCCTGAATTCTAAAAACAGGCAGAGTTTTGATCAAACTGCCATGAATTTTTTGGTATTTTGTGGCTGGCTACCAACATACTACGTTGCCTACAAAGATAGGTAGAATATTTTGGTGGTTGATGGATAGCCAATGGGATATGTATCACATTCTCCTTCCTAAAATGCAGGTACTTCTTTCATGTAACGTCACTTCATTGTATGAATTACCAAGGTCAATCAAGTTCACATCGAATCATAGAAAGAACCATGTAGGTCATGAAATATAACTGTCTGCTCAGTGCAGGATTCCAGTGTCAGTCCAGCCTCTGCCTGAACACACCTGGGAGAGGGGAATCCTTACCTCCCTGGATAATTGTTTCTGTGGTCAAACTGCTCTTACTGTACTGTTAGGAAGTTCTTCCTAACATTGAACTGGAACCTCTTAAAACCACTATCATTTATTCTACTCTTTAGGAAAATAGAGAACAGGCCTTGACTTTCTGAATCCGTTTTTCCATTATTTGATCCTCCCTTATCTTCTTCAATCACACTGCTGTTGCAGAGAGAGTCAGCCCTTTCCAAGGCATTAGATCAGGGCTTTCCAAAGTTTTTCCCGTGGCGACACACCAACCGGCATTGGGGTGTCGCCACGGGAAAACCCGGAAGTGCCGTCCTTGCGGCAGCGCGCAAAAACCCGGAACCGCTGCTGCAGCTTTCGGGTTTTGCGCGCTGCAGTTGGTGTGTCGCCGCGGGAAAACCTGGAAGCGTTGATGATGATCAGCGCTTCCGGGTTGTGTGGCGACACACCAGACTGTGTGTGGCGACACACTTTTGTGTCGCGACACACAGTTTGGAAAGCTCTACACTTGATCTTAGCCAAAAGGCCGAGAAGCGATTGGAAAGCTCTGCATTAGATCTACTCTTCCTTGGCATTAAAGAGCAAATGGGAGTTCAGGTCTGGATCTGTCTCAGACAAGTATTTTGTTCATGTATCAGAGGGTTTACTTCTGATGTTGAAAGAGCGGGGATGTCTTGGCAACATCCTTTTCAGGTTATTAGCATGGTGACAGAGGTCAGCTTTCCCCAGTCTAGTGCCCTGTAAATGTGTTGGATTAGAACTCCCATCATTCCCACCCAGCTGCAGAGCTGTTTTTATCTCTCATATTTACATAAGTTATGTCATTCACTTCCCTTAGGGATTCAAGCAATTAACTGAAAAATAAAACATCAACAACAATTACCTTACTAAGCTTAACAGCAGAGAGACAGAAATTTAAGATAGAGCAAATCAGCATGGACTGGACCCCATTCCAAACCCATGTTCAATATCTAGTAGATGCATAATATATTCCCTGCACATATGCACGCATATCTTCCTTCCACACTTTTTGGAAAATCCACTAGATCTTTTCTCATTTTCCAGAACTGGATATGTGAAATTTTAAGTGAGGGTAGAATTTCTAGGTGTTTTGCTTCATCAGCCATTAAAAAGCTCAACATCCAGGCACTTGGAAATGAAGCTAGCCTATAACCTCCCTCACTCCATGAGGAGGACAACTGTAATACTATTACAATTATAGTTACTTCTACACAAGAGCCATTTAATGTTCTTGAGGTGTTGCTTTTCTGCAATTAGCTGGAAATTAAATTAAAAGAGAGACTCTATAATGCAAATAACAGCAGGTAGCAGGTGATGGGAAACACCTCTGAGATCTTGGGTGGTTGTTGCCAATCTGAGAGACCATCTTTATTAGTTATTTACAGCATCACTGGAATAACCCAGCAATCTCAATTTATCATCCTAGCTCCATGATGCTGACTTTGTCTCATCTCAAGGGCATGATCCATACAGTGTTGTTCTGCTGGTTTCTTTACTGTTGGAAACCCAAAGCGGTCATAGTTCAAACAGAGCAGCACAGAAGGTAGAATCCATAGCATTTCAGGTAGAGGAAGGAATAGTGCTGCTTTAGTCTGCACTGATCAGATTCCAGCTGAGCATTGTACTTAGTTCTGGGCACCACACCTTAAGAATGGTTCAGACAAACTGGGACAGATGCTAGAAGCTCTGTCTTCTGAACAGAGATGTTGCTAGGTCTTGTCTATGACCTGATTATGTTCAAGTGGGGAAAAGGTTTGTGACTGTGGGATAATGTTGATTAGAAATCAACACTGATCTACAGATGTAGATGTAGATATGGTGTGTGTATTTATTTACTCTCTAAGTTTGACTCTCAGTAATCTTATTTGTCACACATCTTTCAGAAAACAATAGCTAATCGCAACATCAAAATAGGTATTCCTTCTAATTCAAGCAATAGGATAGAAAATATTCCAGTTAGCTGGTGCAAATGCTTGAGGTGACACCCCTTTTAATGTTTATTTTGTTTGTTGCTGAAGTCAACCTTTAGTTATCTCCTTCACTACTCACAAAATATTAAAACAGACATGCGCGCAAACACACTCCTGCAGCCTTTTCTGATTGCTTTTTTCTCTCTATTGGACTAAACAGTGAAGTTCTCAAAATAATTGAGGTCAAAAAGGTAGCAGTCTCTGAAGCCATTAGAGTAGAGTGTCTCTATGACCTCGAGAATGAATCCATTTCCAAATGCTCCCAATATCAAAGGTTATAGCAGAATTTATATTTCTGCGTAAACATTTATCCATTCCTGGCTCAGATGGTTTGCACAAATATATCTTTCCATGTTAACTGTTCAAACAGTCCATCCTAATGTTTTCTTCCTTTATTTATTTATTTATTTATTTATTTATTTATTTATTTATTTATATTTCTAACTTATATCACCGCCCATCTCCCCCCATTTCCAGAGGGGACTCTGGATGGTTCTTCCCTTCCCTTCCCTTCCCTTCCCTTCCCTTCCCTTCCCTTCCCTTCCCTTCCCTTCCCTTCCCTTCCCTTCCCTTCCCTTCCCTATCCCAATCCTCCTGTGACTATCTTGATATGAACCCAGAAGTTCTAAAAGATGGGTGAATACACAGTATCTGCATTTCAATATTGGTTTTCAGTATGGTAGTTTGACATCATAAGCTTTTAGGATGGCAGGCAGGAACATAACAACTGCAGTTAAGACTGTTGTTAAGCCTAGTAATTATTTTTAAAATGATGGGTTATGAATGAACTGAATTGTATGTTCATTATTAGGTTGTTTTTGTTTCAGGAAAGTTTGTACCCTTACCTTTCTTAGTAAAGGCAATTTACAAGAATTTCAAAATTCTTGTATGTGTGTGGAGGGGGCATTGTATATGCACATGCATGTATGAATATGTGTTTGTGTGTGTGTATAGACACATACACACACACACATGAATAAAAATTAGAATGCAGAAAGAATATAATGCAATACTATGTAGTGGGTCTAAAGAACTGTCTCCTTTTCTTCTCTTCACATGGAATTATATTATTCCAAGTCAGATTATTGGCTTATTTTGCCTACCCTGGTCCACTGTCACTGATAGGTCTTAGGCAAACATCTGGAGATCTTTAAGTGGAGATGCTGGAGGTTGAATATGAAATCTGAGTTACACATATTCAGTGGTATAGCTCATGCTTTGCCTGCAGAAAATTCCAAATTCAATCTTAATCATTTCCCATAGGAGAATCAGACAGTAGATACAAAGACTTAAATTCAGAATCATGTATTTTTCTCCATTAGGGAGAGGGAAATAGCTAAAGATTTTGAGTAGGAAAAAAAAGAGAAATAAATGAAACCAATTAATTCCCATCACACATCCACCTTCCTAAATTAATAATAGCAAGTTCTAGAAGCTGGATTTGAATTGCTTTCCCCATAAAAGGGATGACTCATAAAGAATTACATGCAATGTGAAGATTGGTCTTTACCTTTTATGCCCAATATTACCTAAACATTGGGTTCAATTGGGATAAACATGCAAATAATAGATAAAAAAACCTAAAGGTTGATTATTTGAACAGAAACTTTTTGGCTTCTTTCAAAACACCGCTACAGCTATGAAACCCTATTAGGAATGGAAAATCCCTTAAGTGAGGGCTAATGTAATCAAGACATTGAAACATCTCAGATAGAATAATTTTGCTGTCATTTAGCCCTATACGCAGGATATGCAGCCCAGTGTTATTATCCAAGAAGAATTTCAATCATCTCTTTCGCAATAGCATTAATTACTGCAAGCACTTGACAGCCAATATCACTGACACGGAGGAGGAGGAGGAGGAGGGGGAGGGGGAGGAGGAGGAGGGGGGAAGGAAATCAATTTTTGTACAGACATTTTGAAAAGTCCCCCCAGAAGTTTCTTAGGAAAGTCAAATATTACACCTTTCCCAGAAGGAAAAAAAAAATCAGGCAAACTTGGAGGCTTTGGGTGTCTTTGAAATGATAAAAAATACCCCACTCAACTACTGATAAATATACAGGTCAAGCCAGCATGACAAATTCCATGAAATTAGTATCCTGCAGATTACGTTAACTTCAAAGCAACGTCAATCTGCCCCACACCTATTCCTTTGGCTATCAGCTAAATCAGAGTCAGGGCAACAACAAATGCACAGCATTGCAGAGTGTTATTTATCATTCAAAGGGGGCCAGAAACCTCTCCTCTCCTCAGTGAGTTTTCCAAGTGTCACTGATCCTTGCCTATTCTCGGACTGTGTTCACACAATGCACTGAGGTTTATTGATGGCTCAGTGTGTTGTGAAAAACAGAAAATTGGGCTAAAAGAGTAAACAGTGGTTCAGTTAAGCATGGAGAAGCATGTTGTGCCTCAAAGTCTAGATAAAATCTGTTCTGGAAGGGAGAATTTCCTGCTAAGGGATATGAATCTGGCCAAAGTTTTGATGATCTGAAATAGGAAGTTCATTCATTGTGAGCCATTCACTAAATAGGAGTTCATTCACTGAACCTGAACAGATTTGGGTCTGACTCACAATACAGTTCAGCTTTGCAAACCAGGAAAACTCTGTTTCCATTCTTACAAGAGAGAATTAACTCCTCCCACAGTGAAAAATCAAGATTAAGGGGTGCATAAGGAGATTGTTCTCTCATTCATACAATGTTTGCCTTGACCTTCTATCTTGGATCACCAGAAGCTTATCAGAAACTGCTTTACCAGCACATCCAGTGTAAGCAAAGTAGCAAGGTAAGGATCAGAGTGTTAGTACAAACACCACACTATTTTTATAGTATTCCTGTATGAATCTTCAGGCAGTTCTGGAAAAAATGGCTCCCTAGGGCTCCCTACCACAAATCAGAAATCTACACATTCATCCCACAATCATCCTGAATAGATGATCCACCTTATCCCCATTTTACTTATCCTGTGGTATAAACTACCTGCTATAAACAGGAGAACTGGCAATTATCCATGGTTGATTTTTGAACATGTAAAGTACATCTCATGCTATTGTAAAATCTGGGAAAGAAAGCCATTAGTTTCTGAACACATCAGTTGAGAAGAGAAACATTAGTTCAGAAACATTAATTTTGGACAAATGTTTACAATTAAGACATAATTTCATTTCTAATTGAGTCAGATATGAGTGCACCATATCTAATCTTATCCAGAAAATAAGAGAAAATTATGCTGAAAGGGCAAATTAGGCGACAGATCAATCTTCTTCTTCTTCTTGGTGATCACTCGTAGCCGAGTAAGATTGTCTTCCAAGGGTAAAAGCTTAACAGTGGATCCGTAAGTGGCTATAAAGGCCAATTCTGGATCCGCACAACCTCCCACAATGAGGGCATAGGTTTCCGGGTGGAAGACGGTCACAATGAGGGTTTGCTTGACATGCCTTCCTCTTAGCTCATTTCTCCCTTTCACCCTGTACTCGTGCTTCTTCAAAGTCCGTAGCGCCTTTAATAAAGGCTGACTTCCAATTGAAATGCTCATGAGTTAGGGCTTCCCAGTTCTCAATGCTGATGTTACATTTTTTTAAATTAGCTTTGAGAGTATCTTTGAATCTCTTTTGCTGTCCACCAATATTCCGTTTTCCATTCTTAAGTTGGGAGTAAAGTAGCTGCCTTGGAAGACGATGGTCAGGCATTCGAACAACATGACCGGTCCAGTGAAGTTGATGTTGGATGATCATTGTTTCAATGCTGTTGGTTTTTGCTTCTTCTAATACGCTAACATTAGTCCGCCTATTTTCCCAAGTAATTTGCAGAATTTTTCGGAGGCAGCGTTGATGGAATCTTTCAAGAAGTTGGAGGTGGCGTTTGTAGAGGGTCCATGTTTCACAGGCGTACAAAACAGTAGAATAAGATGTCTATGAAGGTTCTCAGTCATCCAGGTGGAATTGTCTGTAGCTTGAATCATGTCAACTGGATTTCTATCCAAGCTCCTTGGATAAGGAGCGAAACGTTTCCACTGAGAAAATAGAAATCCAGTTGACATGATTCAAGCTACAGACAGTAGAATAAGATTAAATCACATTTTTTGCATGGTGCATATATGTCTTTGGGTGTCCAAAATGGCTGTAATCTATGGAAGGTGTCTAAAACAACTGTAACTCACATTGGCAAGAAGCTTAGGATAAACCCATAGGGGTTACTGCTTGTATACGTGCACAGGAGTGCAACCTTGGCATGCTGTTTTCATTGTTGTTGTTGCTATTAGAATCATCGTGTGCACGGCTTTTTACAGAGGACAAAATGACTAATTCCTGACCCCAATAATCTAAGACTGAAAACAGTAGAAACAATAGAGAAGGGGAAAGAAGGACAAGTTTCATGGGCACGTGCTTAAAGTTCAGTTACAGGCTGTGCTACAGTATCAGGCATGAGAACTAGGGAGTTGTGTAATTTTTTGTTGTTGTTGTTCAGTCGTTTAGTCGTGTCCGACTCTTGGTGACCTCATGGACCATAGCACGCCAGGCCTTCCTGTCCTCCACTGTCTCTCGGAGTTTACTCAAATTCATGTTCATTACATCGGTGATGCTATCTAACCATCTCATCCTCTGCCGTCCCCTTCTCCTTTTGCCTTCAGTCTTTCCCAGCATCAGGGTCTTTTCCAGTGAGTCCTCTCTTCGCATTAGGTGGCCAAAGTATTTGAGCTTCAGCTTCAGGATCTGTCCTTCCAATGAGCAGTCAGGGTTGATTTCCTTTAGGATTGACTGATTTGACCTCCTTTCAGTCCAAGGGACTCTTAAGAGTCTTCTCCAGCACCACAGTTCGAAAGCATCAATAGGTGGGGTTTAATGTGGGGTTCGAAGGAGAAGAGAGAGGTGGGGCAGTAAGTGAGAAATACTACAGCCCTTGGAATTCTTTGGCCAACTGAAGATAATGGATCTGGAAGAGCAGAAATCATAGGCAATAAAAGACATAACCATGAAGGGCTTTGAAGGGGACGCCATGAATTCTCTCTTGGATCCAAATAACAACAGAGCAGCCAACAGCCAACAATATATTTTAAACAAGGCCATACCATCATCAAAGTGGAAAGGCTAGAGAATGGGTGAGAGAGAAGCTGAGAGCCAATAGTTCTCAGGGCAGAGATGTCAGTTATGTCAACAATCAACAACCACTCAGCTTCAAAGCCGCACGATGCAGGGCAAAATATCCTTTGAAATATGGGAAAGACAGAAAGAAGAACCGCCATAGATACAAGAGGGAATTGCACCCTCTTGCTGACAGAAGGCAATCGAAGGTCTAATGAGATTTAAGTCTGGTTGCAATAAAGATTGTCACTATGCTGTGCCATGTTGAATGTGTGAGAGTTCGAGCCTAGGAATGTAGATAAGATTTGCAAAGTTAGGGACCAGAGATTTACAGCTGAGTCTTGGTTCAGAGATCCTGACAGCAGGAGGGAGGTGAAGACCCCAAGAAAACCAGAAAAGATTGCAGTAAACTAGGTGAGAGATGATCACCTAGACACTCGTCGTGGAGGGATCAAAAAAGTCAAGATTGGTGGCCATGACTGTGCAATTGAAGCCACCAGCTTGACTTTTTTGACCTCTCTGCAGATGTCCCTGGGTATTTATCATTTATCATTCTTCAAACCTACATCTCAGTATTAGGTGATGGGAAGCACAAGTAAATGGGAATTATTGCCCCATGTATATCTCCTTTTATTGTTCCAGCATGGCACATGGGAAGCCTGCTGCCCATTTCCAACAATAGGTGTGAGAAGCCTCCAAATGCCAAATGACTTCCATTTGTTTTGTTCACCAAAGCTTCCATGAATCTGATCAGTTATTTTTTTCCTCTTGAGCCAGCACTTCTCAAGTCTGATCTTGATTAATGAGAGTTTCTCCTGAAGTCCAAGTATTTTCCTTCGATGGCTGCAGTTGTGCTGAGGCGAGCACAGAATCCGTGAATAAAATAGACCCTGTGACTTAAGGCTTTTCACACTGCGTCTCTGTGGATTTTCCTCAAAAGAAAATCCTTCAGATCCAAGTCACGTTGTTAGTCAAGTCAGACTGTAGAAGAATTTTGGTCCCTGCAGGGGACAAAACATGTTCACACTGGCAGGAAAAGGATGATGCTCCTTGTACCAAGTGACACAATCGATGTGTTTCTGCCAACTGAGAGTGTAAGTTCTCTGTTCGCCACAGAAGGAGAACAAACTTGCGGTGACATTCAATGGAATGTGAGAAAAGCAATCTTCTCCAGTGCAGTGAAATCATTGTAGACCCATTGTATAATCAGGGTGGGCCAACCAGGGGTTCAAATGATACTCAACAGATGTTCCTGGCATATAACCTGGACAATTACTGACATTTTATGATTTTCAATTTTAAAGGAAGGAGAGAATGCTTATGCCCTCCCTTCAGTTATCGGGGACTCCATACAGCAGTGGACAAATTCCTGAAAGTGTGGTCAAATCCATGGCATGTATAGCTGCTCTTACCCACAGAGAAGGAGAGGTGGGGAGACAGATAGAAGAACAAAAGTGAGATAGAACACTGCCTCCGTTAATGGATTAATCTCTTTAATCCATTCTTCATGATGGAGTCTTGAAGGTTAATAAAAGAACTCCAAGCAGCTAACAACAATCTTGCAGAGTAGAAGTGTGAACCAGCACTTTAAGCTTAATTGCGTTCAGAAATAAATTCAGTCTTCACACATTAGTTAGATGAAGAAAAATAGAGATAGCTTACATTTATTCAGTAGATCTGGATACAAGTAGATTCATCTGCATGCAAGCGAGATGGAATGAACGAGAGCTGCATGGTGCAGCCCTCCTGCTTGCAGGTGTGCCCAAGGAGTAATGGAGGTTGTTAATCCCCCAAACTCAAGAAGAAGGAGGAAGAGGAAATCAGGTGACTCAGGTAACATCCCACAAGCACAGTAGAGATGTGTTTACTAGAAAGACCCTGAAAGTGGAAGACAGGCTTCCCATGTGCCATGCTGGAACAATAAAAGGAGATATACATGGGGCAATAATTCCCATTTACTTGTGCTTCCCATCACCTAATACTGAGATGTAGGTTTGATGAATGATAAATGATAAATACCCAGGGACATCTGCAGAGAGGTCAAAAAAGTCAAGCTGTTGGCTTCAATTGTCTCATATTATGCTTATGAGATAATGCTGAGTTGACTCCTGATAATCCCAACACTTCAGTCCTTCTAAAGGAACGTTAAAAGTACCTTGGGATTTTTCTTTTGTTTCTTCTTCTTTCAGTCAAAGAAAGAATTCAGTGTAATCTGTCCTCTTTAAAGTGAGTCCGTATCCCCTCATCTCTCCTGAGTGAAAAAAACACCAGGGATAGCCAGTAATGATTTGGCTCAAGAAACACAACTTGCTTCTCCTATTGTACCTGACTGACGTTGGTTCCATCACAGTCCAATTAAAATAGTGGCCTGCCTACTTAACTAGGTCTTAAATGGGTTTTCTCATGCTCTGTCAAAGTGTTTGGAATATCTGGCATTCTAATGCATGGGAATTCAGTTTTTAAAACACAAGCAAGTAAGTTTAGGTAATGAACCTGCCCAGTTTCAGGTTCCTTACCTAACAGGGCCCCTCTGAAGATGCTCCTGCTGCCAGAAGCTTGACTGTTGAGCACGCAGGAAGGGCATTGTTGGGCTCCTTCTACTCTAGTATTTGGGAAGATTATTATAAACATATCTCTTTTATCAAGCTTCTAATTCAGAGTTTTCCAAACATTTCATGTTGGTGACACACTTTTTAGACATGCATCATTTTGCAACACACTCTTACAGCAGAGCACAAGGCAGGCACTAGGACCTGTGCGGAATCACAGCAGGTTTGGAGGCAGCAAGGCACAAGGCAGGCACTAGGACCTGCGTAGAATCCTGGCAGAGATTGGAGGCGGCAGCAGCCGCGACACACCCAGACACTGCAGCCGACACACTAACGTGTCCCGACACACAGTTTGGAAAGCTATGTTCTAATTGCTAATTATTGCAATGACTGATTTGCATTTTGATTTTAATTGTGTTGCTTTTTGTTATGTTTCATACTTGGTATATTTTATGGTTGTAAGCTACCTTGAACAGTGGAATAAACAGAAGGGTGGGTCTCAATTTAATAATTGATATCCAGAAATCCAGTTGGCCCCAATCCTGTTGGCCTTTCATAAGGCACTAAAGACCTATTGATCCCTCAGGCACTTGGCCAGGATGTTAGGGAAACCTGTTGGGGGGTTGGTTTATGGTTGGTTTTTTTATTGATTGTAAGACAGAATGATCTTTTCGCACCTCAGGCACATGATATATCGGTCAACTGTGGATTAAATTTCTTTTTAATTGATTTGTTTTGTTGTTTTCTAGTTTTAATTTCTCATTCGCTGCCCAGAGTTACAGGAGTGAGATGGGAAGCCATATAAATTGTTTAAACAGGCAAACAAAAAATAATATAAATAATTTGGATTATCTCTAATCCAAATAATTTGGACCTTGGATTTAGTAGTCTAATGTGGATGAACCTCACCGTCCAAAACTTTTTAAATGACATTAATATGATTCCACTTACTTCAAAACATGCTAAGCTAGCAACATGGGAAGATTGAGCCACATCCTGCACCTAATTTTGGCCTTAATACAACGTCTGACTAAGTTTTGTGATGTATGATGGTGGTTCTTGCAAGCATTCAAACATTCAGAGCATAAGGATTGATCAAAACTTCAAGTAAATGCTCTGCTGTACTTATTACAGTTCAAGCTCCCCTTTTCTGCAAGCAGCTAATGCACTAGACCCCGGGGCATACGCAGAGAGGCAAGGAAGGGGTCAAGGGAGGTCATGTATATCAGGATGTAATTGTGCATATGACATGAATTGTGCAATTTGCATCAATTGTGCATGACTGATGCAGATTACATAATTACACAATTCACATCATTTATGAAATGATGTCCTGATGCATTTGACATCATTGTAGCTCACAGCTCTCAGAGGCTGGTTGTGATTTCTGCACTAGCAACTTATGGTCTTCTTGAATTTATATCACCCTAGGAGATGCTGTTAAGTTGCTAGTATCTAAATGACTTGGAACTATATACGGCCTCCTGTTTTCCCTCCTCACCTGGCATTTCATTCGCAGAGCAATCCTGTGAGGTCAGTTATGCTAAGAAATAAAATGAAGGTTCACAGATCATGCTAAATGAAAACATAGCTTCCTTAATAATGGTCTCGCATGCAGTAAGAACTCAGCCACTGGAATGGAGACACAACGTATAGCCCTCCAAATTTTGGCAAATATTAGCCTTGGTCTCCGTGTCAAGTCTACCTTCTCACCTGTAGAGAAGGGCAAGGTGAATTCAATCTCTGGCCAACTTCTTATCTTTTGTCATTGTTTTCTCCATTCCCATGCAATGTTGGATAGTAGATAGCTTCACAGAGCAAGAAAGAAAAAGCACGGCTTCCTCAAGATTGATTGATTTGCAAATCCGTAAAACAGGCCACAAGAGCACAGTTCTATCCATTTCTTAAAACTGGATAGGAGATACTTCTTCCCCATGCCTGAAGCTAGGAACCTTCCTGGAACAGGAGTGATTAAATGCTAACACAGAGAGCTGCAGAGAGAGAGACACAGAGAGAGTTACATCAAAAGTTGTCAAGAGGGTGTGGGAACAAGGATCAAGCTCAGACCCAGGGAGACAGCTGCAGAAATAGAAATTCTGCCCAACCACAGGAAAGTATGGGGGACCAAAAAAAGAAGCAGAGGGAACTGTGGTCTTGCATGCACATATACTGTATACAAAAAGACTAAAAGGCAATTCTAAATAAGAGTCAAGACAGTGAAGTGTAGCTACTTTCAAGTGAAAGTATGCACCCTCCAGCAAGTGCCAAGCCGTGGGGACAAGTGGAATTCATTCAATTATAAGGAATCCTTTGGCACCTTTAAAACTTAAAACTTCAGCAAGTTTATAATGGCCTCTGATTTTGCAAGGAAGCAACAGATTTGGCGATCTTTCAGGGTTCTCCAGAGTTTGTTGCTTTCACCAGAAGGATGAAAGTAGCCTTGCTGTGTCACATTGCAAGCTCCAGGCTTTTCCGATGTTCGTGCAATGATGCATGTTGAAAAGGGCATGAGTTGCAACACCACAATGACCCCCTTTGCTTCCCCCTCTCAAGGCCACTGGGGTACTCCCCGTCCTTCACCTGACCAGAAACAGGCACAAAAGGATAATTATCCATACTAGGCAGCTGTCAGTCATAAAAACATTATTTCTGCTAATTTTCTCAAACATCCAATAACCAAAGCAAAAGATGCCCTCTTAGGGAAAGTCGTTGGAGTGGGCAACTTTTCCAGGGTAGGGAACTACAACTTGCTTCTCTAAAGGGATCTAAACTGGCAATGAATGACCACAAAAGGGTCATTAGCATCATGATGGACAATGTGTGGCGCTGGTGAAAAAGATAAATGCCATCCTTGGAATTATTTAGAAAGGAACTGAAAACAAAACAGCCATATTCTAATGTTTTGAGATAAATATACTGTACAGTATGGTGTGGACACACGTTGAATATTGTACACTCTGGAGGAAGACAAAGAGCAAATCAGATAGGACACAGGAATATTTCAAGGCTTTGTGTGTGTGTGTTTGTGTGTGTGTGTGCCTTCAAGACAGTGTTGACTCCTGGCGAGTGCCTGGACAAGTCCCTGCAGTTTTCTTGGTAAGATTTCAGCAGTAGTTTGCCATCACCTACTTCCTAGGGCTGAGCCAGAGTGACTGGCCCAACGTCACCTGGCTTTGTACCTAAGGAGGGATTAGAACTCACGGTCTCCTGGTTTCTAGCCTGGTGCCTTAACCACTACACCAAACTGGCTTTCTACTCCAAGCCTACACTGTGGCAATAAGGATGGTGAAATGTCAGTATTTCTCTGCTCGTCTTGCATCTTCAAAATGCTGGCCTATGCTGGCCTATGACATTGGCTGTTGCAGAAGTGACAATGGTACAAAATAGGTCATCCAAAAATGAGTAAAGGGCTAGAGTAGCTCCTGTTTAAGAAAGATTATGTGCTGCCTTGCCTCCGGTGTCAAGTTACACAGAGTCCCTGCAGTAAGCCGAAGGCAGGAATTCTCTTACCAGCACTAAGCTGACCACAATTTCAGTCAGAAGTCACGTTGCAGGAAAAGCCGAGAGAGAAAAGCCAGAAGTCCGTGTGCCAAAGTTGGGGTTGAAGCCAGAAGGTAACCGATATTCCAAAGCCAGGTCAGGGGTGGTAACAAGTAGGTCAGCGAGAAGTCAAAGCCGGGTCAAGGAGTCCAGAAGTCAGAGTAACAATAATCCAAGCAGGGTCAGGAAATCAGGAATGAAGTCAGGAATCCGGAGTGGTCGTGAAGCCAATATGCTACGTTGCTCCCACAACTCACTCACGGCTCTGCTGGTTATTTATTAGGAGTTTAGGAGCTGTCATCTGGGTCCTGCAAAGACTCCACTTCTCCTCTGCGTAAATCTCTTGCAGCTAACCGGGCACTTCTCCTTCTGTCCTTTAAGGCGAGGTGTACACGCCTCCGTCTCTGCCCTTTGGGTGATTCAGGTGAGCTGTGAGTCTGATGGGATCCAGCTGGCTGCTGGCTAGAGGGTGGGGACAAACCACCATCCCCGGCTTGCTCCCCTGTAGCCTCGGGTATTGCCAACTCCCCACTGCCCTGTGGTGCTGGATCTCCGTCTGGGGCCGTGCCTGTGTCTGGGACCTCGTCTGGTTCAGTCCCCTGGGGGTTCACCAGGGGCAGCTCGTCTTCTGACTCCTCACTGAAGTCCTGGGGCAGAGGCTGAACCAGGACAGATTATAGTGGCAATGAGTCTTAGTTTGAAGTGTAAGCAAATAAGGGAAAATTTAACAGAGGTATGTTTCTGCCAAGGAACACATAGAAGGAGAAATTTCTCTGCTTCCCTCACAATATTGGAACTTGGCTCATCCATTAAAACTAAAGGTGGGGAGATTTAGGATCAATAAAATGAAGGAATTAGTTGGCCTTAAAAGGTGATTGGTCAAATACATGGAGGATTTGGCTATATATATGAATTAATGCAAGCTGCCATAAATAATACTGTAGCTAAGTGGCAGCCCTTGGCCAACCTTTTCATGGACTTGGAAGCTAAGCAGGTTGGACATTATTAGTACTTGCATGAGAGACTACCATGAAATATCAACGTTTTGGATGAAGGCGGTGGCCAGCACTTCCATACTGCTGCCAAGAAAACGGCATGGTTGTGTCCATGAAGTCACCAGAAAGAACCAAGCTTGATTTATGAGTGTTTTTACCATACCTTATAAAGCAGTGTTTCTCAATCTTGTGAACTTTAAGATGCGTGGACTTCAACTCCCAGATTTCCCCAGCCAGCAATGCTGGCTGGGGAATTCTGGGAGTTGAAGTCCATACATCTTAAAGTTGACAAGGTTGAGAAACACTGTTATAAAGGATAATAGTGGAAGAAGTCAATTCTCCTTATATCTTTGCTGGGTGGTTGGCCAGCATGGAACATGGAATGCTGGACTAGAGGGCTGATCCAGTGAGGCTGTTCTTATGTAAGCAAATCCAATGGCATTGACTATTCAGCACCTTATGACCTACTGACTACAAGGGGGCAACAGGCTGTAGAGAGAGACTTAAGAATTCATTCCATGTCCCATCTTTGCCTATCACTCTGCCTGCTCCTTGTCTAAGAGACTGCTAAACTGAGGTAATTTCTTTCTGCCTTTCTTCCCACACATACACACACTAAGCAAATGCTCTTTAACATTCTTCCTGGTAAGATGGAGGTAGGATGTATTTTCTGTCAATAAATCTCCTTTCTGTTATAATTATAAAACTTGCTTCACTATTCATCGCTTGGGTTAGATTCCTGAACATCTCAGCCTTCAACAAGCAGAATTTTTTAAAAAAAATAGTCTGAGGAATTCTATAGGAAATTATTTATTCATCAGATCTCCTAGCATTATGAGTGGAACAAATTTGTATTTCAAAATAACATAATTTTGAATGCAAGCTGCATCTTTGCTTATCATTAACTGCAAAAAAAAAAAACATCCCTTTTCCATATTGCCTTCAGGAGTGTGAAAGCAAATCCATTTATAGTTCCCCATTTCTGTTGTATGATGCAACATTAGGGTGTATGTATGTTTGTATAATAAATCCAGATAATAATATGTTCCTGGGACAGGGCAATACATTCATTTGCCTATAAAATGCTTTGAAAACCTAGAGGACTATATAAATAAGTAATATAGGAATAGTTATGAGCTGTTAAAAAATAATTCCTAAGGAAACATAAAAGCACACACCTCCAGCAGGGGTATCCATGCAATTCTTACATTTCTTCTCCCACCTCAAAGCTGTTCTTGTAGGCTAATTGGAAGGGTTCTAAATGTAAAACAGAAAAGCATAACCTCCAAATATGAGTACCCCCCTACACATGTTTCCTATTTAATATATCCAAAGGAAAGTTATTTGGGCTATTTATAAGCGCTGCAAAGCTAAAACAGAACTGTATCGCCGAATACGTGTTTCCATTAATAACCGTTAAATAATAAAAGATGGATTTTGATTACCTGCAGTACTTTTAATATTTAAAATTATGTCCTCTTCTCCTGTAAAGCAATGTTGGGATTGGGGAGGGGGTGTCATTTCCCTGGAAGAGAGTGACAAATGGTGGAAGGTCTCATTGTAATATGATAGATCCATATGAGAGGTCAATTCGTAGAAATCCAGTCCTCCTCCTCCTCCTCCTCCCCCTCGTTTCTAATTCTGCTAACCAAAGGGTCACATGGATCTTTTCAATAAAAACATAAAATCAAAATGAATATGAATCTTAAAATAACAAAGAAATAAAAACTAAAACATGTTAATAGTTAAATGAAGGTTGGGAAGAAACAAAGTGTCTTTAAGAATATTTAAATTTTAAGGGCTGACTAGCAAGTTGACTCCGTTTCACAGGGAATGCATTTCAGAGATCCAGGAATTGCCACCATCACTGAGTGACCATGAAATGAGTCCACAGCATTTGCCCAGGTAATCTCCTTGAGTGAGAAAGGGGAGCATATAGAAGTCGTCATTGATTCTATAACCTGGGCCCAAACTGCTAACCACCTCTTTGTATCTCATTGGGTTGGCAGCCAGAGCAATGTTTTGAATATATGGTCTCTTTGTTCTTCAGAGACTAGTCTGGTGCCTGAATTCTGTACTAATTAAAGTTTACGGACTAGATTTTTTAAAATCTAGCAAATGCATTGCATTTTCTTCTAAAAAATCAAGTCTAGAGGCTATCAGTGCAAGGCTATTTTTCCCTCAAAAATCAGTAATTGATGGATCTGTTAAGGATGATAAAAGGCATTTCTGGCTGTTGCTGCAGTATGGGAAACCAGAGAAAGATCCAGATCCAGAAGCACCCCAAGAATGCATTTCTGCTCTTTCTGGGGGAATGTAAGCTAATCCAGAACTGGAAAGTCTATGATTTTATAGATGAGCACCTCTGAGTTCAACTTCTACCATTTATTGTCCTTTTTCCAGCCCATCACCAAATGTGGGAATGCTGTCATGGGAACCACCCCATTATGGGAGATTATGTTACCCAGATCCCACGTCAACTTTATACAGATATTGTAAAGCATTAGAGACAGAAGGGAGTCCTGAGAGACACCCTGTAATGACTTCTGTTTCGAGGAGCAACTGTTTCCAAGCAACACCATCTGAATCTACCTGGAGATAGAATTGAATTGCTGCAAAGAGTGCTTCTTATTCCTAAATATTCTAGGTTGATGGATTGAATGCCATTAAGAGGTTGAGAAAAGCTAATACAGTTGCTCCCTCTGTTGATCTCCAAACAAAGATCATCCTTCAGGCCTAATACAACAAACTCAACCTCTGAAGCCAGTTTGAAATGGGTCAAGATGTTTACTTCCTCTAGGACTGCCAACACCTAGGATGTAATCACTCGGTCTTACTAAAATATGTAAGATTAGCGACTGGCCCATAAGTGCCCATTTCCTTGGGATTCAAAATATGCTTCTTAAGAAGAGGCATTCTTAAACACAGAGGCATTCTGCCATTCTTCAGTGCCATTTATTAACCAAGACATCTCAAATAACTTCATGCTTAGAGTTTACAAACCAGGCTCAGGAAACATGAAGAGGACAAGTGGTGGAACACACTTCTCCCAACAATCCGTCCATCTTCTTGGGTGTCAAAATTTAAATTCATCCATAGATGTGGAGTTGTCAAATGCTCCCATGAGGGTTGCCTATCTTATTTTCTGATTCTGTATTAATTAAGGATAATCTGAAGTGAGGAGATGGAGATGCTGTGGGTTGTTGAGAGGCAAAGAGAAAATAGGAAACCCTGAAAGAATCTATCTTAATACAATAATTTGCTTATAATAAACCAAGCTTTGCTTCGTTGATTACCAAACCAGAGCCCTGTGAAACATCATGTGTATCTGCAATGGGAGGGCAAGAATTGGAAGCCAATGACACAATGTGTGTGATGGTGTTATCACACAAATGCTGTTGCTGATTTACTTGCATCAGATAAACCATTTGCATGTCTCTCTGTGTTGTCATTGTGGTTTGCTGCAGAATCTGCTGTGAAACACTATTGTCCATGATGGCTGGGGCTGATGGAATCTGTATTCAAATATCTCTCAAAGGCACTGCTTTGGGGAAGTTGCAGCAGAGACTTTCAATTGAAAGAGAATCATACATTTTCTGAGCAAATCTCTCCCCACAACTTTGTTTTAGCTAAAGTCTTGGCCATTGTTGTATTACAGATAACTTCCCATGCAGACATTCCGCTCTCTTATTTATCACAGAGAATGATGATCTCAATAATTTAATATAAGAAGGAGCAGAGAAGTACATTCCATGCAAAGCAATGTTTATTAAAGCACAAATACAAATAAAAGCATCAAGCAAAACCTGCAGATTAAAACCCCTGAGCTAGTAAATGAATCAAGTCTTTACAATAAAAAGCATGTTACTGAAACCCAGAGACTTATAAAAAAATATTGGGAGAGGAAAAGTAGTTACAACCTTTTAATATATCTTACTCATGTATACCACATGTATCAAAAGTTATTCCTGTCTTGTGTTGCTAGCCTAAACTGTATGAATAACTTGCTACATTTTAAGTAACACCAAGTCTACTTTTTTCCCAACCTTATGCAAAACACTTTTTGCTAACTTTATTATTCTTCATACCATACTTGCTTGCAGTCTCTAGTTCAGCACATACTGGTCTGCTGGTCAGTCTGTCTCTGACCATTTTCTATGGCAATGAAGTGTGCAAGACTATCTCAGCTGGTGTGTCTAAAAATGCAGAGTTTTTTGGGGGAAAGTACCAGCTTTTCTGACACAAGATATGGTAGCATTTCGTTGATTTTAGCTGAACCTGGACCTTGTTGGACTGTTGAGCACCAGGAAATCCTGAGCTGGAGACCAAAGTAGAAAGCTGAAGAAAAATATCCTCCCTATTGTTGCCAAGAAATCCATGTAGTCCCCAAAAGATGATCATGACTTGATAGAGCCCTTACCTTTTATACTATGTTCTCTAATATTTGATTTTCTATAAGAATCTACCTGTCCAACAGGAACATCGGGGGGGGGGGGCTGTGAAGGCATGATTGAAGGCCTACTACTTTTTTAGGTATGGTCACAGATACCATCTTGACAGCTCCTGCTACCCAGATTGATTTTGCCCATTTTTCCTACCTATTGAAATCAGGGCACATTCTAATGTGGTTGTCCTGTGACCGAATTTGTGAACTGGAGACCAAGGGATTAGAAGAAAAGTAATGCTTGTTATCTCCTGAACGGCAATGTGCATTAAATGCACAACTGATGTATTTTATCCTGATGCAAGTACAGGTAGTCCATGCTTAACAACTGCCCTGTTTAGCGATCATTCACAGTAATGACGGTGATGAAAAAGTAACTTTATGACCAATGCTTGCATTTATGACCTTCCCAGGTCTGTAAAGCAAAGGAAAGCTGAAGTAAGATAATAAGCACAGTTGCAGTTTCACTTAGTGACTGCTTCACTTAACGACCAAGTTGCTGGTCCCAATTGTGGTCGCTAATCAAGGACTACCTATAATGATATATCCTGAAAAGAGAAAAATTACAAGCACATGACATCTGAAGGAGGAAGGTGTTCTTCTCACTCCTTTGAGCTGCTACAAATGATAATTGCACATATTCCGATGATGCCCACTGCTCAAACCAATTTATTCTGGAATTGGGAGTGAAGAATGACTTTGAATAAGTCTGGATATCGTCTCTTACTTCTAGCACCTACCTGGCAATAAGACATTCAAGATCACAAGACCAGAAAGAATGTCTTTTTATTTGTTTTGACTTTTTAACATGACTTTCCTCCTCCCTTCTCTCTTTGTATCACTTAGATTGATGAAAAGTTCCGGGACCTCAAAAGCTGGCACGCTCTTTTCTTGATTGGTTGTAGTATAGGATTTCTTCAGATGTACCATTTTGCTAAAGCACTTTATGGATTTAGCACAGCTATTTTTGTTTTCTGTTGGGTTGGTTTGTTTTTAGAAGCTGGAATATTAAACTGTTTTTTTACTGGTTATTTTATCCCCACTGGAAATGCAGTGCTAACTACTGCATCTGACAGCTGGATGCATTGATTTTATTTTAATTTGGTTTGTGTACACACCCTGTAATATTGCCAGGTGGGAAAAATACAATTATTTTTTTTCCTCTTTGAAACATGCAGCTGTCAGTATTGTTAAAGAAATTATTCTGAAATGTCTTGAGCAAGTTAGAGTGAAAATGGAGCATACATAAAGCAGTAAAGTACCTTTGAAAGTTGCTGTGCCTTCAAGTCAGTTTTTGAATCCTAGCGACCATCTGGACTAGTCTGTGCAGTTTTATTGGCAAGGTTTTTCAGAAGTGGTTTGACATTGTGTCTTCTGGGGAAGAAATGTAGACTGAAGATGGCTCCGCAAAAAGTGGAGCTGACGTCCACGGAGGAATGAAGAGCCAGCGAGTAGACTGGTTCTTTGATAATTCCTCTCTGGACAAGGAGAGGACTTGAGATCACCCACAAGTGCTCCAGACAGCTGCTCCCCATGAGGAGACTGCAAGACAGTGGCCTCTGGCAGGTTGAGAGTTCTGGGAGACAAGGGAACAGCCATCTTGCTCAAACTGCAGTTGGCGCCTTTGAAAGGACACTACGTTCGCATACTTCCTTTTCTAATCACTTTTGGAAATTGCTTGTTAACTGCTTTTCAGCTATTAGGAACCTTTGGATTGACAATTTCACAGCACCGGGTGAATTTCCTTCAATTCTTAGAGAAAGAAGATTTAACTACAACTTTCAGAACTTTAAAAAAATTCTTGGGGAATAAATAGCAAAGGGGTGCTTAAAACTTTGATTTTAGCAAGTTACAAATGGACTAAGGATCCAGATAAAATTGAAATAAGATTTTGGAAATAATTATAAAGAATCCTTCTCATGGGAAAATGCTTTTGTTTTGAATTAAAAATATATATATAATAAGATAAGACTTTAAAAATTGGATACTAGAGAGAACTAGAGGGAATTAAAGATTATAATTAAAGGAGAAGAACACCCAAACTCAACTGACAATTACAGAATGAAGCAACAATGCTTCATTTAGCATTGGAGATACTGAAGGATATTTTTGAACAATGGACCCAGAAGTTAATTTTAATAGTGTCTGCCTCTATAGATAGACTGTGTTTAAAAGATTTTATGGAAGAGGCATACGTTTTACCTGACAAGACTGAGACTGATCTGAAAGTGGATTTAAAAATGACAGGCTACAACAACGACATGGAAAAAGATGCTACACTGGACATACAAAAGAAACCAGCTGATGTCTTAATAATTAAAAGGGACATACAAATAACAAACCAAGAGAATGACCTGGATAATTTTCCTATATTGGATTCACAAAAGAGGCTTGTTAAAGTTTTGAAGAATTTTGTGATAAGGGACAAAGAAAAAATGAAAAGAAATCAAGTTCTACAACTTTATTTCAAGGGACTAAAGATCAAGATTGTTAGAAGTAAAAGGAAGGAATATAAAGTTGGTTTATTTGATCAAAGTTAAAATAGATATGTTATTATCTCTGGTAATCCTTAATGAACTTTTGCTGACATCAGGACTGAAATGACAAGGGTTTAAGGATTTGTTTATAAGAGATGGGATATGGGAAGAAGAGATCATTTGTTGCATTTTAAGAGAAGGCGATAAGTTACTTATTGCTGCAGAAACTAATTTTCCCTTATGGAAAATCTGAAAAATAATGACTATCCCACACATGCATGTACATTTTGCACTCTCTAGCCTTTATTACTTCTATCATACTTTCACAACTTATTTCAGTACAATGCTGTAATTGTAAAATGCTGTACAATTCAGTACAGCATTTCAGTATTATGTAGCCTCTGGGCCCAAACCTGTAAAAACTGTAATCCTCATCTTTCACATTAACCAAGTATGATGGATTTTCAGATGGTGTCCTTAAATGTGCTCTATCAATGAAATTTTGTGGAGAATATTAATCCAAATTTGCAAAGTTTGAAATTTACGTTAAGTTACAATTTAAAGGAAAATTCTTATAAAATGATGTACCAATGGTACTTAACACCAGATAAATGATCAGAAATGTTTAAAAATGTAACAAATATGTGCTGGAAATGCTCACAGGGAGAAGGAACATTCTATCATCTCTGGTGGACATGCAAAAAAGTAAGGAAATTCTGGGATCAGATACACAGGACTATTCAAAAAATTCTTAAAATAAATATATAAATATAAAAAACTCAGAACTATCCTTATTAGGTCTAATGGAGGAAGAATTGGAGAAAAAACATGGAAACTTACTTTTACATATGACTACGGCAGCAAGAATACTCTACGCCCATCAATGGAAGGAAATACAAATACCAACAATAGAAGACTGGATAAGCAAATTAATAGACTTGGCACAAATGGCGAAATTAACAAACTTGATAAGGGATAAAAATGCTTCCAGATTTATGGACATATGGCAACCATTTAAAGACTACTTGCTTGAGACAGAAAAAAATGAAGCCATGATTATGGGTTTTATGTAATAATGAAACTAATGAATAGAAATAATGGTAACATAGATAAGTCAAAGATAAGAGAATACTATATATTAATTATAGGTATATCTATAATTGGGATAGTCGGAAACCATTTTTTAGAATTTTTTATGTTTTATTTTGTTTTTTGTATTTATAGTTGGTGTAATTTGATGTTGTGTATTTATAAATGTTGCTTATTCTCTTTTTGTTTGGTTTGTTATATGTTTGTATTGTATGTATGTTGTTATATGTTGTTGGTTGTATTTAATGTATGTAATATTCTGTATTTTAGTACATTCTGAAATAAATAAAAAGTTTTAACCAAAATCGCAAAGTATTGCTGAAAAGAAAAGGAAAGAAAAGAGAAAAGAAAAGAAATAATCTTCCAGCATGAGGTTGGTGGCCTGAAATTAATTTTCCAGTTCACTTCATGGATTATTGAACTGGTGGCTGAATCAGAGTATTAATCAATGTAACTGTCTTTTGCCTCTTACTAAATTTTGTTTAACCTCACACAGATCTAGGTGTATTTATTAAATAACTGAATTAACAACATCAGCAGCATCTGCAGCCCAGATCGGTGTTGGGAAAAGGTAATCATTTGAATGAGCATACCACACTAGCTTTTTGATCCCATCTGTGTGCATTTATAATAGCTTTGGGAGGAAATTCCTAGCTTGTACTTACTGTTTTTTACTAGCCTCCTAGGATCCTGGTAGAGAGCCAGTTTGGTGTAGTGGTTAAGGCACCGGGCTAGAAACCAGGAGACTGTGAGTTCTAGTCCCGCCTTAGGCACAAAGCGAGCTGGGTGACCTTGGGCCAGTCATTCTCTCTCAGCCCTAGGAAGGAGGCAATGGCAAACCACTTCTGGAAAACCTTGTCAAGAAAACTGCAGGGACTTGTCCAGGCAGTCTCCAAGAATTGGACACGATTGAACGGATTTTTTAAAAAAGAATCCTGGTAGGAAGAGAAATGAGTTTACTAGCCAATTGTTGAAGGAGAGATAAAAGGACTTGTCTCTGTTTTCATCAACCTATTCCAGAGCTTTCCAAACTTTTCATGTTGGCGACCCACACCAACAGCGGCGGCGGTGTGGCCTGCTGTGGCCTGGTGTGTCATGCGAAAACCCGGAAGCGCTGATGGGGGGAACCAGAAGAGGTGGCACCCCCGCCAATCAGCGCGGCGGCGGCGGCGGTGGCGCTGATTGGCAGGGGTGCCGCTTCTTCTGGTTCCCCCCATCAGCGCTTCCGGGTTTTCGCGTGACAGACCAGGACACCGCAGGCAACACAGTAGTGTGTCACGACACACACTTTGGAAAGCTATGACCTATTCTATGCTGATTGTAGAATGATAGATTCAGAGTTGACTGCAAGATGGGCGTCGATATATACATTTGCGGAATGAATGAATGAATGAATGAATGGAGACCTACATTCCTTCTTAGGAAGCATGTCAGCCAAGTGGAGTGGTGGAAGAGGAATTCCTTTGCTGCCAGGCTACTCACTTGTCTTAGTTCCCAGTGTCTTAAATTCATCACTGATTTATAATCAGGTGCATCCTTTATGTATGCTCCTGAGATTAACGTGTAAAACAGAGGGACGAAAGAAGAACCCTGCTGAACATCTACCACTGTTAGACAGCATCCACAATGTCCTCCTAAAAGAGATGTTCCATGGGACGCATATCAGAAAATTGGAAATGATGGAAGGGGGCAGGTGGAGCATCTGTGTAACTGTTGGCATTTCCTATAGGGAATGTCTTCACTGAATTTATCACTCTGAGAACAAGCTACCTGGGGAGTGCTAAGAGAAATGTTGCCAAAACATTGAGAAATAAGCGAGGAGGAACTCAGAGAAACCCTGGTGTTTAGAGAAGCACAACAATTTGGGGAGGGGGGGTTCCCCTTCAGTCTTTTTATTTTCCCCTTTGAAGATCTAAAAAGCTACCTCCTCCTGCAAATCCAGCCCATGGAGAAAAGGGCAGAATTAATGGCCATGGAATGGAATACCCTGAGAAAATGGGAAACTGGATTTAGGTGAAGAGAATGGGATGAAATACCCCTGGAGATGGGAAATCTAGCCACCTGGAATGCTCAGCAAGAGCACCCTTTGTAGCTCATCCTACTTACTCTTTACTTCTGATCCAGAGCTTTCCAAATTGTGTGTCGGAACACATTAGTGTGTCGGCTGCAGTGTCTGGGTGTGTCGCGGCTGCTGCTGCCCCCGAGTCCTGCCAGGATTCCACGCAGGTCCTAGCGCCTGCCTTGTGCCTGGCTGCCTCCAAACCTGCTGTGATTCCACGCAGGTCCTAGTGCCTGCCTTGTGCCTTGCTGCCTCCAAACCTGCCCTGCCAGGATTCCGTGCAGGTCCTAGTGCCTGCCTTGTGCCTTGATGCCTCCAAAGCTGCTGTGATTCCGTGCAGGTCCTAGTGCCTGCCTTGTGCCTTGATGCCTCCAAACCTGCTGTGATTCCGCACAGGTCCTAGTGCCTGCCTTGTGCCCTGCTGTAAGAGTGTGTCGCAAAATGATGCATGTCTAAAAAGTGTGTCACCAACATGAAAAGTTTGGAAAGCTCTGTTCTGATCATTGCAAGCACTATTGGACAAGGACTATGATCTTTTCTCTGCCTTCTGCTGCATATGGTCCAGATAGCAAATTCTGAGAGCCCAATTTAGCTCGATCCAGCATGACTTGCTTGGCCAGCTGTTTTTAAAATGCTTTACAATAAAATTGTTCAGATTTGTGCCCATCACTGCATCTTGTCTTGATGAATTCCACAATTGTACTGGATAAATATTTACTTTCTGTCCTGAACCTCATACTGTATTGTTTAGCAATAAGAATATGAAATTTCCTCTCTACTTTTTCCAGACTATGCAGAATTAAAATATGTTCCAGATATTTTAGCCTTTTCTTATAAGGAAACCACTCCAGCTCCTAAAGTCTTGAAGCTGGGTAGTTATACAATTTTCTTTCTTTTTTCAATCAATAACATTTTTATTAATACAGGCACTTTGTGGGTTAAAACCTTCATAAGATGCCCTGTGAGAATTTTGTCTTTAAAGGATCCACAAGACTGGTTGTTATATTTAATATTTTCAGTTGCCACTTCTCATAACTTAACCTTTCTATATTTTAAGTATGATATGAATACTATGCATAATATTTCAAACATTACATGGCATCACAGATCTGTATGGAGACTTGGTATTACTTGCAGTTTTATTCCCAAATGATAAATGAGAATAAATGATCCCAAGGATGGAACTGGCCTTTTTTAAAACCGTCACTGGACAATGTGTATTGTGTCAGATAAAGCCCACCTTCTCTGTTTTAATAAGTAAATAAAGACATTCAATAAAACCCTGCAAACATTTGAGTTTTTCAGTAATAATTTTAATGTGATCACTATGATTTGACCACAACAGAAAGAAGACAGGGAAGTGGAGAGAGGAAGCAAAAGAGTCTCAAATGAACTAGGATTAGAACTTCAGTCAATCTGAACAAAAGTTATGGCCTTCTGACCATCAGAGATTCTCTTGTCAGGAAAAGAGGTGTCATCTCTACTGAAGCCATAACACAAACCAAGAATGCTTTTCTTCAAAACAGTCAGTCTTTCAATTGCACATATACTGGCATACACCACACGTCCTAACCCAGCATGCATATATTCCAAGGAGCGGATTACAGTTTATTTGAAGAAGACAAAAATCACATAATCCATCATATATTACTAGCTTCAACTCACTGAGAAGGCTCAGTTACTTTTTTTTTCAATGCAAATCCATAACCAGTCTGTTCTTTTAATTTGTTCAAAATATAGATGGTGCCTTTTGAAGAGAAAATGGGTTTGGGTGGAACAAACCAAAAAAGTGAGGGCAAGCAATCCAAAGTATTGTAAAATTTATTGTTTTTAAGTATTGCAGCTTTTTAAGAATAGAATGACATATCATTGCCACTATTGGTTACTGTTACACAAGAAGCGTTTTACAACAGAGCTGTGGAAATTGGCATCAGAGTACATATTCATACAAAAACAGCAAAGTATAGATAAGTACTGCATTGCATGTGCTGTCTATTGTTTACATAAGTTCTTTTTTTAAGTTGAACAAAAAAATTCAGGATACAGGACTGCATATAATAAATTTCAAAGCCAAAAGCAATGCAACTGGAAATTGAAGAAAATATTAAAATACAATGAAATGTGACTATGAGGCAGGCAAATCAGGACTTTTAATGTAGTACTCCATGAGCTTCTATATTACAGCAAAAAAACGGAAAGCACAATTTATGGAAAAAATTAGTTTTTCCTACCCAATCCTTTTAGTTTGTGTAGTACATGGGGGAAAAGTGTGCGCATGTGTGTATAGTGCTGCACAGATCATACTAGAGAATATGAACTGATTCTTATCTTGGCTAGAAAGTTTATGCTACATATCTAGCTTTTTTTATTCAATTCTTAAAGAGGGAAAGTTGTGGATTCCAAACCCCCCCCCCCATTAAAGGTATCATTTCATGCATTGTTTTCAAGAGATTCAGCTGTAACTAAAAAGATATTCCCAAGAGTGATATTTTTATTCTTCTCACCACTTATGGCCAATTTTCACATCCTGATTCTTATTGGATCCATTTTCTAAACCTTAGATTTACAAATGTAGAAATTGTTAATCTTGTTTGGTTCTAAGAACCTGTTCAAACCCGCCACTATTATTTCCAAATCCACGTTCACACTGCAACACAAGAATTTTTTCACTGGATTTGGTCTTAAGAATGATTTTTGGACTACTGTTAAGAAACAGAGTGTGCCAGGAAATATCTGCCTCATTTTTCTAAAAAATAACCTGATCTCACTTTTAAACTTTGAGCAAACAGGCAGGTAGCTACAGGTTGATAAATACAAACCAAGCGAAGCCTCATTTCTTCTCCTTCAACATTGCTAATTTTACCTCCTTCTGGAGCTGTCTTCCTCCATTCTGGAGTCAGAGGCTAACATCTCACTGGTATTTTGTCAAATGATCCTTTGTCATTCTGGCTAATTGGTCAAGAAAGAGCCAGGTACATATAGCTTAATGCCCCCCATGGTTTCCAATTTAATGGGAAAGAAGAGAATTTCATTTTATTATTTATGGTGGCATTCTGCTTTCCATGAAAAAGTCAACCTAATCTGTAAAGTAAATACAAATAGATTCTTAATATAATTTGTGTAGGGAGTGAAAGAGTGTTAGGATCATGTTCGCAAGATTGAAAAAATAGGAAAGGGAAAGTTTAAAAAGCCAGGTTACCAGCTGACTAGTGCTGCAGACTTCATTGCAAAACTATTTGCAACATATGTGGAGGTAAAAAATGGCAGGGGAAGGTGAACTGTTTCTGGAACACTTAAGCAGATATGAAAAAGGGAAGTCCAATAGCAGAGGGACTCCTTGTTCAAGCAAGCTCAGGTATCAGAATTCCTATGGTCACACTTCTATCAATCCCCACCCCACCCCCAGCAGAATTCCTGGGGTTGATTCATGATTGACCAAAACCAAACAGGGACAGAATTTCCTGGGATGGAGGCACCATCATGGGAACAAAATAACTTTGCCTATTGTTTTTCTGCCTTCCATATAGCTCTGTTTGTCAAAAGAGGCAATGGCTTAGCACCAACCAATGAAGCTGTATTTGTGTTAACATTGAAATGAATACTCATCTGCCAGTTTTTTAGTGAAAGGGCAAATGGGGTAATCTATTCTTTCATGGCTGGTGCCAAAATACCTTGAATGGGGAGATCAAGCCCACCTAAATAAACTACTTTTAAGAGGGATCTCACTGAATAAGGTTACAGTGGGGCCTTCTTAATCCAAGACTGGTATTGAAAGCCCAAACGGGCAAGTCAATGAATGGATCTGCAACAATCATGGACATTAACAACGTGGTTGGTTGAGTCAAGTCAACATTCCCATGGGAAGTGAGGGCGGGGTGGCGGGAGGAGGAGAAGATAACGCGCGGCTCAGAAAAAAAGCAAAGCTGGACTTTTCATTTTGTCCCGTGTAATAAATCCTATTCTGCCAAGTTTGCTTTGTTGGAAAAGACACCATCTTTTTTTCTGATCTTGCTCTTGTCCAGTTAATAGAAGCTGACACAGAGAAGTGGAACAAAGTATTTCTTCCCCCCTACTGCTTCATCCTCATGCGGTCGCTTCCTTTCTTCACTGCAACGTATCAAATCTTCTGATAAATGCAGAGAAGGGACGGGAACAAAGTTGACAACTGAGTTCTGGACTATCAGAAACACTTTGTGCAAAATACTCTCTCTACCTCATTACTATCCCTATGACCAATTCCATTCTCCTCCAGCTTGTTTCGTTTGCCCAGCCTCCCAAATGGTGGGCACAAGGCAAGTGGGGAATTTTGCTTCCATCATATTGTGGTGGTCCACTGCTGGCCAACTCAGAAAGGCTCTGGGCAATCTGTCATGGGCCCCGATGCCACTGCATGGCCGTGGATCTGGACATGCACCCAACTATGCCAACTCAACCCCAGTCCAGAATTTTGGTTCATTTCGTACAAGGCACTCCTGTGACTTAATAACTTTGTCATGCTGATGGTTCTTTAATTATGGTAGAGATTTCAGACATGTGTATTTATGTATAGAGGTGTCTAGCAAACATGCTAGTAAAACCACAGATCAAAGAAGAAAAAATGAGAGAGAAAAAACCCACAAAAAATAATTGTTCACTTATTTTGGCTCAAGAGGGCAGCAGATATGTTTCAGTTTCTCTTTTGGTTGATACTCTTGATTATAATCTCCACCACAGTTTCATAGGGATATGTGCATAACATGTATTTAAGCTACCTAACAGACACATGGCCAAAGATGGGGAGAGTGCCTTAGGTAAATAAGTGTATTAGATTGGATGCAGAGGAGCCAAATATATGGGCTTAAAAAAAGAAATTTGAAATCCAGGGATTGATCTAAAAGAAAAGTGACCACATTCTGGAAGTTTCTATCACTACCAATGATGGAATTTCCCCCTCTTTTATTTATTTTTGAAAAAAAAAGGGAGGCTTACTGTTTCTTTTAATAAGGCACTAAATAGACATGTTACATAAAGGAAAGATACATTTTTAAAAAGTCTATAAATTCTTTGACTTTCACAGGAAGATAGTTATTCCATATGGTTTTTTTTAAAAAAAATCTGCAAATTGGAGTTGTTGTAAAGCTATTATTAAGGAGCTATGGAGGGAAGTTGAGGTTGTCTATCCCTAGGCCCCCCAAAAGATGGCATTTTTAAAATGTTCATTTCTATATTTTCATTATGATCCGTTTAAAATATATATACAGTGTGTGTATATAAATAAACAGCATCCCAAATGATTTAAAACTTTAAAACTTGTCAGGTTGCTCTCAGGATTTTTTTTTTCTTTTTTCTTCAAGTAATAGAAAAGTCGCATAAAAACAAGAGTTATTGCCTTTATATCTTTCATTTATGTTACCTTCCTAGTTAGCATCTGGCAAAAAGCAAATTACACCTCCTTGTAAAAACGCTCAGTTCCCCCTACTAATCAGATGTGGAACTGTGTAGCCATAAAGGTTGCCAACTTCCCAACTGGCCCTGGTAGCTATTGCTTTATCAGCAGCTAAAGATGTCCATTGAGCCCAGCTGCCTCTTTTATATATTGTAGTTTTGATCAAAGGCTGATGACATAAGGACTATCGATACCCTTCAGTGATCAGCATGGATCTTCAGCGAGATAGTAATTCTGAACTCAATACACTGATCAGTCTGTTCTCCTCAGTCTGTGCAAATATGAACTGTGAGATCCAGTTCTACCTCCACACTGTTCAAAGCTCCATTTTCTGGCTTCTGCCCAGGATGGCTTGTTTTGGGAAAAGTTGACTACTTTTCTAGTTAGAACTTAAACTTTGTGCATTGTCTAGAGAGATCCAGGGGTCTATTCCCTCAATTTTAAAACGATTTCTTCTTCTTCCCCTTTGCCATTTATGCCTCTCACTTTCTGGTACTCAAACCATATATAAACTAACCATGTGGGTTAAAAGCAACCAACCAGACCTTTATACCTTAAAAAAAAAGTGTAAACATTAGCACCGTAAGACAAAATGGTTTTCGAAAAAGCGCAAGACAACACTTTAAAGGAGGAGATTGGCATGAGCTGATTTGTCGGAGGGTGAGATGGTGCACCCTTGACACAGAAGGATCATGCCACGATCGCAGGGTGTAAGCACAGGCCAATGTCACAAAGAGGTTATGGATTTGCTTCTGAAGCATAAACACGACTCTTTCGCCTTTAATACATCACAGTAGCTGAAATGTTTCCATCTACATGTCTCCCCTATTCCCCAGCTCAAATAAATAAAACACAGTTAACAGTCAAAGGCGGTCAAGAGAGGAAGGTAATTCACCAAGTGTGGACTGCTGGGCGCCCTCCTTTTCTTTCAGGATGGGGTGAAGCACAAGGATAGATGGAACCAGTGTTTCTCAACCTCAGCAGGTTTAAGATGTGTGGACTTCAACTCCCAGAATTCCCCAGCCAGCATTGCTGGCTGGGGAATTCTGGGAGTTGAAGACCACACATCTTACACCAGCCAAGGTTACGAAACACTGGATGGAACCCTGGACCATGAAGCAGAGGGCTGCATGCAATTTCCTTCCCCCAACTCTTTGGCATAAAGTGGCCGGCACCAAGTTGTGAACAGCTAAGTGGAATGCTGGCTCAGGGGTGGGTAGCTTTTTCCCTGCATTTAGCTGGATGCAAGGGAGAACCAGTGAACTGCATTTGGCTTCAGGAGCAACCTGCAGACCCAGATCAGCAGATGTGAAGAAGGACGGGGTCCATCTTCCTTTAACAAACAGCGGGGTAGATGGAAAGTATTTTAGAGTTAACACCTTTTGTGGCCCTGATAGGACAAGCTTATGCCTATCATTGCTCCCTCCCCCCACTTAAAAAATAAAATAAAAGTGGCACAGGGACCGTGGCTTCACCATCTGAGCAACCTTCACTTATAAAGCTTATTTCAAATCCTGCAAAAAGCAGGGTGCCTGAACCAAGTTGCCAGGAGCACTATTAATCTCAAAGGCAGGATTTCTGAATCTTGATGTTCCTTCGGCCCTTTTATTACCTTAACCAGAGAGAGTGCCAAATTATATTGTTATTAAAAAAAAATGATGACAATTAGAAGCCATCACCCGGTCATTAAAAAAGAAAATAATTTAATGACTGTGTATGCTTTAATGGCCTTCCTGAAATTAACAAGACAATAAAAATAGAACAGCCATTCCAATTTGCCTTTGGAGGGCTTGGTTTTGCAAAATAGAAAAACACCTGGGTGCTTCAGAGCTCCGGAGCAGAAAAAATGGTTTTTCTAAGCAAGAGCTCTCCTTTAGCTCCAACTCTGAGATGAATTCTACTTTTCTAGAAGAAGGACAAGCTATAGAAATGCTGAGGGAATGGTCTTGCCTAAGCAGAGCTCTAAATGCACACAGGTTCGGGATGAACAGCAGTCCAGATTAACTGGGAATGCACGGTGCTAATGTTTTGCACGATTGAGCTCTTCATTTTTGGATTCTTGTTTTTCATGCTTCCAATAACCATAAAACAGTTTTACATGTGAGATGTTCGCTTGAAAGAAAATGATGATTTCATAGGGAATGTAGGAGAGTAGAGCATCATGCTGCATGACAAGCCTGGGAATGAACACCCGAGTGCAAACACCAGTCCGAAGGAAATACACAGGCATCAAATCAATTGAGAAACGTATACTCACAGGTGTAGAAATGGCCTCTTTCCCCTTTGAAACACACCCTCAAGAACAGAGACAGAAAAGTGGGGCAGTGGCACAATTACCTTGTTCATTTCTTTAAAGGGGCAATTTTTACACATGCGCAGCCCCTTCACAGTTAATGCAATACATGTACATGGTGGGTTCTGGTATCTTTTATAGGCATCAGTCCATACTTGTAGATAGGTGCCAAGGAACTACCGCAGGTCTAAGAGAGGGTCATGTGACTCTGAAGAATTAAAAAAAGAAAATTTTGCACAAGATGCAGTCCTTCTTTCCCCATGACTCTTTTCAGACCTCCACATATTTTCCTCAACAGTTTTATGGTAGACAGGATAAGAGATTTCTGACCAACACAAGCACTGACACATTTATATTAAAAAATAGTGCAAAATTTCAACATTTATATAAATAATTCTAAACCCCTGCTTTTGTTTTTTTTTGTTTTTTTTCTTTTGTTTTTCTCTTTCTCGCTTTTTTACAATGTAATACATGCTTTCTTGAGTTGGCTCTCAAAAGTTGCCATGTTTATATTCTAAGTTCAGAAAAAACACAACAAACCATTTTTTTTCTCAATAGGCCTCTTCTAATATAAAAATACTCCTGCTTCCCCCCTCCCACACACATACAGTTTCTCTTATTTTTTTTTAATATATATATTTATATATATATTGCAGATCTTTAAACAAATGTTTTTGTGCAAATATTTTTCATCTTTAAAGTTAAGTGAAATAAAACAAAAGTTGTAGCATCCACACACGCAACTCAACTAGAAACAAAACTGGGAAGGGGGAAAATGGAGGGGGGAGGGAAAGGACTGCTGTAGATTTCTTGAAAAAGGGGGAAAAAAATGAAAATCTTCTAAACAGAGCTCAACAAAGAAATGTTTTTGCAAGTTTTGTTGGCTTGTGCATTCAGACCAAACATAACATGTAAATATTTATACTACACAGACGTGGAGAAGGGTGTTTGGTTTCATTTCCCCGTCTCCCTGTACTCCCCCCTCCCATTTATCAAGAAGTGCAGAGTGTTTCCTTCCTTCCTTTTCCTTTTTTAAAAAGGGTGCCCTTTCTGCTTGTCCTTCTCTTTGTTCCACATTGTTGTGCTCTCAAGACTGCTGATGGGTGAAGGTGAATGGAATCTCCCTCCCTCGAGCAATGAAGGCACCCCACTGTTGTTCTGCTGGTGCTGGTAAAACGTGGAACCCGGGAAATGGCCAATGACCTCACTGTACGTAGGAGGAGGCCCTTCCATTCGGCTGTTGCTTCCGTAGCAGGTCGCGCTGATGCCCGAGTTGCTGCTCGGCGGGCAGGGTCCTCCATACACTGAATTGTCTATCAGGTCACTGTCGAAGATGGTTCTGTTGGGAGGGGCTCGGACTGACTCCCTGTTGAGTTCCATTTGCTGCTCGGGATCTCGGAGCTGCAAGGTGCAGGGCCCCTGATAAGGAGGGGGCTCTTCTCCATCTGACAGGGAGATGGTAGGGGGCAGGTCAATTTCGTGCTGCATGTAAGGGTACGTTGGCTGGAATCTGTTAAATCGGTCTCTCTGCAAAAAGGATGGAACTGCTAGTCTGTCTGTCGGCCTTGGCGTATAGACTTGCTGCTGGAGAGGAGAGAGGGAAAGGCCATGATGTTGCCATGCAAACCAAGAAGCTGGGCTTTACACTCTATTTTGTCTCTGCTCCTTACCTCCGTTACACCGTTTCCTGACATTGTGCTTTCCGAAGGCCACAAGCTGCCATCCTAAAAATTGGAAGGAAGAGGGAAAGTTTTCAGAACCCTTATTGGATCGTCCTCCTTTCCTTAGTCCCAACTTGGAGTGCTACACATGACGATAGTGTAGGGGTTTGAAAACGCCTGCTCGTGCACGGCTGAGGAATCCACCCAGCAACCAGGTGACACAGACCAAATAAAGAAGGTCTCCAGATATGAGTGCCCTCCATATTAGGGAAGCTAAGTGGCAGAGAACTTGTTTGACTTGCAGATGGTCCTGGGCCCCGTGGCTGCATGCAGATACAAGGAGTGCCTAGAACCCTGTAGATCAGAGATGTGTATTTTCCATCAGGCTGAGGGCCATGCTAGATTGGCATTTTGGGGACCTCTCTCAAAAGTGAGGAGAGCTAGGAACCAATGGGCGAAGGATGTTGGGGGACTCAAGAGGTCAAATGTATTTCAATCCTACACAAGGCTTAAATCACCTATTTTATCCTTTGTCTCCCCCCCTTGCAAAAAGTAGGGCCAAATATTTGGGCCCACCTATTGTGGAGAAGGTTGGGGACCACATCTGTACCATTTTGCACAGTGATGCAAAATGGATCTATAGACAGCAATTTTCTAAGAGTTGAAGCTGGCAGAAGAGATTCTTGTCTAATGATATTTCAGGGTTTAAGGTCTCCCTAAGTTGCAAAGGAAGAGTATCACATTAATGCCTACAACCTACTTTATTCTACTTTAAACACCTCGACAAGAGTGTTAAAAATGATAAGTATTCATTAGTAGTGTTTAGCTTTCAAATCCAAGTGCTGGTTTTTAGGGAATTAAGGAAGGGTGAATGATTAATTATTCATGGAGCTATTCTTGGAAAACTATTCCTCTTCAAAATACCTGGACACTTTGAACCATGGCACAGTATTTGATGGCATTGTTAAAAAATAGGAAAATAACCACTTGTTGAAATATCAAAGTATTTTATCTTATTACTCCTCCAAGGAGTTCAAGGTGACATCCCCGTATTTTCTCTATAGCAACCCTATAAAGTTGATTAAGCTCAGCCAAAGTGAAACAAATATTCATTGAAGAAAAAATCAACACAATTCCATATTCATGTTGTCCCTTTTTTCAATAGATTGGTTTAGTAATAAGGCCTTTAGAGTAAGCTATGGTTCCATCATGATTCTTTATTGGTGTTAGCTAGGTCTCAGCAAGATAGCTCAATCCCATGGCTTTTATCAAGAATAATGTAAGTATCAAGTATCCTTTGTTCTTAACCTCCTGTTAATTTGCAATAAAAAGACACAAAAAGAAATGAGTGTGAAGATTTCCCTCCAAATTCTCAATTTCCCTCTCATTTCTGTGTCTTCTTTCAGTGAATTGCACTTAATGTTTTTTGTCAGGGACTGGGAAATTCCTATTACAATTTTTTTTCCTAAAAGAAATAAGAACTTCTAAGACAAAGCAGGCATCTTAGCACATATTTAAAAGCTCAATCCACATGTGATTTTTGCCTTGTTTCACCTTGCTGTTTTGTGAATGTCTGAAACAATTCTCCCCAGCCCAGGCCTTGTTAGCTGGGAGCTGCAATTCAAATGCATTTATTGGCCATCAGATTTAGAGGGGCTGTCTAGAAAGCTGTAAAATCACAAAGGAGACTCTTATCAGAAGACCTGGTTAAAACGGAAGCTGTGAAATACAGTTAAGGACAGTTCGCTTTAGAACTTAGAAAGCTCAAATGCATTGGGGTGTAATCATTTATAGACTTTTAAGCTGTGACATTTGCTTGGGATTTCCATATTCTAGTTCTATGGGGTTATCAACATTAGATGCTGAGCTCCCTTTCATCCAAACCTATGAACTTTCCAGGGGTGTTTTGTCAGTGAAGTGCTGGACAGATAATGTAGTTCTCAGCTTCTTCACTCAGGCTTCATGATCTACAGCCTATTGGATCAAGTACTGTATGGCCATGCATTCATTTAAAAGAAAATGAGTGAACATGAAAATTGTACTTCCAGTTGAAAGAGAAGAGGGGCTGGCAAATTTATTGGTGTGCGGCTAAACCAAACTACCTGATAACTGGCAATTATCACGCAATAAGGGAGTTATTCAAAGTTTGCACAATGAATGCAAATTGGCTAGAAAGCCCCAAAGTTATAGGTAGCAAGAGACAGGATGATGGTCTATTCAAATCAGTAGAAAAAAACTTAGAACTAACATCAGTCAAAATGTAGTATACTGTATATACTACACATTCCCTTATACTCTCAGGTTAGAGTGATATGGATGTTAAATTACATTCTGTCCCTGTGTATGTAGTTTTACGTGACTTCCACTGCTACCATCAACTTTGGAAGGATGGAAAAATTGTCTATTTTTACACACTCTGGTGTTTTCAGTGCCTCCTGGTGGGCAAGATAAGTTAAAATTAAGATGGCTTTAAAGGTGAAAGGATGCCGTGCGTGCAATGGACAGGCTATAGTACCAGCGTATCTTGCAATATGTTTAGGCATCAAGTGCCTATCAAATGCATTCTATTCCATTGTGTTTTAAAACTCTTCTCTGCACACATAAGCCTCAAGGCACTGCTGCTACTCTAAGAGGGGGAAAGAAGTGATTTATATGGAAATGAGCCACTCCAGATGTTTTCCCCTTCCTTCTGTTTTATAGCAAATCTTGTCACAAAAATGCCTCATATAAGATAAGGGACTCCTTTGAAGTGAAAGATAACGGATTTCATAAGGCGTATTAATCCAGTTGCAACATTTGACTGATGTAACTAATAAAAAATCCGTATTTCAGAAAGCTGTTGTGAGTCGCTGAGGAATTACACATTCAGGTGGGCCCGGCAACTTGGTTTCTCTTTTTAAATTAAAATAAGCAATAACCAGTGTACCAGAAATTAGAGGAACACATATAAAAGCACCTCCAGATGGTAAGAGATAACTGTGTCTGTTTCACCAGGTGAAGATTTCGTTTAAAAAACAAGCAAGCAGGGCAGAAATATATAAAACTATCTGGCAAGATTATTCCATTAAACATGGCCATGCAAACTTCTCCTTATTCAGTTTCCAATTCCAGGGAAGACATTTTAGATTTATATAGAGATGGCGGCTATCGCATTTGTTTATTAATTCATATCCTGACTTTTCTCCAGAAACTGAAGGCAGCATATGTAGCACTCCTTCCTCCAATTTTCCCCACAACAACTAGGGGGTAGGCTGGACTGAGAGGCAGTGATTGGCCCAAAGCCGCCCAGTAAGCTCTCATGGCTCAGGGTGGACTTCAATCTGGATTTCCCAGGTCCTAGTTCAAAACCCTAACTAGGATACCTGGAACATCATGAATTTCACAGCAGAGACACAAGCTGAATCAGAGCCCTCCTGCCTCATACTTCATATTACAGTCCTACTATAATTCTAGAATAGATTTCTAGATTCTAGTAAATTTTAGATTTACTCAAGAGTAGCCCAATTAAACTATGTGGCACTCACTTTCATGCAGACATGCATAAACTCATTATGTCTCACACGGTCTGTAATAGTAGCTTTCAAAATGTTTCCATGCTCGGTTCAATAGATGCATAGGGGGAACTTGGCTTTGGATGAGGCATCACAGGCTGAGTTAAAAGTCTGGTCCACCACCCATCCTTGAATTGGGCAAAAATGATTATTTGCTCTTCCCACTGCTGCTACCCTATTCTGCCTCTGTTGCATCTGTTCTGAGTCGCTGCTGAATGGGGTTGTCCTCATTACAGTATGCGTGTGCTGTGTGTGATAGGCAAAATGGTTGGTTGAGTACTCTGGCTTTACTGACTTTCCTCTTCAGCACATCACTAGCTGATAGGACAAACATCTGTTAATTGTTTTTTACATTACTGTTTTATAGTGTTTACTGTACGCCACCCAGAGTCACTTTTTCGTGAGATGGGCAGCCATATAAATTTGATGAATGAATGAATAAATCTGCCAATCATGGCACTGCAGCAGAAATGGAGTGGATCTGGCTGCAGGAATGTCGGTCACCTCTAGACCCCTTCCTGGATTTCTTATCTTATACCTATTCTGACATCACTTTGGTTCAATAAGGTTAAAACATAGATTGGAGTCCAAAAGGGAGCGGAGTCACAAGCACCATTTTTATTTCAGATTTTTCTCCCCTTCCTTTCCCTTCTTTATAAAGGCAACTAATGCTGACTTCCAGATTCCTCTGGGTTATATTTGGGAAGCAGTGGGGTAGGGTTTGATCTTGTCATTCCACTGTTGCACTATTTCAGCCTTGCACTAAACTAGCAAGGAGCCATGCCAGCAGAACTGTCTAACCTTACTGAGCAGTGCTGATACACCACTGTTTAAATTCACTACTTACTGATTGTTCCCACCATTCCACAGGGGATGTAAAATGGTGACATCTATCCATCATATTCTGCTACGCTGATAGACAAGGACTTGCTGGAGAGAACGGTTTGCATGAAGCTACAGTAGGGTGGCCAAAGGAATGCAGAGGGAACACTTGTTTGCTCTATCACCCTTATGAAAATCGAAAGAGCTCTTGTGTCTAGTTCTTTAGGGAGAAAACAGCACAATGACAGCAGGCAGGGCTGATCAGGGACTGCCCAGGAGGCCCCGAAACAGCTAAAAAATGCCTCTTTGACCCCATTTACTACTGGTTACCCAACTTGCCATCTGATATAATGGGTGACAAAAGCAGATTTGATGCATCTTGCAGATGCCACTGGATGCAGCCACCTTAAGGGGGAAAACAACTCTTTTAGCAAGGGTGCAGCTGAGAATGATTTAAGCCTGTCTCACTCAAGAGTCGAGGATGAGATGAAGGCAACATCACGTGGACGTGGCAGGAAAAAGAGGTTGCCAAGGGTATGTCTGTGCCATTTGATGTGAGTCAAGAAAAACCTTGCTTCGGTCTGCCAGCCTTTAAACGACGTTAGCAGCTCCCCTTGATGACTATGCCTTCACATCATATTGGGTAGACAAGAAGACATGTTGGTCAGGAAATAGCATGTAAGAAGGACTGTAAACAGTCTTCTTGAATGGAAGGCCACACATGGAATTCAACAGGGCTCTGCAAAACATTTAGAACTGAACCGTTTCAACCATATAAATTTGTGAAACCTGCTGTCCCTCAGATGAAGCCACTGCTTGAATACAAAAAGGGCTGTTTCAAGCATTTTGGCTGTGTTTTGGATGTGAAACAGCTCTGTTTCTAGTGTGAAACACACTGTTTGGGGCTTGAAATTCTTCCCAAATGCTCAAAACAGTCAATTTTGTATTCAAAACAGTAGTTTTCCCCTCTCTCATAAAATTCAAGTTGTTTGGGTTGAAGATCTGCCTGATAACAGTAATACACCTACTAGACAGAGAGGACAGAATCACGGTTAAACATAACAATGTTTATATTTCATCATCCCATGGCAGATTTATTAAGTGGTGAGTATATCACTGCCTTATGCTCCCTGGTGTCTATTTAATTTAGCAGTGAGGAAAGCTATTGCATTATTCCATCTGCTTCTACAGTTCTTTAGGCTGATGTCAAGCTGACAGTCTTGTGTGGGGTGGAGGCAGTTAAAGGCTGCCACAGAGTTGACAAGCTGATGCTTTTTGAGCATCTGTTTGCCCTTCCATTTTTAAGAGCTTCGCGCCTCCTCTACATATGAGAAGCCGGCATTCTTTTTGATCTGGATGAATTAATCCGGATTAAACATTCTAGAACCAACCTTACACGTTGTCACACCCTAAGTCAAAATCAAAACAATGGGCCTACTCAATTATTACATAAAACTAAATATAAATTGAAATTGAATATAGGAAAACAGCACTCCTTGGGCCCTGTTGGATTTCTGCATTGCTCCATTGTAAGATTTAATTTGGTTTATTTAAATGCATTATCAAGAAACTTATTTGGTCATGTTTTTGTAGAAAACTATGGGCAGGATAGATGGCCTACAAAAGAATCCCACTAAAAATAAACATTCTAAAAGAAAAGCACGGTAAGGTTTGTGGGTTCATAAAGATTATGATAAACTATTATAATTATAATTTAATACATTTAATCTTTATAAAATTGTAAAGTAAAATTGCCACTTTGAATGTAAATACTCAAAAGAGAAAATATAAAATTAAAAGGGCCAGAGCAGTGCTTTCCAAACTGCCGCTGTTGGCGACACACTAAAGTGTCGCGACACACAGTTTGGAAAGCTCTGGGCCAGAGGGAAGTTTCTGGGAAAAACGAAACAGAATGAAGTGAAGCAACAGAAGACCTTTACCTTTCGAAACCCCTTCTTTCTTAGAAGTGGGGGGAGCCATGCTGTTTTGCAAAGCAGCTTTCTGGGGGTGCTTAAACATGGTGCCCTTATAAACACACCAAGGATAGCAGTTCTTCTTATGCCCATTCTTCACTCACCCGTATCAATGTGTGTGACTTCTACATGTAATATAGGAAGCTAAAGTTTTTTTCAGAGGAGTAACTCACACATTACACAGAGGTAACCCTATTTGCCACCAAGCAAATATTCATAAGTGGGGGCTTTGGAATATTCTGCCTGAAAGGCACAACTGAATGAGCAATACACAAGTTATTTTACCTGTTTAGGCATCCAAATAAAAAAACCTTAGGTGTATCTCTAAATAAAAATACAGGGGGTCCTTGGTTAATGACAACTTGTTCAGCAACCATTCGAACTTACGACAGCACTGAACGAGTGGTACTTACAACTGGACCTCGAAGTTCCGACCGTCGCAGCATCCTTGTGGTCACATGATCGCAATTTTTGACCTTCCCTGCCAGCTTCTCACAAGCAAAGTCAATGGGTAAGCTGGCAGGAAGTTGGAAGTCGTGGTCACGTGAGGCCTGCTATTAACGACCTGTGATGATTCACTTAACGATGATAACTGGGAACTGCAGGGTCATGTGATATCGCACTTTACGACCGCATCACTTAGTGATGGAAATTCTGGTCCCAATTACGGTTGTTAAGCAAGGACTATAATGTGAGATTGGGCCAAGAAATACAATAGAATATACAAAACAGAATGGGATAGGACAGGGATTGTTTCCAAGCCACAGTACATAATCATTCCACATTATTCAGACCTTCGTTGGACTACTATGTCCAGAATTTTAAAAAGCAAATTGGAACGGTTTCCAGAAAGACCTGTGAAGATGATCAGTGGTACGGAAAGCATCCAAAAGAACAGAATACTCTTGGTTTGAGAAAGGGGAGATGATACAACAAGCATCATCACACAGAAGTTAGGTACGATGCTCTCTAGTACTCCAGAGGGCAGATTAAAGCTGGAGAGTAGATTATCTTTGGGGAAATTTCTTGAAAGTGAGAGTTGTTTGCAATGGTCCTTGTTTCTGGAGATTTCTAACCCCAAGTTACATTACTGGGGAGTCTTTAGCTCTGTATTTCCCGTATCAAGCAGGAAACTAAACTAAATATCTCACCTGAGGCCTCCACCTCTATAATATATGAGTCTATAATTTTTATCTGCAGGCTGCATATTCTTGATTTCCTACACTAGGGGGTGCTTTGAGGTCCTTGGTAAGAATGCACCCAGCTGAACCATTCTGGAGACCAGCAGCTTGGAATTGAAGCAGTAACTCCTTTATTCCTTTTCTTTAATAGAGCTATGCAGATATTTGAAGGTCTGCTTTGTGTCAGTGAATGTTTGAATGAAGAACCCCCTGGAGGCTGCTTTGCAAAACAATGTTGCTCCCTCCTTCCAAGGGAAGCATCAGAAAAGGCCTCTGCTGAAAGCTGCTTCCACGTAAGCACCAGAGGAGGTTGCAAGGTGTGTGCCTTGATGAGGCAAATACAAAACTACCTCACATGAACCTAGTGATGTTTCTTCTTGCAAAGAGTTATTATTTATGGGGGAGCAATCTCTACTGTTGTTCCAAGGGCTGTATATAGTTTGGTCTAGTGGTTAAGGCAACGGGCTAGAAACCAGGAGTCTGTGAGTTCTAGTCCCGCCTTAGGCACGAAAGCCGGCTAGGTGACCTTGGGCCAGTCACTCTCTCTCAGCTCAACTCACCTCACAGGGTGGTTGTTGTGGGGAAAATAGGAGGAGGAAGGAGTGTTAGGTATGTTAGCTGCCTTGAGTTATTTATAAAAATAATAAAGGTGGGATAGAAAATAAATAAATAAATAAATAAAATAAAATAAAAAAGTAGCCTTGGAGGAGCACTGAACTGTGGACAAGGAGTGGAATTAATATTCCCCAAGCATGGGGCAGGGCCTGCTAGAGGCAAGGAGGCAATGGTTGAATCATGGGCCTGCTGAGAGTCATCTCCCAATAGAGAGATATAGACCAAGTGGCAGCCTGTCCATTGAGGGTTTCATGTTCTGGAATTCACCACCAGCAGAGGTTTGTGAAGACCAGGGTTTCTCAACCAGGGTTCTGTGGAACCCTAGGGTTCTGCATGAGGTCACTAGGGGTTCCCTGGGAGATCACGATTTATTTAAAAAATATTTCAAATTCAGGCAACTTCACATTAAAGAGGTAAATTTCATTCTTTATTTTTAGTTTAAGAACACTGTTAATGCATATATACAGGCCTATAAAGGTAAAAGGTACCCCCCGCACATTTGTGCAGTTGTGTCCGACTCTAGGGGCCGGTGCTCATCTCCGTTTGTTAGCCGAAGAGCCAGCGTTGTCCGAAGACGCTTCTGCGGTCATGTAGCCACATGACATGCGCGGAACGCTGTTACCTACCCACCGAAGTGGTACCTATTCATCTACTTGCATTTGCATGCTTTCGAATTGCTAGGTTGGCAAGAGCTGGGGCGAGTGCGGGAGCTCACTTCATCACGCGGGGCTAGGGATTCGAACCTCCAAACTTGCGATCTTCCGATCGACAAGCCTGGCGTCTTACCCGCTGAGCCACCACGCCCCTCTCAGGCGTGATCTACAGGCCTATACATGAAACAAATATAATAATTTTGTAATTTCTGGCCTATATTTGAGCCTGAATCTGCAGGGGGTCACCAAGGCCTGAAAAATATTTCAAGGGCTCCTCCAGGGTCAAAAGGTTGAGAAAAGCTGGTGAAGACCTTCTCCTCCAAATGTTTCATAAAATGGTTAAAACGAGTGGTTCCTCCTGGCTTTAACCTCTTATTTTTGCGGCATCCATGGAGGCTGTTTCATGTTGTTTTATATGTTTATTCTACTGTACACTGCCCAGAGTTTCAAGATTGGGGCAGGCCACAAAAACTCTAAATCAATCAATCAATCAATCAATCAATCAATCAATCAATCAATCGTGGGAGGTTAAATGGTAGCAGGATGCATTAGAATGTCTGAGACACTTGAGATCAAGATGCTGTGTAGAAACATGTAGAACCTATCAGTCCATATCTCTCTGCAAAAAAAATGCAGCATTGATATAAAAAAAAGGTTACTATCCTTTCATCTTTAATGTTTTGAAGGTATCTGGATCCAGCAGCATCCACTGGGGGAAGGGGGTGGTGGTTTAAAAATGGGAAGATGGCGGATGCAGCTTCAAGATGCTGTGTTCACCATCTTGCCTTTTTGGACCTCCCCTCCATTCCATCCCTGTGGACACTGCTGGCTGGATCAGCTGACGAATAACACAGGCTTAGCTGGGTAACAAGGAAGAACTGCCCCCCGCCTCCTTACCGAAGATAGGTTTTCTTCTCTTCTCCGTCCTTGGCTGGGCCGACTAATGAAGGACCTTGCAGAAAGTTTGTAGTGGTTCAGCAGGCACGTGATGACAACCACCATCACCATCATTACCACCACAATTATGATTATCTGTACAAACTCCAACTCCGCTATAAAAGAGAAAGAGAGAGAGACAAAGACTATATTTTGACGGGCCTCGAAACAAACCAGCAGCAGATAAATAAGAGCAAGGGGAAAATTCTGAGGGCAACAGTAGATGTTCAAAACAATTAGTCATAAGAACTAGCACCTCAGTATTATTTTCCCTGCTTTGTGTGGCATGCCTTTTTTCAAGTGTGAGCCTGAGAACAAGGCAAATCTCTTTTTACTATCTGTAAACTATACAGGGAATCCACCTGAGCGAAGAGAGAGAAGTAGATGCTTTATATAAGGGACAAAACAGTAATCTCTTTGTGATGTCACAAAGTGAAAGGGGAGGCATTACTTAAAGAGGGTTCGCAGTGTTCTGGACAAAATTGGGACAAAAAAGGATTTGAAAATGGCATTATGCACAAACTTTATCAATGTCCCCTTCAGAGATATCATGCAAATGGAACACAGAGACAATATGCATGCTCAAAGACGCTCACAGATTAGCTGAATCTTCCAAACTAAGAAAGACTTATCAGGTAAGACAACTACTGCTGGGAAAACAACAACAACAACAACAACAACAACTGGTATGCCAAAAATGGTCACCCCAGTTTTGGATCACTGATTCTCAACCAGAAAACAAATAATCTAACAAGTAAAACTAAACATACAGTGTTAAAAGTACTACCTGGAATATCAACTTCAAACTGGCAATTAAAAAAACCTCCCCCCCCCCCAATCAACAGTAACTTTTGCAGTGAATAAATTAAGGCAACCTAGTGGAACAACAAAAAGTGGAAGTGAGTAAGGTAGAACTTGGAAGTGCGAGAATTCTTGAATTTACCAAACAAAAGGTGTCATCTATTACTAAAAGGGAAGTCCACAGTTTAATCTGGAAGTGAAAGGGAGGCTAATCCCCCCCTCAAATTTATTAAAGGATTATCTAAGATTCAGGAGAAGGGGATTGTTTTAATTCTGGCATTCTTCCTTTGGGGTAAATACACCATTATTCTATCACTTATTCAAGTAAAGCATTAGCACAAAGACAGCCTTAAAAATGCACAGGTATTTGACTTTTTTGACCCTGCTGTGGCCAACCCATCACTGCACCCACCTTCTTTTCCCTATGCTGTAAGGGATTCCTTCCAGATGGTCAGCTGCAGCATTACACTCACAGGGCACCAATCCACTGAACGACAACAGCCTGGCTGATGGAAAACAGCCCCCCCCCCCAGGGTCTTAGCCCACCACTGAAAACGCAGCCGCTTTTCTTAACCTCTGCCAATTCCAAGCTGATCCCCAGGGGTCTCCGCGTGCCAGACTTCCAGACGTAATTTAATTCAAAGCTCAGTTCAGCCAGCTGGCAGAGGCAGCTTGAATGACCTGAGCTGGCACAAAAGTGTATCGCAAAAGGGAGGCAGGAGGAGAGGAAGACGTGCAAAGCTGTCAAGGAAACAAGAGCGAGCAAGCAACAACAGGCTACTCGGTGAGTTTGAGGGAGAGAAGAAGAGAGAGCTCACAAGCCTTGGGCAGAAATAAGTCCCCGAGACAGCCACACCCCAGGGAGGAAGCTAATGTTGTGCCAGCCAAGCTCTCTGCCCAGTCTGGGGGCCAAGAGATCGACACTGGAAGCCCAACAGATGCTTTATGGTCCTCCAGGTGGAATGGAGCAGTTGCTCTTTCCCTTGTAGATGAAGGGAGCTAATATGGGTCCATATCTCATTTGGTGTAGATCAGTGTTTCTCCAACTTGGCAACTTTAAGCCAGCTTGCTGGCTGGGGAATTCTGGGTTGCCAAATTTGAGAAACACTGGTGTAGATAAAGTGTAGTAGGAAGCTGTACACATATTGATTGCTTGGTGTCTTTAAAACAGCAACTACAGTGGGGTGTATGTGTGTGTGAGAGAGGGAAAGATTGAAATTATGAAGGAGGGTCTGCCAAAATAATCACAGCAACACTGGGAAGACATTTAATCCTCCCAGTTCAGTCCTTAGCACCCTCTCCTGCACTTTCCAGCTGCAATTTTAACTGGAAGGTAAAATTAGGCACACTATCTCTGGGCTGCAAAAATCTGGATGACCACTTGAGGGCAGCACAGATACGGGACGTTCTGACTCTTTGCTTCCATCTTGTGGTTGTCTGGATTTTTGCAGCCTAGATATATGCTCCCCCCAAACGAGACATGTTCAGACTTGCTACACGATGAGCATTGTGTGGCTTCATAGTCTGCCCTGGCGATCAATCGAGGCAGGTCCACGTACCAAGTGCTGTCACCGTTACATACAGCTAGGGAGGGAAGGGAGGGCAGTTCGTACTGTGCCCATGGCACAGATCTCCATCCAAAAAAAGCATATGGGCTGCCACGTGCACAGTGTGACCCAGGCTTGGCATATGATTGTGAGTGCCTACAATGAGTCTCTTTAAAATTTCGTCCCCACCAGTTCTGTTCCAACCCCGTTTCCCTGGACGATAACCTCCCCTAGGATGGGCAGCCAGGCTATTTTAAGACTGGGTGTGGAATTCAGCCCTGCTGGCCTCCCTGTTCCGGTGGTCTCTCTCTCCCCAACAAAACGGCACAGTAGACTTCTCCTATCACCTGGCTGAGTGCAGGGTTTCCCCTGGCTGCCGAATTCCTCACAACAGCTGCCTCAATTAGCAAGGTTTAGCAGCTGACACTTCACTCCCCTGCATTTAGAAGGTCTGTGAACACGTTGTGACATCACTGCTTACCCCCAAGGCCTGGGATGGCTTGCAGAATTATTTTTCTATCCTGGGAATGGCACCGCACTTGCACTGGAGTTTATTGGGTCGGTCCGTGGACAAACTGCTATCAGCCAGCCTAGTTTATCTCCAAGAGCAGATAAAATTTGCTTCTGGCATCCTAGTGGTTCAGTTCCAATGAAAGCAAAAGATAGGCTGGGCAAATAGCCTACACCTGCTAGTTACTCTGGAGCAGCCAGTCCCCGCCATTTTAAAGCACCCACAGATCTACTGCAAGTATCCCAAATAAATGTAAACTATCCTGTCAAAAAAAGTGAAGATGGCAAGCACAATCGTGCAATTAAAGCCCCGCCCTTTTTCAATGTGTGGGGTGCGCATGACCCATGTGGAAAAGAAGTGGGGCTTCAATCTCGCTGTTGCGGCCGCCATCTTGACTTTTTTTTGACACCCCTGCTTATCCCTCTAGAAAGTTTTATTTATTTAACACTGCATTAATTAATTTGGATTCAACACCAGTGATTCTCTTCTGGCAAACCAGCTGAAAGCAGAACATAAAAAGGGACATATGATGTTTTCAGTGTTTCAATTTATTGTAAGCAAGTAGTCTGCTCTTTTTTTTTGTAATCATGAGATATGTCTCAAAGCAGTTCAGAATGAAAGAATAAAATGGCAGTCATGCAAAAATCATCATCTCCCAAAAGATATTGTACAATAAAACACCTCCTACAACTGACACACACACACAGACACACACATACACTGCACACAATGCAGATTAAATAAATAAATAAATATACATACATTTAGTCCATGGAATAAAGCAATCTAGCTACGTGAAGGATTATATATTTCAACTTTGACAGTGTACATTTTTGTGCTGACCCCCCTACCTCCCCCCCCCAGCGACACATCCATTGAATTTGGCATGCCCCATCAAAGCACATCAGTATAGTAGATCTGGGTTGTCACAAATATTTTGGCTTTAACTGTTTTAAAAAAAACCCTGTGGCCCAAACACACTACATTGAAAACCATCTACATCATACCCCAAAGAGGAAAAGGCAAGCTACACTATCTAAAGTAGGGTGTTAAACCTTGCTCCTACAAGTTCTCTTGTGTTTTTGTTCCCATCTATTCCTTTTAATTTTAGACGGATGCTTCCTGTAGCTCTGATCAACCCATTCACATCATCTGTTGATTCTTAGATATTCCACTGCTTTCCTTAATATCTTCAGCTTTGGAACCAACCACGGGTGTACCATAATTGGGTGGCATGCAGCAGACGTATCGTGGATTGGGGAGAGTTAAACTTTCTCTTCCCCAGACACTCAGTTCGGGGGTGGAGTGGGAGCCACACAGTGCCAACGAGAGCCTCACGGAAAGCTCATTTGCCGTGGGTGGGGAAGGAGAGATCTACCCAGCAACAGTATAAAACAATTTGCCATTCCGTGATGCTTCCCAAGTTTTCAGCGAGGGTATTACCCCCCATTCAGCCGAGGATCATGCGGTGTGCGCATTGTTCCCCACGTCTCCATCCCCAACACAGACTCTCACAGCGGATTGTCTGAAGAGCTTGTACATAAACAGAGCCACTCCAAAAGTGGGGTGGGGCAGAGGGGGAAGGAAGAAGAGGCTGGGCTGTCCCTTTGTCCCGCAATGAGATATGTGTCCAAAAAGGGTGGTGCGTTTGGCATCCATGGCTGAGGAGCGAGACTAGGCTGGGTGACAACAAAGCCGGGTCACACACACAGGGCTGTTGTTCCATTCAAATGTTTACCCCTTGAGGAGGGATTGGGGCGGGTTCAATAGCTCCTTTTGTAAGCAGCCTAGTAGCATTGCTGCCTTGCCAAAAGGCCCCAGGATGATGTCTTTGGGCCTTTTGTTTCGGGGCAGCCAGGAGGAGGTCAAAGGTCACAGGAACCCAACAGGGGGACAATCTCCTTGTCCTGTGTTAACTGTTTTCACCCCTTCCCGGCTGGCTAAGTGCTAGACAGGTTTAGGCACTCTGGCAGACAGACAGACTGAGCACCCTCCACCCTGCAGGCCGCTTGGGACCTGCCTGCCTGGTGTGAGAGACGGGGTGGGGGGGCAGGATAAGTTCACCAAGAAGCCCATGGAGTCGGTTCTTTGTCCCTCCTCGGTCAACTCACCCATTTTACCACTCAAAGGCTGAGATGCATTCACCCAACCCACTTAGCCAGGTCAGTTAAAGCAGTTGCATTGCCCTATATACTAAACATGGTTACTGTTAATCTTGGTTAATGGAGGAGTTCATTCATTCATTCATTGGCGATCACTCGTAGCCGAGTAAGAGGAGTAGCTTAGCTTGATGTGCACATCCAGCCTTTGGGTTGGTTGGTATTTCAAGGTATTGTGTATATGCAGAAAATATGTTAATCTGGCAAAGAGTTAAGCATGTTTGGTGCATCACACCCATTTGTACGTGTCTCTCTGTGTGTATGTGTGTATCCTTCCCTGAATAAATATACATCAGTCTGATACTCTGCTTTCTCCTTCAAGTTCTGTACAGAATCAGAGTCAAGAAAGATTTTCCAGGGATTCTTCCCCCCTCTTGCAAAATCTCATGGTTTATAAAAAGCATTCTAGTGTCGCCTGATTAATATTGTGATCACGTCTTTTTTCATTATGCAAAAAGGAAAGTAAAGAAAAAGACACCACGACCCCTAATTTCCACTGGGTATTTCTAGACATCTTAGATTATGTACCCTCCAAACATTTGTCAGCATTAGCAGAAGGAATGCCACCATGTTGCAAGGAAAACAAACACTTGTGTTTTACATTAAGTAAATGATATACAGAATAAGCCGTGTAAATAAATAGCTTCCATTGGAGTCAACAGCTGGCAAGTCTCACAAATTCAATTCCAAATGCACACCTCTGTCATTGCAATGCACTCTATATGGGGCTCCCTTTAAAGACTACAGTACCCAGAAACTGCAGCTGGTGTAAAATGCAGTGGCCTGTTCATGGATGGGTGAGAACTGGCGGTGTTGTATGACACCGGTGTTGCAGATACTGTACTGCATTGGCTTCCAATAGTCTCTGGGGACAGTGCAAAGATCTGTTTTTAAGGCTTGGTGCTTGGGTACCTGCAGGATCACCTCCTTTCCACCAACCTGTCCAGTTTGTTTGTTCCAAATGGGCATATGAAATCAGGAGATGGAACTAGGAAACAGTGTTTTTCTGTGTATGCCCCATTGCTATATAATTACTCACCTCTGGAGATCTGGATGACACCCTAATAGAACTCCAGAGGGCAGTCAAAACAGAGGATTTTTCTGCAGAGGATTTACAGTAACTGATGTGGAATAATGGGAGATTTGCTTATTTGGATACCAGGTTATGCAGTGAGTTTACAGTTTTTATCCATTTTATACTGCAGACCTCCAGGAGTCCTTGTGGAGGCAGCAGTATATAAATGCTGCTAATTCATAAATAGTAAATCATAGTTTTCCTTGTTTGATTTTTTATTATTTATTTTGCCTAGGTCCCAAGTTAGATCTCTTCCCCCCTCCCCCCCATCACCATATTCATTCCCCCAAATCTCAGAAAACACTTCCAGACAGGTGTCCAGTTGTCACAATTGCAGCCAATCTTAAAAGTCTGAAAATCCCAAATGAGACATTGTCTAACTGCGTATAAAAAGCTGTGCTACTTTTCCTTCAACACTGTGATCTGAACCACAACGTCTGTGGTTTGGGATTTGTAAAAATTACTATGTTTATAAAAATGGGTGAAAGTCATTGTAGCACTATTCCTCTGCTCACAATTAAAAATCAGAGTGAAATGATAGCATCCTGGTATGACTGCACCATATATCAACTTCTCCTGGGATAGCCTATGACCTTTTAAGTATCTGTCCCCAAAGCTCGGCAGATCTCCAGTATTTCAAGTGAAGAACAACTTGCAACATTTTTCGAATCACAGCAGCTGAGGCAGAAATAAGTTGGCTCATTTGCTGAAAGAGATATCATGGGATCATAGAAGTGAGGCACAAATTTGTGAGGGGTGGAAAGAGCATTTGAGGAAACACCCATGGTCTTCCGAGATCCTTCTTTTCACTCCCACTAGAGTGACTTTTAAGTGGTGGTGTCCTATCTACTGAATATGCCGTTCTGCAGAAAGGTTCACTTTAAGCTGAATGAAATGTTTTAATTCCAACTAAAAAACTTTATTTACCCATGCATATTTATTATTCTGGCACTGCTTAATCTTATTGGTATGTTTCTTAAAATGGTTTTAATAGTGCCTCTACATGATGCTGTGTAATCTTATTGTTTTAAGGAGACATTGCTTTCAAATAGTTGATTTTAATGGCTATCCTACACTGGAAATCAAAGAGCAGAGAAGGAAAAAAATGATGAAAAACTTCACTTCAAATAATTTCTGGAATTTTACATTCTGGATATGATATAAAAGTTACTGAACTGGATTCCAGAAGAAATATATGAAAAGCCAATAAATCAGTTGATTACTTGATTAAAAAATAACTGATATTTTGTTTGACAATTCTAGTAGTTCTAGAAATAAATTATCATCAAATCAATGATATTGTGCCATACTGTAATCTGACACCTAATACTGAAGAAGACTTTTCTTGATCTCCCCATTCAGATAGCATCCACATTTATTTGTCTGAATGCATTATTAAGTCTTCACAAGAAGGGTGATGAGTTAAGGAATAAGTGAGCATCCTTAGATGAAACCTCTTTCATTATTTTGTTTCAGTGACCATCACCAATCAATTTCTTAGCCTTAGCATATTTCTATACATCACTGTGTTTGTGTATACACACCCATTTATAATAAAAAGCCATAATGAAAGCGAGGCACAAGAGATCAACATTGAAAAAATGAAAACACCAGAAACTACAAAATCCAAGAAGCTTAGTTTTAAAATATAAGCAATCTGTTAAAAACTAACCAATGATTTCAGACCTGTGATCCATGAAAGCTTCTGACATAATACATGTTTAGTCATTAAGCTCTTACAAGAGAATTTTATTTTACTTTATTATTTTATTTTATTTTATTTTAAACATTTGTATAACAAAAGGACAATAAAACCAAAAAGAAGAAAACTGGCACCACAACCACACTTCCCTGATGCAACCCACAACGTTCTCAACTCACTCTGAACTCATCCTATCCCAGCGCCTGGCGGGGGGAAGATCCAGGTCTGAAGTGCTGTCCAGAAGGATAAGAGGGTTGGGGCCTGTCCAATCTCAAGGGAAGGGTGTTCCATAGGGCAGGGGCTGCTGAATAAATGTACAGCCCTCAACTGATCATGGAAAATGTCTTAAGACCTAGGACCACCACTGTAAACCTCGCTTGAGGATCTTAAAGTAACATACCCAATTGAATTATGTATTACACCTGCTGAACCTGAATGTGGGTGATGCTGATCTATGCCAACCCTCTTCTACTTTGGGAAGAATATAAATCAGCCCATGGTGCAAACAATGTTCTTCATCCCATACGGTCAAATTTGGTGGCTCCTTACCAAGTTAGGTAGATTTACCAGGGTAGTCCAAGTCAATGAATGCTTCCCCCAAGGCATTATTTCCAGGGCTGGCTAACTCATTTTGACAACTGAGGCAGAAAACCTCACACAATCCTGTCCCTGTAAGTAAATGCAATAATAATGCAATAACTAATAATTTGTTGCTCTTTCATGACAAATGCCTGGAACCATAACCACAGACCCCCTCTGTTATTATTCAGCTTCAATCCCTTCTCACTGTTTTCTTTCCATGACAAATTGGTCTCATGTTACACAATCATTGTGGTAGCTTTACTTAACACATACATACAAAGACCCCTTTGGGCTATAATTTAGAGGCAGGGAAAAGACAGAACTGGTTTCTTGATTTTTCCATTTCATATTCATTAATATTCATATTCATTATATTTTCAGGAGGTTTTGGACATACAAAGGGCCAAATCTACCTGGCCAATGGTTAACTTGGACCACTAGTTAAACATGTATTGGGAGAGTAATGCTCTCCCCCCAAAATCAATCTAGTAGCATATTGCAACAATTGCTGTATAACAAAGCAAAGCAATGTAATTGCAATGCAAAGCAAACTTTTGAGAAATGAAATAAACTGTGTGAATTTATCATTCAATTCATGCATATGTATGTATGTATGTGTGTGTGTGTGTGTGTGTGTGTGTGTGTGTGTGTATATATATGTATGCATATATAAGAGATACATGCACACCCACCACACACACACCTTTTTGTAAAAAGACACATTATGTATTTGGCTTCCTAATCATTGTCACTTTTCAATTAGAGAAGACCTCATTCCATTTTTCCCTGCAATTTTCCCCAGGGAAAGGTGATGGATGAAGCAAGCTTTATGAGACCGACAAATGTGGCTTCAAAATGCAAAGTAAGGTCACACTAATTTAATTTAGCATAATTTTTACTCCTGAATATATTTCAGGTGCGGGTTCAGACACTGCATGGAAGTGACACAACCTGCTCCTTTGTATTTTCTGTCTAGACAAACACAGACGCTTTGGGAATCTAGACAGCAGGAAGAGGGAGCAATGCATAGATTTGCTTTTGTAAATAAATATTTTTTCGCACATTCCTATAAGCGTTATCAGTTTCAAGAACCAAATGAAAACACTCATTTATCACTAAGGGGCTGCCAGCGCTGATATAATTGTCTCAGGAGTTTGTGCAAGAGCCAGTTTTCTTCAATTATGGCTGTAAACCTCAAACCACTTTGCTCCAGTGGGACATAATGAGGCTTTTGCAGAAATTGTGGTTCCTTACTGCCTAACAGCACACTGAATGCAGCTCTTCACAGCTGCAGTGGGCAGCCTGAAAAAGCTGAACGGTGGGCTGCATCAAGAGGCCACCGCAGCCCTGGACAACGGGGTATAAAAAAACCATTTATCTGCCTTCCAGACTCTTCACTAATTTCTGCTGGAATGAATTTGCTGTCCAAATTGCTCACGACAGAGTCATCTGCAGGGGGAGGCACATGACGAAATCAGCACATGCTGTAAGCTCAGCTCACTTTGTGTGCATGTTGTGATGTCACCCAGCCTCGTGATGGTGGCACTGGATCTTGTGGACTCTTCTGGGTTGTCTGATGGCAAATAGTATCTGAATATCATAGGGCTTCTGGGCACTTGGAGCTTCTTGTCCTATGTTATTATCAACCAATATCCAAAAGTCCAAAGATGATTTAATAGTAGTCAACATTTGATGGTTTCAAAGATGCAGTCAACAGTTGACAGTGCCTGACAGGTTAACAATCAGTGTTTGACACTACCCATCAGCAGAGTTGCAGTAACAGCCAATATGGCATGTCATCGTATCTGACATGTTTCAATCAGCTTCTCTTTGTCTTCAAGCAGACTTACAGGAGCACTGAGCATTTTTTGTTTTAACACAATTTCATTAATCAGGAAGCATCCCTTGAAAAGGGAGAAAAGCAGAAACGGCTGAAATGAAAACATCTGATGACAACTTCCTGCTTTCAACTTCAAATGGTGATTCAATATAAAATGTTGAAATGGAGTCATAAATATTTATACAGCTACCAAATCCTATTTAAACTTTGGAATATGTTTGGAGAAAAGTGTTAATGGCTTACTTTGAAATGTTAAACTTTACTAGCATTAGCATCTTCACTGCATGGTGTTCCTTGATCATGGTCTAGCGAAGAAAAATGACATAAAATAAATACATAAGGATGAAAGAAAGGAAAGAACCACTGTTACAGATGTTTTCATGCATGGTCACCTGGAGGCAATCCTTGCTGTGCTGTGTGGGACTGCACAATGACTTTGGTACATGTTACACTATGGAAGAAAGTGGTTGCACACCATTTTGGGGATGAATCTTAAGGAAATGCCCTATAAGAATAGGCTGAAGGAACTTGGGATGTTCAGTCTGGAGAAAAGAAGACTGAGGGGAGACATAATAGATGTTCTCAGGTACATAAGGAAGGTTGTGGGTCCTACATCTCTGGAGGTTTTAAGATGTTGCCAGAAAGCTATCTATCATTTAAAGGTAACTGGTTTTACAGAAGGTTAGATGATCCTTAGGGGCATGGTGGCTCAGCGGGTAAGACGCCAGGCTTGTCGATCGGAAGATTGAAAGTTCGGTGGTTCGAATCCCTAGCCCTGCGTGCGGAGTGAGCTCCCGCACTAGCTCCAGCTCTTGCTAACCTAGCAATTCGAAAGCATGCAAATGCAAGTAGATGAATAGGTACCACTTCGGTGGGAAGGTAACAGCGTTCCGCGTGTATCATGCCGGCCACATGACCGTGGAAGCGTCTTCGGACAACGCTGGCTCTTTGGCTAACAAACGGAGATGAGCACCGGCCCCTAGAGTCGGACACGACTGCACAAATGTGCGGGGGGAGCCTTTACCTTTACTAGATGATCCTTATTCCTTTCTAATAATTGTATGTATCTACAATTCTATGATTCTATGAAAACGGAGAAAACAAACATGTCTGATACGCTCCAGAATGGTTTTACACTAAGGCAAGGATAGTCAAGTGGGTGGGTTGAACTGATTAAAGTAGGAGTTCTGGAGGCTAGTTGAGCCTAAAATACTGGCTTCTAAAATTGAAGCAAAAAAGTGGTATGTATCCAAAATAGTTAATGAACTTATAACTAACATGTTGTCTTGAGCCTGGATAGAACAGAATTCAAAATCTTGCTGACCCACAAATCCCTGGATAGAGCCAATTACTCTCAAAGCATCAGTATGCTAAAGGGAGTGTTCATAAAGCATTGTGCAAAATATATGCTGTGAAATTAGTCTGTGAAGAGCTGTTTAACCAAGAAGCTGAATTTGGAAAGTTTGAGAGAAGGATGAGTATCGTCATGTACAGTATATAGCACTAGTGGTATAACAACTCTGCAAAGTGTAGTTACATATTACTATGACCAGCTAATGAGGAAGGACAGGAAGGCTGTACTAATTCACTCTTAGATCATAATTATTTATTGCAACACTTCTGTACTACCCTATTTCCCACAAGCCAAGGCAGTTATACAATAAAAATAAAACATCACAATAAAAATTACGCAATAAAAATAAAACATCATAATATATGTAGTAACTTTACAGATGCAACCCAGGTCCATTGTCCACCATAAAAGCCCATTAGAATAATATGATTTTTTCACAGCTTTGTGAAATTCTAGAAACTGCCATTCTAGAATAATAGAATATTTAGAAAATGTGGTGGGAGATTTAGAAGTTTTTGGGCTCAGTATGTTAAAAGACTCTTGTTCTTAAGCTATGATATCAACTTTTACCCTCAGAGCTAGGTACAGTACAAACCATGCTCACACTAAATCATGGTTTCTGTAACTATGGTTCTGTAACTATGGTTCATCAAGCCACAAATAGCTAGATTCACACATCATGCTAAATTAGAGCCCATGACTTATGCCAGTGTTTCTCAACCCTCAACATGTGTGGACTGGGAGTTGAAGTCCACATGTCTTAAAGTTGCCAAGGTTGAGAAACACTGGCTTATTCTGATGGCTTCCCAGAACAATCCAAGCCACAAACTAACCACTTGGTTAGGGATTTCCAGAGAGCTGTAGGAGGCTATCCAGAAAAACGATGAGGTCACAGGAATAGGCAGGGTCATACTTTTCTCCAACCATTTTCCATTTAAGAGTGGGTGTAGGAGCAGGAGAGAGCCAGTTTGGTATGGTGGCTAAGGCACCCGGCTAGAAACTGGGAGACCGTGAGTTCCAGTCCCTCCTTAGGCACAAAGTCAGCTGGGTGACTTTGGGCCAGTCACTTCCTCTCCACCCTAGGAAGAAGGCAATGGCAAACCACTTCCGAAATCTTGCCAAGAAAACTGCAGGGACTTGTCCAGGCAGTCTCCAGGAGTCCAGACTGACTCGATCGAGGGCACCAAAAATAAATAAATAGGAGGAGGGACCCACCAACCCCCCCTCATTGTAAAATTGAAATCTCAGGCTGTTTGCGGACTGGATTTCAAGGTTGGGAATGGAAGCAGGATGTATTGGAGATATTTTAGTATACCAAAATCCACATAAATTGTGTCACAGAAGTTTAGTCTTTTGTTGTCAAATTTCAGTGGCACAATTGCAGAATGCTAGAAGGTGTCAACAGGCTAGAGACGACTGCCTTCACTCCCCTCCCAGCTTCATGGGATGTGTAAAATGAGTCATTCACTTAGAATGGAAGAAGGAGATGTTTCTAGGTACATTCTGAACCCTGGATTTTATTTTCACCATTGGATTCACCATCCTTTCATGGAAAGTCTGTGTTCATCTATGCTGCTGAACCACAATTTGCCTAACTATGGTTTATTAAATAAACTACAATTGGCTGGGTTCCAAGCCAAAACTGGGTGTTATAATTTAATATGATATGTAACCTTAGCCCAAATTCTTTCCCGGATTTCTTTGGTTCAGCCAGCTAATTCAGATGGGGATAACCTAGAGTGCTTTTACTACAGTTAAAAGCTTTGCAGTCTGAATTCCTAGTCAATCCACTGCAAGTGACTCACAGAGCTAGTAACAGACCCCAAGATATCTGCTTAACCACTTTTGCTCTAAACTGAACCATGCTGCCCATTTCTTGGTCCTTTGGATAACTAAAATAAGCTATAGGATACTAGTTGAATTTGAAATTCTGGAGACCTCTGTCTTTGCCACGTTTCTATCTTCAGATCCCAAACCAGCTGGTCTGTTTTGTTTCAGTGTGAGGGGCCCTATTACATTTTTGAAAAATAAATTCAGGCCAATTCTAGAAGCCAATACAAAACCAACTTTTGTTACAAACCAATATATTCTTCGATGCTGCAACTTTTTATTGCTAAACAAGAAGAGCAAAATCTATTCCCTCCATCAATATAAAACTGATCTACTAAATCATTCCTCCTCCTCACACAGGCACATATATTTTCTGGCTAACAACCAAGTATGTGCAAGATCCAGTCATGTCTGGACTCCTGGCTGCCCTCAAAGGCCTGAGGGCGGGGGAGTGTCTCAAATTTATGAAAATCTAATCTTGTTACCCAAAGCAATCTGGGTGATAAGCCGGGGGGAGATTCATTGTCATTCCCACCATCAAGTCCCATGTGACTGACTTGCAATGGGCATACAATTTCATTTATCTCTGCTCCAAGCGCCAGGCCAGCCAAGGTTTCCTCCTAATTGGAATGAAGACCTGCTGTTTTAGAAATGTAGGCCAGAAAGGCTGAACCAGAAAGGAATCACTTTGAAACAGGAGCCCAGTTCCTTCAAGTGGTCTAGCTGTTGACCATTTGCAGCTAAAAGAAAACCAGACAAGATTTGTTCCTTTCACAAAAATATCTATTAGTTTTCAAAATGAAGACTAAGCCCAGTTGCTGTGTCTGCAACTTTCAAGGAATACTGTTCTTACTGTCCAGATGAAAATGTGCTCCTTCTAACAGCAATATTCAAAGTACAGAGCCATTCAGTGCAACTCCCTAATAAGAGGCTTTACATGCAATTTACACGCCAAATGCAATGTAAATGCAATCTAGAGGGGCACGTTTATTTCTTACCTTTCCATTTAAAAAGCTATGAATGATGTGCCAAGGAGTTATACTCATGTTGCACTCCAACATCCCCCCCCCCCGAAGAAGTTGGTAAGGTTCCTGGGTTCATTCATCAAACTAAACAACGGAATGTTGAACTATGGCTTGTTGTGTCAGTTTTGCATTATTGTGGTTTGCGGCAGACACTGCTGCCAAACTGTGCCATTGTTTAATAACCATAATAGCTGAATCCACACATCCATATAGTGGTTTAGCATGATGTGGGAACCTAGTCTGCGGCTAACCTAGGTTCACAAATTATATATACCATCGACAAATAGCTGAGGTGGCTGACATTGGGAAATCCTGCCAGTGGCTGGAAAGGGCTGGACTAAAAGACAGCACTGAGGCACTGATCACAGCAGCACAGGAACAGGCACTAAGCACCCGATCCATAGAAGCAGGGGTCTACCACACTAGGCAGGACTCAAGGTACAGACTGTGCAGAGAGGCCTCAGATATACTCCAACACATAGTTGCAGTGTGTAAGGTGCAGGCAGGAACAGCATACACTGAACGGCACAACCAAGTAGCTGCCATTGTGTACAGGAACATCTGCACAGCGTATGGGCTAAACTGTCCGAAGTCCAGATGGGAGATTCCACAGAAGGTTGTGGAGAATGACAGGGCTAAGATCCTGTGGGACTTCCAGATCCAGACAGACAGGCAGGTACTGGCCAATCAACCAGACATCGTGGTAGTAGACAAGGACCAGAAGACAGCGGTGGTGATAGATGTAGTGGTGCCAAGGGACAGCAACATCAGGAAGAAGGAGTATGAGAAGCTGGAGAAGTACCAGCATCTGAAGGAGGAACTAGAGAGGATGTGGAAAGTGAAGGCCAAAGTGGCCCCAGTGGTGGTAGGAGCACTCGGGGCTGTGACTCCTAAGCTGGGAGAGTGGCTCCAACAGATCCCAGGAGCAACATCAGAACTCTCTGTCCAGAAGAGTGCAATGCTAGGAACAGCTAAGATACTGCGCAGAACCCTCAAACTCCCAGGCCTCTGGTAGAGCACCTGAGGTTGAGGAAGACACATACCACCCATAGGGGTGAGAAGGGATTTTTTTTTATAATCACAATACAGTAAAAGTATACAAAACAAACAAAAAAGATAGAAAGTAAGAAAAAGAGGAAAAGGAAGGAAATAAAAAAAGAAAACATACAATTATGCTTTCTGCCCTTCTTCTATTGAATAATTATCATCTTAATCTTTTCCCCATCCTCTTGGTCCCTTTTTAATCCCCATATCCCAAAAGTATCAATTCAATCTTTTCTTCTTTCAACAAAAAGTCCACATAAGGTTTCTAGTACAGGAAACCTTTTTTTAAAAAAATCTTTGTCATTTTTTTCTTTGACCAAACTGGTCATCTTCACCATTTCTGCGAGTTCAGTTAATTTTATAATCCAATCTTTCACCGTAGGTACAGAGTGAACTTTCCCCAACTTGGCATCTTCCAAATTTGCTGGGCTGCAACTCCCATCATCCCTATCTAGTGGGGACCATTGGGAATTTCAGATCAACACATCTAGATAGTTAGTCTTGGGAGCAGAAAGTTGGCTTCCACGAAGCTGCTACATACTAAGCTGGATCATTGTCTCAACCCACTCAAGCAAAACATGAGTGGGTTGCTGTCAGCAGTTTTCCAGGGATCAGGAAGAACCCAACCAGGGAATATTTACACCCAAATTAAGAGCAACATTCTCCCAGTCCATGTGTTGACACTGGAATAATGAAAGCATGTGAGATATGTGTAGATTGTGACCAAGGCAGACTTTTAATGGCAACTCTTTCCCCAAACCACTGATAGTCTGACTCAGGAATTTGTTCATCTTTAATTTGTCAGCTACCTGAAAAATGAATTTATTTTTAATCTCTTGCTGCTGTTTGGATGATTTCCCCCCACCCTGAAGAAATAGTTTATGGTTAAGATCTGCTCACATAGTCCGCAGCAAGAACTAATACAAGAAAGTTATTCCACTTCTCTGTAAAATTCCCTCCCCTTCTTCACAAATCCTTTCACAGCTAGCTAGCTGTTCATTTATTTTACTGATTGATTTATAAGCCTCACCTCAGAGAGGTCCAATAACCTCTCAGGCTGTTTTTTCTTTCTTTCTAAATTATGGGAAAAATAAATTCATTGCTTATTTTCATGTATCTGGCAATGAATTCCTCACATTCTTCTACCTACAGTTTTTTTACTGGAAGGATTTTCCCCCCTCTTCTCTTTTAATCTGATTTTTGCAAGACTTTCATTGATTTTTGTGGTTTCCTTGACTCTGCTAATTAACCATGCTGGCATCTTGTGAGTGTGTATAGTTTTTCCTTTTCTTGCCGGCTGTTGCAGCCTCAACAGTGTCCCTACTTTGCTGAACTGTTTGTGTTGTGGTTCTTCACAGTCCATTCTCGGCAGTCCTCTCTTTCCTCTATAATGTACAGCAAGCCCACTTTTCATCTGGCAAAACATTCCTAAAAATCAGGAAATGAGTCACTTTAACAAGGAATGTGTTTTCCTGTTAAACCTTGGAAATTTGTAGTAATTCCCTGTATTTGGAAGGATGTATCTGAGCAACTGGGCACATGGAATGGAAACTGCATTGCAGTAGCTGCTCCATTACTACATGATCAGCAAACCAGAACAGTTGGTCAAAGAAAGTGCAAGGGGAAAGATGCCAATTAATAAAAAGGATGGGAACAGCAAAGACTAAAGGACTAGGGCACCCTGCTTAAAATGGACAGAGGGTTGAATTCCAACACTGAAAAGCATAGTCCTGCCCTGCAGTAGTTATGCATGCCTTAGAGCCGTGTTTCTCAACCTTGGGAACTTTAAGATGTGTGGACTTCAACTCCCAGAATTCCCCAACCAGCCACACATGTTGAAGTTCCCAAGGTTGAGAAACACTGCCTTAAGAGTTTTCCAACCCCACTAACATTTCCCCACAGAAAGTAGCTTTCCTCTGTCTATGTAAAAAGAGTGTCTTTAACCAGCAGCATTTGGTGTGGTGTGAAATTATGTGCCTGCTGCATGTGCATCAGTAAAAAGATTTTGGTGGGGGAAAGATTAAGAACAGAGAAGGGGGAAATGGCTTCTCTAGGTAACCCAATGCAAAACGGGTTTTGCACAATTTTGCCTGGCATCCCATGAGGCCTTGAAGGAACCCAGTGCCTTCCTGCTAAATCAATACAGTAGATGGGTAGGCAGCTATAGAATGCAATCCTAAATCAGCCCCAGCGTGATTTTTCCACTACACTGCAACACTGGCAGCTTGTTGCTTGAACAGAACAACTCCTCAGTTAAGTACCAACACCTGTGCTGAATTCCAGAGATTATACTAGATAGTTAGCAGGCAGGGAAGAAAAGCAGTGGGATAAAGGGATTACAAAGGATTCACAAAATCTACATGAGTTGTGGAATTGGAGAGATAAATTTGAGCTTCCTATGGTTTGGGGAGGGGAAGAATTGACAGCCCAACTGTTCTGGATCTTGGAGTTCCCTAGAACAGGGGTGGGGAAACTTTTTTATGCCAGGGGCCATTTTGACATTTATAACATCACTTGAGGGCCAGGGGCGGGGTTTGAGGGTGGGAGCCAATCGCGCGGAAGTGGGTGGGGTCTGCGGGCGGGAGCCAATTGCGTGGAAGGGGGCGGGGTTTGTGGGCGGGAGCCAATTGCGCGGAAGGGAGCGGGGTTTGCGGGCGGAAGCCAATCGCGCACACTTAGGGCCTGCTGCCGCCATGCCCGCCACGCCCACTGCAGTGCCCGCCGCCGCCATGCCCACCGCCACGCACACCATGCCCGCTGCCGCGCCTGCCCCCGCCACGTCCGCCACTGCACCTGCCGCTGCCACGGCCGCCATGCCCGCCTCCGCACCTGCCCCCGCCATGCCCACCATGCCTGCCGCCACACCGGCTGCCATGCCCAGCATGCTCGCCGCCACGCCCACCATGCCTGCCATTGCGCCTGCAATGTGGAAGAGCCACGCTCAAGGGGCCAAAGAGCCGCATGTGGCTCGCGAGCCGCGGTTTGCCGGCCACTGCCCTAGAACAGCATTTCTCAATCTCAGCAGCTTTAAGATGTGTGGACTTCAACTCCCAGAATTCCCTAGCTGGCATGCTGGAAGTTGAAGTCCACATATTTTAAAGTTGCTAAAGTTGAGAAACACTGCCCTAGAGAATACATCCTTCAGTTTTCCAGCAGGAGAATGGGGGTGGTGAGCCAAACTCTGTGCTAATATGTAAATTTTAGAGTCAAGATAAAATAGTAAAAAGCAGACCCAAGGACATCTGTCACAGTTCTACCAACCTGCTATTGTCTGCTCAAGAGTCTTCTCTGAATGCCACACTTATATGCACATGGCTGTGGGTTCAAAGTAATGTATCATTCAGTATAAGTTTGCAAGAAAGAAAAAACCCCAAAGTACCTAAGACAATGGTTTTCAAATCCTTCAGCCTCACAGAAACTTTGACTCACTCTGTCTTTCTTTGGAGCTGGACAATGGGTAGTTCTCTAGAAATTAATCTATAGCACCCAACATTGTTCACCATTACTAAGTTAGTGCTACAGGAAACTGTGGTTCACCATCATCTCTGAGGATCAGAGACTCTAATATGGGTGATGTAACAATTTCTTCTCTGTTAGAAAGCAGTACCCAACAAACAGGTACAAATGACAATTGTGTTTAAGTATTAAGATCTTTCTGGTAATGGAAGCTGTTTAATAGTAGAACAAACTGCATCAAAAAGTGGTGGACCCTCCTTCATTTGATATATTTAAACAGAAGCTGGATGGTAAGGATGCTGAAGCAGTAGATCTTCTGCACCAGTAAAGATTGGACTGGAATTATTTCTATGGGTCTATAATCTGTAGTTTATAATCTATAATCTGGATGACTGAGAACCTTCATAGACATATGGGTCTATAACTTCTCTACCAGAAAACTTCTCCGTGTCTACTACTAAACCCCCATGTCTGCCATTGTACTGTATATGAACATCTCTGGCCATGGTGGCTAGAAATTATAAGACTTGCTATCTAAGCATACATGAAAAACACCATGACTGAGCAAATTTATTTCATGTTGTAGGAGATTCTGAACAAAGGTCACCTCCCAAGGCAGTTGGTACAAAACTACCTTAGTCCACATTTTGCATAACTTGTCAATTCTGAATTAGGATTTACTTGGGTTTATTTTAAATGTGTAGTCTCAAGCCTAGAGATAGTATGTATGGGTAGATCTTCATGAGCAAAAGAACATAATAATAAAGTTATGAGGTGATAGAACTGAAAATATAAACCTGAAGAATGTTCCTGGAAAAAAAATGCTACCTGAAAATTGAAAATTACCAAAGGTGGGATAAGGCTAAACAAGAGTATTTAGGCTACTTTGCAGTAAGACTGTTTTAAAATTCAAGAGATACTTTGTGATATATCCCACCTGCTATGTGATTTTTGCAGGTCTTGGGTTTGATAGCACAAGTTCAGAAATCCATAACAAATGCCTATAGTTGGAAGCTACAACTGCTTTTTCTGGCATTGCTCACTGCCACCCAAACTAATACCTCCAATATCCTTAGAGCTGTACTCACGGAGTGATTCGCAAAAGGGAAAATGAACACTACTGAGAACTGACCCAGGTTCTCAGGAACAGTCCACATTTTAATCTACATTTTCCATTAATGTCCCCCACCCTCCTCTTTCACATGAAGCAAACTCTTAGATGAACTGCTGGCAGTGTTTGTCACATAACCCTAGCACAGGGCTTTCCAAAGTTTTTCCCGCGGTGACACACCAACCGGCGTTGGTGTGTCACCGCGGGAAAACCCGGAAGTGCCGTCATTGCGGCAGTGCGCAAAAACCCGGAAGCGCTGCTGCCGCTTTCGGGTTTTGCGCGCTGCAGTTGGTGTGTCGCCGCGGGAAAACCGCTGGGCGAGGTCATCCGACACCATGGGATGAGGTATCATCAGTATGCGGATGATACTCAATTGTATATCTCCATCCCTGGTGAAGTAAGTGATGCAGTGTCCACCCTGTCCCAGTGCCTGGGGGCTGTGAGGGCCTGGATGGGGAACAACAGGCTTCAGTTGAACCCTGGTAAGACCGAGTGGCTGTGGATTGATGGCTTAGCGTCTTCTGGGAAATTATCATCTTTGGTTCTCGATGGGGTAGCACTACCCCATTCAGAACCGGTGCGGAATCTGGGGGTTCTTCTAGACTCACGACTCCTGCTCAAAGAGCAGGTGGCAGTCGTGGCTAGGAGGGCTTTTGCGCAACTTTGGTTGGTGCGCCAGTTACGCCCATTCCTGGAACGCAATGCCCTCCGTACAGTCACTCATGCTCTCGTCATCTCCCATATAGATTATTGCAATGCGCTCTACATGGGGCTACCCTTTAAAACTATTCGGAAGCTTCAGCTGGTGCAGAATGCGGCCGCGCGGGCAGTATTGGGTGCTCCAAGATTTTCACATGTAACACCATTGCTCCGTGAGCTGCATTGGGTGCCAGTTTGCTTCCGGATACAATTCAAGGTGTTGGTTATTACCTTTAAAGCCCTGCATGGCATGGGACCAGAATACCTGAGGGACCGCCTTATCCCCATGTTATCGACCCGCCCCACCCGGTCATCCAGAGAGGCCCTGCTACGTACCCCATCAATTAGAGAATGTCATCGGATGGGGTCTAGGAGGCGGGCCTTCTCTGTGACAGCGCCCACTCTATGGAAAATCTTGCCCCCAGAGTTGAGACAGATCTCCTCCCTCCCGACCTTTAGGAAAGAGCTGAAGACCTGGTTCTGCCGCCTGGCATGGGAAGGAGGAAGGGATAGTCTCTCATGGAGATGGCTAATCCCTTAATTGATGTCCTTCCTTTTAACTAACATCTTACCCATCTGGATTATACTTATTTTATATTGTTTGTAACTTTATATATGGATTTTAATTGTTGTCCTGTAAACCGCCCAGAGTCCCTTAATTGGGAGATGGGTGGGGATAAATTTGAATAATAAATAATAAATAAAAACCTGAAAGCGCTGATGATGATCAGCGCTTCCGGGTTGTGTGGCGACACACCAGACTGTGTGTGGCGACACACTTTTGTGTCGCGACACAGTTTGGAAAGCTCTGCCCTAGCACATGTGTTAGTTGTAAGAGACAAAGACCATGGTTTTAAAATGAAAAAAAAAAACTCCTATAGAATGTAAAGAAAAGAAATAAAACTGATAAAATTACCAGCCCCCCCAACTTTATGAACATGAGGGATACTGAGATACAAAGGGACTTGCAACTGAGTGTTGTGTCCAACCAATTCGGTTCCATCTTCCTTGTGCCCCTTAATAATTTGGTTTCCCATTTACCAATTCTGCTCCTATAACAAACAGGAGTGTAGACTATAAAACAGCTGTTGAAGCTTGCCTTCTAGCCTTTTCTCATGCTAGAAAATTTGTCATTTCTGTATGCTGAGTAGTAAGAAGAGTCACAGAAGAAGAAAAAAGTGTTGTAAGCCCAGAAATGCCTTCTTCTCTTCTTTTTCCAAGGATCCTGTCTTTGTTTTCCTAACCTACCTTAAAGGTGACTCAAGGTCAAGTCCCTCAAGTTACAATGCTTGAAGTCCTTTTTTAACAGGAGCACCTCTACATCAATAGGACTACTTCAAAGCATATGATGCTTTGAGGATTATAATGATCACAGGCTTCTCTGGACTTCAGAAATGTTAAATAGCAATAGGAATCATATAACTCAGTCAACTTTTCTATTGACCCTAAGGGCATTGAAAGATTACATGCAGTGAAGTCTATGAGAGCCAGTTCCTTATGTAAATATAATCCATGTGAGAAGCCTAATACAGGAATTCTAAGTCTACATAGATCTTTGTAGGACTTACTTCTAAGTAGATCCAATATCCTATTTGTGATCATGCGTGCAAAAATCCTTGAGGACTTCACATTAGGTTTTACTTTTATTCTTAGCCCCAATACTACATAAATCAAAGGGAAAAAGTAGTATTGCTCCAGAATAGATTGGATCAGAAGTTAACCTTCTGTAGACAAAATACATCTTTTAAGCGATTGCTCTATGAGACTGCAGTGTGAGATGTAACTATTTTACTGGTGCAAAATTTAGCACAATAACTTGCAAGGCTTCTTGTGCAAGCAGACACATAGAATGACTACAGAACCATTATACTGTATTACTATTTCAGGAACTTTCCATTCTTATACAACTTCAGTTCTTATACGACTGTGGAGCAAGCTTGGCAATTTTTTTCTTTCCACTTGTAGTTCTTCTGATCTAGAGCAATATAATCTAAAGTGACTGGAAGAGCAATTTCCTTTGGGAAAGCAACGAGAGAAAAACTTACAGGGATCTTATCTCTACAGCAAAGACATAAGTTGTTGGAGTGACTCCAAGCCCTCATAGCATTTGCAAACCTATTAATTATTACCTTGTGTATCATGTGTTCCAAACCAGGCTTCATCCTGGTTAAGTTGAGACTGGCAGCAGTCCATTACACAGAACATTCCATCACTTCTGACCACTGTCAGTCCTTTTCTAGAGACACCGATCTTAAATTTTAAGAACCACAACTAAATTATTTCTCAGACCATCTGTAACAATGCTGTTACTCGAAATCTCATTACTATAAAACTACTAAGTTCAAAATGCCTTTAAAAATCACTTAGTCCAACCCTGTGAAATGCAACATGGGAACACAGCTGAAAGACAACTAGCCAACCTCTGCTTAAATATCTCTGATGGAGGAGAGTTTGTCACTTTGCAAGGCCCTTTGTTCCATCACTGGACATCACATATCAGCAAGAACAACTTCCTAACAACTTTATTTGAAATCTCCTGTCTTTTAATTGGAGCTCAGTAGTTTGAATCCAACCTTCTGGAAAAATAGTGCTCCATAATCTGTGCCATTTTATCACCATCTAAACCATCAACAGCACGTAAATCTGTATCTAACCAAACCCAACTTGGTTATTTTTATGCCTCAGCTATTAAGGTCAGCAGAATGTCTAATTACTCTAGCAAACAACACATGAAATGCTATCAGACAGGCCTTGTGCATCTTCCTTGTAAAAAAGGAAGCTAATAGAAAGCAGGTAAAAAAATGTGTTTCTTCCCTTTGTTGGCCCACTGTTAAAATATTACCAACGTTGCCTACTTCTATGCCTATAACTGAAATGGAGTTTCCAAGTCTTTGTATTAATGACTTTGAAGCATCCAATATGATCTAATGCTCATCATACTAATTTCACCTATGAGAATCCTTAAGGTGGATTTTTCTCTCCAGAGGAAAGAAGTGGATGGAACATTTATGTTGCCATAAGACAATGGCTTTACATGCTGTTTGCTTGATCCATGTATCTGCAGTGCCATTAATAGTATATGGAATACACTTAATTATAAAATCCTGCCCCCAGGAGTTTTTAAGCAGTGGTGAACATCCCCCGGCCCACATGTCATATTTGTTTCTAATCATAAGATATACATTACAGTAATATTTTATAGCAACTTAATTTTAGAAAGCATAAATATTTTTGTTTAAGATAACCTAATCAGATGGGCATTTTTAAATTGGCATGACTTGAAGGAATTTGTTTTCCTGCTACAAGGAAAGTCAAGGAGACTTTTTAACTTTCTCTTTATTTAAATAAAATTAATTTGCAAATAGTCCATAACTCCTTTTTGAGTGAGATGTTAATGTAAACTACTAATTATTTGGCCCAGTTTTGTGGCTGACAATTTTTAGCTTTACCCTAATATTTTTATACACATGCAGGTCTGAACTCTCCATAACTGAGAGAAATTTTATTCTGACAAAAGGTTGCAGACTGCAAATTCAGCCTTCCAAATGCTTTCACTGCAAAATCAGAGAACTGGGAAGTGGAGAAAACAATCGGCCATTTGTAACTGACAGTGACTTTCAGTCCTTCGTGCCATGTAAAATATATATCGAAACATAATATTTTCAAATATCATTAAATATAATCAAATATAATCAAAACTAAGAAGATTTTGAAAGGCAGACGAAAAAGAAAAGACATGAAACATTTCAACTATTTTAACCTTCAGAATATGTCTCTTTCACAGATCCCACCGCTGGATATCACATATCAACAAGATAACAGGGCTGGGAGACAGGTGGACCTGTAGATGTTATTACAGGTAGTCCTCACTTAATGACCACAATTGAGAACAGAATTTCGGTTGCAAAGAGAAGTGGTCATTAAGCGAATCTGACTCAATTTTACGACCTTTTCTGTGGCCATTAAGTGAATTATTGCGGCCATTAAGCGAGCCATGTGGTCGTTAAGCAAATCACGCAGTTTCCGCCAGAAGCCGGCCTGGAAGGTCGAAAATGGTGATCACATGACCATGGGATGCTGCGACAGTCATAAATCCAAACCGGATGCCAAGTGCCCATATCGTGATCATGTGACCGCAGGGATGCTGCAACAGTCGTAAGTGTGAGCACCGGTTGTAAGTCACTTTTTCAGCACTGTTGTAAGTCTTTTGTTGTTTATTCGTTCAGTCGCTTCCGACTCTTCGTGACCATCATTAAACAAATGGTCATTAAGTGAGGACTACCTGTATAATACAACTTCCAGGATTCCTTATCATTAGCTGTGCTGCCTGGGTCTGCTGGGAGTTGTAGTTCAGCAACACAAAACAGTTTCCTAAAACCAAATAGATTGACCAAACGGGTCTCTTAGTTTTCTAAAAAGTCAAACAACAGGCATACCTATATAATACCATTGAACAGTTTCCTAGCAGGAAAAACTTCTGGAATTAAGGAGCTAACTAAGTATGTTGGAGTAATTGGCTTTTCAGCCTTGTTGCTAGGGAACACTTCATACTTCAGAGTTTAAGCCTTAGCTTGCAGACTCAGTGTAATCTTCTGTCATTGCTGCTCCAGCATGTATGGTAGCACAGCATAAGCTCATGCATCTCTTGATTGCCGTTCTTCCTTGGATTGCAAAACAGGTGATTGCCAAACTTCTGGAGTCCATCCACTCCTTGGTGCAGGGGTCAGCAACCTGTGGTCCTCGGCCCACTGGTGGGCCGCGGGCCGTTAGGAAGTGGGCCGCGGGGTGAGCCAGAGCAGCTGATTGGTGGGGGCCCAGAAGGGGAAACACCTCCACCCATCAGCACGCGGCGGTGGCAGCGTGCGCGCGCCCGGCGAGGCTTTTCACCTCCCTGCTGGAACCGAGGGCATTTTTGGGGTCCCCGGAGCCTGCCCCTTCAAAAGGGCAGGCTCCGGGTACCCCGAAAATGCCCTTGGTTCCCTGAAAAAACGCTGCACGGAGCAACAGGCCTGCAAACCCCGCCCCCGTCCATCCGATTGGCTGCCGCCCGCAAACCCCACCCCCATCCGTCAGATTGGCTGCCGCCCGCAAACTCCACCCCCCGCTCCTTGAAAATTTTTTTCTGGCGGGGGTGGTCCCTGACGGAAAAAAGGTTGCCGACCCCTGCCTTGGTGGATCAACTGGCTACAAGGCAGAGGCTCCTTTGCAACTCTGAGAGTGGGACCAGACAAGTGCTCTTTGAATTTGTTTCACATGGTGGGTGGGACATACTCATTAGCTTTGTCCTTCCCCATTCCTTGTAACTCTCCAGCAAAAGCCAAAGGCTTCAACCCCATTCTGAAAATCAGACTGAACCTCGACTCCCTGCTGGGTGGACTTAATTTCAGAGGCAACGAATCTCATGGAAACTCTTTGTGTGATTTAGAAGAATCCTGAAGGATTTAAAAGACTCAGGGCGCTTCCATGAGAACAAATGGCCCCCTGCTTCAGAGATTATGCTGAACATGGTGGTTAGAAGGGACAGGAGGCAAACTGCAATATTGGTGTTAGGACAGAATCTACAAACTGGCTGTGGGTTGCACTGTTTCTTATTATTATTTTATTTCTACAAATAAATAAGTGGTTTGAGTCTTAAGCTGGGTTATTTCATTGTAGACCCCTTTTCTTTGAAGAGAATCGAGTCTCATGCACAGGAACAACAAAACAATCTATGCCTAACAATCTGCATAAAATATTCTGCATTAAAATGAGACAATAAAAACAACAAAAGTGAAGTGTGGAGTCCTTGGTGCTCTCTGCACTTGGTTGTTTTCTTGGAGACATTTCATTACCCAACTAGGTAACTTCATCAGTGCGAGTGAGGGTGGGGTTTGCTCCCTTTTTATATACGTACAGTGGCTTGCCCTGCCAGTGTTGGTGGAGGTGTGGTTTCCTCCTTGGTGTTTCCTTGATTTGAGTACCGCCACTGTGTATATTGCAGTAATCCCATCATGAGATTATAGAGACTATATATGGGTTTCTGCGTGTGAGATATACTGTACGTATGACATTTAATTCCAACAGAAGAAAATATATACAGCTCAGGGTTGAACTGTGGCATCTTTGGTGCTCTCTGAGCTTGGTTGTTTGCTTGCAGATGTTTCATTACCCAACTACGTAACATCAGTGCCTGTAACTAATCATTAGTAACTGGTGATATTACCTAGTTGGGTAATGAAACGTTTGCAAGCAAACAACCAAGCTCAGAGAGCACCAAGGATGCCACATGACATTTAATTGAAAGGCATATATCTATACACCATTGGAAGACCTGAAGGACCAGATTAGGGACAGATCGTTATGGAGAAAATCTATGTGGTCACTAGGAGTCAACGACGACTTGATGGCACATAATCAATCATATCTCTATATACTGGGGAGTGGTGGGGACTTTCAATTAAATATAATAAAAAATACTGGAAGACTCAGAATATAATGTTTTCCCCTATCTCTAAACCACTTAGAACCCCAGAGAATAGAAGTATGCCTCATTATTCATTAGCTATAGATATTTCTGCTAACTACCATTTAGGAATTTCATTTCCTGCTTGATCAAGTACTACTGAAAGAGGCAATTACTAAATTTGTTTCTAGTTATGAAAATAGATGTTTGTTGTTGCCCAACCACATCTGCCTCGCCAGCAAACTGTCTGCTTCGGATTCCCTAAATAATAAAGGAAAGGAAACAAACTCATCCCTTGGAATGCTTTGCTCCTGCTGCAAAAAAGTTAAGTCAGATGGATGACATATATTTTTTAAACAAATGAAGGGAAAACTTATGCAACTTTTTTAAAGAGCACCTCTCTACTGGGGAAAAGAGTTTTGCATCAGTGTAATAGCCTTCAATACAAGGAGAAAGCAACTTGTACCATCTTTTTCAGTTATATGACACCTGCCACTCCCCACAGTATGAAACAGTAGTACAGCCCAGAGTCAGGTTCAGCATTAGTGAATCAGCCTATTCATAAAGCCATGGCATCCTAGGCAGGACTTAAGGTTATAAAAGCTTCCTTGTAAGGCCTGGGCCTTGGTGAGGTGATGCTAAGTTTCCTTGTCTCTTTCTTGCCCTGGTGACTTCCCTTTTTTTGGACAGCTTTCTAGATTCCCTATGTACTGAAGACTTATGGCAGCTGCTCCATGGATCTATTCTTGTGGCTTGGGCACAATCTGTATTAGCATAAAATGGTACTTACACCCAACCCCCAGGAACTGCATATTATGCAAATACACAGTATTCCAAGTCAGAGGCAACATTGCTGCTGGAGCACTGCAAGAGCTCAGAATGATTAGAAGTCTATGACTACAGCACCACCATCCTAAGCTTACTCTCAAGAGAATAGATTCCCTTTGAGTTGAGACTTTAAAGAAATAGCCTGGTGTTTTAGTTAAAAGGCTGATTTCTACACTCTAATGAATACACTGCCAACTGCAGGGCTGGCAGAATGAAGCAGATACTTTGGGCAGTGGACTGGAATGGTAGCGAATTGGGGCCAAGCTTCTACCCAGTGTTAGGGGCAGCAGCTTCCCTGCATCCCAAATAACACCTCTCCAGCATTCTTGTCCTACTGTGTGGTCACCCAGCAGTGATCCCCAGTGCACTGTTCCAAGGACTTGGTTGGAGTGATACTTCTGTGCTGGTCAACTGGCTAGAGGGTGTGTAGAGCACAGGGAGCGCACAAGAACAGTGGTGGGTCTCCTTGAACTATCTTGCCAAATGGCCAGTATTTATTAGATACAGTCTTTTATTTTCCTTTTCAGGAGACACACAGTGTCCTGTTTTTTGGTAAATCATTGCCACTATCCTTGCTTGGGAGATATGCTTTGTTAAAATGTTAAAAGTTGGCAATTTTGGGAAATAAAAACCTCTGAATCTACAGCACACAGAGGTTAGCCTTCTTTGACCCACTGCCTTCTTCCCTAGACTTCTTCAAGCTGGTGATATCCCTTGCTGTCTGGGGATCCTGGAGCTATAGTTGAACACATCTGGATAATGCTAGTCAGGAAGGGCCAGTTTAAGTAACTATAGGAATGTAGATATTATGGCACTAAACAGCATTCTGCCTACCATTTTACATGACAATTACAGAGGCTTGTCTAGAACAGCCAATAATCTATTTTGGGGACAATGATGAACTTCCAAGTTGATCTTTAGCCAGAAGAATCAATATATATATTTGGCTTTTAAAGCTGTGCAGAAGAAGCCGTTGCAGATCCAAGAACTGCAGCCATGCTTCGCAACCAAGGAATAACATTGAGAACAGTGATGGGTGAAGGGGATCCTCAGCCATTATTCCTTGTCAAATTGATAATTCTGAGTAAGTACATCCCTATTTCCAATTATTAAATGCTGGTGGGCCTAAGTTACACATCACTCTTCTTTATGGATAGTATTTGGGTTCTCACCCATGCAAATATAGCTCCCTGTGGTACTATTTATTATTTATTTATTTATTATTTGGATTTATCCCCGCCCATCTCTACCATGGCAGACTCTGGGCGGTTAAATAAATAACCGGTACTAAACTGGTACTAAATAAAAAAAAGGTAAAGGTTCCCCCCGCACATTTGTGCAGTCGTGTCCGACTCTAGGGGCCGGTGCTCATCTCCGTTTGTTAGCCGAAGAGCCAGCGTTGTCCGAAGACGCTTCCACGGTCATGTGGCCGCATGACACGCGTGGAACGCTGTTACCTACCCACCAAAGTGGTACCTATTCATCTACTTGCATTTGCATGCTTTCGAATTGCTAGGTTGGCAAGAGCTGGGGCTAGTGCGGGAGCTCACTCCGTCACGCGGGGCTAGGGATTCGAACCTCTGAACTTGCGACCTTCCGATTGACAAGCCTGGCGTCTTACCCGCTGAGCCACCACGCCCCTCTAGTGGTACTAAATAGTCATCAATAATTATATTGGCTCCATATCTCACTCCTAACCCCTTCCTTTCACCCAGTACCATGTGTTGGCTCAAGACTACAAGTTTTAAGTTTGGAGCTGTATGGCAAATAGTTCAGGCAGTTGGGCATATGCCATTCAACAAACAATTGGCTGTGAACTAGATTCCTACTTTGTGTTATGCCATATTGTAGCTGCTTCACTCTGCCTTGACATATTGTGTGAACCCAACTACAACTACAATCTTTTATGGCACCAGCCAATTGTGGCTTCTTCAGTGTACTATGATTAAGCAAGCGTACCTTAGCATTATGTGAGAATCTTGTCTTAGTTAAACATTAGATGCAAATCCCCCAAACAAGTGAGCTCAACCACTGATTAAAGGAGAAGCCATCGGAACATGCACTCATTCACTGGGACCTCCCCTGGAGCCAATCTGAAAAGAATTTGTTCATGACTGTCTTATTCTAGGTATTATGGAAAAACAGGATGCATCTATTTAACAAGTCAGATTACAGTCCTTCTAGACTGGCATTATCTCATCCAACCTTCAGTCAGCCTGGATTCAGAAGTCCTTCTTATCCAATAGACACCAATTTGGGGAAGGCCGGTCTTCCCAAATCTGATTCTGTAAGGTCTTCATAAGAGACTTTTTGCCTCACTTGCCACGGATCTCCAACCACGTGGAGACGCTGAGCACTGAAGAACAAGTCTAGGAAAAGGATTCTAAATCTTTTTCTACTTCCCCACATTTCCTTTGCAAAAGTGTCTATACAGAAGGGATTTATCTATTTTCAAAATCCAAGTATGTTTCTCTGGGGGTGGGGAAGGGGGTTTGTGGACCTGGAAAGGATTGAACACCCCTTAATTGTCCTTTGCAAACACTAGCCCGTTTACATTTCCTTTAATGACAAGTTAGGGAGCTTCTATTTGACAGGAGCCTCCATGGCAATTAAGCCACCTGGTTGAAACAGAAAGGTGGTGAGTAAAGGTTATTAAAAAAAATACAGTAAGAGCAATCACCCATCAGATTTGCCTGAAGCAGAAGGACTGATGTTAATATTCCATAACCAACTTTGGGCTCTGTGAGGTATTAAGATCTTGCAATCAGCGCTTGCTAAACACAAATGCAGGGTACAAATAACTGTGCTTTTTTATTGCTTGACTTAATCCCCAACTCCTTGAAATCTCAATCTGCACAGGAACTAGAGAGTAGGCATTTGAGTGGGGTCGGGGGTGTAGAGGCAAATATTTATGGCTCCTTCAGCAAGGTCAACACCAACAATGGCTTTCCCCCTCTCTTGCCCAGAAGGAGTGAAAGGAAACAAAGCAGATGAACTTTCTTTCTTTCTTTTTATTGCAGACGAGAGCCTGGCTCATCTTCCATCTCTCCCCTATCCCTACTTTTCTATCCTATCAGCCTTCACAGATGTAATTTTAGCTTTCCAGAGCTGGTAAGGATTCTCCCCCCTCTCACTGCCCCTCCCTACTCTTCTTCTAATGACTGCCTATGAATGAAAAAGTTTCTGCCTCTTCTTCTCCCCTTATTTCAAGGCAGGGGAGGAGAAACATCACAACTTGCTTAGACTGGGTGACTTTATTGTGATGAAAGGTGGAAATAAAGGAGGAGACATCCTTGAAGGGGGTGGGGTGGGTGGGGTGGGAAGGGAAGGGGAAGAAGAGCAGAGGGGATACAAGCCTGAGCAGAGCCTGGGTTCTCCCCCCCCTTTCCCTTTTAACAATAAAGAAGCAGCTATGGCAACAGGGTTAATTAATGCATCTCATTTGCATAACTAAAACCCTTCCAAACCCATTCAGAGTGCCTTGTCTCCATTCTTAAAATCTGGCGGTGGGGAGCTGCATTCTTCTTGCCAGCAACTCAAAATGCAAACACCTCTGAGAAGGGGGAAAGATTTCAAAGAAGTGGCTATATATCAGATTAGAAATGTAGGTTTAGAAAGGCGATCTGCTTAAGTAACTTCAAGTGAGAGTTTTCCCCTGGCTCCCTTTCAGAGGGAAGGGGGGAGGGTAGAGATCAAGGGGAAAAAAATTCCATGAAGGAGAAAATCCCATCTGAAATACAAAGCAGAATTTGGGGGGGGGGGGGGGGGGAGGAAGATGGAAAGTTATAGTAAGATAAAATACAAAACAAGCCTCAGGATAGCACTGAGGGCTAAAAACATTCTTTTAAAAAATCAGGTGGCAATTTAAAAGAGAAGGCAAGAAAATGTTCGGACTCTCATATAACCAGAGGGGGAAATGTCTTTTCACTGCAAACACGTATCTGAATGATGTCTAGACAGTCATAAAAAGGGCAATTAAAGTGAAGCTAGCTGGAGTAGGCTAATGTCTCCTTCTGAGAAATGGAGCATTTTTTTTTTAAAAAAAGCATAGTATTGGCTTTTCATTCCCCCAACCCCCTTAAAAAAAGCAAAAAGGGGGAGGGGCAGATAAAAAAATCAAGGGGGTAGGGAGAGTAAAAACAAAATGCACCAAATTGAAGGCAGTAAAATTCATCTAACCCCTTTCTCCCTCTACCTTAAACACTGTTTCCAATATTCTCCCTGCGTTCTGTCTAGACGGTCATAACAATGGGCATTAACCCCCACAAGATGCACAATGACCATTTAAAGAGACAGCGCCAGGTTTCTCAGTTGCCCACCATTTGTCTGATGCTCTTCAAAGGAGCATAAGCGGTTTGTAGTTCTAAATCATATTTGTTTCTTCTTCATCCCTTCCGTGTAAGACTTCATGAACCAAACTGCTACCTGAAAGAGCCACATTTGTAAGGCTTTATTTAAAACATATGAACAGGCATTGAAATTTAATTTAAACTACAGAGAGATTCTTATACATTTTCTTCTACTCCTATTTAATGAATACAAGATAGTTTGCAACTAAAAAGGAGCTGTAATTTAAAACAAAAATAATACATTTGTCTTGCAGCCCATAACTGAATTATGGACTTATTTTATTATTTCTAGCAACAATTCATTTACAGTTCTTCATGGCCTTTTCACTCTGCCTCACACACACATTTCTTCTTTCCTTTCTGTCAACAAGATTGCCAACAGATCAAGAAATAGTGTCTTGCCTATTACTGTTTATTTAATGCAAGTTCCATGTGCAGAAATGAGGAAGTGGATTGTATTATCATTAACTGCTGATAGCTGTAGAACAAGCAGTCTTTACAAGACATAGCTGCAGTTACTGCTAAGAGTTGGCATCTATACCAGTGTTTCTCAGCCTTGACAACTTTAAGACATGTGGACTTCAACTCCCAGAATTCCCCAGCCAGCATGATTGCTGGGGAGTTCTGGGAGTTGAAGTTCATTGTGCTATCTTAGAATGCATATATTCTTCCTTGTTGCCTCTAATGACCTCTTTGATGCTATTTTTCATTTTATCATATCCTGAAAATCCTATATTTTCTATTAATCTTTTGCTACTCCGCCTCTAAAATAACTGCCTTTTTCTTCCCCTTCCCCTTTTCAATTATCCATTGTCAAAATTCAGTCCGTAAGTTCAGTTGTGGATGTGACTATGCATTACCAACGACACATGATTTAGATTTAGAATTCGCCCTAGCTTGTAGCATACTAATTACGGTATTCTGCCCTACTCCAATTCTTGTGTTTATATACATGCCATAAAACAAAAAAAATTATGCCAAAAATCAGTAATTTATAGATTTTTTTAAAAAATAAATCATGCTTTGGTGTGTTGGAGTCAATGTGACAGTGCATCACAAAAAGGTGCCTCTCCACAAAGGTGAACTTTTGTATTTATTTCAGTGATACTCCAGTTCAGATGTGATTATCTTCCTCCCACAAACTGTGGACTTCTGTGTTGAAAATATATTGGCCATTCAAAACTGCAGTGTTTATAAAAACAGTTTTCCATGTTCTCTAAATGGATAACCTATGAGTTACTAACTACAGTATACAATAACAGGAAGTCTACTTTAACTCAAGGTCAACTCCCAATAAGGAGTTCCCTGTAGTTTCCTTGGCAAAAATAAGGAAGTGTTTTGCCATTGCCATCTTCTGGGATAGTGTGGTGTTTATCTTCCAGGCTGGTGAGCTGATGTTGATTAGCTTCCAAGTTATGCTGGGCGAGGAGGTGCATTTCCAAAGACAGCAGTGGGTTTTATTTTCCAAGAATGCTTGTGGGGCCCAGAGGCATTCATGGAATTGAAGTTGAGGCTGGAGGCTTGTGCATAGTTTTGTAGCAAGGAGTTTCCATTTTTCTAATTAAGAGTCAAATAAATAAATAAATAAAATTAGGGCACCTTTGGTCTAGTGGTTAAGGTGCTGTCCTAGAAACCAGGAGACTGAGAGTTCTAGTCCCGCCTTAGGCACCAAAGCCGGCTGGGTGACTTTGGGCCAGTCACTCTCTCTCAGCCCAACTCACCTCACAGGGTTGTTGTTGTGGGGAAAATAGGAGGAGGAAGGAGTAATAGGTATGTTCGCCACCTTGAGTTATTTATAAAAATAATAAAGGCGGGATAAAAGTAAATAAAAATTAAAAAATTAAGAGTTGTCGTCCCTGGGTGCATAAGGGCCTATTGGCAATAAATAACCAACTCCTGCAGGACTGATGCTCTGTGCGGTTAGTGTTACAAATGACAGCTGTGTCATCACAGCAGTGTGCCTTTGCATGTATTGGTCTCCGAGAGTATCCACAGACGTCTCATACAGTTCCAGAGTTGATATACCACACAGGTCTGCCTCCCATATTAACAGCCCATTTTGATGCAGCTGATAACTTTCTTCCAAAACCCACATTCCAATAATTAACATTCCACAATCTCAATCATTAAGATTCTCATAGGCATGCTGAGCCTAAATCTGGTTAAGCCAGATTCTGTGTCTTGTTCAAAACATTCTTCAATCTTCCAACAGCTCATAAAGGTTTTTCTTTCACCCCAAGACTTTTCCTTTTGTTCATAAATCCAGTATATTTATACTCAGTTTCCTGCGTACAATTTTAAACAGCTAGCTACTTTCTGGCTTTTTAAGTAGGCATCTTGGAAGACTGGTCTGTTTCTTAGCTCATGCACTGCTTAAATGTTTTTGCACCTCCCCATTGCTGAGCAACTGAAAGGTAAAATATATTATTTCAAGTCTATGCATGAGTTTCTGCTAAGCAATGTCATCTATGTTTTTCCTTTCCAAATGTGTCACTTGCCGAGTTGGGCGGCTACAGAAATCATATAAATAATTAATTAAATAAATAAATGTGAAGTCATCTTGGTATAAGGTTCAGGTTTTCCAAGATTCTGCCCACTGGACATGACCTAATACTGTCACACCAAAACACATTCAGGCAACATGGGCAGAGCTATATGCTAGGCAAACAGAAGGAACCCATCAATTAAGTAATTTCTTTTGTGTACATATTGCAAGTTTTTTGCATCAGGAATTGGACTTGTAAATCTGTAACATATAATTCAAGTAAGGTAAAGGTAAAGGTTCCCCCCGCACATTTGTGCAGTCGTGTCCGACTCTAGGGGCCGGTGCTCATCTCCATTTGTTAGCCGAAGACCCAGTGTTGTCCGAAGACGCTTCCACGGTCATGTGGCCGCATGATGCGCGCGGAACGTTGTTACCTACCCACCGAAGTGGTACTTATTAATCTACTTGCATTTGCATGCTTTCGAATTGCTAGGTTGGCAAGAGCTGGAGTTAGTGCGGGAGCTCACTCCGCACGCAGGGCTAGGGATTCGAACCTCCGAACTTGCTATATTCCGATCGACAAGCCTGGTGTCTTACCCGCTGAGCCACCACGCCCTTATAATTCAAGTAGAGAAGTGATATTAGGGCTATTATACCTGGGCTTCAAAAATGTAGATGATCACTAGATGGCAGCAAAGAGAGAGGGAAAAATCTAACTCCTTGCTGCCATCTAGTGGCTGTGCAGATTTTTGCGGCCTGAATAAGACAATTCGGGAGATGGACTGAAGACAGCTTAATGTTAGAACTCAATTCTAGAACTGAGACTCCCTTCAAGGAAGAAGGATTACATGAAAGATCTGATGCCTAACTGATACCCTGCAGCTCACCATCTCTGTCCTAGCACCATAGTACCCATAAAAAGATTTCCAGTCTCTCCAACTCTAGCAGCCTCCAGATTTGTTGGGCAATGTCTTCAACATCATCTCCAGTCAGATTTTGAAGGTGCTTCCCCAACTCACACTCTTCTAAGCTGTCAAATGTTCTGCAACCCCCCTGTTTTTGAAGGCCAGCATCAGCTGACACTGGATTTTATCAAGCTCCACAATGGCTGCCATCCACAGAGTATCATACATTGGGAAGTCCTAGAATCTAATGGGCAAAAAAAGTAAACCAGCCATCTATTACTATAGCTAAATATGAGCACAGCATTTTTTCTGAGTATGCAAAGAAATAAATGTGCAAAGGTCCTTTGGCTGATAGATAGCACCTTGACCAAGATAACTCAAAGGAGTTTATGGCAAGCAAAAATGCAAGGTAGCTATCACTCTTCTATCCATGCTTGTGAGTTGCCTCAATGCATCTAGTTGGCACTGTGTGACATGAATGCTGGATTTGATATGCTGTTGAACTTCCTTATTTATTTTATTTATTTATTTATTATTTCAATTTATTCCCCGCCCATCTCCCTTGCAAGGGACACTTATGCTCTTGTATTATGCTTAATCACCCAGGTTGACATCCAGCTGTACAAGTTGGATCATGCATGTGGTACAATCCTATGCATGGGTGCTCAGAACTCAATGCAGCTTATCTCCAAGCAAGTCCTTTAATTACTTACTTGGAAGCAAATCCAATTAAATTGAATGGGAGCTAAATGAATAAGCATATATAAAACCTTCTTCTTCCCTACAACAAAAACAAACAAACAAAAAAACCTCTAGGATTTGTGATGCAATCACTGGTATGAATGATAGAAGGAAGCCAGATAGTTTGTCGTGGAAATCCTAAATTACATTTGCTTCTCTTTATCACCATTTATTGTACTATCAACATCAATAATTTCACCCCTGCTTCTACTGCAAGTCCCTTTCCCTCCCCACCTCCCTTATTTCTTAATTATTATTTTAATAAGACTTCATGCTCATTCCACAATAGCCCAAGGGCTACAACTGTTATTTAGACTAAATTTCTCTTTTCACTGCACTGACACAGCTGCATTAAGTTATCTGAAAGAAATTGCTAAAAGCAGCAGTGGAGAATAGAACTGGATTCTTTCCCTCTCTGCCTTTGAAGGATTAATAAATTACATTCTTCCAAAACCCTTATTGTTTACAAACAGCAAATCCTACAACCTAAATATGTAGATTGTGGAATTTCCCTTAATATTGTTCCTATGTCATTTGAAACCCTAAAAGAAAGGGATAGAAAGCTTTTTTGCAACACAATAAAAATATTCTGGATGAGTTCAAACGTTTGTTTAATCCGCCAATCAGTCACTGACAGAGGTCAACCCCTTACATAAAGAAGCTCATAAAAAGGATGGAGATAGGTAGCATATAGTGTTTGCTCCTAGTATCTGGTAATCAAAGACATGTTCCTGCAGAAACAGCAAGGACTTTGAGTAGCTACAGCTACAAGCTATGGGTATAGTAACTTTAAATATTTATTTAGAGGGCCAGATTGTAAATTGTTAACTCTACTGATTTTATGGGGCTTACTTAACAAGCAACTTTAATTTTCACAGTAGAATCCACATCAAGAGGAACAGATTCCCCCCCCACCATCATCCTCTCCCCTCCCCTCCCAACAACACATCTGCAAAGTTGGAAGCATTTTGAATAAAGTTTGAAACTTGTAAAAATAAGATAAATGCCTCACTATTTAAAAATAATAATAATAAAAGGACAGAATCTACGCATGCAAAAATATTGGCTCGGCTGTTGCCATGGGAGTATATTTGCTGAGACTCTTTGCATTTAAAGTTCTGCTAATATGTTTTAACAACACCCCCTTTCTAAAAGATTGAACATCTTGTGTGTGGAACACAAAAATAGACAGAGGAACATTCATTCTTCTGTTTCCATGAGTTATACACTGCTCTAATCTGAGTTCAGCATTTTTAAGGTGGCCATTTTTAAAATTAATATTATTATTGTCATAATTATTTTTTTATCTTGGTCCTCACAGCTACTTGGCAGCTTGCTTGAGATGTATTGGCATAGGCTAAAAGGTTTCTGTTTATACAGTGTCAGCTGAGAATCAGTACATGTAAGAACTGGAGTGGGAGTAATTTTGACTCCATTTCAAAAGCTTGTTTCTCTTTGGGAGAAGCCATGATAAGGAGAAAAACGAACTTGCTTAAAAAGTGGGATTTGCTGTCTGTGGATGAGTCCTCATTTCATTTCGTAAGGCTAACCTCTTCTTATGGGAAACCATCCACTGATCAGGAGAGAGAAAATTGGTTGGGAACATTACCATAACCTTGTGACCTTTGCTAACAAAGAGAGTGAAATTGTCTAGACCTTCCGTCTGAATGCAAGAGAAGGCAAGTATTGTATTCTTGAGCTACATGGTTTGCTGCAGAGAACAAGATTTTTTTTGGGGGGGGGGGCAGACAAAAACAGAAAACAACTTTGCAAGTAATCTGGTGCAGAGATAGGAAAAAAAGGTTGGAGTACATATCATTTCTGATTTGGGGGGGGAGGGGTCCAATTTAACACGCAACAGCCAAAGAAAACCAAACCGTAGGCCAATTTTAGCACTTAAATCCATGCTGAAATCTTGAACATAGAAGAAGCAGTCACAGTTTTTACAATGGAGGAAGCACCACAGCACACAAAACAGCTTCAAGAACCATTTCTATTTTGGCTTGTTTGGATCCCCCTCCTTGCACCCCAGTTGTGCAATGTTTGGACTCTTTCCCCCCTTCTTTCTGTTTTCCCCTTCACGTTGATCTGCTAAAGAAAGGTGAAAGCATATGCATGCTTCCTTGAGAGGTGTAAGTCCCATTGAGTTCAGTGGGATCTACTTCTAAACCAGTGTTTCTCAACCTGGGTGACCTTGGGCCAGTCACTCTCTCTCAGCCCAATTCACCTCACAGGGTTGCTGTTGTGGGGAAAATAGGAGGAGGAAGGAGTATTTGGTATGTTCGCCGCCTTGAGTTATTTATTAAAGTAATAAAGGGATAGAAAATAAACAAACAAACAAACAAACCTTGGCCACTTTAAGACGTGTGGACTTCAACTCCCAGAATTCCCCAGCCAGCCATTTTGGGAGTTGAAGTCCACACGTCTTAAAGTGGCCAAGGTTGAGAAACACTGTTCTAAGCTCACATGAAGAGGTTGTATTAGGGCTACTGTACAGAGGGAGCATCCCGGCCTGCTCTCTGCCTCAGAGCAGCTGAAGGAAGGAAGTCTGAGTGCCCCACCCCTCTCGTTTGCACTTGGGGTGCTGAATTGTAATACCTCTGGGAACTTTTCTAACTAACAACTTGAGTTTCTTTCAAAGCAGTTGTTTGTTTGTTTGTTGTTGTTGTTGTTCAGTCGTTTAGTCGTGTCCGACTCTTCGTGACCTCATGGACCATAGCACGCCAGGACTTCCTGTCCTCCACTGTCTCTCGGAGTAAGCAGTTGTTACAAGGCATCTATTTTACATGCTCCCCATGAATCCTGAGCACACCCGTTATAAGGGGCGCGGTGGCTCAGCGGGTTAAACCGCTGAGCCGTTAGTCTGTCGATCATAAGGTCGGCAGTTCGAATCCGCGTGGCGGGGTGAGCTCCCGTCACTAGCCCCAGCTCCAGCCCACCCAGCTGATCGAAAGCCACCGGCAAGTAGATGAATGGGGACCACTCACGTGGGCCCATTTGCTGGCGTCCTGCTCGGAGGGTTGCCCTCGGACCAAGAAGAAAAGCTGGTTCCCATGGATGGCGGCGGAGGACGGCAGAGGACGGCGGATCCCGAAAAAATGACAACTTCCTGGACGTCAGCAGCCGGCTCAGAAGCAAAGGTTCCTGGGACATGTAGTCCGACCTGCGGTTGAAGAGCCGGTTCCCTCACCCCCTCCCTAATCGCGCGGGTAATATAATATAATATGATTGTATAATTGAATTGAATTTACATGATTGTAAGCCGCCTAGAGCCCTCCATTAGGGAGGGGATAGGCGGGGTATAAATAAGATAAAATAAATAAAATAAATAAATGTATAAGAACAGTATTTTAAAGAAGTAAAACAAGCAAACTCGCCTGATCAATCTAAAGCACAACACAGCAAAAGGCTGCTCATCTACTTAATAACTTGTGTTTCCCTGGATCTGATAGGAAAACTATCAATCCTGGCATTCTCTTGCATTCAAGGTGGTTCAGCTACACAGATCAGTGAGCTCTGGCACCTCCAGAATTCTTATTCCGGCTAACAGATTTTTGTTCTTGTCGAAATAAATATGACCAAAGCTGAAGCTTTCTGTCCCTACAAAGTTGGAAGTAGGTGCCAGGGCAGCAGAGGGGGATGGCATCTCAACCTCTCGAAGCCTTGCTAGGAGGCCGAGTTTGGGGCATCAACAGTGCCACCAGTCTAGGCTGCAATATCAGCTGACTTCCAAGGTCAGTCCCAGGACCCTTAGCTCTATAAATCCAAGCTTCAAATTTAGCCCTTTGGTCTGGGCAATTTGTTTCTGTTAGCTCTGCCTAGCTCTTGCTCACTTTATTTCTTTGATTTATATCCTGTCTTTCCCCCAGAAGCCTCAGGTAGCATATCAAGTCCTTTCTCCTCCAATTTTATTTCAATATGAATTTGGTGAGGCTGACTGAGTGACTGATCCAGTGTTTCTCAACCTCAGCGACGTTTAAGATGTGCAGACTTCAGCTCCCAGAATTCCCCAGCCTCCTGGCTGGGGAATTGTGGAAGTTGAAGTCCACACATTTTCATCGTTGCTGAGGTTGAGAAACACTGGATTAACCCAGTCTCACATTTCATGGCCAGACATGGATTTGAACATTGGGGGCCTCAGCCAATCAGATACCCTGAATATCACACCACACTGACTTTCATGTTGGATCAGATACTGCCCATTGCTCCTTGTTTGCTGCTGGACCTTACTTCCTGATTGTTTGGACTCTCCACCTGTTTCTAATAACCCTTTGGGATAGTCCGCAAGTTCCTGAGGCTTTGGAACTTGACAGAGCCAGTTTTGCAGGATACCTCTGGAAGCAACAGTCCCGTGGTTTCTGCTTTTCTTTAATCCCTCTGATTGATATCTAGCACTGAAAAATATGTCTTTCGGTGACACCATGTCGTGTGTTTCTCCATCACTTCTTGTAGAAATGACAATGCAATGACATGCAGAAGGGACAGGCAATCTAACACCATTATGTCAGCTTACACATTTTGTAGGAGAAATGGTACAAGGAAGAAAAATTGTAGTAATACACAGAGGCAGACTGTGGAGTTAGACTGCTAATCCCCATCGCTTTGTATTACTGGCACTAATCAGCAGCAAGTTCACAGGATTTCAGGCAGGAATTTTCCAGTCTACCTGAAAATGCCCGGGACTGAAACGGGACCTTTCTCCAGTAAAGTATGAGCTCTATCATTCCACCACAGCCTGTCTCAAAAGAGGGACAGCTGCTATTTTCAGCAGTACATGACCTGCCATGTTTAGTTCCAGATGAAAAACTGGCAGCTCATGTGGAAAACTTCTTTATGATGAAAAAATAAGATCTCCTAACTTGTAACATGGAATGGTTGGTTCCTTCAAGGTTTCCTATGTACTGTTCAAAATGGTTTCTCTACTAATCATTGAGAGAAGATGCATTTCCTCCCAAGAGGTGCCCCACTCCTTTCATGAGTGAAAGAGAGCAGAGGTATAGCGTTTGCATTTTGCCATAATATTTATATTTTTGGAATGCTTTGGGGGGGGGAAAGGGGGGAAAATATATTAAACATGGAAGGTGTCATGTAACCACCTACCACAAACATCTGCTTCTCCCTCTACAGGGAGTGTGTTTATGTATGTGAGTGTGTTGACTTTGCATCAGCCAAGTTTTCCTTTCATAATTGGGGCTACAATTTAGCTCTCATCACATTAGTGAAGAAGTTGCTAAGAATAAAACCAGGCTGCCAAAGTCATTAGAAATCAAATCATTTTTTCCAAGACATAACAAATATTGGGGGAAGGGGTGATGGTGACAACTTCCACAATGCAATCCATGAAAAGAAGTGGCTTCTCATGGAAATATATTGATTGACACTTGTAAAATTGGTGTGCAATTTGTCCCTTGCCAGCAGGAACATTATAATTAAGAATGGGCCATGCTTTTTAAGCCATAGCTAAAACTTTAAGTATGAGATCTAGCTTAAAAGAATGGAAGGATTGGGAGGAACCTTGAAGATCTAGTTCAACCCCCTGCCAGTTGAGAAATCTCCAGCATCTCTGGCAGATGGACCTCTAGCCTGTGCATAAATTCACCTCCGCTGAAGGAAATTCCATCATCTCCCGAGGTAGTCTGTTCTACTGTTGAACAGCTCTGATCATTACGATTTTTTTCCTGAAGTCCAACTGAAATCTACTTCTTTGCACTTTAAACCCATTAGTTCTGTGCTGTCTTCTGGAACAACCTCTGAACAATTCTGTGCTGTCTTTTGCATCACAGCCCTTCAGATCCTTGAAGACAGCTATCCTGGTGATATTCTAATGGAAGACTAAGTAATGCAGTACCCTACAGGCACCAAAGGACTTAGCTACATTCCCTGCGCCACATGATTTTAATTTCTTTTTCATTTTTTAAAAAAAATATACAAAGGAATAGCAAGCTGGCATGCTGCAGAGCAAGTCATCAGCTTCTTGCCTTGCCTTATTAACAAATTTGCCACTGGGCCCCATGGAAAATCTTATAAAATAAGAATGGTAGATGGCTGTAATTTTTGTTTGTTACGCACCCATTTGCCTCAGGGTGAAAAAAAAAAGTAAAAATGTCCTTGGGTGAAGCTTGACTTCTTGACTACACATCTCTCTAGCTTTTTTTGGCCAAGTCTGGAGGTGGTTTGTCAGGGCCTTCTTCCAGGATATTTTCAGTTTACCACTCCAGCCACCTGCTCTGGAATTCCTAGGGTTTTAATCACTGAGAAGGAGCAGACCTTGAGCCAACGGAGACCTAGTTACAGTGCTGCTTTCCAGAGATAATTTGGATGAATGCCGAGATATATTTTTCACCTGTTGCACAGAGAAGGAGGTGGCACTGAGCACCAGCTGAAAGCAGAGATGTACTGGTTCAAGTATTATGGCAGAGCTTTCCAAACTGTGTGTCGGGACACGTTAGTGTTTCGGCTGCAGTGTCTGGGTGTGTCGCGGCTGCTGCTGCCTCCGAGCCCTGCCAGGATTTCACGCAGGTCCTAGTGCCTGCCTTGTGCCTTGCTGCCTCCAAACCTGCTGTGATTTCGTGCAGGTCCTAGTGCCTGCCTTGTGCCCTGCTGTAAGAGTGGGTCGCAAAATGATGCATGTCTAAAAAGTGTGTCACCAATATGAAAAGTTTGGAAAGCTCTGTATTATGGTCTTCCTTCATGAGGGTCCACCTTTGGACAGCAAATGGCTGCACTATATTAGATGGGCAGCAGGAACAAAATATGAGAAAGAAGAAGGTCAAAGTATTTGAGATCCCTTAGATTATATTTCCTATGGGAGAATGAGATATGTGTTTTGCTCAGGATTATTCAATACCAGCACAGATTTTGACCAATTTTGCACCTGGCTGGTTTTGTCTCATTTAAGCAGGCTTGAGCTTGGCTAGAACTTGGATAAGAGACCTTCTCACAGCTTCATCTCTCCAGTGGCATCACAGTGGTCTGCAGAAAGCAACATAGCAACAGTAATAAAAAGTGCTGCTCCAGCCTTCTATAAGGACTGAAATTAAGGCAAATTAAACGAAAATTGCTAATAATGCTGCAAACTTATAAAGTCAAATCAACCTCCTGGTAGATCAACCAACCTGCTGTTTGTTGGTTTTTTCAGATGCATTGGGAGTGTAGCTGCAAAACAGCGGACGTTCTCCTCCTGCTCTTCAACAAATATATAGAAGTAAACTGGAACTGCCAAGATCCACAAAGGTATGTGAATAACAGAGGGAAAAGATATTTCTTAATCCAGCGTGTTAATATTCTCAGAAGTCTGTTCTTATTTTGTTATGCTGGACATCCTTTCCTCCCTTTCGTCTAGCATTTCATCTAAAGTAAGTGCGTCTCTCCCATTCTCTGCCCTGACACTATAAGGAAAAGAAGAATAGAGAGCCAATTGTTTTCAGTAACTGTTTCTGGAAGATTTTATTTATTTATTTATTTAATTTAAATAACTTATATGGCCACCTATCTCACAGAGTGATCCTAGGCTGCTCACAGCAACCAGTAAAAACAACAACGTAAAACACATCATAACCTTCCCACCTAGATGTCAGAACCACCCATATTGTCAACCCCGACTCAACCCATCCTAGCCTAATGCTTGGGGGAGCAGCCAGGTCTTCAGGCCCTTAGAAGGCTAAAAGGGTAGGGCCCCCCAAATCTCAAGTGGGAGGCCATCCCAAAGGGCTGGAGTGGCTACAGAGAAGGCCTACCTCCGAGATCCCATCAGATGGCAACATTTAAGGGAGGGGACCTAGAGCACACCCACCTGTCAGGAAAATGGCGAAGAACCACGCTGAGCTGGAGTTTCAGCTCTAGTTTCTTCATTGTTCCTACCATATACAGAATCTTGCCAGACTAAAGGTACCCTAACTGATCTAAGGGGAAAAATACTCCTGGGACTCTAGGGCGGGGCCAACCTAACTTTCTTTGCCGTCCTGTTGAGGCTCTCAATGCTCTGAGAACGCTTATTTCCCTGATGGAATGTGCCCCCTCCTTCTATTCCAAGCTCCATCACACCACCCTATCTATCCTAGTATGACAGGCAACTATCCTCAGGGAGAGGTGGTCGCAGAAATAACCCAGTCCTATGCCATGTAGGGCTCTAAAGGTGATAACCAACACCTTGAATTGCATCTGGAAAGGAACTGGAAGCCAGTGCAGCCCAAGCAACAGTGGTATAGCATGGGTGCACTGAGGAGCACCCAGAATTGCATGCACTGCCACATTCTGAACCAGTTGCAACTTCTGGATTGCTTTCAAGAGCAGTCCCATGTACAACACATTGTAGTAATACAATAGGGAAGTGACTGAGTCTTTTATGGGAGGTGGAGCTCTTTGGAAGATGGCTTCTACTGTAGAATGATTAGCATCTCATAAAACTGAGGACAAGCAAGCCCATGGCCATATATAAGAGGGCCACCCAGGCTCTGGAAATGATCCAGAAGGTAGGCTTTGTATCTTGTGTGAGCACAGCACCTCTCTGTTGTTCATTAAAGCAGCCTCTCTTTTCTAAAGCTTTGTTTTGATAGTGAGTCAAAGAAGGCTGAATCTTGAGAGCCTCAACTACTTATTAAAGAAAATCCCAAATTTCAAGTTTGTGTGTAATATGTAGTAAATCTGGGATTTTGAACACTTGAAACCTGCTGTATAAACTTTAAGAACTCTTATCATCTATATTATGTTTCAAGCTCTCAGCAGCTTTCCTAAAAGGTAGACCATGCTCATGTATGAAAAACATGAAAAAGAGATTTTCAACCCATTTTTATGAGGCTTCTAAGAGTAGCTGTATAGCCTACTGCAAGAAACCTCGCTAGATCCTAGAAGTTTCTGAAATTCTGAGCTGAGCTAGTTTACCTGGGAAAAGGTGGAGAGATATGCAATGCTTGAAGACATCTGAATGAAAAACAAACCACCACAAACAAACTTGTCTGTCAGCATACCCATTATTTTTGTCTCAGAAACTTCACATGTGGCAACTCTCAAGAAGAGCTGCCAGAAGCCACTTATGCTTTGGAATGCAAATTTGCAGGGCTTTGGGAACTGCAGAAATGGATCTGTAGGCCGCACGCGTCTGTCACAGAAAATTGCTTTCTCCAACCTGGCACCCTCCAGATGCACTGGGATTATAAACCCTTTCAGTCATTCTACCTACAAATTCTGGGAGTTGCAACCCCAACATGGCAGGTGAATGGAAAAGTTTATTATAGGTCATGCTAGAATTCTGGGGGTCTTGAGAGTGGGAGAAAAAGTCCCATTTGTTAACAGCAGAAAAGGAAGGCATACCTCGACAAGCAAGGAATTTCGCACTTCTTATCCAGTACCTCACCAAGCAGTTGAAACAAACGGAGTCCATCAAATCATAATTGTTGCATCTCTTAAGCCCATTCAATAAACACTTGAAATGATTTCATGAATAAAATGCCAAGTGCGATGCAGCTGGTATCTTCTTCAGCAGTCAGTTTCTTTTTTTTCTTTAATCATAAAATCCAAAATTGAAAATTGCATCTCCTGGCAGTGTTTGGGGTTATAAATATCCAAATGTTCATAAGCCTTGGCATGTGTCTGCAAATATTAGCAGTATATCACCTTAGAAATGTCCTTGCTATAAGTTGGCATTAAAGTCTCACACACATCTGAGCAGCCCAGTTTTGACAACCATTTTTGCTTTCTAACAATGCTATTTGTACTTTCTGTCCTGTGAGATACTACTGATTTGTTTTGCACATATGACTATCTTTGGAATTAGTCATGGAAGAATTCTTTCCCTTAAGATAAAAAAAAATCCTAAAATTAAGTGTCAAATGAACTAGAGGGTAGGTTCCCTCCCAAATGATAGATGCCAGGTATAGACAGTACCACAAACTATTGGGTTATAATAAAAATGCTTATTATCACCCATTGTTCCCTAAATGTGAGTCTCTTGAAAATAAGTGTACAAAAGAATTACTAGTTCATAATATTGTGTTGAATCACTTGCCTGTGTCAAAATTAGGCACTGCACATCAAAGAAACTCGTTACTTTCTAACTTACAAGAATGTTCAGCTGAAGTAGATTCTTATCTACTTACCATCAAGTGCGGGTCTTTTTACAAGCTTGTAGAAAACATACTGCAATTCAATAAAATTAGCCAGTCTTCAAAGAAACTAAAAGAAAGCAAAGTCTCCCAGCTGGCTTTGTGCCCAAGGCGGGACTAGAACTCACAGTCTCCCATTTTCTAGCCTGGTGCCTTTAACTACTACAGGTAGTCCTCGCTTACCAACTGCCTCATTTAGTGACTGTTCAAAGTTACAACGGTATTTAAAAAAACAGCTTTGTGACCAGTTCACACATTCACAACCATCACAGTCTCCCATGGTCATGTGATCGTCATTCGCGTGCTTCATAACCAGCTTCCAAAAAGCAGAGTTAATGGAGAATGCGGAAGTAAAATTGCAAGCCATGGTCATGTGATGTCTCATTTAACAACTGTGGTGATTTGCTTAATGACTGAATGGGAAGTGACGTCGTAAGCCCGGTGCGGTCATGTGATTTTCTGCTTAGCAACAGAGTTGCCAGTCCCAATTGTGGTCACTAAAAGAGGACCACCTGTTCACCAAACTAGCTGTCCTTATTACCTCTACATTGGAAATCAAACTTTTTGAATTCAGCTTTACTCGCATATGAATAGGCATGTACAGAACTGCACAGCACAAATACAGTAGCAATTCATCCAACACCTCTATAGCAAAATGTCCTTCTGCAAATGGTTTTGTACAGGCCATAAAAACAGGGGTCAAGGTCAGGAGCATCTGTTACTTTGCAACAACATCTGCAGTGGCGTCAGGCTGGTGAAAGAGCGTCACAACTTCATGATGCAAGCCCCACCCCTTTTCAACGTGCTCTGTGATGTTGCACACATGTCCCAAAGGGGTAGACTTTGCAGCACATCCCTGCTTTTCTCATTCTGATGAAAGTAGGAAGGCCTATGGACACCACTGATGCTTTGTTATTTGTGTGGCAAGTTTATTGTTTCGTTCTTTGCAAAAAGGTGGCAAATCTTATATAAGCTGCGCTGAACCTGGGGAGTATCACTTCTGAAAGGCTACAAAAAGGAGAAACTCTTTCAGCAGATGCTCTCGCTTACTTCTGTGCAGGCATGCCGAGGAAAGGGAGGGGTGTAACTCATCCCCTTGCTTATTTTAGAAAGGTTTTCAGAAGGGTTTTCAAAATTGGGCTAGAAAAAGATTGTCTACTTCTTAGATAACCATAGAGAAGCCACTAGTTGAATCCTTTGTTTGACTTGTGAAGGCTGTTATGGTCTGTTATGAAGGTCTGTTATGAAGGCCCTCCCTTGAAGTCTTGAGAGACAGAATATATGTGGGGGACAGGATCCCAACAAATCATATGTGTTATGCTATGGAAGGCACATTGAAATCCCGGTCCCTGATTCTGAAATGTTGCAGGGATGCACACTTGCTATAGAGCAGTGTTTCTTAAAATGTGGTTCTAGGATCCTGGAGGTCCCCCAAGACCCTCTCAGGGGTCCTCGAAATCAAAATTATTTGCCAGCCTATGTTGAAAAATAATGTAATATTAAAATCTCAGCAAACAATTGTGAGAAGCAGTAGCAGCAGCGAATGCATCAATTTTTAATATGGAAAATATTGATAAATATAACCCATACAAACAAAAGCTCTTTTGGGGTCCTCCATAATTTTTAAAAGTGAGCAGGGGTCCTGAGAGAAACACTGCTCTAGAGGAACACCATCCTCGATAAAGCAAGGTTTGCCCACCCCGATACATAACATATGACTTGTAAAAACAAACTGAATGAGAAAGAAGGCCTCTCAAGATGAACAAACTGAACAACAAAATATAAAAATACAACCATTCTGTTTCCTGGACAAATGATTCATGGGTGTTCAGTGAATTATCAACCCAGCCTCCAGAAGTGTTGAGTCTTTTTTTTTTATCCCTCAGAAAAGCTGCCATTTTTAAGTCAGGTTAGTTTGCATCAACACTTTGGGGACAAACCGTAAATAAGATTTCCATGTGGAGAACTCAGAACAGTCTCTTCCAGGGCACAGCACCTGAACTTTCCACTAGGCGCCATGTTAACATTAGCCTGCACTCATCTGATAAATCTTTATTTAAATTCAGCATCTCAGACCATTTATCACGAGGAAGGAAAGAAAGGTGAAAAAAGATCACCGAGATCAATGCCAACAAGTATATTACCATTCCTTGCCCTTGGTGACCTATTCCTCAAAGGAGAAACAATTTGTTTAAACTTTGTAATGGCAACAAATAATATATAGTTACTGGCATAGATTCAGTTGCAGACTGAATTAAGAACAAAGATGGGCACGTCACCACCTCTGTGTGTTAAGATCTCAGGTTTACAGCTGAAGACATCTGTGTTATCTACAGCAGTGTTTCTCAACCTTGGCAACTTTAAGATGTGTGGACTTCAACTCCCAGAATTCCCCAGCCTCCAAACATCTTAAAGTTGCTAAGGTTGAGAAATACTGATCTATCACATACATTAATAGAAACACAACATGAATTTTGAAGTTGTTGTATATTATAGACAACATGCTCCTGAATTCTTAGGAAATGAACATAACTGAGAAGGAACTTTATGGTGAGTAAGGAAATAAGGCTAGACATTGTATATTTGTTAAAGCTTTTGACTAATGAGGTTTACAGATAAAAGAAACCACAATTAAATCCTGCTTTAAAATGTGAGGTCTTTTGAATAAGTCAAAAAAGAAGTCAAAACTCAACAACCCCGCATGTCAGAGATCTAGGACAGCTCCAGAAGAAGCTTGACCACAAGTCACCATGAGACAAAGTCACAGCAATTGTAGGTGAAACACGGTCATGATAAACCACTAGAACTTAAAAGAGGTTAGATGTGATATAAGTATTTTAATTAAAATAGATCTAGATTGTTATCAAAGAGATAATAGAACATGAGAAAGATGTAACATTATTGTAGTGGGATGCTTAATCGGCCTTGAATCAGGTTTGGATTAAAAGAAAATTAAGAAAATCAAGCATGTTCCTTTCCTAACCAAACAGTTAAGTCTTTGAGAGAAGAATGACTAACTAGAAAAATTTCAAAAAGGTTTGCATTAGACCAAACCTAGGAAGTCAAGAAAGAATATGGAGGATTGTGACTACAGACACTGACTGGCTGATATAAACCAACCTATCGGTCCAAACTGTTGGGAATGAAAGGACTAAGGTCGGTTTAAAGTCAATGTCAAATATATATACAGTATATCCACCACTGGAAAAAACATTCATATGGATTACATGCCTGTAGTAACTACTCAATGGTGGATACAGACATTTTAACTTTGAATAATTAGACAGCCACTTAATTATTTTGCTGCTATTTTAATACTGTGTTTTGCTGATTGGTAATTGAGTAACTCTGGCCTTGCACATGTTATCTTGAAATAACATCCCAATGGGTTTTACTCTGAAGTTGGGCTCCATAGCATTTGCAGCAGCCCGAGATATCCAAGATCTAATTATTTACCTAATGTTAGATTATTCCTTTATTTGGTTCAAAAAAAAAAAAAAAAACTGGTGGTACAGAGCATCCATGTGTTGCTAAAAGTTAAGCAGATGTGGCCCTGTTAATATAGTTGCATGGGAGACTGCCTAAGGAACCTATGGAAATTGCTTTTAGCTTGGGGAGGAAAAACCACTTTAATTTTACACTTATAGTCTACTTAACAGCAGTGCTTGATTGTATGCATGTATCCTCATGCCTCTCTACCCAGAAATATTAAAAGTGGAAACCATAATGCATCTCCTTTCTCAAGCAACACTTTTTTCTCCAAGCAACCCTACAAGGCAAGGATACTCTAGTTGTGGGCCATGATCCTCTTTGGGGTTGTGAGCCACTGAGAGGGTTCACATTTTTTTAAAGCTAATCTAGCTTGCCCTGGCAAAAGGGAGCATAGCGTTTTGATAGTGTCTGGGCAGGCAAAGCAGAGAGTGAAACCCAGAGCAAGTTCTGAGAGATGGCTAAGCTTTTGTATTTAACTGTTTCCCACTATATCTGTAGTCACTGAAGCATCTGCAGAAGTGTACATGTTAATGAAGTGCAACATTTTTGTGTCTGTGCTTTCAAATCAGTGAAGACTCCTGCAACTGCCTGGACAGGTCCATGCAATTTTCTTGGTAACATTTTCAGAAGTGGCTTTCCATTGTGTTCTTTTTATGACTGAGAGAGAGTAACCACCACTCAAAGTCACCCAGGTGGCTTTTGTCAGGACTAGAACTCATAGTTTCCTGGCTTCTAGGAAGTGTCCACGCCAAACTGGTTGTCTCAACATTTTTACCCATTGTTTTAAATGTCTAGCTTCTCAAATTGGAAAAGTTTTGTTGTGTGTTAAGAGAAAAAAGCTACAAATAACCAACCTTCTGTCAGTGCTAAGCCAAGGAAGTATGATAAAATTTAGATATCCTATATGTGGTATATTTGTTTCTTGCTCCACCCTAATCCTCATGAAGTCATTAGTTTGATTCATAATCACACCAATTCATTCATTTTAGTGGGTTGCAGCATCACAGACTTTGAGATCTGCTGCTATTAGGTAAGTTAACCTGATAAAAATTATTGTGTCTCAGCCTAATTGTGTAGTTGGCTAGATTTACACATAGACTCTGATAAAATGGAGATTGGGCAATCTGTGGTTCAGTGTGTTGTAGAAACCAACCCATTGCTTTAGAATGTTGTGTGAACCAGGCTATCACTCTAAATCATTTGACAATTTATGTTTGGACAAAGAATGTTATATGAATATAGTAATTTATTGATTGATTGATTGATTGATTGATTGATTTGTAGGGCTGCTGAACTCAAACAATGTGACTCTAAGGCAGCATATAGAAAAACAGACAGGAAACAAGAAAAAAAATGAACACACAACTTTTAAAAACAACCCAATATATAAAGTATAAAATGGTGACCCAACACAATAATAAGGGCACTCTACTCAACGGGGCACAAACATCTGGGAAAAAGCCAGGTCTTAACAGCTTTTCTAAAGGCAACCAGAGTTGGAGCCTGCTATAACTCGGGGGGAGATCATTCCACAGCACAGGGGCAACCACTGAAAAGGAACACTTCCTATGTCCCATGAGATACATGGAGCATGTCCTTCCTCCCAATGGGAACGTATGGGATGGGCAGTTGTTCTTGGGAAAAGGCAGTGCTGCAAGTAACCTGGTCCTATGCCATGTAGAGCTTTAAAGGTGATAACCTGCACCTTGAATTGCACCCAGAAGCCTACTGTCAGTGCAGCTTATGGACTAGTGGTGTCACACAGGCATAACAAGGTGCACCCATAACTACCCACACTGCTGCATTCTGGACCAACTGAAGCTTCCAAGCAATTGTGTTTCATTAATCCAATTTTAGAGTTGGTTATCTAATGTTGGTCTGCCCTATTGACCAATGGAAACTAAATAGGGGTTTATCTGGCCAAGTCAAAAATTCACTGGCTATACATCAAACAGGAAATATACCACCAAGTTCTTCCTGGAGAGCTACTTGGCCTCAAATGATTTTACTGTTTTATTTATTCTAATGCAGAGAGACTTATTTTCCCATAACTGTTGCAAACTGGATCAGAAAGTATTTCATTATGAGTACTAATCCTGATTTCTCAGCTGCAAAGGGCCCCATCTTGATAAAAACATGACATTCTGGCTGGCCATCAATGTTCTCCAGATGACTCTTTAATGGAAAAGTAAGAAAAAGCACCTGAAATATTCTGATACAGCCATAAAAGTCTCACCAAACAGCCAGAAACTGGAAGAGGTTATTTCCTAACAGAAACCATTTCAAATACCTCCTGTTAAGACGGCAATCAGAATGTAGAACTGTGTTTTGTTGTGTTTTGGGAAGAAATTACATTTCAGTGCAAAATATTGCCCACTGGGACATAATGAGAGTGAAATTAAAATTTAGTATCTTAGCATGAGTTTAGTATGAGCGTGGTGGCTCAGCGGGTAAGGCGCCAGGCTTGTCGGTCGCAAGTTCAGAGGTTCGAATCCCTAGCCCTGCGTGCGGAGTGAGCTCCCGCACTAGCTCCAGCTCTTGCCAACCTAGCAATTCGAAAGCATGCAAATGCAAGTAGATGAATAGGTACCACTTCGGTGGGTAGGTAACAGCGTTCTGCGTGCGTCATGCCGGCCACATGACCATGGAAGCGTCTTTGGACAATGCTGGCTCTTCGGCTAACAAACGGAGATGAGCACCGGCCCCTAGTCGGACACGACTGCACAAATGTGGGGGGGGGGGGGGAACCTTTACCTTTACTATCTTAGCATAAGAGGGAAAAGGACAGGAAGAAGGAGCAGAGTAGCTGGGGAACTATGAAACAAAGGGGTAGCTTCTAGCATAATAGTCTTTCCATACCCCTCATGATTCAAATGGCCCTGATCCTATTGGATTTCCAGAAAGCCTTGAAGACTTGGCTTTGCCCTCAAGCATTGGTCCAAGCTGTTAATGGAGCTTGATACATATGATTAGGAGATTTTTATTACGGACCTTGGATACATTGTAATGTTTTTATAATATCCCATGTTTTTATGCTTTTTTGATTTTGTTCTACCTACAGTCACAAGCTTGGGATAAATTTCCAAGGATCACCCTGGGCCCTGCCTAGACCACATGGTATTCTCCTAAAATATAAATGGTGAATGGAGGAAACCAAATGTTTTGTTTGGAAATATGCTCATAAGACAAAGGTATAAAGGTAAAGGTTCCCCCCGCACATTTGTGCAGTCGTGTCCAACTCTAGGGGCCGGTGCTCATCTCCGTTTGTTAGCCGAAGAGCCAGCGTTGTCTGAAGATGCTTCCGCGGTCATGTGGCCGGCATGACACATGCAGAATGCTGTTACCTACCCACCGAAGTGGTACCTATTAATCTACTTGCATTTGCATGCTTTCGAATTGCTAGGTTGGCAAGAGCTGGGGCGAGTGCGGGAGCTCACTCCGTCATGCGGGGCTAGGGATTCGAACCTCTGAACTTGCGATCTTCCGATCAACAAGCCTGGCGTCTTACCCGCTGAGCCACCACGCCCATAAGACAAAGGTAAGCTGGGAAAACAGGAGCAACCTTTGCAGTCCGATCAATGAGTGTTGTCTGTATGATCATACCCAGATAGCCATTTTGGAAAAGCACCCATAAGGCCCTATCAAAATTCCCAATCTGGCCACAAGCATAAACCTTTTGCCTACTGATGCTTTAAGCAATCTAGTCTTTCCTAGGAAGTTCCCATTCTCACTGTTGCCCTCCCCCTAAGCATGCTCATTTTTCAAATCATGTTTCTGGATGTACAAAAATTAATTCTTTATACTGTTAGATCAGAGCTTTCCAAACTGTGTCATGACACGTTAGTGTGTCGGCTGCAGTGTCTGGGTGTGTCGTGGCTGCTGCTGCCTTCAAACCTGCCCTGCCAGGATTCCGTGCAGGTCCTAGTGCCTGCCTTGTGCCCTGCTGTAAGAGTGTGTCACGAAATGATGCCCTGCTGTAAGAGTGTGTCGCGAAATGATGCATGTCTAAAAAGTGTGTCACCAACATGAAAAGTTTGGAAAGCTCTGTGTTAGATATAGATATATCTATATCTGTTCCGTTTGCAAGTATGTACACATAGGTAATGTGTACCTAATCTCTTGCAAAGCTTTTGTTCCAGATTCCAAAAAGTAAAAGAATATAGCCCCATATGGCAGATTGTGCAAGAGGATGTTCAGCTGCATAATAGAGATGTTTGGAAGAGCTCTGTTTTGTTCAACATGTAACGTGTCTAGTCAATGTCTTTTGCTTATCTAAATTAAATTTGCAAAGGGTTTTGACTACTCAATTCTGGCAAAGCTCATCTTAAATCTGGCAATAACCTTGCTGAGGAAAACACTGTGAAAAATCAAACATGTGTAAAAGAAATTGACGAAAGAAAGAAAGAAAGAAAGAAAGAAAGAAAGAAAGAAAGAAAGAAAGAAAGAGAAAGGAGAGAAAGAAAATGCAAACAATGGAATAAGATCAAGAATGGCTGAAAGGTGACCTGCAGCATTTCAGTCCAGCACTGAGAAACCACTACTATCAACAACTCTATGGCAAGGGAGATATTTTCCACTGTGTTGCTAAGCCTAAAATCAAGGACCATTTGGTCCTAAAAGGGATGGCACGAAACCATATCAAAATATCATTTGATAAATTGGAAAGCCACAATTTTAATTATTGGGGGAAAAACGTCTTATTCTTCCTACCCAGGAAAAGTAAGGAAAGCAAAGAAAACTCAGTACTCAGGGATTGGGTGGAGAGAGACACAAGAATTTAAATTTCTTAATCACTCCAACCACTTGCATGCCCAATATCTACCTGGGCCCAAGCAAAAGTTTCCTTTCTTAGGTCTCATATGGATTTTCAGAGGTGCAACAGTTTTGCGGACTTCCTCTTCACATTTTCCAAAGTTAGGCAACCACCTTAATACCCAATACAGAAAAAGATGTTTGAAGCAGGTGATGATGGGCTTACTCATATTCCCCCCCCCCCAATTTTCATTCTTTTCCAAAAAGGTCTTTCTTTACAGCCATAAGTGAACGATAATGGCAATAATTTAACAAGAAGAACAAAATGATGTCTGTCTCTGTCTCAGAAACATTCAAACACGAATTCTGTTTATAGACGGTGAACTTTGTAGGAGACTTCAGTAAAAATTCCTAGACAGATAGTCAGGGAAAATGTAGACATCCTGACTTGCCTAAAGCAGTGATGACACAAACATACTGCAAAAGCCTTCAGAAAACAAAGCAAATATGCTTTGCAAAGCAGAACAACCTACTCTACTGCTTTCCTGCATTCTGCTGTCCCTTTTTATCATAAACATGGTTTTCATAACCATCCATCTTTTAGCGCAAGGACCAATGCAGTATGCATTTTTATGATTGCTGCAGAATGTATGCACATCTTTGAAATAAATGATCTCCATGAGCTGAAGAGAGTAGAAGTCTTAAGGTCTTGCCATGCCTTTTGATCCTCCTGGCCATCCTTCTTAAATCCTATGCTTCCATTGTAGGAGTCAGCAACATAGTGTCTGTGAGTGGCAGCATGTCCAGACCCCTAATCTGGAATCTGCTAGGCTTTCTGCTCCACTTAGCTTTTTAAAAAGAGTCTTCTAATTCAAAATTACTATTTCTATATATAATTAGATATACTTATTTATAATAATTAGGCGCCAGCCTCTACCATCTTTTTGCTACAAGGTTTCTTCTGGAGCCCATGTACATTTCCACAGACATTATTTGAAAAGAAAAGTGGTCTACAACTGCAGTCCAGAGCTTTGTTTAAGAAATGTATTCATCTGCCCAGAAAAAGAAAAGAAAAGAAAAAGTAAGTTGGAGAAGTAGAAAGCATCCAAAGGGCTAGAAGAAGTGGTGGGGAGCAAATTCATCAGATTGCTTTCTGGTAAATTGTTTGACTCACCACAACTACTAGGACAGCCATGTTGTGATAGCATTCATATCATGCTTTCAAAATTCCAAGGGTGTTCTTCACCCCAAAACAACCTCTGCTCCAATTACTGTCTGTAGACAGCAGTCTTGAACTAAGAAAGAAGAGGAAACGGAGGCAAGAAAAAAAGAAACCTACTTCCCCATCTTTTTCAGCAAACCCTCCATTATGTTCAGCATAAACAGTGCAGCATTATAAAAGGGCCAGAAGTCTATTCCTAGATATTCTTCCACAGAGGAACCTGTTTTAAGTCACTTTCATTTCACCAAGATCAAGTCTCTCTTGATAGCATGTTCAGCCAAGACCTTGTTTAACAAAGAGGAAATAAATAGCCACATATAGAGTGCAGGGACAGGGGTTATCTATGCATGGTTCCACACAGCTAATTCTCTTCTCTAAAGATCATTACAATTGTGCAGCACCTACATGTTTCCAGTTTATGATGGCTATGGACACTGCACATAGAGGCTGTTTGGATAATGGATGATGTGCAACTATATGATGGGCTGTATCACTCCTTGGGTTCCAACATGGACATGCATATTGCGGCTTGGATATTATAGATCTTTACAAATATATGGCTCCCAACAACCAACAGGTGTTTCCAAATTAGAACAGGAATGCAGTTTTCAATCAGCCAACATCACCATGAGCATGCCAAAACTAAAAAATTCAGCTACCTTACATCAAAGAGAATTAGAATACTTTAAGACAGATGAAAGATTAAGTGGACACAAAAGCATTTGAATGATATCCTTGCCAGGGTCACTAGCAACACCCAGAAAGAGGTGTTTATATAATGGTTAGCATTACCCAACTGGTTTATTCACAATGGTAAATAGCACCAATTCCATCACCCTTCATACACCCACCTCTTTTCCTGTCACCATAAATAGATTTGAAAAGTTTCTGCAGATGAGCATGACCCTGTCTGTTTGTGCACTTAGCCATGCATGATTCATTCTTGGCTAGTAGCAGCTCTGCAGAATGACTGAAAGATAACTAGTTGACAGACCGACCAATAGATGACTCATGCTTTCCATAAAGCCATACCTTTGGCCTTCTATAGATATCAATTGCAAAGCTGACAGGGGAGGGGGAGAGGAAGAGAACAAAGAAATTACTCATGCCCTTTGCACAATACTAAGTAAATTTGATTCATGAGCTGCAGATTTGTTGCTAGAAGTCATTTGTATGTTGGGACAAGAGGCAGTATAGCAAACCTGAAAATGGGAAGATATAAGCAACTGAGGAGCACAGTACAGCATTTTAGTCATCTTCTTTTGAAGGAAAAGAAAAGAAAAAGAAAGAAATTATACAGGGGCAAATAACCAAAATGATTAAAGGGCTTTGATTTTGTCTATTTAAAAAAAGCCAAAAATTGGAGTAAAAAAACAAAACTTAAGGGATGAAAAGCAACTAAAGTGGATTTTGCTAGAGGTTTATAAATTCTGCACAGTGTACAGAAACTAGAAAGGGGACACAGGGCAGGCCATGAAATTGATCTGGTTGACTGAAGATAAAGTAAGAGGAATTAACCTCTGCATTACAAAATCCATTGCTATAGGATGTGGTGGATGGAAAAAACAGATTAATGGAGGAGAGATCTATCAACGGTTATTAGCCATCATGGCTGTATGAACTTCACAGGTTTTTGAGCAATAGCAGAAAAAAAGGGTGGCTGGGGGATATTAGGTTCATGTCCTCCTCGCAGGTTTCTGAAAGGCATTTAATTGGCTGCTCTGAGAAACAAGATGCTTAAGCAGAAGGACTTGGGCCCCTCTTCCATTGTAAGAATATTGTCAAATTTTCAGAGCCACCCATATATTAAATATAAGCCAAACTTGAAGTCTCAAGTTAGGGCTACTGAATAGAAACTCTTAAGCAATGCAATAAAAGCTCCATTTTTATTGAAGGAAATCTAGATCCCATTCCACAAGGTAGGGTTTATGGTTCAGTTCACACCACACTTGCTGACGACAGCTTGAAGTATCAACTGGTGTGTATTAATTGGCCCTCAGATTCAGTGTTACAGATAGAACTTTTAATAAATTGGCTCAATGCAGTAAGGATGTGTCATATTTCTTAGAAATATTGCCCAGTAAAGTATCCATTTCATATAGTTCTTCGGGTTCTACAAACTGAAATTAAATACAAGGAATTTGTAGATGTTAATCATCACCAACTGAAGTACTTTGGCCACATAATGAGAAGACAGGATACCCTGGAGAAGAAGCTGATGCTAGGGAAAGTGGAAGGCAAAAGGAAGAGGGGCCGACCAAGGGCAAGATGGATGGATGATATTCTGGAGGTGACAGACTCAACCATGGGGGAGCTGGGGATGGTGACCGCCGACAGGAAGCTCTGGCGTGGGCTGGTCCATGGAGTCAGAAGCGACTGAACGAATAAACAACAATCATCACCAAATGCTTTGTCATAGACTCATTTTCTCAGGCCCCACAGCTGCAGTGGTCATTCAGAAATCATGTCATGTAAGTAACTAAGTTTAATAGTTATGATGCTTAAAAGAAATGCAGAGCAAATCCACAAGGAAAAATCCTGTATTAGCTAATGCCACAATATGTCCTAAGGCAATTTGTCACACAAAGCAAAACAATAATATAACTTTCACTGGACATTCTGCTTTTGCTTTCACAGATCAGTGCAATTTGTGAGAAACTGAACCACCTCTTTTAAAAAAATCACTAAGTAAACTTGTTTACATTTAAATTTTAACAGCATCTGGATCCAGAGGATCTATTTCCCTGAAGAGCTAAATTATCAAATCTAATCATTATAGCTTAATGTCTGGGAAATATTGGCAATGATAGTTCACAGACAATAGTAGTCAAAGTTTTACACAGTCTTCAACAGTAGCGATGAGTGCACTGTTGGAAGAGCTGAAGGACCAGGTTAGGGACAGATCATCATGGAGAAAAACTATCTATGTAGATCAGGGGTGGGCCACGTCAGGCCTGCGGGCTTTATAACGCCTGTGGGGCTCCTGCCTAAGGCCCACGGGGCTCCCGCCCACAAACCCCGCCCCTTCCATGCGATTGGCTCCCGCCTGCAAACCCCGCCCCTAGTGTTTGTGATTGGCTCCCGCCCGCAAACTCTGGCCCCCGGTCTGCGGAAATCCCAGAAACCCCGCCCCCCGCTTATAAATATCCAAATAGCCCTTGGCAGAAAAAAGGTTCCCCACCCCTGATGTAGATGCTAAGAGTTAACAATGACTTGATGGCATGTAATCATCATCATAATCAACCAGAGGTCATAATAGCTAGGTGCTTATGATCCTCAGAGCAGGAGTTTCAGTATTTCTGAAACATACAACAATATTATTTATGAAGCAGACATTCTAGAAATCTTCAAGCATGCTCATACAATTTTAGCACCTTAACTAATCATACTGTATCTGATTTATATAAATATAGGAGCTGCTTTTGCTTTCTATTGAAAAAAGGATAAATGAACATAAGATGATTCTTCCTTTTAGAGATCCAAAATGAATTCATGTTCTTGATGTAGGGGGAAAAACACCGGATATTGTTTTAACAGCCTTTTAGTTTTGGAACTGAAATAACTCAGTAGAGTTTAGAGGGTGAAAGTAGAAGTGAATTCCAAGGCAGAGTAAGTGCTTTCATAAAATCAGAGCTGAAAAGGCCCATTCAAGGCTCTTGAGTCCAATCTTCTACCCAATGATCCGATGATCAATTCTTAACATCATCAGAAAAAAGGATCAGGTGATCATACAGATGATGACTTCCTCTTTTCAAGGGTTGCTGTTAGTTCAGAAAGAAGGCTCCCTAGTCTAGATAATGTCTCTTCGAAAACGTAATAAGGAGGGGATGGCTTAAATATCTGGGGGTAGGCTGTTCCAGAGGTGGAGGGCTGTCACAGAGAAGGCTTGATCACAGGGCCCCTACAATGACATTCCCTTGGTGTTGAGACCCTAAGTAAGCCTTCTCTCCCTGACTTATTGGATGAGCATCTCTTGTCATAACTGCTGTTAGCTAAGGCTGATGGAAGGCACCAGACAGTCTATGCCTGGGCTAGCTATCTGACCTTATGTAAGTCAGCTTCCTATATTCCGTGTTGAAAACGGAGGGCATAAAAGTGTGAACATGGTTCTGAAAAGCATAACCCAAAATGAACAATGAACAGAGAACAAAGAGAGCCTCAGTAATGGGTTACTAAGTTGTGGGTTTTAGAATCAATGCACTCCATTTCCAGACTGGATTTGTGAAGGATTCAGGAAGACAAATGCTGCATTGTTGGGTTAACCTTTTGAGATAATCCTATCAAAAATGGCATCTTGGTTGAGAATACAAACAACCATTTACTGGGCAATGGGTAATTAGCTGTGCTTACAACAGTGTGAGCAGTTGATTTACCAGACCAGTGAAAATTAGCAGACCTTGTTCCTCCCATTTCTAAAAATGTACAGGGAACCACATTCTTTTGGCCTTCCAATACCTTTTCAGTTGCTCTTGCTTTGGCCTCATGGTCAGTTCTGGGGATCAATTGACAATAGGTATTCAACCCTGTTTATTTTGAGCTGGCTTTCAAACATAGTGTAAAGTCAGCCCATTCCAAATAAAGACTTAGTTCAAGACTAGTGAATAATTTTGGCAGAGAAAGAGTCAAACAAGATAGGGTACAAAATAGAAAGTGAAAGTTGTCCTATCAGTGTTGTCAATCCATACTACAAGTTGAAGGGCCATTAAAAGGATTCATATTTGTATGTGAATTTGTGGCACAGGTTGGAATCCCTTCAATTCTTCAACACAACTATTTTCAGAAACTCTGACTTGTCTTTTGACTTCCACACTGTATCTCTTACGGGATTCAGCTTTGACCCTACTGTTACCTTCAGCAATTCCCCACAGATTTCAGTGGAGTCTAAATTGTTGGCAACTCAATATCTTCAGTTCACATATATTTAGAAGCCCATTCAGGGAATATTCCATTCAGGGAATATTTCTAAGCTTACACATATCAACAAAGGGATTTTTAATGTACATGTTCTCTCTAAAAAGCACTTAGGACCTATTTATCTAGACAGATCACTCAGATTAATAACCTCTTAACTAGCTATTTTCTGCTAATCAAAATGAGGCAGAGAGTACCAATGTACAAAACACTGTTTGAAGTTTTGAGGAAGAAATTAACATTTTAATGCAGAAATGCTGCCAATTTGGAAGCTTGAACTGTTCCAGACAGATACCTGATGATTAAATAAGTTCCTTAGAGGAATATAAACATGATTCTATGTAGATAACTACAGTTATGAAAAGACATTGGACTGTAAAGACCTGACTTGAAACCAATTCAGCTTGGTGCAAAGACAAACAGGGTTGGTGTTAGCTGGATTTCTTTCTACCATGCTCTGCTGTGCAGTTGTGGAAAAGGATAGGAAGCTTTCATTTCAATTTCCCCCCAACATCAGCTGAATCTTCCATCCAAGCTTTAAAAAGAGATCCATCTGAACTATCATTTTGCAGGGGTGGGGAACCTTTTTTGTGCCAAGGACCATTTGGATATTTGGGGACCAGGGGTGGGTGGGTGGTGGGGTTTCTGGGATTTCCGCAGACCAGGGGGCGGAGTTTGTGGGCGGGAGCCAATCACAAGCACTGGGGGCGGGGTTTGGGGGTGGGAGCTAATCGCATGGAAGGGGCGGGGTTTGTGGGCGGGAGCCCCGTGGGCCTTATATGGCCCACGGGCCTGACGTTACCCACCCCTGATTTTTAGAGAACTCATTGGCACATTGCGCTAAGACACAATGTGTTATTTTGGGTTTGGCCTTTTTAAAATTCTTGGTAGATGAATAGGGAGCTCCTTCTCCTATAGTAAAGGCCAACTTGCATTCATCTGTCTCCAGCATGGATTGGTTTCACTGCTTTAGAGGCACAGAAAGTTTTGTTACTCGTAGAAAGGACCTCTTTGACGTGCAGCTTCTCAGGTTCTGGTATGAGGTTGAAAACTGGGAAGAGGAGCTACAAAATAAACAGCTCAGAAGCATGAAAGAGAAACAGAATGGGACAGTTGGAGAAAAGAGCTGGGCAGAAGGATGCCTGCAAGAGGGGTCTCTGAAGAGATGGTAAAATTATTTAGATCAGGAGAGTCTTATGGGTGATTGAGAGGAACATTAGGAAGGATGGATAAGCGAATAAGAGAAAGAACGGCTACATGCTAAAGAAAAAGATTTGAAGCCCAAGAAGTGGATAAAGCCATGGTATAATCATTCTATGGCAATACATAGTTGAACAGTGTCCTCATTTATGCAATCCTAAACTATAAACCCTCGTTTACAAATTTAAGTGCCTTTTACACATCACTTTAAACCAAAAATAAGTCATATTACTGTTTAGTAAGATGTGGGAACCATGCCTTGAATAGTGCCAACATGGAGTGAAAAATAGGATAAATCAAGATTGGGACTGTGGTTCACTGACCGGTGGACGGGCAAATGAAATCTGGGAATTTCAGGATTGTAAGAGAACAATCAGCAGAAGGCTATTTGGATCCATAATCTGTGTAGCCATGATCTATAGCAGTTGTGGATTCTTGTATCATACTGATCCTTTGCCTGGGCAGCCTTAAGCAGCAATAAGTAGTAAAATGTACCATCTCTGCACAACACTCTTAACCAGATCAGGTAAAGACCTAGTGATTGCATCCATACAACACATTAAGCTTGGTTCATTTTGGCTTAGCAGGTTTTTTGAACCCAGCTACTGTGGTTTATTCAACCATCCATGATTAAAAGAAACCATAATTTAATGTGATATGTGAACCCAACCAAGGAGAATCTTCCATTAACAGAATCTTAATTATTTGATTGATACCTCCAAAATCACCTAGATGAACTGAACAGAGCATAAAATAAATATGCATGAAAGCAAAGTGGTTAATATATTAAACTTTTATAGATAAAGAATCCAGTGGCTATTTTTCAGGCACACATACCTCTGCTGAAATATAACTTTATTAAACTGAAAAAACTGTTCTGTTTTAAGAAAGCTTGCACAAATAAATCCCTAGACAAAAGGAATGGAGTCAGTACATAGAATTAATTATTCTAGGAACCATCAGAAGCCTGGTGGATGGAAGAAAGACACGGCCTTAATCTACCGTTGTGAACTATTTGTTATTTCCAGACACTGCCAATAGCATGCACTCCTTTGACCTCATTTCACTTTGTCTGACTGATTAGGACCACATCAGAGATGTCTGGCTGCCTTGGAAAGCGTCACACAATGAACAGTTGTTACACTGGGTCAGAGTACTTGCTGGTCCGTACAGTAGTCAAGACTTTGAACTTGGAAAGGGAGGGGGTGGAAAACAGCCTCTTTTTAAGACTCATCCAAGAAGGCAAGAGAAGCCGGCTAATTCCTGTCTGCAGGTGCTAACATGAAATGAAAACCGCTCTCACCCCCCCTCTTCACAATTAACCTAACTGTGGATTCAAGCACACACAGTAGTAAGGTTAACCCCTTAAAAAGATATTTATTAGCCCTTTGTAGAATCCTTCTTTTTCCACTGGCTTCCAGAATTAAGACCAGGATCTTAGCAAAGCTGAAATAGATTTCCATTTCATGTATGTAGGGGTGTGTCTGTGTCTGTGTGTGTGTATGTATTCTCTCTCTCTCCCTCTATCTGTTTATATTGATGTGGCTCAGTGATCCCTTAATATATATTAACTGAGTTCATACAACAGACCAGGTGGTAAAAAGGGTTGGACAGTTTTATTTATTTATTTATTTAATTTTTGTCCCACCTTTATTATTTTTATAAATAACTCAAGGCAGCAAAGATACCTAATACTCCTTCCTCCCCCTATTTTCCCCACAACAACAACCCTGTGAGGTGAGTTGGGCTGAGAGAGAGTGACTGGCCCAAGGTCACCCAGCCGGCTTTCGTGCCCAAGGCGGGACTAGAACTCTCAGTCTCCTGGTTTCTAGCCCAGCAACTTAACCACTAGACCAAACTGGCTACAACATGCTGTGAGAACCTAACCATTATCATAGAATATTGTGTGAATCAGGTTGTCATCTTGCACCATAATTCAGTTGGTTTGGGGACTATATTTAGCTGAACATAGCAACTGTGTTTTGCTCATTTGGGTTTAGCATATTCTGTGAATGACACTATTAGATTTTAAAGTCTCCTTTGAAGATAGGTTGACCGCATCAATATGTCCATGCATTTTCCTTGGCCACAGTATGGGATTGTATGGAAGAACATTGTCATTATCTTCTTCCAGGTTGGGACTGTCTGACAGTATCCCATCCAATTACTAGCCAGGCCTGACTCTGCTTAGCTTCATAGCTCAGATAAGGTCAGCCAATCCTGCCACCTGCTGAGGCCATTAGATCATACTATTGAACAAATCATAAGTGGCTTCAAAGTGACCTTTCTGCCACTCTGAAAGGTAGAGCAATTATTTTAATAACCATCAGCAATTATTGATAGAATTATTGTGGAAGTAATTCTAAATTAATCCAGAGGAAAAATCAGTATAAAGAAATAAATTCAAACATCAAACAGAATGAAGAAAACACTTAAAGCTCATTGCATCATTTTAAAAAGTGCCATATCAGCTTACTATTTCAGGCCATAAAGAATGAAACGCTAGTGTCAATTTTAAGGAGAGTTTATTTCAAACAACGCTTAACATTTCAAATAGAACTCATCTTAAATTACAAGGCAGTGATTCAGGCAGGGACCCACAGCTAGCAATAAGCATATGTGGTAAATCAGAAATGAGTTTAATGGGACTTACTTCCAGATAAATTTCTTTTGAGTTGCAGCCAATCCTACTTTGGGATAAACATGCAAAATCCATAGCTTTTCATTAGGCTTAATACTTGTTATACTGTATTGCAGTCTTCCTCAAAGTCAATCTTAAACGAACTCCCAACAGTTTTCCATCTTAGTTTCCAATATTAAAAGTGGATATGTAAGGTGATCCTGCAAACTTAGTCCTAGTGTCAAGGAATAATTTGGAAAAAGAACAAATGATTTCCAATAAGAAACTTCTGCAGTCTGTCATTACAAGTCTTTGTCCTTCAATGGAAGTCTGAAGGCGGACTGATATTTTGGGATATTCTTATTCCTACCTTCTTGCAGTGCCTATCAACTAAAAAAATTAAGTTCATTTCACAGCTGCAGGGTGGGAAGAATTCTGAAGGACACTATACCCATGTTCAGCAGCAATAAGATAGATGGTGACAGACTTGCCCATCTATCTATGATGCAGCATTATGATGAAAGTCATGTACATTCTAATTTGCTTATTGTGTCTGGAATTGATACTTAGGTATTAATCTGTATATGGGAAATTGAAGGACTCCAGTGGCATTAATTAGACCCTAATTAATATGTAGTTCCATGGTGACTTTTACTGTAACCTGGGCAGTGAAAAGTAGTTTAATGCTGGCTTTCTAAACCTGATGCCTGTCTTATGTCTTGGGATACAATTCATATCAACCCTCCTAGTTGGCAAGTTACAGTAAGAATTATAGTCCAACATATCTGAATGGCACTAGGCTATGGGAAATTGTTTCAAGGCATTTTACATCTTGATGGGAAATACTGGAAAGTAGGTCCCAGAAATTTCAAATGGGGCTTACTCTCAGGAAAACACGTTGAGTATATTTTGCTATAACCCCAACTCTATCTATCTATCTATCTATCTATCTATCTATCTATCTATCTATCTATCTACCTACCTACCTACCTACCTACCTACCTACCTACCTACCTACCTACCTTCCCCAACTCTAATTAATAGATCAAGATGTTGGAACAGATTCAGGCAAGTTTATTGGTTCAAAAGCATTTTTAAGAAGACTATGTCAAAATCAGCTTGGAAAAATTAGTCCCTCTCCCATTTCACTGTTGCCTGTCTTGACAGCTAAAGAATGCATGTATTTTATATGTATATTACATATTGAATGTTGTTCGTCTTAATGCTAACCTTGCAGGTCGAAATCCCCTGAGTATCACTTCATCAGAAGTGAGAAATGAAGTCTATTTGGAAGAGCAGACAACTAAATTAACGAGACTGCCTTGTGTCAGCCAAAACATCATTACAGCTGATTAGCTGAGAGGAAGGGACTGAAAATAAAGGTGATGAATTTGAAAGGAAAAGAAAAATATATAGTCAAGGCCTGGAAAAAGGGAGGCAAACATTTGGCAATATAATACATAGCAGACAGAAGCTCTGTACGTATTTTTATTAGCAAAGAAAATATTGTCATGTGTTGGGGATCTTTGGGTAGGTAAACAGTCAAGACCTGCAGCCAAAAAGGGACACACTATCTAGAAGCAGGAAGGGGAGAAACATCCATTTTAATTGCTGCAATATTTAGAGAGAGAATCACATTTTCCATGGACATTGATTTTTAATTAGCTGATTTTAAAGAAGAAATACTTGTACACTAACATCCCTGACAGAGGGGGGAAGATGACACTGTTCCACAATAATTATTAGCCTGCTGTGTCTGGGAATCTGGTGATGTAGTAGATACATCAAGGGCACTGGCAGGCTCATCAATAATGAGGGTATGGCCATGTACTGCGTGTATCTTTTGCATAGATTGTATTTAAACAGCAGATTCTTTACCAGCAAAAAAGGAGAGAAGAGGCAATCAGCCAGATTCATGACAACAATGCAGTATTTTAAATATATTCCAGTTCTGGGCATTTCCCCAATGCCTTACTGTGTTGGAGAGTTTAAAAATGGCAGGGAATGGCAATTTTTGTGCATAATATTACAGAATAGAAAGGAAGAATTGGAGAACAGTTTTCTGCTTACCAAGCAAACTCAGACATGCCAGCTAAATAGGAAGTCCCACTGTAGTCAACAGAGCTCAGGTCTTAGTTATGGATAAGGATTGAAGCCTTAAAAATTGAAACCATTTCTCCATCACCAGAACAGCAAAGGTTAAAAAAGCCCTTCTCTGGTCCGATCCCCATTTTTCTTAAATGTCTTTTGGGAACTAGAGCAAAGATCTGTTAGGACCGCAGAACAGAATAAAACGCAGATGTGTGCAGGAAATAGAATTCATGTTATTTCATTAGATATCAGGAACTCTGTGACGATATATTTACTTAGCTATCATTATAGGCACAGACACACCGGCCGGGAACTAACTTCGTCTGACTTAGTCTTTCCAAAGGCTAGACAGAGCTGTAATCTACTTCTCAGACTGAGTGATTACTATTTATAGTCACAAATTCTGGTTTGCCGGACATAACAGTTTGCATTCTCAACACATTGGCGAGACTCCTTGGTGAGATGCCTTAATGGCTAAACAATTATTCTGTCATGTCATGATGGGCTGGCTGTAAGCGTCCTTCCCCACAACTTTGGAGCCAGAACTGTGGCACTCTTCACAAAAGAGTCCTGTTGGATCAGACCAAAACTCACCACCAGCCAGCTTGGTCCTCTGTTCCCACCACTGCTCAGCGAAGCTTCTGCTGGTAAACTCACAGCCCTATGCCACTGTTGGTGTCCACCCCCAGATTTCCAGAGATATACTGCCTCTGGACAAGGAGGCTTCAGTGATCGCCCCCAACGACCTGTCGCCTATGAATCTGAAGCTTTAGAAAAGGAAAATCAAGGGCTCGACTTTCCAGCAAGTAAAGCATTAAATAGTTGTAAAAGAGAAGCGGGTGGTGTATAAATAACTGGGGAGGCTGAAAGAGTTATTAATACAAACGGGTTAGGACAGCTGGAAGAGACGAGGCTGAAGGGGAAGGGGGCTCCGATCTGCAAGGTTCAGGAAGAGCAGCAGATTGCAGGAAGGCAATTAAAAAAAACCCCACAGGCAGCGACAATAAAACCAGAGAGACGGAGTCTCGTCCTGGGAGAAGGGAGCTCCCAGGCTCGCTGGTTGGAACCTCCGATCGAGCGTGTGCTTTAAATAGCCCGAACAGGCTGTTTTGCCGTCTGGCTTGGGAACAAAGTTCCCGGGGCGATCAAACTCACTGGGGAGGATCGCGGCCCCCTCCCTCCTCCTCGGCTCCTCTCCCTCTCCTAAAGGGGAGACCCAGCCGCGCAGCCCAGCCAGACCGGGAGGCTTCTCCGGCGCGTTCCCACGGTCCTCCGGGTCTCCTCAGCGCGAAGGGAACGCGCCGATCAATGGAAGGACTCCGCTCGCCTCCCCCCCCCCCCCCCCCCGCTTTCTGTCTCCCGCAGCCCCGCCGGCGAAGCTGAAGGGCAACATTCAACCAAGCTGGGAAGATTTCATTCGCGCTGAAATTCACCTCTCTCGCCCTCTCCTCTTCTTCAGAAATAACACGGTTTAACTATTTGATTTAACGTGATGAACACTACCACTGCAGATGCACAACTATCTGCCGGGGAAGACGTTATCCGAAAGAGGAGGAAACGAAGTGCCCAAAATTGCAAGAATCGCAACTTTTTAAGGGGAGGAAATGGAGGGGGGGGTGAGCAGGAGAAAAGAGGAGTGGATTACAGGAGGAAAAAGACTGAGGATTGGAAAAAGTGGGGGAACAGAACCAAACCAGACTCTGATAGAAGGATAAAAATGTTCGCCTCGGGGTTTTTTTTCCGCGTAAAAACCGCAGAAGGAACCCCTCGGAGGAAACCGCAGAAGAGGGACGGCGGGGGTGAAACACACTTGGAAACTCCGGACCGCATTTCCCCGGAGGGAACCGCGCAAGGCGGCCGTGCAAGTCGCGCCAAATCCAGCGCCAAATCCAAATCCAACCCCCCGTCCCCAAATCGGGGAAAAAAAAAAAAAAAGAGAGAGAGAGAGAGAGAGAGAGAGAGAAGGAACGGAAGGAACCGTATGGGTAATAAAATAAATCGAAGAAGTACTTACTGATCTCCATACTCTGAAACAAAGACCGTTTGCAGTTACAAGTGCAGGATACATTAGGCTGGTTAGGTCCGCCGGTGTTGTTGAGACCCATCAAGTTATACATTTAAAAATCAGGGGGAGAAACAAAAGGAGCGGCGAGACCTCAAAAGGTCTCCGGGAAGCGCGACATAAAGACGGGAGCGTCCTGCGAGGAGGGGGGCGACGGCTGAGGGACGGGAGAGGAAACCGAGGCAAATAGGACTGACTTTAAAAAAACACACAGAGAGAGAAACCTTTCCGGAGGAAGGAGGGGGGGGGAAACCTCAACATTAAAAAGAGCACCCTCCTCAGTTTCACGGGGGTGGGTGGGGGGTGGGGAGAGATATGTGTGTGTCTGTCTAGCTTCAGATCAGAAGCTGGTAAGAGAAGGTTGGAGCTCTAAAGAGGTGCGGCTTGGCCCCCATTTCCCCCGCCAGACCTAGAAGTTCGCACACGGAGCGGACGAGACTTGCGACTTTGTTTCTCTCTCTCTCTCCGTCTCCCTCTCTCGCGCCCGCCTGCCCAGGCAAGATGTGAGTCCTTCCCTCCTCCTCCTCTCCCGCCCCCCCCCTCCCCGTCCTTTGCTCCTCATTCAAGTCCAAGGAGATTCAGTTTCAGATGGGAGAGAGAGAGAGAAAGAGGAGACTGAAGCAGACAGACGGGGTGACGTCAACGCTAGACTGGAACTGCCCTTTCCAAAGGGAGGGGGCGCGCGCGGGGAGGGAAAGAATCTATTGGGGAAGGCGCGGTAGACAGGGAGGCGGGGAGAAGGATCCTGAAGGACTGGCGCCGCTGCCCAATCGCAGGCGGGATAGCCTTTTGGCCCCTCCCTCCGTTCAGGCGGTCGGGCCTGCCTCTTAAAGACAAAGGTGCTCGGAGTTTGGCGGAAAAAAAAAAAGCAGGGGGGAGGGGAGGATCCTTGCAAAGAAACGGAGGGAGAGGGGGACTCTGCGAGGCTTCCAGGGACGGGCAGAAGGAGATGGCTTGGTGGTGGTGGTGGTGGTGGTGGTGGTAGAGATAAATCTCTTTTTCCTTATGTATTGAAGCAAGGCAGCCTTCTGTCTCTCTCCCCCTCCCCCCCCCGTCAATAAAATTTTCCTAAATCTCCCCAGTCCCCGAGTTACGGCGAATAAGTGAGGTACAAGCGGCTTCCGTCGGGACCAAACTTGGTAAGTGAAGGATGTTATTTAAAAAGAAGGAGGGGGGGGGAGAGAGAGAGAGAGAGAGAAGCAGCCTCTCTAAATATTCGGTTGTACCAAATCAGCGGGTATCAGAAAAAAAAAAGACACTGGCTGGGGGATTATGGGAATTGAAGCCCCGAACATCTGGAAGGCATCAGGTTGAGGAAAGCTGTATTACTGCCCCAACCCTTCTCGCTGCTAAAGCCTCGTTTATCCCTCTGAATGAAAGGGGGGGGGGGTGTCCTTTAACCGAATGAGAAGTCTCCCCTCCAGACGTGCAAGGAGAACCCAGCAGTTCCATCCTACCTAATTTTTATTTATTTATTTGAATTTACAATATTGGCTGCCCAACTCCAATGGACTGCCCAGTTAGAGGATGAAGAATTCACCCTGATCTGGGATTTGGTTTCCACCTAGACAATTTGGGGAAACTGAGTGGTAGGATATCAAGGTGAGAATTCCCCACTTTGCTTTGCTTGGAATCAGCCTCTGTTGCTCTCACCCACTACAGTTAGTCTGAAGAGGAGGCTTGCTGTATTTCAGTTAAGGGAGACATTCCTTAAGAACACCAGGGTCCCCTGGGTTCACACGAATTCAGCTTGCCAGATCTCAGCTCCAGACATTCAGACATCCGATAGATAGCAGCAAACAGATAGAGAAACAAGTAATTCTGTGCCGCCATTCAGAGTTTGGCAAGCCATAGTAGTAGTAGTACATTAAGCTTACATGGGATTTGTTTGATTTTGGCTTAGGGTGTTTTGGGAATCTAGCCAACTCTGGTTAATTCAAGAAAATGTGTCCAAGTGAATCATGGTTTAGTGTGATGTGCAAATTTAGTCTACATTCCCAGCAGTGGGCTGTCAGATTGGACTTTAAAAACTGTAATTTGAGGGTCAGCAAAAGGTTGAATGAAACCTTAGGCCAAAATATACCTAGTTTCCAGGTGCTACATGACAATATTTTTGTGCTGCAACATCCAACATAATTATTGTCTGCAAGAGTTACAGTATGGTTAGTTAATGCTAGCCAAATAATTAATCCAGATACTTGGTGAAATGGCCTATCTTCCCAAAGAACTTTTAATTCAAAAATTATCCACATAAACATTTCTTTATACTTTGGATCACATTGTGTATTTGGATGTTATAAGTGTGTACATATTTTATTGCACAGTATCTTACTGCCAAAATGTAAATACAGAGTTTAGTCGGTCTTGTGCCAACTGTACAGGTAGAGCTAGCTGGAAATTTAAAGTATTAATACAGTAGCAAATTTAATTGGCAATACGATTCTTAACCCCCCAGAATATGATTCTTAACCCCCCAGAAGCTACTGCTTAGGAAAAGAGGTAATAACTATTTGTGTAGCTGTTTCTTGATGGGAACAATATAATATGGCATTACTATTATTTTGGGTTTTTTTTAAGAAGCCATTTTCTAGGGGAAAAGGCCATCTTAGTGTACGGCAACTATTTTGAAAAGGCCAACTTCAACTCAACTTCCTTGAATTATCTTTCAAGGAAGTGAAAATAAAACTGGTAAAATAGTTGTGCCTTTATGTATAGCTACTACATCTGCACTGCAAAATTATTACTAGGTGGCAGGAGAAATAGAGTGACCCCTAATGTTTTGCTGCCACAGAGTGGTCATGTGGATTTTTGCGCCCCAGATCCTACCTTACATACATCCATGCTGAGGTTGTATTTGAATCTCTGTACATTCGGACTTCTGGTGGGGACATGGCGGACTGAACAGCTGTGCCCGCAGGCTCAGTGGGCAGAACTGACAACAAGGCAGTTTTTTTCGGGCTCAGGAAGGTTTTTCCTGAAGCCCAGGAGTGTTTTTCCAGAAAAAGGAAAACACCTGGAATCACCCCATCTGTCCTCTGGACGGCTGCTTGCAGCCAGAAGATTGCAAACAGAGTTCACGCTCGACTGGTAAGAGCAGCCGGGAGGCTGGGACATCACCATTTCCAAGCCACGCTGTAGCCTTAAAGGGACACTAAGACTGGCCACCCCGTTTCTAAATCACCCAATTTATATTCCTTGTAAGTATGTGAACCTTAAGAGAGGCTTTCTACAGCAAGGAGAAGCGGGTTCTCTTGGTGCTTATCGTTATTTTGGGGATTAATTTTTTTAAAAAAATTCTTTTTAAGTTTTGGACTTTGTTTTCCATCCAAATATTAAGGAGGATTGAGAGTAAATAATTGTCTCCCTGTTATTATTTTTGTACTTAATTTGAATATATTAGCATTCTCCTACATGTTGAATCGGCTGTTTGGAACTTTCAGTTTTCTGCTTCTACTTTCCCTGCGGAACTGTCTGCATATCTCACTTTCACTTGTGTAAACACATTCTGAAATTCTTTCATATTTTTGACTTTCGCTGGTTAAGCTCCTAGGGGGCGCCATAATCTACTGTGTGAGACATGGAGGATTTTAAACAGACTTTCTCTGACTTCCACCGAGATTTTAAACAGATTCTTTCTGATTCCTACCTAGTTTTTATGCAAGGCATTCAGAACATTGTGGAAAATATGAGGTCTAAAATGTGTCATCTGGTTGGGGATGTCGTGGAGGAATCTGAGGAATTTAGCAGTGACAGAAATGTCTTCTAAGAGTGAGATGGGGCTTCTGTTGAAATGCTGGAGGAAGATTGGATAGTCGAGTTGAATAAATTGAAGGGAGAGATCGAGTTGCAAGCCATAAGTGAAATTGAGCTTCTAATGGAATGCCATGGAAAAGAAGGGGTTATTATGTATGGGAAGTTTTCTGAAGAGAAGTCGGAATTTTTGAGGGGGGCAGTTGGGCTGTTCAATTTTTTAAAGAAAAAAGCTCTGTGCGTATTGTGGGGATATGTAAATGCTCTGGTTTATTTTGAAGTGGGATAAGAGTTGAAGAATATTTATCTGGATTGCTTTTAGGGTTTGGCTGATTTCATTTATCTTTAACGATTTGGATTAAGATTATTAAGGTATAATAAGAAAAAAATAAATGTCTGGTTTTGGGTTTAATATGATTAAGATTATTAGAATTGTTCTATTAAGTACAATGGCAGACAATTTATATGTTTTTTAGTTTGATTTTTATTATAGTAGACAGGAATGTATAGAATAGTAGTAGGAAGGAAATAATTAAATAAATGTTATCTTTGTGGGGAAGTTGATTAGGAGGTCTATATTTTTTCTTTTCTTTTAATATAAGGGGAGGGAGCAACTGTATTTAGTGATTTTTATAATGTGCCAATGGAATGATTTATAGAAATAATGTGATTTTGGTTTGATATAGAGAAAGGGATTGATTATGGAAAATTGTTGTATATCCTTGCTGTTAAAAGTCGGAAGTCACCTCTTTTTGTAATTTTGAAAAATTTTCTCTTGTGTTTCTACACTTTTTTAGTTTTTTCTTTTTTTCTTTGTAGTTTTTTGTTTTTCTGTAGCTTTTATCTTTGCTTTAAACTTAATAAAATTCTTATAAAAAAAAGAATCTGTGTACATTCCAGTCAGCATACTGCAAAAAGGATATTGCAGAATCCGAGTAGAAGCTAAATTACTGGGGGGGGGGGGGGGGGGGTAGAGCAGCTCTCCTACAAGGAAAGACTAGAGCAGTGTTTCTCAACATGCTGGCTGGGGAATTCTGGGAGTTCAAGTCCATATATCTTAAAGTTGCTGAGGTTGAGAAACACTGGACTAGAGTGACTGGGGATTTTCAGCTTGGATCAAATGCAGTTAAGGAATATAGTAGAGCTGTATAAAGCCATGAACACTACAACTGATAAGTAAAAAAGGAGGACTTTTTTCCTCCTATAGAAGACAAGATCATCCACCGAAACTAAATACATACAAACTCAGGACTAACAAAAGGAAATATGCCTTTACATGACACATAAACTATTTGCTGCTATCAGATGTGCTTATGGTCACTAATTTATATGGTTTAAAAAAGAAACCTGAGAAATTCATGGAGGATTTAACTGCCTATGGCTGCTAGGCTCAGTAGCAGTATATTAATTCCAGAACCAAAGATTGCTTGCCCTTAGTAGTAGAAAGCCGTTGTCCTTGTCACCCATTTATAAACTTTCCTTCCTGGACTCACTTGGACAGACACTGAATGGTACAGGAGATAGACTTTTGGATTGATCCATCAAAGTTCTTAGGTTCTTAAAAGGAGACAGAGCTGCAGTGTTAGAATTCTGGATTGTATTCAGTTCTGATGGCCGAAGATACTCATACTTTCAAAGCTACACACAGAGAGATTTAATATATTGGCGCATCAAAGAGAAAGGACGGTTTTTCTTTTCTTTTGAAGGCTGCAACGCTGTGCTCACTCTGCTGAACTCAGGGATATTTACTTCTGAGCAGATATACATAGGATTGCATTGTGAATAGGGGAGTGGCATAAAATGAAGTGTTTTCACATCTAACTTTAAGTGGTATCAACTAAAATATACCTGGTTCCAACCTACCAACTCATGCTATATAATCTATACATTGTAAATATTGTAAATTGATATGAAAATCAAATGGGAAGAACCAACAGTATGGTTACTTAGACAGCAGTATCCCCTTGCTTGCATATCCTGTTTGCTGGCCTGGAGAATAATTGGACTGTTCCCCATGGTTTGATTGCTCCTTGGTTGATTAAGAACATCAGAATATAAGAAGAATCTTGTTGTGCCATGCCAAGAGCCAATCTGGCCCAGCATTCTGTGTCCCACAGTGGTCAACCGCTTGCATTCAGGAAGCTCCTCAACACAGACAGGAGGAGGATGGCTGTCTTCCATAGGTGCTCCTCATCAGCTGGTATTGAAAACATGCTGCCTTTGATTTCAGAATTAATGTGACCATGCATTTGTCTAATCCAATTAAAATTAAAATACAGTCCGATTATATTTTATGTATTTTTATGGTTTTATTGCATTTTAAATCATTTAGCTTTTTGTAAACCGCCCAGAGTCCCTCTTCCGCGGGGAAGATGGGCGGTGGCAAAATTTGATAGATAAATAAATAAATAAATAAATAAATAAATAAGCAAGCCATCTAAACTGGTGGCCGTCACCAGATTTGTGGCAGTACATTCCCTATTTTAACTATGTGCTGGAAAAAAGAGAATTCTTTTTACTAACCCTGATTCTTCCTCCTTCCCTCCCCATCCCCATGCGTCCACACTTACAACAGGGTTACTTGAAAGAGGGAATCTGATTTAAGCTGGCTCAGCAACAGCCCAGCAATCTTTTCACACTGATTAAAGGTGTTGGGGAAATCCATAATTTGGAGGCTTACCAAGTTCTGATTCGGTTCTTCTAAAAGGAGTATTCTTTAAAAGGACAATTGGCAACAAAATTGTCACAAATGTCCTTCCCTCTCTTAGTTCTAGTCATGGACCAGCACATGGGCGGTGGATACGGATTCAGTCGCCCTGACTCAAGGATCGAGGCAGTTGAGTAGTTCGGCAGCTGTATCCACGACTGAGCAGCCCTATTTAGGATCCACTCTGCTCACCTCATATGGGGAGGGGGCTAGAAAAGGTGCCCTAAACATAGTCTGCCTCATTTTCTCCCTGACTGGATTACCGCGACCAGTGGGGTCACCATCTAGCGGTCGTAAAAAACACATGAATTTTGGAACATGGAAAATACGGACACTGCAAGACAATATGGATAGTGAACAACCTGAACGTAGGACTGCCATTATTGCAAGGGAGCTGAGACGTTTTAATATCGATATAGCAGCACTCCAAGAAACTCGAAGAGCAGGAGAAGGACAGTTGAAGGAAGAAAATGGAGGTTATACCTTCTTTTGGAAAGGACTGCCTGAACAAGAACGGCAAATACATGGGGTAGGCTTTGCTATCAAAAACAACCTTGTGAAGCTCTTGTCAGAAGTTCCCACTGGGATTAACGAACGACTCTCAACTCTGCAAATAAAACTCGCCAAAAACCAGCAGGCAACTATCCTAAGTGCTTACGCACCAACACTAGATGCAGATGAGGATATCAAGGAAAAATTTTATACCCAGCTGGACACCATCTTATCAGAGATACCAAAGGAAGATAAAATTATCCTCCTGGGCGATTTCAATGCAAGAGTTGGGCGTGATTTTGATTTGTGGCCAGGGATCATTGGGAAAGAAGGAGTTGACAACAGCAACACGAATGGAATCTTACTTCTGACTAAATGTGCAGAGCATAACCTTGTCATTACTAACACACTCTTTCGCCAGAAAAATAAATTTAAAACATCATGGAAGCACCCACGGTCGAAGCACTGGCATCTTTTAGATTATGTAATTGTCCGTGCTAGAGATCACCGTGATGTACTTCTCACCAGAGCCATGACGAGCGCCGATGACTGCTGGACAGACTGTCGATTAATTTGATCCACGATGGCCATAAAGATTGTCCCTCATCGTAGGCTCCAAGGAAGAAAACCAAGGCGTAAAATGAATACACTGGCCCTTCAAGATCCTATTAAACGAGCTTGCTTTCAATCAACTCTCAAGGAACATCTGCCTATGGAACTTCCTGAAAATGTTGAGGAACACTGGATTAAATTGAAGACTTCTATTATTTCAGCCTGTGAACAAACTATCGGATACCAGACTAAGAGACATCAGGACTGGTTTGATGAGAACGATAGTGAGATTGAACATATTATTGACAAGAAAAGGAAAGCCTTCCAGATATGGCAAAAAGATATTAACTGTGCCGTTAAGAAAAAAATCTACGCCAGTGCAAAGGCAGAAGTCCAGAGAAGAACTAGAGAACTTAAGAACATATGGTGGATAAAAAAAGCCCAAGAAACCCAACATTTTGCAGATGCTCATGATGCACGGGGCTTTTTTAATGCCATAAAGGCCATCTATGGACCAACAAACCATGGTGCAAATCCCTTACGCTCAGTAGATGGTGCTAAACTTCTAAAGGACAAAGAGTCTATTGCACTGCGCTGGAAAGAGCATTACTACAATCTCCTTAATCGTCACTCTACTGTGGCTGATGAAGTCTTCTTGCAAATCCCGCAAAAACAAATAAGAAATGAGCTTGCAGTACCCCCTAGTTTGGAGGAAGTCAGTAAAGCCACTAAACAAATGAAAAATAACAAAGCTAGTGGACCTGATGGGATTCCTGCTGAAGTCTTTAAAGAAGGCGGGCCTGAACTTACACAACAACTTCATAAGCTCATCGAAAAAATCTGGATGAGGGAGGAGATTCCAGCAGACTTTAGGGATGCCATAATTATCACTCTCTTTAAAAAGGGTGATAGAACAGACTGTGGAAACTATCGAGGCATCTCCCTTCTAGCCACAGCAGGCAAAATCCTGGCAAAGAACATCGCAAACCGTCTCCTATCTGTATCAGAAGACATCCTCCCTGAAACGCAAAATGGCTTCCGCCCTTCCAGGGGAACAGTGGATATGATCTTCACCGCACGACAGCTTCAAGAAAAATGCAAGGAGCAAAACCGCCCTCTGTACATGGCGTTTATTGATCTGACTAAAGCTTTTGATACTGTAAATCGTACTGCTCTCTGGACCATCCTTCTGAAAATCGGATGCCCTGATAAATTTGTGAACATCTTGCGGTTACTCCATGATGACATGATGGCAACAATCCTGAATAACAATGGCTCTCAAAGCGATCCATTTAAAGTGGAATCCGGCGTTAAACAGGGGTGTGTTATTGCTCCAACCTTATTCGCTATCTTCATCGCTATGATTATACACCTTGTTGAAGAGAAACTTCCTACTGGTGTAGAAATTATATATCGAACAGATGGAAAGCTTTTTAATCTTAGTAGGCTGAAAGCAAAAAATAAGGTAATTGCAACTTCTGTTATAGAACTTCAATATGCCGATGATAACGTAGTCTGTGCACACTCCGAGGAAGATCTTCAAACTATCCTAAACATCTTTGCAGAAGCATATGAAAAGCTCGGCCTCTCGATTAACATTAAAAAAACCAAAGTGCTTTACCAGCAAGTTTGAACCAATCCCTCTGCAGCGCCATCAATCCAGCTTAAAGGTGTGTCACTAGAAAATGTCGACCACTTTTCTTATCTCGGCAGCCATCTATCTACAAAAGCCGACATCGACGCTGAAATTCAGCATCGCCTGAGCTCTGCGAGTGTAGCTTTCTCCCAAATGAAGCGTAGAGTGTTTGAAGATTGGGACATTCGCAGGGAGACCAAAATGCTTGTTTACAAAGCCATTGTACTACCAACCCTTCTGTACGCCTGTGAAACATGGACCCTCTACAAACGCCACCTCCAACTTCTTGAAAGATTCCATCAACGCTGCCTCCGAAAAATTCTGCAAATTACTTGGGAAGATAGGCGGACTAATGTTAGCGTATTAGAAGAAGCGAAAACCACTAGCATTGAAACAATGATAATCCAACATCAACTTCGCTGGACCGGTCATGTTGTTCGAATGCCTGACCATCGTCTTCCAAAGCAGCTACTTTACTCCCAACTTAAGAATGGAAAACGGAATATTGGTGGACAGCAAAAGAGATTCAAAGATACTCTCAAAGCTAATTTTAAAAAATGTAATATCACCATTGAGAACTGGGAAGCCCTAACTCATGAGCGTTTCAATTGGAGGTCATCCTTTATTAATGGCGCTATGGACTTTGAAGAAGCACGAGTACAGGGCGAAAGGGAGAAAAGAGCTAAAAGGAAGGCACATCAGGCAAACCCTCATCATGACCGTCTCCCACCCGGAAACCTATGCCCTCATTGTGGGAGGTTGTGCGGATCCAGAATTGGCCTTTATAGCCACTTACGGATCCACCGTTAAAATTTTACCTTTGGAAGACAATCTTACTCGGCTACGAGTGATCGCCAATGAATGATCATAATGAAAACTGGATTACCTTTTGATGTTTGGGTTCACGAATCACACTTAGCCAGGGCTATGGTTTACGCACAACAATGGCTAGTTTCATGTATCACACTAATTTACAAACTAGAATGGCTGAGTTTACTCAGATCTCATTATGGCCTAGCATGATACATGAACCTTTCTTTTTTCCTTTTTTTGTTGTTGTTCAGTCGTTTAGTCGTGCCCGACTCTTCGTGACCTCATGGACCGTAGCACGCCAGACCTTCCTGTCCTCCACTGTCTCTCGGAGTTTACTCAAATTCATGTCCTTTACTATTGTGCAAAGATGGTGTTAAAATGTAGGGGAAATTATGATTGGCTGCCTGCTGGTTTATCCAATGCTGGGGCTTGGTATAACTGTATATAACATTAAACTACTTTTTAAAACCACGTTTTATCAGACAAGACATAATGGCCTGGTTTGTGCATAATACTAAGCTATAATCCAGTCGTTTTACACACCATATGCTAAGCCAAAGCCAAACCAATCACACTGTGACTTAGTATTATATGACTAGTGCAGTGTTTCTCAACCGTGGCAACTTTAAGATGTGTGGACTTCAACTCCCAGAATTCCCCAGTCAGCAAAGCTGGCTAGGGAATTCTGGGAGTTGAAGTCCACACATCTTAAAATTGTCAAGGTTGAGAAACACTGCACTAGTGAATACTGTCTTTCAAATCAGTGATACACTGCTAAAGAAATCCAAACCACATCAGTACTGTCTTGCACCCTAAGAATTTTCCCCAAGGCTTAAGACTTGAAAACAGACTTCGATCATAGCTGTGTTTTGAACTTTAATCCTTAGTTTCCTATATTTATTAAATAGTAATGCAGTTGTATTGCATGTTTTCCCTTATTGCATAATTATTTATAATTCAAACCTTGTGCAGATAATCCAACCGGGAAGGATTATCTGCACAGGGACTGGGGTGAGATAAAAACTACTGACTCTGGACCCAGCAATCATGTATTAATTGTGGCATCAAGTATTTTCCCAGTTGAGAGGGCACACAATCATGTAGCTCGCATTATCTTGTAAAAATGGTTCAAGGCATGCATCCAAAGCCAATGTTGTTGAAGAGTATTTTTTTTTATCCTGCCTTTATTATTTTTATAAACAACTCAAGGCGGGGAACATACCCAATACTCCTCCTTCCTCCTATTTTCCCCACAACAACAACCCTGTGAGGTGAGATGGGCTGAGAGAGAGTGACTGGCCCAAGGTCACCCAGCCGGCTTTCGTGCCTAAGGCGGGACTAGAACTCTCAGTCTCCTGGCTTGCCATTGGCTCCTTCGTAGGGCTGAGAGAGAGTGACTGGCCCAAGGTCACCCAGCCTGCTTTCATGCCTAAGGCGGGACTAGAACTCTCAGTCTCCTGGCTTGCCATTGGCTCCTTCCTAGTGCTGAGAGAGAGTGACTGGCCCAAGGTCACCCAGCCTGCTTTCATGCCTAAGGCAGGACTAGAACTCTCAGTCTCCTGGCTTGCCATTGGCTCCTTCCTAGGGCTGAGAGAGAGTGACTGGCCCAAGGTCACCCAGCCTGCTTTCATGTCTAAGGCGGGACTAGAACTCTCAGTCTCCTGGCTTGCCATTGGCTCCTTCCTAGGGCTAAGAGAGAGTGACTGGCCCAAGTTCACCCAGCCGGCTTTCGTGCCTAAGGCGGGACTAGAACTCTCAGTCTCCTGGCTTGCCATTGGCTCCTTCGTAGGGCTGAGAGAGAGTGACTGGCCCAAGGTCACCCAGCCTGCTTTTGTGCCTAAGGCGGGACTAGAACTCTCAGTCTCCTGGCTTGCCATTGGCTCCTTCCTAGGGCTGAGAGAGAGTGACTGGCCCAAGGTCACCCAGCCGGCTTTCATGCCTAAGGCAGGACTAGAACTCTCAGTCTCCTGGCTTGCCATTAGCTCCTTCCTAGGTCTGAGAGAGAGTGACTGGCCCAAGGTCACCCAGCCGGCTTTCGTGCCTCAGGCGGGACTAGAACTCTCAGCCTCCTGGTTTCTAGCCTGGTGCCTCAACCACTAGACCAAACTGTCTCTGCAATTCCTGCAAGTGTAGGGCATACAGAAACATGATGGCAGTTCTGTTCTTCCAGCCTTTAAAGTATATAGTTCTACAAAGTTTTGACCATCTGTGTTGGGTTGTCAGCTTCTGAAAACTTTGTGGGCTTGTCCTTGTAGCTCTCTTGGTGACAAAAATAAATTGATTTGCCATTGCCTACATCCAGGAGGTTTATTATTATTATGATGTATTTATTATTTAAATTTATCCCCACCCATCTCCCCAAATAGGGGACTCTGGGCGGTTTATTTGACTTCTCAGTCTAGCATACAGACCTGGGATTTCCTGGTGATCTGCAACCCAAGTACTAGCCAAGTTCATCCCTTTCAGCTTTTTCCAAGATCAACAAGGATGTCTCTGGCACATGACTATCATTAAATGTGCTCTGTGCATTCAGGAGAGTCCTTTACATCCACCTTGTTCAACCTGGTATTTTTGGATGTGTTCAGATTTCATTCCCAGAATTCCTTGTTAGCACAATCAAAGACAAAGATTGGATGTGTAGTCATAACCCATCCAGAGGATGCCATAGCATGTCAACAGGATGCCATCCAAGGTTGCTCTTCTGTTTATTTATTCCATTAGATAGAATTCTCTCCTTATTAATCCATTCCTGCATTTAAGAATGTAGGTCATAAGGGAACAAGATTGAGGAACCGGGTGAACATAGGTAACCTGGCTGATGTAGAATCAAACAACTAGATTGTTTAGTCTATCTGTTATATGGGGCTGTGGCCTTCCAGGATCATCTTGTTTATTTATTTATTCAATCAGTTAATATCACCTTTTCATAGCTTTGCTAGCTAACTATGAATTTTAAGTGTATGATGGAGCCTGAGGTCATCCACGTGCAAAGGATGTGCCCTGTCCTACAGTCACCATAGTTCTGAAGGCAGATGGGCACTGAAAACCAGTCATACAGTATGAATAACTTTCTGAAATCTGCATCCAAAATATAAAATATCTATCTATCTATACCCATCGCTGCATAGTTCCTCCAAGGGCATCTCTGCGGCTCTCCACACAACAGTACGGCAGCATTTGGTCATTGCTTTCTTTCAGAATATGTTTCCAGTCCATCCCATAGCCCTGGTATTTCTGGGGGGATCTCCCACCCTCTATTTGCTTTAGCTTCTGAATCCAGGAAATATTGGCCAGGTGTGGCCACACCTGCTGAGCCACTTGTAAATAGGCAGGTCGGTCTGTCTATCATCTATCTATCTATCTATCTATCTATCTATCTATCTATCTATCTATCTATCTATCTATCATCTATCTATCTATCTAATTTCGCCACTGCCCATCTCCCCCCAAAAGATATTGGACTGGACATTCATGCACACTATGAATGTCCAGTCCAATAACCTCCTTATAGTGAATTTTGGTTCACCCTCTGGTGAGACTTGTGGAAAATGAAATGGAAAAATGACTCAGCTCTCTCCGAATGGAGACTGCTGGGTTGATAATTCATAGCCACTTGTCACTGTTCAAAGTTTCTGTTAGGACATTCAGTGGGATACCTGCCAAGAAGAAAATGTGTGTGTACATATGTATGTGTCTAAGACTTCTATGAAGGATATTGAACCCCACTGTTTTACAACCTTGTATATTTAGGCTTACAAACATGCTTAACCGGGTAAGGTAAAAAGCTTACCCGGTTAAGCATGACAGATTTGTGCAACATGCTAAGTTTGGTTAATATTAACTGTGCCTGCATCTGTGCCTGCTGTTATTGTTCCCCTCTTCAAAGGGAAAGATAGCAAGAGTGAATGTTGAACCTACAGGGAGATTATTTTGTTAAATGTGCCTGAGAAAGTATTTGTCAGAATTCTGATTGAAAGAGTATCAGAGGTGACAGTGAACATTTGGGAAGTGCAGTGGGCATCTCTGCTGTGCAGGGCATGCATACTGTAGATCAGATTTGTACTCTTTAGTAGGTTATTAGGAAATGTCTGAATGCGGGAAATAAAGTTTGTTTACATTTGTTCATTAAGAGAAAAGATATGACAAAGTGAATAAACTTGACTTATGGAATGTTTTGCATTTTCATTTATTTCTTGGAATTTATTCGCCACCCAACTCCAATGGACTCTGCATTGAGTCCCTTGCATAAGTATGGAGCATGAGTATGGAGTTGATGGTTACTTGCTAAATGTGATACAAGCAGTAAATGATGGAAGTAAATTATGAGAATAACTGTAATGGTTCAACATTGAGCAAGGAATAAGAAAAGGAGGGTTGTTTCATATATTTATGGATAAATGTATAAGGCAGGGCTTTCCAAAGTTTTCCCACGGCGACACACCAATGGCGGTTGGTGTGTCGCCGCGGGAAAACCTGGAAGTGCTGCCGTTGCGGCAGCGCGCAAAAACCCAGAAGCGCTGCTGCCGCTTTCAATTTTTACACGCCGCCGTTGGTGTGTCGCCGCGGGAAAACCCAGAAGCGCTGATGATGATCAGCACTTCCGGGTTGTGTGGCGACACACCAGACTGTGATGACACACTTTTGTGTCGCGACACACAGTTTGGAAAGCTCTGGTATAAGGAATGTTTGTGATGACAGTAGAGATATGTTGGTTGGGGACTTGAACAGACACATATTTTTATACACACTGGCTGTTAGCTGAGAACCCAAATGATTTGCAGCCAATATTAGATAGATTGGTCACACATAGAAAATAAATGAGGATTGAATTCTAAAACAAAACTATGAAATAAGTGTGACCTGGTCAAGATGAGGGGGAAGACCAAGGAAGTTGTGGTTAGATGGAGCCAATGAGATTTTCAGAATGAAAAAATAAGGCATTTAAGGAACAAAAGGCAATGTAAATGGGACGCGGTGGCTCACCAGGTTAAACTGCTGAGCTGTAGGCTGCAGATCAGAAGGTCTGCAGTTCGAACCCTGCGCAACGAGGTGAGCTCTCGTTGCTAGTCCCAGCTCCTGTCAACCCAACAGTTCGAAAGCTTTGCAAGTAGATAAATGGGTACCACCTTAAGTGGGCTAATTTGCTGGCGTCCTGTCGGGAAGTCGGCACCACCGGAGGAAAGTATCGGAGGAAGATCGAATGGCGGCGGTGACGACGGACCCGGATGCAACAGCTACAGGACGTCAGCAGCCGGCTCAAGGCATCCTGGGAATTGTTGTCCAGAGCCTGGAAGAGTCGGTTCCCTTACCCCCTCCCCTCACGCGTGGTTAAAATGGTGAATTGTATAACTAATGTATATATGCTTGTAAGCCGCCTAGAGTCCTCCATTAGGGAGGGGATAGGCGGGGTATAAATATCACAATAAATAAATAAATAAGTAAATAAATGTATGAAGCAGTGTATTGTTGTCATAGAAGCAAAGATAATTTGCAAGGTTAGAAAGGTTAGTTAATCACAGAGTCACAGTTAGAAGTGACCTTAAAAGTAAACTAATCCAACTCCCCTGCTCAATGCAGGACCCACTAGACCATCTCGGACAGATGGTTGTCCAGTCTCTTGTTGAAGACTTCTAGTAAAAGAGAACTCACCATTTTGATGTGGCAGTCTGTTCCACTGGCTGACGGCTCATATGGTCAGAAGGTTCCTCCTGATAGCTAGCTTGAACTTCCTTCCTTGTAGTTTCAACCCACTGGGGTCCTGTCCATTCTCTTTTTTGTGTTACAGCCCTTCAGATATTTGAAAACTGCTATCCTATCTCCTACCCAGGTACAGAACTTGGTACTCAGGTTAATCTGGCATGACCCATTGTGACAAACTCATGCTGGCTCCTCTTAATTATACCACACCTGAACAAATGCTCACAACATACGGCTTGATAATCTGCTAGAAGATCTTGCCCAATATAGATGTCAAGATCTGTCACTTTCCTGGTCCTCCTCCTTCCCCATTTTCAAGACTGGGATGACATTTGCTCTCCTTGTTTTCTGAAACCTCTCCAGTCCTGAAGGAGTTCTCAAAGATTACTGAGATTGATTCTGTGATCAGCTCCATTAGTTCCTTCAGTATCCTGGAATATAATCCATCGATCCCTGGACTCTTAAATTCATTTAAATTAGCAAATTCATTAGTAATTTTGCACTAGTGACTAATAGCACCTTCATAGCATCATCCAGTCATCCCTAAAGCAATACAATGCCTGTCCACATTATAATTTTGGTGCAACTAGGGTTCCATTTCCCTTCAGAGAGAAGACAGATACAAAATAAGAGTTAAGAAGTTCTGTCTTATCATTTGTTACCACTTCCCCAGTTTTTTCTTGCAATGGACCCTGTTTTGGCTTTCCCTTTATTTCTAATGCAGCCACATAACCCATTTTTATTGTTGTTGTTTTAGTATATCCCTCAAGCTTCACCTAATTCTGAGCTTTAGACTTTAGACTGACACAGCTCCTACGTATTATCTTGTATGTTTGCACAGCTTTGGGTAGTGCGCCAATTGCACCTGTTCCTGGATTGGGAGGCTCTGCTCAAAGTCACTCATGCCCCAGTCACCTCCAGATTGGACTATTATAATGCACTCTACATGGGGCTGCCCTTGAAGAGTATTTGGAAGCTTCAGCTGGTGCAGAATGCAATGGCGCAGGCAGTTACGTGTCCTTCTAGGACAGCACATATTACACCTCTGCTCCGCAAGCTGCATTGGTTGCCAGTTTGCTTCTGGGTCCAATTCAAGGTACTGGCTTTAACCTTTAAAGTCCATCATGGCATGGGACCGGGTTATCTGAGGGACCGCCTCTCCCCGAACATACCAGCCTGGCCCATTAGATCCGGCAGAGAGGGCATGCTGTGGATACCATCTGCCAGAGACCTACATTTGGGGGGGTCCCAGGTGGCGGGCCTTCTCTGCCGTGGTGCCCACCTTAAGGAACATTCTCTTCCCTGCCCCCCAACATTAGGTCAGCTCCATCCCTTTTGATGTTTCGCAAGTCCCTCAAAACCTGGTTATGCCACCAGGCCTGGGGGTCCCAGGGAACCGAAGACTTGTCTAGATGGCTCCACTACTGAGGTGGATGTACTCATTCTCTCTCTGCTTGGGGTCTGTATATATTTTAGTTTTAATTAATCTCTATTTTTAATATTGATTTTTATATTTCTAAATGCCTGTTTTTATATATGTATTGTTTTTTATTGATTATTGTATGCTGCCCAGAGTTACTTCTCGTGAGATGGGCAGCTATGTAAATCAAATAAATAAATAAATAAATAAATAAGTAAGTAAGTAAGTAAGTAAGTAAGTAAGTAAGTGTTCTCCTCCTTCCATTTCCTGTAAATGTCCCTTTTTCTCTACAGCAGGCATGTCCAACCCACAGCCCATGGGCCACATGCAGCCCTAAACAGCTAGTAATGCGGCCCCCAAAAATTGTAAACTTTTAACATTATTTTGCGATTTTTTTCGTGACTCGATCACGCGGTGCTCAAGCACGGACTGCGTAGATAGAAACAATGGAACGCTGTGTAGGGGAGGGGGCAGTGCAGTGCTAACGCCGCCGTCGCCCGCTACACATGTCAGCTTGTGGCGACTTGGCGTTATATATAATATTTCAACCTACCTACACGTGTTCTGTGACGACGCATTTATTGTTATTATTATTAAGTAGACATGTAAGTTTTCTTATTTGATTATTAAACTTTGCTTTGTTTATTTGCCTACCTAACAATTTACGATGGGCTTGTGCTATTTCTTAAAAAAAATATTTATTCCTAAATAAATTTATTCCAGCATGGCTTCAACGTCATTTCAACAGTAAACAGAACCCAAAAAAGAAAAGAAAAAAAGAAAAATTGCGGATGAAGGAAGAGTATTCAAGAAAAAATGGACAGATGAGTACTTTTTTGTCAAGTCAAATACTAAGGCACTATGCTTAATTTGTAGGGAAAATGTGTCAGATTTATTTATTTATTTATTTATTTATTATTTGGATTTATCACCGCCCATCTCTACAACAGTAGACTCAGTAGTTTTCAAAGACTACAATTTGAAAAGGCATTATACGGAAAAACATGCTGCCAAATTCTAAGCTTATCAAGGAATTTGTCGTAAAGACAAATTAGCGGAACTGAAAAAAAGTCTGTTGTCTCAACAATTTTTTTTAAAAAAAGTCACAACTCAAAAGGACTCTATTATAAAAGCTAGTTATTTGGTAGCAAATCTGTAAGGTGCTTCCCCAATGCCCTAGAATCCTTTCTCTCAGACAAACTGACAGACACGAGTTTGCTAAGTAGTAAAGGTTTATTCCGGTGCATGCAGGCTAACACTTAGAAAGACTGGAATGATTGCAATTCGTAAGGTACAGTATTTTTATCCCTTCCCCTCCCCATTGTTCATGGCAGCCGACACGTGTTGCTTTCAGGCATTCCGGTGCTCAGACAGTCGTTCCGGGGAAGGTGCAGATCGCTTTCGCGAGTTAGCGGCTGATTGCTTTCCGCCCGCGCTGTTGTCTCCTGCATCTGATTGCAAAAAAAATCTGATTGCAAAAAAATCAAAACCATTTACCGATGGTGAGTTTATTAAGCAATGTATGGAAAGCGTGGCAGATATAATTTGTCCTGATTAAAAAAGTAGTTTTCCTAAAATCAGTTTGTCTCACCAGACTATAGCCAGGCAAATTGAAGAAATAGGAAAATCTATCGAAAGAGATTTGAAGAGTAAAGCTGCTAATTTCAAAGTTTATTCTTTGGCGATGGATGAAAGTACTGATGCTACAGACACGGCTCAACTTGCCGTTTTTATTAGAGGTATTAATAACGAATATAATGTCACTGAAGAAATGGCTTCTTCGGTGTCATTAAAAGACACAACTAAATCTCTTGATTTGTACGAAGCAGTAAAAATGACATTAAAGCAATTTTCATTGTCAATATATCTGGTATATCTACTGATGGCGCCCTGGTGATGGTTGGTAAAAGTGAGGGACTTACAAAATTGATAGAAGATGATGCAAGTGCCGCCGGCAACTCACGTTTGATGAAGTATCACTGCATTCTACATCAAGAAAATTTATGCACGAAAGCTTTAAAAATGGATAAAATCATGCAAATTGTCATCAAAGCAGTGAATTTCATAAGGGCCAAGGGATTGAATCATTGCCAATTCCAGGAGTTCCTTAAACGTATGGATGCTGATTATAGGGACATCATTTACTTTTCTGAAGTAAGGTGGCTAAGTCGGGGTAAAATGCTGAAAAGATTTTATGATTTGCGAAATGAAATCAAGTTGTTTATGGAATCAAAAAGAAAATTTGTGCCAGAACTTGAAGATGAAAAATGGCTCACAGACTTAGCATTTTTGGTGGATTTCACCGCTCATTTAAATGAGTTAAACAAGTGTCTTCAAGGTGAAAACCAACTTATCACTGCAATGTTTCAAAGCATAACAGCGTTTGAAATGAAACTTAAAGTATGGCAAGCTCAAGTTATGGAAAATAATTTTATACATTTTAATACATTGGCTAAACACAGTCCTGTGAACAGTGAGAAACAGCCTTGCTTTTCGGTTTGATACAGGAATTTGAGAACAGGTTTCAAGATTTCCAGAAAAATCATCAATATTTTGGTATATTTTCAACTCCATTTTCAGTCGACATAACTACATTACCTCTGAATTTTCAAATGGAATGCATAGAGTTGCAATCAGACATTCAACTCGAAGAAAAAATTGATCATGTCTCTCTACTGGACTTTTATAAGACCTATCTTCCCAGAGAAAAATATTCCTCGCTTCACAATCACGCCTTATTCATGACATCGCTTTTTAGCGGCACGTACGTACATTTGTGAGCAACTATTTTCAAGGATGAAGCACGGTAAGGTAAAGGTTCCACCCGCACATTTGTGCAATCGTGTCTGACTCTAGGGGCCGGTGCTCATCTCCGTTTGTTAGCCGAAGAGCCAGCCTTGCCCGAAGACGCTTCCGCGGTCATGTGGCCGGCATGACGCACAATCACGCCTTATTCATGACATCGCTTTTTGGCAGCACGTACGTACATTTGTGAGCAACTATTTTCAAGGATGAAGCACATGAAGAGTAAAATTAGAATTAAAATTTCTGACGAGCACCTTGAGAACTCAGAGAATTGCAACCACTTTCATTGAACCAGGCATTGATGCATTAGTTTCACAAAAACAAGGTCAAATATCCCACTAGTTTTATGTTGCCCTCTTTTTTAAAATTTTATAATAAAAAATATAAAAAAATAAATGAAGTTTTATTACTTATATAGGTAGGTAAAGGTAAAGGTTTTTCCCTGCACAGTTGTGTCTGACTCTAGGGGGTGGTGCTCATCTCCATTTCTTAGCTGAAGAGCCAGCGCTGTCCGAAGACGCTTCCGCGGTCATGTGGCTGGCATGACACGCGCGGAACGCTGTTACCATCCCACGGAAGTGGTACCTATTCATCTACTTGCATTTGCATGCTTTCGAATTGCTAGGTTGGCAAGAGCTGAAGCGAGTGTGGGAGCTCACTCTGTCACACGGCGCTCGGGTCTCAAACCACTGACCTTCCGATCGACAAGCCTGGTGTCTTAACCGCTGAGCCATCGCGCCCCATTACTTATATACATTAACTATATTATATATTTTATGTGTGGCCCAAGACAATTCCTCTTCACTCACTGTGGCCCAGGGAAGCCAAAAGGTTGGACACCCATGCTCTACAGCATTTTATAGCTCTGCATAAATCCATCCTGGCTCTTTAGCTGTTCCCCATTTTTGCTTCTTGTGGAGATTGTTTGTGACTGAGCCATCAACATCTCATTTTGTATAATTTTCCATCCTTCCTAGGGTTAGGGTTTCATATAACTGCTTCTCAGGTATACTATTGCAGGAGACCTGAAAGAATCTGCGACTTTGTTGACTGCCTTTGAATGTACATGATCTCTGTTTCCATTAGGAAAGGACCCTAGGAGCCTAGGACCCACCTGCAGGGCCGTGCGGAAGAATTTTCTGAGCATCTGCAGGATAAAATCGCTCAGATTCGATCTAGGTTGGACTCCAAGCGTGAAGCAGAGTCTGGGGAGATGCCGAGGGAACGTCATTACCCGGTTATCTGGGATCGGTTTGATCCTGTTGGGCCAAAGGAAGTGGACAGGATCCTCCGGACTGTAAGGGCCACCACATGCCATCTTGACCCTTGTCCTTCCTGGCTAGTGCAGGCAGCCAGGGAGGTGACATCAGGTTGGGTCCAGGCGATGGTTAATACATCCTTGGGGGAGGGGGTGTTTCCAGATGCTTTTAAGGAGGCGCTGGTGCACCCCCTCCTCAAGAAGCCATCGCTGGACCCTACCGTATTGGACAACTTTCGTCCTGTCTCCCACCTCCCCTTTTTGGGGAAGGTGGTTGAGAAGGTGGTGGCGCTGCAGCTCCAGAGGATTCTGGATGAAACGGATTATCTGGACCCCTTTCAGTCAGGTTTCAGGCCGGGATATGGGGTGGAAACTGCATTGGTCGCGCTTACGGATGATCTCTGGCGAGGGCGGGATGGAGGGAATGCATCCATCCTGGCTCTCCTTGATTTCTCAGCGGCTTTCGATACCATCGACCATGGTATCCTTTTGGGACAGCTCGAGGAGTTGGGGGTGGCTGGCGTAGTTCTGCGTTGGTTCACCTCCTTCCTCTGGGCCCGGTCCCAATCAGTAGTAATAGGAGATGAGAGATCCAACTCTCGCCCCCTCATTTGTGGGGTGCCACAGGGTTCGGTTCTCTCACCTCTCCTATTTAATATCTATATGAAACCGCTGGGTGAGATCATCCGTCACCATGGGATGAGATATCATCAGTATGCTGATGGTACACAGTTGTACATCTCCATCCCAGGTGAAGTAAGTGATGCAGTGGCCGCCCTTTCTCAGTGCCTGGAGGCTGTGGGGGTCTGGATGGGGAACAACAGGCTTCAGTTGAACCCTGGTAAGACGGAGTGGCTGTGGATTGATGGTTCTTCTGGATCTGGGAAATTATCATCTTTGGTTCTGAATGGGGTTGCACTTCCCCGTTCAGAATCAGTGCGGAATCTGGGGGTCCTTCTGGACTCACGACTCCTGCTCAAGGAGCAGGTGGCAGTCGTGGCCAGAAGGGGCTTTGCGCAACTTCGTGTTGTGCGCCAGTTACGCCCTTTCCTGGATCAAGAGTCACTCATGCCCTGGTCATCTCCCACATAGACTACTGCAATGCGCTTTACATGGGGCTACCCTTGAAGAGTATCCGGAAGCTACAACTGGTCCAGAATGCGGCTGCACGCGCAGTTATTGGTGCCCCTAGATCTGCCCATGTGACACCTCTGCTGCGCCAGCTGCTTTGGTTGCCGGTATGCTTCCGGGTGCAATTCAAGGTGTTGGTTTTGACCTTTAAAGCCCTACATGGCATGGGACCAGGGTATCTGAGGGACCGCCTCATCCCCATAACTTCAAACCGTCCCACTCGATTATGTAGAGAGGGCATGCTCCGGACCCCGTCGGTAAGGGAGTTTTGTTTGGCGGGGTCCAGAAGGCGGGCCTTCTCGGCAGTGGCGCCTGCCCTTTGGAACAGCCTGCCCCCGGAGGTGAGGCAGGCCCCATCGCTCCTGTCCTTCCGGAAGAACCTAAAGACCTGGTTTTGCCGCCTTGCGTGGGATGGGAACAGGAATAGTTCCTCGTGGGGATGGCTGGTGCCATAGAGCCCTTTTAAAGACCATGGTCTGCCTTCTTGGATTTTCTACTTAATTTATAATAATAATTAATTGTATATTGTATTTTTATGTGTTTTTATAACAGAATTTTAATCTCTATGTTTGTAAACCGCCCAGAGTCCCCTTGGGGGAGATGGTGCGGTGATAGAAGTCGAAACATAAATAAATAAATAAATAAAATAATGGCTTCCAATGTTTGCTGGTATCACAGGTGTTCAGTTTTGATGCCCCCTTTGCCTGTTCATTCAAAACAACAATATCAGCATCTGCTTTGGAAAATCTGTATGGTGCTTAACATCAACATGTTTAACATTCTTTTATAGAGCAGACATTTTTTCCAGATGTGTTTGTATGCTGCAAAGATTAAGGAATTGTCCACAGATAAGGAAGGGGTGGATGCATTATTGCTGCTTCTCTCTGTAAAATCTGGGTAATATAATCCAATGTTCAAAAAACGTTAAGCCTGCACTTACCAATATAAGAATGTATAAAAAGTATTTCAGAAACATTCAGGTATGCACAGCCATAGTGTTTGCTGTAGGAAAGATGATGTTATGCTATAACAACAGGAATGTGTGATGATAAAGTAGCCTGGAAAAGGTCTGAAGATTTCGGCTTTTCAAGGAATGATTCAGCTGACAAGATAATGTAATTCTCAAGATAATTATAGTAATTAGAGGCCTCTTATGCAAAAGGACATCCTTTATTTTAAAGATTTCATTCAGTTTTATTAGTTCCCAATTGTTGGCCTCCACAAACAATTCAAACAGTCAATGAAGCAGTTGTTAATTTTCAGGAATAGATGCCTCTGCTCCTTGGTCTAGAGCAGTATCCCTCAAACTTGGCAACTTTCAGATGTGTGGACTTCAACTCCCAGAATTCCCCAGCCACCATGAATTCCCCCAGCCAGTTGAAGTCCACACATCTTCAAGCTGCCAAGGTTGAGAAACACTGCTCTAGAGCATGTGGGGGCATGAACGTAGCACCTGTTGGCAACGCCTGAAAGGAGGCACACCTTTTCCCAGGATAATGGGGCTGCAGCATAATCCTGGGAAAAGGCATGTTTCGTTTAAGGAGTTGCCAACAGGTGCTATCTGTGTACCTACGTGCACTCTGACACACCTTTTTCTGAAGGGCTGCACAGTTCTATCAAATCTATTCCCCTATTGGTGGTAACTGGCCATAATCTTAATACAAATCTGGTCTACCTCTACATTCAGCAAATATTTCCACTGAGGTGGCAGCATCCAGATATACAGGCGCACGGTTTCTTAAGGTTTCTTTAGTTTTTGTTTAGTGTTGTGGGAGTCCAGCCATTGTGCCTTGTAAAACATGATTAATGACCAGGGCTGCATTTGGACATCTCAAGGATTCAACCAGTAGGTGGGCCCAAAATGTTCAAACTCTTGTTTTAAGGTTTGGGGGATTGTAAGAGATGAAATGAATATATTAAGCCTTGGTTTAAGGCAACCATTTTGCTGTTAAACCCCCTATTCTGATTTGGAGGGAGCAAAGTGTTAGGGGGTAAAATGCTTACAGTGTAATGATTTTGCTCCTTAACTAATTTTTTTTTAAAAAAGCTTAAATGCACGGGAGGCTCTGCAAATGATTGGGTGGATCATAAATTGGTGCTGGGAGGCCAGATTTACTTTACAGAATGCAGGTTATTCATATTTGGCTTGGTGTAATGCTTGATTTTATGACTATGGCTTGTTCAGCCAGCCACAGCTTAGCATAATGTGTGAATTCAGTAATACAAATTGTTCTTCTTCCCCCACAGTGTAAATTTTCCATCACAGAATGTTTATGACATTCCCTATAAAGGTTAGTTCTACTGCAATAGTCTTTTCCTCTGCTATGGCTTGAACCCCAACTATAGAAGGAAGGAAGGAAGGAAGGAAGGAAGGAAGGAAGGAAGGAAGGAAGGAAGGAAGGAAGGGAGGGAGGGAGGGAGGGAGGGAGGGAGGGAGGGAGGAAGGAAGGAAGGAAGGAAGGAAGGAAGGAAGGAAGGAAGGAAGGAAGGAAGGAAGGAAGGAAATATATTCATTCTGTTTAGTCCATCAATAGTTCAATTTGCTTTTTCATAGATAAGTGCCAGGGAACAAAATAAGACAGGAATTACATCCATCTTTGCCCCAAGTTTTAATCCAAAATTATTCTTTTTCTTTCCACCAGCAGAGAAATAAACCTGTGTGAAAGAAGGAATTTATATTTTAAAAATGCTGATGTAAGCTGAACCATAGCGGTGTGAACAAACTGCTAAAATACTTTTGAGAACCCTGCTACTCAGAGATAAAGACAGCTCTAGGTTATCTTGTAAAAAAAAGGAATGTTTTCCCCATAATTCTTGATAGGTATGATTTACTACTTGGAGTTTGTTAAAGGGTCTTTATCTTGCTCCTTTGCTCCCTAGAGAAGGAACAATGCCAAATGTGTTAATAGAATCAGGGAGGGATGGCATAATGAAATAACATGCAAAACTAAAAAGCCCTTGAATGCTTAGAAAAGTCAAAAAGCACAAGGCCTGGTTTCCCTTACCAGCAAATATGAACTTTTATTACCTACTGCGGAAAATGAGATTTAAAAATAGCATTAAATAAGCCTTTACAGTCTCCAGAGTCTGTTTGGAAGCTCTGGCTGATGAAAAGAATTGATTTAAAAAAAAAAAAAAAAAAAAATAGGAACAGACCTCCAGAAGATTGTTTAATCTTCGCACTTTTGCCACCTGACAATCCGTGCCTGGCTTCAACAATGCTTTTTAATTCAGGCAATGAGAAGAAGAAGAAAAAAATCTTGTATCGGAGAGGAGAAATAAGGTTTAGAAAGGTAAGCAGCTGAAAATGTTAGACGTTACGTAGGGTAGGAGGCAGAAGAGCAAAAACCTACTGGGTCACAACAACCAGGTCTCTGGCAATGTTCCTCTCCCACTTGTCATGTCTGCGTGCAGAGGGAATAAAAAATCCTTTGTTGTTAATGCCAAAAACCCTGAGCCACAGGTGTGCCAATGCTTTTTTCTTTCTCGGCTTTTAGCAACAAAAGTTCCCAGGAAGACCACCTGAAGCAAACTTCAGATGCAAAATGGTTATGGCAAAAGGGAGAGTTTCAGATCTTATTTGGAATTCTGAACAGACACATTTTTAAAATTTAAAATAGTCTCTCTCTCTCTCTCTATCTCATACACACACACACACACACACACACAATGTATCTATATCAGTGTTTCTCAACCTTGGCCTCTCGAAGATGTGTGGACTTCAACTCCCAAAATTCCCCAGCCAGCCATCATGGCTGGGGAATTCTGGGAGTTGAAGTCCACACATCTTCGAGTGGCCAAGGTTGAGAAACACTGATCTATACATTTTACACAGATATCACACTGAGTTAATTAGAATTATGTTGGGAACGCTGCTCTGTCTAACCAGCAAGTTTCATATACCAATTTGATACAACACTTTCTGGAGGATTAAAAAAAATCCCTAATACTTATTATTAATCCCTTCCCTTGGGCATATATGATCTAAATAGGCAAAAGTGGAAGGTTAGGGGAAATGCAAAGGGGCACAAATAGGTTGTCATTGAATCCATATGGAGAGTTTCTGCTTAAACTCTATTCATGTTTTAAAAACTGCACATTGGTCACTTTGAATTAAGGGCACAGTAAGTTTGGCAAAAGAACAGGAGAAAGATAAAAAGGACTGTTCTCTATTTTTCACCATTAAAACTTTGCCTAACTGCACTATTCCATTTCAGACCACTAAGTTGTTTACAGCTTCCATTTCTCAATCTGGGTTCCGTTTGATGTATTTTTTCTGTTGAATATGTAAATA